>CM072511.1:90696109-90698609 GCA_036898135.1 Oncomelania hupensis | reverse complement strand
TTGTCATTTTCTGCTTCCTCCCAAACGCCTTCCACCCACCTCCACACATCTCTCTTTCTCTCTCTCTCTCTCTCTCTCTCTCTCTCTCTCTCTCTCTCTCTCTCTCTCTCTCCCTCTCTCTCTCTCTCTCTCTCTCTCTCTCTCTCTCTCTCTCTCTGGGTCAGTGATGTTTATTTTGAGTCCTATATCCTCCAGGCTCCAATTTTTGTTGCCATCCTCATTAATTCAAGTCCATTACTTATTTTCAATGTAAAAGTTAACAAGATAGCAAGCCGTTGAAATGTTTTTCCAGACATGCACATACATAGCTGAAAAATTGGCAAATTGAAAAAAAAAAGCGTTAATTTGTTCGCCGGTGTTGTGACTCGGCTTTTATTTTCACGAAGCCAAAGAAAACATGGAATGATAGGCCTCTGTCTGAACTATCAGCAAGCATTTCTTAGATACAACGCAACACGTTTTTGAAGTAAATGGTGAAGAACAACGGCCTTGACTTTCGAAAAAGTACTAATAAAAATGATTTTACATCCTTGGCAGTAGTTAAAGTATCAACAACGTAAAAATGATGAATCCAGAATTCAGAATGAATCTTCAGATAAAGCAACATGTGTGTTTTGAGCAAATAAGTGAAATTCGGAGCGTCGTGTCGACCGACTGATCGACAACCGTACTGCTACTATAGGATGGCCCATGATTTCAAGTACCAGTATGCCAAAGCTCAACAAAATCTCTTTAGCCGGTTTTGAGATATTGAGCAAAACGTGTTTTTAGCAACACAATGACTCCAATGACCTCGATCTTTGCGGTAAATCAAATTTGATGGCACAGGAGGCAGTGATGTAATATTCACATGAAGTTGAGTCAAAATCTGTTCCGTGGTTCTTGACATATGGCTTCCAACGGACCGAGAGACAAACAGACAGGCGGTCGGAGCGACCTACTGACAGACCGATATTTGGCTCGTTCTGACACCGCTTTCTCTTCCGACTAAGTTAATGTATTCCCAGAAATGTCTGGAATTAAAAAAAAAAGAGAACAAAAACAATTAAGGTTTTTATTAGCTATAGATAAATATATTTGTTCTCGGTTATGTGAAAAACAATTAATAACATTAAAACAAAATTAGTTAATAAAAAAAATAATGAAATGTGGGAGGAAAAATCTAATTTCCCCCCTTTCTTTCTCTCTTTCTTGTTTTTGTCCTATTTATTCGGTCCTTCATTTTCTCCATCGTGTTTTAATTGTTTTTTGTTTTTCATCATCATTATCATCGTCATCATCATCATCAAACTCATCTTCATCATCATTATCATCATCGTCATTTGCGATCGTCATCAGTAGTAATAACAATTGCAAGTATTTTTGTTCTGCTTACTTTCTTTCTTTCTTTCTTTTCTTTTTTTCTTTCGTTCTTACTTTCTTTCTTTCTTTCTTTCTTTCTTTCTTCCTTCATTCCTTCCTTCCTTTCTTTCTTCCTTCGGACATTTCTTCTTTGTTCTTGTTCTTTTTGTTCTTGTTTTTGTTGTTATAGTTGTTGTTATTGTCGTTGTTGTTGTTGAAGAAGAAGAAGAAGAAGAAGAAGAAGAAGAAGAAGAAGAAGAAGAAGAAGAAGAAGAAGAAGAAGAAGCAGAAGAAGAGGAAGAAGAATAATGCTTCTTGCGGACGACGATCCAAAGACAAATTTCTGTATGTGATGAATATCAGACAATAAAGTTATATTGTATTGTATTGTATTGTATTGGAAAAATAAGAAGAAGAAGAAGAAGAAGAAGAAGAAGAAGAAGAAGAAGAAGAAGAAGAAGAAGAAGAAGAAGAAGAAGAAGTTGTTGTATCAAATTTTATTCATCAGATTAACATAAGTTGTACTGATAAAATATAACAGCTTCAAATATGAAGAAGAAGAAGAAGCAAAACAAAAACAAGGAAAACAAATAAGGAGAACGAGAACAAAGATCACGTACACAAAAAGAAAACCAACCACAACACATCAGTTTTGACGACGTAAGAGAACGCGGGCTATCAGACCAGTACTTGCATATAGTTTGAATGAGCAATTGACTTGAATTAATGAGGATGGCAACAAAAATTGGAGGCTGGAGGGTGACATTGATGGATTGGCTGGAGAGGAACAGGAACTTGAACAGCTGGTACAGAGGCTTGACCCCACCTCCAGAGCCTTTGGAATGGAAATAAATGCAGAAGAGACTAAAATGATGACCAGCTACACCCATGACATCAACACGGACATAAAAGTTCAAGGCCAATCACTCAACACGGTGCACAGCTTCAAATATGAAACGTTTTGTACCTAAGTCACGTAAGTTGGTCCCACGTGGTGTTCGAACCCCCGCGCCCCTCGCCAACTGTGCTGATGTCATAAAAATAAAGTACTTGTCGAGAGGACAGAACGACGTTTATGCAGAACTAAATATTATTCCTGAACAGCCAACAAATAACAAAATGCCGTCCTATGAAAATCATGCAAAAAGTTAAACGAGTT
>CM072511.1:90376109-90691109 GCA_036898135.1 Oncomelania hupensis | reverse complement strand
TGCAGATCACAAAGGCACAGTAAGCATAGGGGGTAGAGTAATCTCCAACCTTCGTTTTGCGGATGACATTGATTGATTGGCTGGAGAGGAACAATAACTTGGACAGCTGGTACAGAGGCTTGACAACCTCCAGAGCTTATGGGATGGAAATAAGTGCAGAGAAGACCAAAATGATGACCAACAACACCAATGGCATCAACACAGACGTCAAAGTCCAAGGCCAATCCCTCAACACAGTGCATAGCTTCAAATATTTAGGAGCCATTGTATCAGACAGTGGGTCCCGACAGGAAGTCCTCTCCAGGATCGCACAAACAACTGCTGCCCTGCCAAGGCTGATGCCACTTTGGAAAGACAGGACCATCAAACTACATTCCAAGATAAGACTGCTGCTCTCCCTTGTCATCTCCATCTTCCTATACGCTTGCGAAACATGGACCCTCACAGCAGATCTACAACGAAGAATACAAAGCATGCAGATGAGGTGCTACATAAGACTTTTAGGCATTTCCTATACCCAGCACATCACCAACGACGAAGTCCGACAGACCATCACACAAGTCATTGGACAACACGATGACCTGCTCACAGTGGTGAAAAAACGGAAACTCCGATGGTATGGCCACTTCACCAGATTATCAGGTCTTGCAAAGACCATCCTGCAAGGCACAGTGCAAGGAGGTAGAAGAAGAGGGAGACTGAAAAAGAGGAGGGAGGACAACAGTTGAGAATGGATTAGTTTGACACTGAGCGAAATCATCAGAATTGCTGAGGACGGAGAAAGATGGAGTACGTTGGTTAAACGATCATTTGTGGTGCCCCTACGACCTCCGAGTTACGGGATAGGATAGGATAGGATAGATAGGATAGAAGGAGGGAGAGGGGGGGTATCTTTGAGGCTACTAAGTCAACAGTAACGGGGGGAGGAGGCGATAAAGCGTAGCTGGCCTGGGGTGGTTACACAACGCTTTGTTACGATACAGGGGGGTGGAGGTGGGAGGGCACGGCAAGCAAAGAAAGGTAGGAGGGAGAGGGGGGGGGGTTAACGTAGTAGTGAAGGGCGGAAAGCGAGAGGGAGAATTAGGTGGTGGTAAGGGTATAGGGCTTTTGTGAAGAAAGGGAGGGGAAGTGAGGGCGTTAATTACAGGTTGGGGGATGCAAGTGGGGTGCAGCTAAGGTCGCAGTGTGTGGGAGGTGGGGGCGGGGTGGTGGTGGTGGTGGTGGTGGTGGTATGAGGACGATTTTCAGTCCTGTTTACTGTTGAGTAGAGTGATAGCCGAGGGCACGAAAGTCCGCTTCATCCTCTCAGTCCTGCACTTGGCACGTCGGTACCTCCGTCCCGATGGTAGGAGGCAGAACTCGCTGTGGAGGGGGTGAGTGGGGTCGTTGGCGATCTTTCGGGCTTTGTTGATTGTCCTTACCGTGCCCAGGTGTTCTAGGCTCGGTAGGTCACAACCGATCACTTTCTCAGCTTGCCTCACCATTCTGTTTAATCTGTCTCTGTCTTCTGAGCTTCACGTATGGTGCCACACTGTCAGGTTGAAAGTCAGAATACTCTCAATGCTATACCTGTAGTACATGGTCATAATGTCCGGACTGACCTTAAACTGTCTCAGCTTCCTAAGGAAATAGAATCTGCTGGGGCATTTGCTGATGACCTTTTTGATGTGCTGGGTCCACGTGAGATCAGCGTTGAGGATGGTGCCGAGGTACTTGTATTACTCGGCTCGCTCAACGTCTTTCCCAGCAATAACAAGGGGGGCGGGGTTGGTGTTCTTCCGCCTGAAGTCATACAGCACCTCTCTCGTTTTCCCCACGTTGAGGTCAAGGCTGCTGTCCTCGCACCACCGCACAACATGCTCCACGTCTGCCCTGTAGACCGCGTCGTCGTCGTTGGAGATCAGGCCCACCTGAGCAGAGTCGTCGGCGAATTGGCCAGCATGTTGCCCTCTCTCTGTGCGACGCAGGCGTTGGTGTAGAGAGTGAATAGCGTGGGCGAGAGACAAGGTCTTCTTCTTCAAACATTGACCAGTCTGTGCACTCAAAGCAAGCCTGTAACCTCGCAGTGCCCTCTCCACTCCACTCATTCAAACTCATCTTCACCACCGGCTCTCTCTTCAATATTTTAATATTTTAACTGTGTATGGGTGGGGGGATTGTTCTGGCCATGTCCCAGTTTAACTTCCTTGTAGTGTTTTATAGGTGTGTTTGGAGGCTTTTCTAGAGCTGGCCTCCCTTGTAGTGTTCCCTCTTTAACTCCTTTATAGTGTGTCCCTTTTCCAGCTAAACGCCCGTGTGACGTTTTCTAAGAAAGTCAGGGGATGTTCTGGACTTGTCCCAGTTTAACTCCCTTGTTTAGCTTTAATGTATTTAATGTGCTTGGAGCTGACCTGAACCGGTCCTAGTTTAACTCCTCTGTCGTGTTTTATAGGGGCTGTGGACCTAAACCAGCTTATCTCTATGTTTTATAGTTTGTTTTTTTATGGATATGTTCTGAACTTGTTCCAGTTTTACTCCCCTATAGTGCTTTATAAGTGTGTTGAGGTAGGACCTTTTCTCTCTCTGTCCTAGTTAAACTCCCATTTTGTGCTTTATAGATGTGTGAGGGAGGAGAATACTCTAAACATGTCCCAGTTTAACTCCCTTGTAATGCTTGGGGAGGAGGATATTCTAAACCTGTCCCAATTTAAATCCCTTGTAATGTTTCATGGAGGTTTGTGTATATGTGTGTGTGTAGGTGTGTGTGTGTGTGTGTGTGTGTCTGTATATAAGGGGAGGGTTGAAGGGGTGGTGTTCTTGCGTATCCCAGTTTAACTCTCTTTCGTCCCAGTTTAACTCCCTTTTATTGTTTTATAGGTATGTGGAGGAGGCTATTCTAAATCTTTCCCATTTTAACTCCTCTGTAATGTTTTATAGAGGTAGGTGTGTTTGGGGAAGGGGGAGGGAGAGAAGAATTTGTTTTTCACCTGTCCCAGTTTAACTCCCCTTAGTTTTCATAGAGGTATCGAGGGGAGGGGGAGGGAGGGGCTGTTCAATTCATGCCCCAGTTTAATTCCCCTGTAGTGTTTTATAGGTGTGAGTGTGTGGGGCTTTTCTGAATCTGTCCCAGTTTAACTGCCCCTGTAATGTTTTAACGGTGTGTGTGTGGGGGTGGGTTGGCTGTTCTGGCCATGTCACAGTTTAACTCCCCTGTAGTGTTTCATAGGTGTGTTTGGAGGCTGTTCTGGATCTGGCCCTCTACCCTGTAGTTTTCCTTCTTTAACTCCCCTATAGTGTTATGGGGTTAAAAGGTAGGGTAGGGGTGGGGGTGGGAGGACTGTCCAGTCCATGGCCCAGTTTAACGCCCGTGTTACGTTTTCTAAGAAAGTCGGTTCTGGACTTGTGCCAGTTTAACTCCCCTGTTAGCTTTAGTGTGCTTGGTGCTGACCTGGACCTGTCCCAGTTTAACTCCCTTGTCGTGTTTTATAGAGTTTGTGGACTTATCCCAGTTTAACTCTGAGCGACTTCGAGCGCAAACCATGGTCACCCAAGTTCGATTAAAGTGCGCCCGAAGTGGCTTTAGTTAACCAAAGTGACGTCACTCGGGTTCCATTGGTCGACCGACGTTAGTGGGTACTGCTTCTTTGGTTCCAAGATGGCGGGCGCTTCGTGGTGAGTACTGTAGGAGAGTGGAAAAAAACTAGTTTTTTTACTATCTTATGACTCATTTAATTAAAGCAACGTTGTAATTTTAATTTGGGTGTTGTTATTGTTATTGTTGAGTTAATTATTTATGGTATTTCAGCACAATGCGTACGTTCTTGTCATGAAACTGAACGGTGATGCCAGGAGTGGAGTTGAGTAACTTCAGTAAGCACGAAGCAGTTACTGAACTAGCACCGTGGAACAACATTCAGTGATTTAATGCGATATTTTGTTATCTTCGCATATATGTAAGCGTACATCGTATCGACACAGTTTGCTTTTGTGGTTATTTTTAGATACTGACATGACTAATTGTCGTAATTCGATTAATTATTATTGTGGAAGTTATAAATACTGGGACAGTTGCAATTATGCTTATAAATATAAATGGCAATTGAACATTTTCGTTAAACTTTTTTGTTTTTATAATAATAATAATAATAGTAATCAGGTAATGATGGCATTATCAATATCAAAAAACACTTCCTCATTCCAAACATGGAGACAACTACCAATCAAATGCTGCTGTTCTTTCCGCTCTGCGCTCATTAAGACTGCAACATGTCTCTAAAAAATTTTAAAAACTGCGACTTGTTAACGGTAACCTACACCATTGTGCTCATCAACTGCATTCGCTGCAAAACACCGTGATGACCATTGCGATATATGCCTGGATAGTTGTTGGGATGGAGAGGTTCCTGCAGATGTATGTATCTTTCTACAACGTCATCACACAAAACACACAGATTATGGCAAATACAAGCTGCTGTTATGAGTTTGCAGATGTGCTCTGGGCTGTGGATGGGTACCTCTCTCAGCAGGCGGAACCGACCTTTTAGATGACCAATTGCTCGCTCAACACACTGACGTTGGGAAGACAATTTAGCGTTGAACATCCGTTGTCTTGGAGTAACATGTCCAAGATCCCTGAAGGGCGTAATCAGCCAGTTTCTCAATGGGTAAGCTGAATCAGCAAAAACTTGTTCTCCTTGAGCAAACAGCTCCCCATTTTCAGCTTGTGCATACAGTTCAGAGTTTCTCAGCACTCTTGCATCATGGGTACACCCAGGTCAGCCAGTGTAAGCGCTGATGATCATCAGATCTCTGTCCACAACAAGGTGTAAAAAATATAATTGAATACAATGACAATATAACAGGAAATAAGTCACACACACATATATATTTACAGACTTACAAATTAGTGACATCAAACGGAAAATACTATAGAAACATATCAAACCAAAATAGGCCTTAATGTTGAAGCAGTTCAATGATGTTAAACCAGTGTCCTTGATGACATTTACCTGCAGTTGCATTGACGGATATCTTTTTCGGTTTATGTAGTCATCATCTCCTCCAATCTTTCCCGCCAGGCGAATGTGAGTGCCATCCAGATACCCAATGGTTCCTGGCATTCCATTGTCCTGCTCTGATGCCAGAGATAACTGTCTGCGCCTGTGTGCATTAGGCCATCTGATCATCTGTAACATCACAAGTAATTTACTTGAAGGAATGAAGGTAAAACACAGTGAAAAAGTTCCGCACTCAAACATTGTTAAAGTTGCCACCCAAAAAACAACACATTCTTTAATAGGTATGGTAAATGGTTACCAATACCAATCGGTATTTTCTTCTGCAGTTGAAACAAAAACGATTCGTTTGAATGGAAATCAGGTCACACTGTGGCAACAGTAATACTGCAAGAACACTGGGATACCTCATACTAAAATCAAATTACATTCACTTTCGATAACAGTAAAACCCTAGCCTGAAAGTTAGTTAGTTAAACATCGCTTATATAGTCCAGCGGACTGCAAGGAGCTTAATCAGGACCTCCCTAGCATGAAAGCAAATATTATGTAAAAAAAAAATAATACACACATCATTTTATGTTTCTTGGTTCTTTTCCACTTACTCTTTTCTTCACCCTATGGGGGTGGCGGGGTTTTCTATATAATAGTATCCCCGCTTTCTGGAAATTTAGTGCTTTAAATTCCACCGACGCTCTTTCTCATTCCTACTCTGTTCTATCAATCTACTACACTATCTTCTTCTTCGCTAGACCAATCACCTACCTTTTTTCTTGAAAACTCTTCCGGGACAAAACTTCTCATTTGTGTGAGGTCTGTTGTATCAGGTTGGGAATATTGGACGCTTTCTGCCAAATGGCCACTAGGGCTTTCAAAATATTATTTTTAGCAATGTAGGCATTATATATGTATATGTTTTGTTGATACTTTATAATGATGTTAGTATTCTATTTTGTTTTTGTAAATGGGGGTTCGATAATGTAGAGAATTGCCTCAACGTCTCATGCTTGGGATGCCTTTATTGTAAAGTGACTGGCTGGTGGGGTGCCTTCAGTGTTACCACTGGGGTTGTTTCAGCAGATATTTTATGTGGATCAGGGGCGAGTCCTCTTTCAGCCAAGCTATGATCTTGATTTTGTGGTCCTGATTAGGCTCTTTGCAGTCGACTGGACCCTGTAAGCATTGAATAACTAACTAACTAACTTATTCTTTTCTGATGCAGGCTCAACATGGCATTAGTCACTCTTTGGACAATGGCATGAACATTGGCAATGGACAGGCCAAACTGCATTGCCACTTCTCGCATCGACACCTGAGAGCACAAATATGCAAGAAAGGCAAGGATCTGTGTTTCTGGATGAGTTGGTGGTAGCCCTCCTATGAAGTCTGCGGTGATAGATGGTGCCAGAGCATCCACTAGAATGTTGTATACGCCTGAAAAAGTGTTTAAAAGTTACATAAAGCCAAGTATATAATAATACTACTAGTACTACTAATAACAATAATGTGAATAATTAATACATTTGCAATAATACTAACTAGAAACCAAATAGGAAACTTGATTTTAATTTTTAGATTGAGTGCACCCACTATTTTTACTGAAAGGAAGGGAGGAAACCGAGTACCTTGTGGCAAAAACCCTCAATCATGTGACCTAGTAATTGTTATACATGTACTAAAAAAAACACATTGATACTCTCATTGAGGCAAGCACTCACAACTCTAATAACCTTTGCCGTGGAAACCAACTGTATTACACTTACAGGCTGATGGCCCTCAAGTATATAAATTAATTATTACAACTGAGAAAACATAAATCTCAGAGTTTCTTCCACAATAACAGTGCATATCTAGTTATGAAATCCCTATATTTGTCTCCTAAAGTCAGAAGAATTTCAGATTAATCTTTATCTTCTGTCCTCGAGGAAACTAGTTCTAATTAAATCTTGCCTTAACGAGTAACAATTTATCAATGGGAAATCATCCAGAGTATATTTAGCAGGTTCACAGACTGCAACTGCAAGTAGCTTACTTGTGCACTATTAAAAACATATGAACTACTTATTAAATAAGTGTCTTCAACACAGAGTGTGTTGGTGTGTATGTAACTATACTTTGTACATGTAACATAGTACATACCTCTACCAATGCGAAAGTGATGTTCAAATTCATCATCATCCATTCCCTTTGTAATCTCCACAAACCCAGTGGCGGTTGAGAGCGTCCGCAGTGGTCGTCCATACATAACCACTGCAATTTTCGCAGCTCGCTCCTGTCAGTGGCAAGCAAATATAACAAATTATTGCATGCTATTACTATAATATTCATTCAGATTATTGCTTGCTATTACTATATAGTTATTCAGTGAGTAAAGAAGTTAGGCATAATAATTAATATTAGTACTGTAGATATATAATGTTGTTTTTTTAACTAATAATACCACGCACATTATTTCTCTTATCTAACCCTTTCCATGCTTCACCAAAATCATTGTTTCGAATTGAACTTCGGTGAAAGAACAAATCTAGGCAGATGCCAGGTACTAGGCACAGGCTCTGAAGACTTTTCTTTCGTCTTTGCAAGCTCGTGGGCCTCCTATATACGTATTTTGTATGTGTAGTATGTAATTGAGGCCTACGAAAGACAAGACTTCCCAGGCGGTATACTAGGCTTCCAGTCAAATTTTATTTTTTTTTTTTTTTTTATAGATTATAGCCTAGCATTTGCATTGCCATGCAAGGAAACATAGCTTCGCGTCAAATTCTTATAAGATACAATCAAATATCAATACATATAAGTTGCAGAAGCAGCTTACTCTCAGAATTTCGGCATCATCATCAAGAGCACTCAACATCATCATCATGGGAGCAGCCATTTTGATAACTAAAGACCGTTCGAGCGACACTGTGGTTCGCGCATGCGTATTATCTAAACCAAACTAAATTAAACTTGGCCGATCGAAGTCGCTCTCTATGTTTTAAAGATGTTTGGGGTATGTTCTGGACGTGTCCCAGTTTTATTCCCCTAGTAATGCTTTATAGGAAAATTGGTGTGTTGAGGTGGGAGCTTTTCTGTCCCTGTCCCAGTTAAATTACCCTGTGGCTTATTTTGGTCTAGTCCCAGTTTAACTCTCATGTTGTGTGGGGGAGGAGATTGTTCTGGAACTGTCCTGTTTTAACTCCCGAATAACTGGTTATTTTGAGTAGAAGCGTATTTGTGGGGGGTGGGTGGGGGATGATTTGGAATAGAATGGGGGTGAGGGGAGCATGCTGGGCCATAAAAAGACTAACTCCTGGGGAGTTAATCTGGGCATGGATGGAAACTTCTCCAGTGAGTAAAAGTGGTAGGGAAGTAATTTCAGCACGTCACACCTGGTTTTGAAAACATCCTGCACTGAAGTGAGAATTCGACTTTATTATTATAATCGCGATCTCCAAAGTAAATAGCAGCAAGATGACAGCTCTGTCCCGTGCTAACTACTGATTTATGAACTGAATCGAAGGCAGAAGGCCTATGCTGACATTCGGTGCAAACAATGGCTTGCGCTGTGCAGTCGTATATCGGATCTATCGCGCGCGCCTCAAACGTAACAGCACGTGTCCATTTTTTTGGTTGTTGCTGAGAATGGTCGTTAAGCATTGCGTTTGGGGGACATACAAGGCCTGACAACCGGTATCCGGAGAAGTATCCAGTGAGGTTTATCCCGTTTGTAGAACCCTTTTTCCCGAAGAAAAGCTTGCAGCTCGGTAGCTTTCATAGTGTACTGTTGTTTGTAGATTATAGTCACACGACACTTTCGCATATAGGTGACTACTGGACCGATTTATACTGACACCAGCAGGCCAGTTGTTGGTAAAGGGGAAAATAATATGATCATACGTTGACCAATCCGGGATTCGAACCAGCGACCTTTCGGTTACTAGCAAGACGCTCTTACCAACTGAGCTACCCGGCCCCTCGTAGTGTACTAAGACTCCATGCACATTATGATGTCCGCCCGGATAACTCTAGGTAACTACAAACAAACAAAAAAGACAAGTTACCTCCCATTTCCGAATAAGAACTTTTACAGTACGACAGTACTCAACTGGGCCAATTAAGATTTAAGACACTTGCGGAGATCGATACATAAGTATATATTCTGGTGCACTCAATGCAATAATAATGTACGAGCCACCGGGTCTCCACATTCCCTGTCACTTTGGAAGCAGAGGTCGTGTTATACAGTGTTATATATTTGTGTCTGCTATCGGATTTACCGGCTAAAGGAAGCCCGCATCAAATCAAGCAACTTATTCGTTATGAAGATTAAATGTTACCGAGGTTTCGTAAAGTCTGTACGAACCAACCGACCAACGAGCGAAACAACTCCCACATTCCTGCTATTCGTATTACCCTGTAGCATTACTCAGGCGCATCGTTAACTTTGTTCTCGTAACTGATGTACGTACTATTACTCATTACGTTGTAAACAAAACCTCATGAACCTATTACATATAAAGACCACATAACTCAATCCACCTCGGTGAAGTCGAAAATGGAACTACACCCATATTGGATCGATTTTAATCTTGTAAATAACTCGAACTTGGTTCACGCTAGTGCGCCTTCTATTTTCACTATTAATAAATTCATTAATTTACATTAAGGTATAAATGAATATAACCTAGTCTTGCGTAGCACACTTTCCAGCTCACATAACGCTGCTCTTGCATAAATGTGTTTAAACCAATTAATTTAAATGACATGGCTTTCATCAGTCAAGAGAGCTAGAGAGCCGATCTCGTATTCCGAAAGGTTGCGAGATCAGTCAAGTTTAATGCAAAAAAGATTAATTGGATGTGTATGCACTGGTCATCTCAATCTGGTGGTTGCTTCAGTGAAAGCTGTTAGGTCATCATCATCATCATTATCATCATCGTCGTCATCATCATCATCATGCAAGATGCTATCACGCGCTTTTTCTTGAATCGCACACAAAGTGCGGCGATCTAAAGAAATCGCTATTATAAAAATCAGAATAGAATTTTTTAACGAATTTTAATGTTTAACTGCATCCAATGTCATATAATTTTTGAAGGGTATCATCATCACAATCATTCTCATCTGCCATACTCACGTTAACAAGAACGTAGATCTAATAGTAATAAATGGTAGCTTTTATCTCGAGATGCAATGTCATTAATTATTGTATGGGACTCTGCACGTAAACCTTTTTTTTGTAATGGCTCTCTGTGATAACTGTACCCTGGCTGAATTTGTGATTGGAGGGAATAGCCTCTTCTGTGAGAATTTGTTTTACATTTTTTATTACATAATTTACTACATACATTAATAGTGTGGGTGTGTATTTGTTTGTCCATATATAATCGTATTCTACATGTTGTAAAGATTTTAAACAAATATTACTTTATACTATGTTTAATTTTTACCTTGCATTTTTATTTTTATTTTCATTTTTATTTGTTTTATTTTAGTGTTCAAGTGCCTGTCATAATTCCTTGTGAGAGGTAATAAAGATTTCATTTTATTTTCTGCAGATAATAGCTTCCTTCGTCTAAAAGGTCAAATTTTACCTCAACAGCAGGGATGTTGCTAGGAAATTTTTTCTTCGGCGATTTGGCCGAAACAGCCGTGAAACTTTCGGCTTTTTACAGAAAGTTTCGGCTCTCTCTTCCAAAGCAGTCTCACAAGATTTTTTGACTAGATTCACTATGTTAACGTGCACCCTCCACCTCCATATATTAAAGGTGTTCTGTGGATGCATATCTTTGTAATAAAACATGATTTTAAGAGTAGAATAAGAACATTGAAAAGAAATTTTATTTTCTTAAATTTTAGACACACAAAAACAATAAAAAGTTTAGACTGTCCCTTGACAGAATAAAATACTGTCAGAGTTTCTGGGTTTAACCTTAGTAATTATCGAATCCTCACCTAAACGGCAAGCGTACAGCACAGGAATATCGCAAAAATGGACAAAATTGAGCCGATTCACCCGTGAAAACTTCGGCTCGGCGAGCCGACATGACGGACAGTTTATCGGCTTTTTAATAAAAATTTCGGCTAAAAGCCGAAGATCCGACCCAAACGACATCCCTGCAACAGGATCGCTTATTGACCCACTTTCTCTCTCTCTCTCTCTCTCTATTTTTTTTCTCTCACTCTCTCTCCGGACGCCATTCTTGCTCATCCCTTTTATTATTATACCCGTACTCTCAATTTAATTGTTGTTTAAAATAGCAAACGCTTTCATTCATCTGCGGTTAGTTCAAAGGCAGGCTTACTGGACTTTAAACATATCGACCAGGGAATCCCTCAGTCAAACATCAAACAAGCCTTTGATGAAAACAGGTAGATTTTACGCGCTAGAAAAAAAGATCAACTGGATGCAGTTAAGAAAAATAATAAGGCAGAGTGAAAAAACTACAACTAAAAAGCAAATAGTAAATAAGGAATGTCAAAAGAAAGAAAGAAAGAAAGAGAGAGAAAAAAAAAGAAAGAAATGAAAGAAAGAAAGACGTAAACAAAGAAAGACATAAACCAGGAACGAGATAAACCGAATTATAAGGAAGGAATGAGGACGAGAAGGAGTAGGAGGAGGAGGAGGAGGAGGAGAACAAGAAGAAGAAGAAGAAGAAGAAGAAGAAGAAGAAGAAGAAGAAGAAGAAGGAGAGGGAGAGAAAGAGAAAAAGAGAGAGAGAGACGGAGACAGAGAAAGAGAAAGAAAGAAAGACAGACAGACAGCGAGATGTGGAAATAGAAGTAACCATAAGAAACGAGGATGTTTATTTTATTTCATTTTATGTTATTTTATGGTTTTTATGGCATCAATACGGACATAAAAGTCCAAGGCCAATCCCTCAACACAGTGCATAGCTTCAAATATTTAGGAGCCATTGTATCAGACAATGGGTTCCGACAGGAAGTCCTCTCCAGGATCGCACAAACAACTGCTGCCCTGACAAGGTTGAAGCCTATTTGGAAAGACAGGACCATCAGTCTACATTCCAAAGTAAGACTGCTGCGCTCCCTTGTCATCTCCATCTTCCTATTTGCTTGCGAAGCATGGACCCTCACAGCAGATCTCCAACGAAGAATACAAAGCATGGAGATGAGGTGCTACAGAAGACTTCTGGGCATTTCCTATACCCAACACATCACCAACGACGAAGTCCGACAGACCATCACACAAGCCATTGGACAACATGATGACCTGCTAACAGTGGTGAAGAAACGGAAACTCCGATGGTATGGCCACGTCACCAGATCATCAGGCCTTGCAAAGACTATTCTGCAAGGCACAGTGCAAGGAGGTAGAAGAAGAGGGAGACCGAAAAAGAGGTGGGAGGACAACATTCGAGAATGGACTGGTTTGACACTGAGCGAAGCCATCAGGGCTGCTGAGGACAGAGAAAGATGGAGTATGCTGGTTAAACGATCATCTGTGGTGCCCCTACGACCTTCGGGTTACGGGACAGGATAGGATAGGATCGGATGGTTTTTATATAGCGTTGTTTTCCAGCATTTGCCGCCTTCGGCACAACTGAGCATCATCCTGGGTGACCGGGAGTGGCGATGAATGAACCTAGTGCTTGCTGGGTTTATTTGTTTAGCTGGCACTCACCCGTCGAGAACATGGGCGTCAAGATCTTTAAAATCCGTGCGATGGAATGTGTGCGTGCACAGACTAGACCTCGGTGTATAATCTCATCCGAAGGAGTAGGTCGTTTTCATTAGTAATATATATATAAAATAGTAAGATATATATATAAAATAATAATTATATATATATATATTTTTCTTTTTTGGTTATATGGGGTTGGGCAGATATTCCTTTATGCAAAAAAAGAAACGTTCAGCATGGGCGTGAACAGCTGCGTTTGCTGATATGTAATATTATTATGATGCTTATGCCATTAGTGTATGTGGTATGTATTATGTCAACCTTGTTCTGCGACAATAGAAACACCCCCATAATGGCATGCTAATCACTTCCTCATGACATTGTCCATTAAAGAGGGAGAAAGTTGCCCGTGTCCTATGCCCGTGTAGCGTTTCAGAAGTAGGCCCTACTCCCACCTCCTCCCCCTAAAAGTACTCCCATAGGAGTATATCCTATAACTCCTCCTTCCTACCCCCTTTCCTAGAAGTACTCCTCCATCCCTTCCCCTCCAACCCATTAAATGCTTATTTTTGTATGGTTCCGTGTTTTCACAAGTGGGAGTAGGCTACTTCTGCATGCCCCAGGTATACTCCTCCTTTCCAATGTTTATTTATGTATGGTCCGTGTTTTCACAAGGGGGTGGGGGTGGAGGGGGGGTACTTTTAGGATATCCCAGATGTACTCTATCTCCCCCACTTCCTTCTCGCTTAAGGGGGTATTTCTATGATATACCATAGACCTATATATAGGTCTATGGATATACCACCCCTCATCCCTCCCAAAACCTATTGTTACATCTTTCTACCTTTCAGCTCGTCCTTGATTCTTCATAATTCTTGATCCTTCATCTCTTTCTGTGCGTCTGCTTGTGTCTACGAGTACTATTGGGTCTCCGCAAGCATGTATAAATGCAGAGAGAGATAAACTGAGTCGTTTTCGGTTGGTGCGCTTTAAGAGGACTTAAAACACCCTTTTTCAGTACTCTTTAATTGTATTTATTTCAATTAACTAAAAATTACCGCCCTGTTACCGATTATCATCAACCCCATAATCATACTACCTCCTCCATCCAACACCACACTGAAAAGGCTATACAATGACGTAGGACAATTTATCCACCCTAATTGGGGGGGGGGGGGGGGGAGGGCAAGAAACAACCTCACTTTTTTTTAAACCTCATCACAAGCCACCAATTCAGCCTAACAGAAATTGCTATGTAATACCATAGACCAGGAATACCCAAGGAGGTTGAATATAACTGGAGAGGACATGACGTCATTTTCTCTCTTAGGCAAGTGAAGCCACATCTCTGCGTGTCGTAGCCCGCCCCTTAAAGGCCTACCCGAGACACCAGCTATATTTGGTCTACATTGAGGGCTATGCTAAACTAAGACAATTACAAAATATGAAGGTTTAATTCGCTTTAGATCGCTTGTTGTTGTTCGATAAAGATCGGAATTTTTACCTGTAATCAACGTTAGGGGAAGTAATTTTCTAAAACTTCACATGATAATTTCCCTTAGCTTGTGACGTAGCGCATTGTAATGGAGCCACAAGACCATGCTGAAAGCGATTCTTCGTGTAGTTCTTCTAGTAGTAATATTAGCGCCGAAGAAGATGGTAATGCTTACGGAATTATACCATATCAGTTTGACCAGAATCTTCTGGAAATGACAGTTCAACTTCCAGCGAAAATGACGACAGTCTACATCTGAATCGTCGAATGACACAACTCTAAAACTAAGTTTAAGGCTATTTACTAATTAAACATTCTAATACTTTGGGCCTATTTGAGAATTGAGTAGCCTAAATCAGGCATATTTTTTTAAAATAAATGAACAGTTATAATATTACTAGCCATATTACTTAGGCTACGTCCTTGCTTATTAGTAGGCCTATAACATATTACTTGATCAGTGTGTGTAGTATTATACTTAGAGAGTTACTCAGTTAGTCATAGTGAATTAGTGATGTTTAACGTTTAGGCCTACTAGTAGTGTTTACTTTTGTTCTTTCTCTTCCTCTCAAATGTGCATATCGTGATCATACTGATGATACTCTCAAATCTACTTTGTCTACACTCTAGTAAAAACAAAATGTGTTGGGCTATAATTAGTATAGTTCAGTAATTAAGCTCACATGATACTCAAAATAAAATGCCATACTTTATATTTATAATGCACTCAGCAACCGCACAATACATGCCCCGAGAAGTTGGATTGATTCGTTGACGTTTAGGCTGTGGAACATTACTGTTGACATCTTCGTTAGTAGCCATATTGAAGCGGTACTCGACGTCACATCCGGAAATAGGCATTTGCCAGCTAATGGCAGGTGTGAAAATCTTTGTAAATTAAGTTTTAATTAAATTAAAAATCGTACGGGTATTTAATAAAAACAAAATAACTACTGTTTGATTATGTGACTCAAACACGTTTATTTAACCAAATATTGCCGATGTCTAGGGTAGGCCTTTAATTGCAAAACAGTTTTCTCTTATCGTCATGTAATGTGTTTGTCAGTTCTCACTTTAAATTCACATTTTGGTTGTCCTTTTCAATTTTTTTAAAACAGTTTACAGTGCTTATTGTACCGCTGTGCAATAAACATGTACTGTCCCACCATACCACCCACATCAATGTGGGGAGTACTTTGAGATGTCTCACAAAGTACACACACCATTACAGAAGAATTTAAAAATTGGGTGGGGAGTACTTATCAAATATTCCAAAAGTACTTCCCCAATGTCCTAGGAGTATTCCCGGGTAGTACTTCCGGGCCACCCAGGCTGAACCAGATGTACTTCCCCCTCTAAGCAGAGGGGAGAGGGAGGGGGTACTATTGGCATGAGCCAGAACTACTCCAGAAAGTAAACCTAGATCACCCCAGAAATACTCCACAAGTGTTTTTATGGACCAAGGGGCGAGGCGGGACAGGCGGGGAGGGGGGGGGGGAGGAACTAAGAAGATGAAAGAAGAGACAAAAACATAGTGGTAAATTACGTTTTTTCCTTAAAAAAGAAAGAAAAGAAGTTACGTAAGAATGCTATAGGTGCTATTTCAGTTCTGTACTGTATTGTGCTTTACCCTTTTTGACTGTTGCCCGATCTGTACAATTGGGATAAGCCCAAGCTCTCTAAACCTGTTAATCCCACTACCGTATAATATCAAAGATTTGTTCATGCCAATATAACCCTTCAGATTGCAAGATGGATCTAAAACTTTATTCGCTTTCAACATTGCTTGGAAAGGCTGAAAGAGGATTACTATAAAAATCAGGCCACTATTAATTTTCTTGTTGGAGAACTTTGGATTGTTGTGATGTAGGCTACCTAGTCACGTAAGCATCTCATTATTATATTATAAAAGCTTAAGGTCCAATTATCAAGCGTCCGAGAACAATAAGTTAATCCTGCAGACATCTGAAGCTTGACAGTGCGCTTGTTTGACCTCAAAGGCAGTGAATTCATTTTTTTTATTTTATTTTTTTAAAACAATCCTTTGCCAACCAGCTAAATTGTGGATACGCTTTTTCACATGAAGATGTTTTTACGATTTATTCAGTAAGGGGTGTTGGTCTTATGCTTTGAAAAATCCGTTCCTTGGTTTTCTACCAAGCCCAGCCGTAATACTGACGAGCTTAGAACGCAACGAAGTGGCCATCTGTATCGATGGAGCAAATCCACCAATGCAAACCATTGGAAGCGGGGAAGGGGAGATAAATCTTTCATATCATTCCCTCATTCCATGGAAATTAGCATCTGATAAGGATTATATCCAAGATGATGTCAATGAAAACTCCAATCCCATCTCTTTAGGCGAGACACCTTGATCCCATCCTAACCTATCCCGTAACTCAAAGGTCGTTAGGGCAACCACAGATGATCGTTTAACCAGCGTATTCCATCTTTCTCTGTTCTCAGCCACCCTCGTGGCTTCGTTCAGTGCCAGTCAAACCAGTCCATTCTCGAATGTTGTCCTCTTTTTCTGTCTCCCTCTTCTTCTACCTCCTTGCACCGTGCCTTGCATGATGGTTTTTTTGTTTCTGCCAGGTCTGATGCTCTGCTGACGTGGCCATACCATGGGAGTTTCCGTTTCTTTCACCACTGTGAGCATGTCATCGTGTTGTCACCTTGATCACTTGTTTTTTTCTACACATACGTTTTGTCTACAGCAACTGATCAAGTAGAATCGGGTGATGAATCGAGCTAGCCCGGATGGCCTGAGCTAAACTGTTCGGATTAAAAGTGGGTAAAGACGGCGTCAGGGAAAAGCAGCCAATCAGCAGCTGTCTGAGGAAAACTTTTTAATAATTTAATTTTTTTGAAAGCATTTTTATTAAAAAAAAAAAAAAGTAGTCCATTGCATAACCCGTATTGCACTTGCCGCTGTTCACGCGCCTAGTTAGTCCGCAGACATAGAAAACAAGAGCACACTCAGTTCAGTGACCCGTACCGTTGTTATCAACCATATATTGCATTATTACTTTATTAGCTAGATTCCTATTGACTACTATACTTTGATTAATAACGCATTTAATAGCGATAAAATTGCAGGACTTACTGGATCGAATGTAACAAAGACACTTGGTGCCACTGACCTACCTGCTACACAGAATACACAAATGAAAACAAACACCGCAATATCGGCATTCTTTTGCCCAATAAAAGGTCACTTCTATTGCACGCCTAGGCCAATTGTCAGTTTTCGTTTTTGAAGAAATATCGGTCACAGTGCCGTGCATTGTCGATGTAAAAGGCTATTTGTTCGAAGCGATCAAACATTATTTTTCAGAAGGTATTAATAATACAATGTTGTGTTAGAATAATATCTGCTTTTTTTTTAACCTGAATTGGTATTTTATAATTTAAAGTATATTGGTCACGTATCAAAATTGTTAAAAACTTTCAATTCTTCCTGGTGATGGAAGAAACTCTAAACTATATACTGCATAAAACTGTCAAAACGACACATTTCCCATTGATCTGTTTCAAATAATAATAATAATAATAATAATAATAATAATAATAATAATAATAATAATAATAATAATAATAAGAAGAAGAAGAAGAAGAAGAAGAAGCATGTCATGAACTGGCTAGTTTTAACTCTGCTTGTTGACTATTTAGCCTTGTGTAGTTTTTGTAACAGTAGAGAGTCAGTAAGCTACACAGCAGCAATTAAGATTACACCGCAAGCCACACACAGCGAGCCCGACCCACGCTGCGCAGTGAGTCAGCACTTGAGTTTTGAATCGGACCGTTTAACCAATGAGAGCTCAGGTAAGCGGGTAGAGCAGTTTTACTGTGTCAGATCCTAACACAGTTTGAATCAGTCGTGTGTGAGACGAGGTAGAGTCAACATCTCCACAGCTAGAGAAATCTCTCCACACTTAGACCAGGAAGCAGGACTTAGAATCTTAGAATTCTATCAAGTCACAACGGGCCTGAACTTGTCAAACAGGTAAATGAACACCCTTCTGTTTCATCGTGATATATTTATATTATTGTTGAAATTATGTTTGAAGAATTTGCTATGCATAAATGTGAATTGTTAATCCGAATTTGCCGTACCACGTGAAAGAGCCGACCACGAGGCGAAACACGACCGGTTGCGCCGCCATGTTGCATGCCGTACGGAACCACTGTTGTTTAACTTATATGTATGTTTGCAGGCCAGTGGCTGTACCACTGAATGTTTATATTATTATTAATTCTATATGTGTATAGTTAGACACGATTTATATTTATGTATGTATAGGAATTTAGAGTTGAGATTCCAGTGGAACCCGGAAGTAGCAGAATGTTCGTCGCTTATGTATAGAGATGTGGAGCTATCACTGAGGGCTACTTGGCTTTCAGTGAGACGCTCTGCACAAACCGATTATTCAGGGTTGTGCAGAATTTCGTCTCTTATATTACAGACGAGCAGGCGAGCTATCCCGAGCTATCCTGTGAACCCCACTCCACAGAAACAAGTTGGCGGAGTATCCTCTACCGCACAAGACGGAAAGAGCTACCCTGAAAAACACCCTGTCAGACCCCACAGCGTGGCAAGGGAACCCAACTACACAACGACAAAGGTGTACCAGAAGCTACCTCACAGAAGGACTTCGACCGCACCATCAGAAAGTTAAGTGTAATCGACAAAGGTGCACTTAAACTGATCATAACAGGACCACAGTAGTCCAACTCTTCAGAAACTGTAAAACGGACCACAGTAGTCCAAATCTACATGAAATATTATAGCAAGTGCCCGAGGAAGATATAACAGCTGCCTAGACTATCAGCGATCGAACTATTAGCAGTGACTGAGACTTTTTAAGTTAGATTAGTACTTAGAGAATCTTGTATAGAGTAGAAGAAATAAATGTGTGATTTTAACTGTTATCAAGTGGCTGGACTACATATGATTCATAGCCGTGTGAAAGCTAGTGTGACAGTATTCTTTTACCATTTTTCTATCTATTTCTGTACCCCAACCTTAACACAGAACGAGCTAAACAAATAAATTTATTAAAGTAATTCATAGGGTGACTTACTAGCAGTTCCCACCGAATAAACGTGAGGGTCCATAATTCCATTGTGCAGAGCCCATAAACCCCACGTGACAAAGCAGAAGAAGAAGAAGAAGAAGAAGAAGAAGAAGAATGTCACGGATCGGTATTATCGTTATTCTGGTTCGATGACAATATGTTATTGTTAGTTTGTTTTCTTGTAAGAAGATATTGGTAGTTGCTGTGAGAGCTAAAGTTTGATTGGTTGGCTAAGTAATGAAAGCTCACTAATGTACATATAAAAAAAATCTAGTAATTCTTTTCTTGGCTCTACTAGAGGTAGATCGTGCGGACTTCTCGCAGCTATGTCTGCAGGTATACATTATTTTATTATTTTAAAATGTTGTATTGCAAATGTAATATTATTATTAAACGATGATATTGTATGGGTTATGTAATAAAATTAATTATACATAATTTTTATATTAGTGTGAAGGATGGAGTGTTGAGGAGACGAATATGGAGGTTTCACTGTAGTGTAATTGGGAATCTATTCCTATCCTATCCTGTCCCGATCCCGGAGGTCGTAGGGGCACCACAGATGATCGTTTAACCAGCATACTCTATCTTTCTCTATCCTCAGCAGCCCAGATGGCTTCGCTCAGTGTCAAATCAGTCCATTCTCGAATGTTGTCTTCCCACCTCTTTTTCGGTCTCCCTCTTCTTCTACCTCCTTGCACTGTGCCTTGCAGAATGGTCTTTACAAGGCCTGATGATCTGGTGACATGGCCATACCATCGGAGTTTCCGTTTCTTCACCACTGTGAGCAGGTCATCGTGTTGTCCAATGGCTTGTGTGATGGTCTGTCGGACTTCGTCGTTGGTGATGTGTTGGGTATAGGAAATGCCCAGAAGTCTTCTGTAGCACCTCATCTCCATGCTTTGTATTCTTCGTTGGAGATCTGCTGTGAGGGAGCGCAGCAGTCTTACTTTGGAATGTAGATTGATGGTCCTCTCTTTCCAAATGGGCTTCAACCTTGTCAGGGCAGCAGTTGTTTGTGCGATCCTGGAGAGGACTTCCTGTCGGGACCCATTGTCTGATACAATGGCTCCTAAACATTTGAAGCTATGCACTGTGTTGAGGGATGGCCTTGGACTTTGATGTCCGTGTTGATGCCATTGGTGTTGTTGGTCATCATTTTGTCTTCTCTGCACTTATTTCCATTCCATAGGCTCTGGAGGTGGTGTCAATCCTCTGTACCAGCTGTTCAAGTTCTTGTTCCTCTCCAGCCAATCCATCAATGTCATCCGCAAAACGAAGATTGGAGATTGCTCTACCCCCTATGCTGACTACGCCTTCGTGATCTGCAAGGGCATCTGACATGATGCGCTCTAGGAAGATGAAGAAGAGTGTTGGAGAGAGTAGGCATCCTTGACGCACACCGATTGTTGTTCTGAACCAGTTCCCGATGACGCTGAATAGCGAACGGAATTCCTATAATTAACTAATTTGAAGCTGAAACTACAATTACAGTGTAAAGCATTCATTTTAAATTGTATGAATGAAATACATTTGTTTAATTGACGTAGTCATTAGTTGTTATAATTAGAATTTTTGTTTATCTTGGTCAACTGTATTCAATATGGATTAAATTGATTGCATTGCGCCACTGATACTGCCACAGAGGAGAGAGAAAGATATATGTAATGGTTCAAAGAAAGTGTATCTAGAAATCATGTATATAAAAATCTTAGCTGTCGTCAACTCCTTTGTTTGCAGAAATCTTTAGCTGCGGGATCCTCAAGAAGAAATGAAAAAAAGAAGAAGAGAAGGGGAAAGAAAAATAAAGAAGACGAAGAAAAAGACGAGGACGAGGAAGACGAATAAAAAGAAGAAGAGAAGAGGGAAAAAGAAGAGAAAGAAGACGAGGACAAAGAGGACGAGGAAGAAGAATAAAGAAGAAGAATAAAGAAGAAGAAGAAGAAAGAAGAAGAGGAGGCCGAGGAAGAAGAAGAGGAATAAGAAGTTAGTTTTAATTATTCATTGTTTATAGGGTCCAGCGGACTGCAAAGAGCCGAATCAGGACCACAAAATCAGGTCCACAACTTGTTTGAAAGAGGACTCACCCCCGATCCGTACAAAAGATCTGCTGAAACAACCTTAGTGATAACACCGAAAGGAACTTCACCAGGCAGTCACCCCACAATAAAGGCACCCCAAGCAGGCGACGCGGAGTCCACATTCTAATCTATTCATTCCGTTCACAAAAACAAAGATAAACATCATTACACAACTTCAACAAAACACACACACTGTCACAAAATATAATGTTACCGGGTGATCACTACTTGCGAAGGACTTTCCTAAGGCACACCATTTCTTTCCACCACTTCACAAACACATAACATGTTTTTCCAAGTTCAATTCTTTTATTCTACTTCGTTCTTGTTTTTCTTCGGAATGACAGAACCGAAGAGATATGTTGATAATACTTCCCGTTGTTGTTACCGATAATGTTCGTTTCACTTAAATTTCAGACTTAACTTTAGATATAGCCCTCGTTGTTGTCGTTGCCAATGAAGATCTGGATCAAGGCGGAGTTGGAGAAGAAGTTCATCGTAGGTGGAACTTGACGCTGATGTTGCTGTTGGGGCTTGTGACTGTCCTGACCCACCAGAGACATCCGTAGTCACCGTTGACATACAGTTCCCATTGTAGATCCAGTCACATGGACCATTAACACAGACGTTAAAGAGGAACCCAATGTAGACTCGAAGGTGAGACTGAGAGAAATAAAACACCTTCCGAACAAATCCGGTCTTAGACATTTGCATGAAATAATATTTTCATACAAACCTAAACTTATCCAGGTCCGGCTCCGCTTGCAAAAACACATTATGATTAATCAAAACATCAGTCCTCTGAAAAACAAATGCATTCAATGAACAAACTAACTTATTTGGCAATCTCTCCTAGGAAAATTATCTCGAATTAAATAAAATCAAAATATTTACCCTGCGGTGCAAGAATTTGGCACAGACAAACCAAACGCTGAAGAACGACTAATTTCCTGGCCCGCTGGCTTGACGACCACCGTCACCTCGCTTCAAGCGATCCCATGCAAAGAAAATAGAATTCGTTCCGTTCCCGCTACGTTCGAAATCGTCCAGCGGCAAACTAAACTATCGTTGGCATCCAACCCGTCAAGTTGCCCCGGAGCTTGGATCGTGTCCTCACTGTTCCTTTTAAGCCTCCTTCCCAACTGATCTTTCGACTGTTTATTTTACCAATTCTGCCTCGAATCTATTTCTCCTAGGCTACCACAAATTTTCCACAACTGGACGAGCCAATGAGAGCATCGCTAAGCAAAAAAAAGCCTATTACTTCAAATACATGTACTACATTTATAAAAATTTATGGTTTACAGCATCTTTATTTTCCCTACAAATTAATTACCAAAACTAACCTTAATCTTTCACACAAAAGAATTATGAATAATATTCATCCATTTCACTCTTTCTAAACCTAAACCTAGAACACAAAAATGGCGATTACACTGCCATAGGCGCTTATCAGCATCACAAAAGTTTGCACTTGGAAAAAATAAAATACTCGCGAGCTTTTGTTTCGCGACACACACTTATAAAATGCCCACATTGCCAAACAATAATATCATACAAAGCCCTAGTGACCATTTGGCAGAAAGCGCCCAATATTCCCAATCTGACCCAACAGACAAATGAGGAGTTTTGGACGAGTTTTCAAGTGCCTTGGTGACTGGTCTAGCCAAGAAGACAGTACAGTAGATTGCTGAGAACGTGGTAGGAATGAAAAAGATCAAAGAAGAAAGACAGCGACAGTGGGAATTTAAAGCACTCAATTTTCAGAAAATGTGGGTATTATTTATACAGGAACCCGCGGCTACCCCCAAGGGGTGAAGAGGAATAAGAAAGAAGAGGAGGAAGAAGAAGAGAAGGAAGAAGAAGAAAGGGATAAATACGGAGTAGGACGAAGATAGATAGATAGAATGAATGAGCATTGAGGTTTAACGTCTACATCCACCATTGGCGATATGGCAGACGGTTCGCAGAAGAAGACGAAGAAAGAGAAAGAGTCGGAGGAGAGAAGGACGAGGTAGAGAGAAGGAGACAGAGAAGAAAGGGACGAGGAAGAGATTGAGGAGGACGAGGAGGAGAGACGGAGAGGAGGAGAAGTAGAAGAAGGGGAGGAAGACTAATGAGGCAGAGGAAGGAGACGACGAGGTAGACGCATAAGAGAATAAAGAACGAATCATCCCCGGGCAATAACAGGTCGAATGGAAACGTAACTGCTGTACTATGTGACTACTTACTACGGCTATCGATACATGTCTTTCAACAGATTTATTCTGCGACACTTGAAATGAGTAGAAGCAATTGTGTTTATCCCATTTGATTCTTGTACATTTTTGTATTTGTTGTCAATGTATTGATTTATGTTAATTGTTTAATAGAGGGTGTTACGATTAGTTTAGAGAAGTTGTGAGACAGGAAAACACGCAGGTTCACGCATTCACGCACGCAAATTCTTAAAATGCTATAGCCGACACAAAACCGTATATATTGTAAAAAAAAAAAAAATTACAACCAGGAAGAACAATATATACGTGTTTTCCAAATTTTTATTCGTAACGTCAAACATCTATCATTGTAATGTAACCTAAAATATAAAATAACCAACTAAACAACAAAACAAAACAAAATAAATGAACAAACATAGCGATCGTTGTCGAAATGGTGCTTTATTATATAGTGTAATATTCCTCACGACAAACAACATCCATTCAGTTGTTCTTGAAAAAGACCGACCGACGGACGGGCATCTGGCTCATTCTCATTCTCAACTATTTCAAATTATTTCTTAATAATACATTTCCATGTATTATCTGGAATGCAAATAAGCTGTTTGAGGGAGTAGACAGCTTTGGCTTACAGATGATATCCCCGTATACATACAATACATGATTATTGCTTTAGGTCCAGCGGACTCTTCCGAGCCAAATCAGGACCGGACAAGACGCATCAAAGATCTGCTGAAACAACCCTAGTGGTAAAACTGAAAGCTCTCCACCAGCCAGTCACTTTACAATAAAGACATCCCACGCAGGGGACGCTGAGGCTGTACTCTAATTTATCGAACCCCCGTTTACAAAAGCAAAATAGAATACAAAGATCATTATACATTATCAACAAAACACATACATATAAAATGCCTACATTGCTAAATAATAACATCATAGGAAGCCCTAGTGACCACCTGGCAGAAAGCGTCCAATATTCCCAAGCTGATCCAACAGACCTCATACACAAATAAGGAGTCTTGTCCCGGAAGAGTTTTCAAGAAAAAAGGTAGGGGACTGGTCTAGCGAAGAAGAAGATAGTATAGCAGATTGATAGAACAGAGCAGGAATGAGAAAGACAGCGACAGTGGGAATTTAAAGCACTACATTTCCAGAAAGTGGGGATTCTATTTATACTGAAACCCCCGACACCCCAACGGGGCGAGTGAGGGGGGGGGGTGTGGGGGGAGGGGAATCCGTATAAATAAAAAAAAACAAATGATAGATCTAAGCAAGACGCGTCACAGTCGCTATCAGAAATTCACAGTGCATTGTTGGATGTAGACTAAATAAATACACGAAGCAAAACGCACACTGCCTAGCAAAGACCAGCCGAGGCTTACTAGTATGAGAGGTATTCGGCGAGTCTCAGTTACGCTTTGTGGGCAAAACAGAAAGAGACCTCGATTCTTATTACATTTCCTTTATAAAATATTTATTTCCAATTATTTCCGTTTTTTTTTTAAAACCACTTTCAGCTAAATAATCTATATATAGAAGCATATTTTCTAAATAAGCATTCGTTTACAAACAATGTCAGGATCCTCTAAATAATATATTTTCTCTGTAAAACATGTATTATTTACTTAAACAATAAATACATTGTTTACGTAAACAACTCGTACTATAGGTAATTGTTTCTAAAGAAGGAATTATTTGTGTATATAATGCATTATTTAGCAGATAGCGTGAAATAATGTATTATTTATAAATATTTCTAACTAATGATTTGTTTACCTATATAATGCATTATTTATCAGAATTTGCTAAATAGTGTATTATTTACGTAAACAATTCTTTGATTAGGGACTGCAATCTTTATTATTTATGGGATTCCAGGATTCGCTTGAAAACTTGGTTTTTATCATTTGATTGCTTTGTATAATTAAATGCAAGGTCTTTCCAAAAATAGTGTATCCAAAATTTGTGTTAATTATTTATTTTTCAACATAAATCACTCCACAAATTCCAAGATGAAACATCTGTAACGTCCCGAACACAAACGAGAGATCAAGGTTAGTTGTGTGCAGGAGTGTTCAGTGTTTTGAGCATCTCTGTCAGAAAAGAAAGTTATCTTTTTGTATTTATTTACCAAAAACCTGTGTTGAGATTTTTGTTGTTGTTGTTTTTTTTAAGTTGATTTATGTTTTAATTTCAAACGGACAGTTTCAGCTTATTCGAAACTACCAGGAATTTGCAGGTCGGACTGACAAGAAACGTGGTGGAATTAACCTGAAGGCAATCCCGGCAATGCAAAAATAATTATGGATCCCTCTTTTCAGGAGCCGTTAGCGTTGCAGTTTCGTATATTTATATTGTTGCGAAAATATAAACAATAGAGTGAAATAAAGCAGTTGTCTCATTTTAAATCGCAAAACAGCGTAAAATCACGATTTTGCAATATTTTTATCACTACCACATAACCTCACACTAATACAACTTGTATCTGCGAATCCCCTAAATAACCAAAATTGTAGTCCCTAAACAATAATGAATAGTTAACGTAAATAATTCATTATTTAGCCACATCTTCTAAATAATACATTATTTAGCAAATTCTGCTAAAAATGGCATGATATAGGTAAACAAATCATTATTTAGAAACATTTCTAAATAATACATTATTTCACACAACCTGCTAAGTAATGCATTATATAGGTAAATAATTCTTTTTTTTTAATGGCAAAAATGCCTTATTTACCTATATCGTGATTTATATATATATATTTTATAATAAGTTATTTACAGATAAAATGTAGTATTTAGAGAAATCTTACATTGTTTGTAAACAAATGATTATTTAGAAAATATGCTTCTAAGTAAAGATTATTCAGCTAAAAGCGGTGAAAATAAATATTTTACAAAGGGAATTCCATATATTCTAAATTCTTCATAATAAAATTTTGGTTACACGTGTATTGTTTTAAAGTTGTGGAAAAATTCATTTTAAAAATCCAAGCGTTAAAGCACGAAACATCACAGTCGCTGTCACATAAACACATAGTGTGTTGCTGTATGCAGGCTATAACGACCCAAAGCAAAACAGAAATGGACAAATTATGGTCCTCTCAACAATAGGCATCTTGATATGTGATGTACAAATACAAAATCTCATAAAAACAAATAGCCTAAGTCATGATTAGGAATGAATTAATCAATAATGAATGACTATATACTATGGACTAAGCTTTAAGCATGACAATTAATGACACGTTCTACAGCGCATATAAATTCCAGACCCGAAGGCGTGCTCACAAACTAATAATTATTCCCTTTTTTTTTCTCAGTGAAAAAATATACCTTTACTTTGATAATGGGAATTTTAACAAATGTAATATACAGCAGGAAAATACATACATCACAGCAAACATTGTATGGCATCATGTGAAAACAAACTTGGAGATGTTATACGGGCTTAGTTTAGAGTAAACATTAATTAACAAAATAGTATCTCCCTCCTTCCCATACTTATACAATAGACACTTTGACCAGTGAGAATATTTGGTCAACTGGAGAGTTAGACTGGACCGTTCCTTAAATCTAATGCGTCTTGCTGAACATACAAATGTTTTTATTTTAGAAAGGGCGTCAGCATTGTGCTAAAAAAGAAACATGAAACTGACCTATTAACATTTAGGTTCTATTAAAGCAGTGTTAGTGTTCGTGTTTTAAAACAACAACAACAGAGAAACAGCTTCTACGAACTGAGTGAGGGTCTTTGTGTTACAGAGTTAAAATGGCTTTAGCTTTTAACTCTTGACAAAGCGAAATACATGTATAGAGGATCCTTTATTCTGGTGTTTAATCTCCTTCAGGTTTTTTAGTCTTCCGGTTGCCGGCACGAAAGTGGCGCCTCACCCTACGTACCCCATCCCACCCCACATCACACTTTATGTTGTTGTTTTTTTAATATTTTATTTATTTGTTTAATTTCGTTTTTGATTTCTGGTACTTCATTCATATTTTGTTTCAATTACATTGTAGTATTTGTTGTTTTGTAAATGCATGTCTTGTATTAGGTCTATACTTACCTGTAAGAAGAATGGTTGCTTGCATGCTGTTTGTTCCCCTTTTGAACAATCTTTATTTAGTAAATATTGCAAGATTGTTTGACAAATGTCCATGATTATGGCTATCATCATCATCATCATCATCATCATCATCATCATCATCATCATCATCATCATCATCATCATCATCATCATCATCATCATCATCATCATCATCATCATCATCATCATCACCCAATTCTTCTTCTTCTTCTCAACTAACAACAGTTTTAAAGTTGAAAGTTAAATACTGTTCCTGCTCGCCCACACCCTTTTCTGTTTTCAGCAAATGAAATAAGTGTTACTAAAAGAATAAGACCTCTTAAGGTAAAAGCACACACTTTCGGTCTATTTAAAACCATTATCAAGTTTTAAAACACTGCCAATGAAATAGCGATTTTCAATTTGTTATAGATACAGTTTCATGGTAATTTGCGAAGAATTTTAACATAAGGGGTATCGAGTAAATATCTGGGATTTCAGCTTCTGTTTTAGACGTATCAGCGAAATGTGAATGCTTTTTGTTTGCTTTAAATGATATTATCTCACACGTTTGGGATACACTAAGCATACTGTCAGTGAGGAAAACCTGCACATTGTTTTCGACGCGGTGGAATGTTAGTTATAAAAAAAAAAAGTTTAAATCTTCAGTATTCAGCTAAATGATAGTTAAAGTGTTTTATGCACTATACTTCTTTGTGTTCAAATAAATGGCAATAACATTATAATGAGTTCAAAAATGGTTTAAGGTGCAAAAAAAAATTATATAGTCATTTATCATGTTTAAAACTGCATGTAACACTGACCAGAATTAAAAATTAAAGTGTAAAAGGAGAACAGCAGGTGTTTAAATGTCACCTGATATGTCCCAACCTTTAATAAGGTTTAGCAACTTTAGTGTAAAGGTAAAAATTTCAAAGTTGAAGATTTAAAAAAAAAAACACGTGAAATGGATCATCCGTGTGAAGGGAATAGCTCATTACAACGCCAAAACATGTGTAAGTGTAAGTATAACGAGAGCACGAATTGCACGTGCGTGGGACTGAGAAAACGAAGACATGAAAACGCAGACTCACGATCAGTACAGACAAGCATTAAAACAATAAGTATACTTCTTTTGCTGGATTTCGTTTGACTTTGCATTTACCCTATAAGTCCGTCCTGTTAACAGTTCTTTGTGCACATGGAGCATGAATGCTTCATGGAGTCTGCGCCTCAAAAGACTGCAATCGTCGTCGTCGTCGTCGTCGTCGTCGTCGTCATCGTCATCGTCACCGTCATCATCATCATCATCATCATCATCATCATCATCATCATCATCATCATCATCATCATCATCATCATCATCATCATCATCAAAGTACGGTGATCCCAGCGGGCTTTAAAGGGACGTTAAATATACTCTTCAATTAAGGAGCGCACAAATGGTCGTATTGCATGGTATCGTACGCTCGCCAACTTTTAAAGCAAGACAAACAGAAACTGAACTTAACTGCATTATACAATGTTTGCATAAGCTCAATGCACGAAGTGTAATGACCATAGTTGCAGCTACATGAAAGTTATTGACATGTATTATTAAGTTCAAGACAGAGTTCACTTCAGGGTGGTATCGGTCCGGTCGTTCACTTTTGAAGCAAGGAGAACAGACGCATTTTGTAAAGCTATACATCGTGTATGCATAATCTCATTATAAACAAGATGGCAAGCCAATCAACACATTTCCAAATCACTCACTAGCGTACCTGAAAAAAGGCTTGTTCAAAAGTGTTAATTTTCATGGGCAGGTTCTATCTCGGTTTTATCTTACAGAAGCAAATTGAAAACACGGAACAATTAACCAATCTTTGAATTATCTGCAAGCCAAACGTGATCAAAATCGGTTCCGCCAATCTGGAAATATTGCGCTGTTAGAAAGTGAGGAACCTCAGCGATATTGATCTTTGAGAAAGATCAAATATGAATTACGTAAAAGTTAAAGTAAAAGTATCTGCAAATGAAAAAAAAAATCGTTTGTCATAAAAAAGAAGACTACTAAAACCTGTTTTAAACACAAATGTCAAAATCGGACAAACGACCGATATTGACTGATTGGCCATGAGTTGAAATACCTGTATATCCAATGTCATCAAAATCTGCCTTGCCATTTTTGAGATATAGAGCAAAACGTGTTTAACAAGGAATTGAACCCATTGACCTTGAACTTTTTAGTAGAACAAATACCATAGCACGGTAGACTGGCGACTAACCTAGGTAATATTTTGTATAAAGTTTAATCAAAATCAGTTTCCTTTCTTTTTTTTCTTTCTTTTTTATTTTATTTTTTAGATATGGCCAACAACAGACAGACCAACAAACAGACCGACATTTGGCTCTGATTTCCAACTATTTCAAAGTAGGTCCATATATTGTCTGGAAATACAAAAATGTACAAAGGAGTAAATGTAACGACCTTAGTGAACACTAACTCTAGTAAACGTATTCATTAAAGTTTACTGGAGACCCTGCGCTGTCATCACAATGAAATAGCAAAGTTCGGTCGTTAATCTCTTAAAACAAGCCAATGCCTTCACATTTTAAAACTCATTAGAGAATGTATAACCACTAAGTAAGAATGATAATGCAATCTACCTAATACTTATTGGATTTCCCATACGTCCTATGAAATGAAATTCCAGTTAACACTGAAAGAAAGCTAATCGATCAAACTGGTGTAAATTGGAATTCTCATTCATCCTAGAACAAATGGGAATATAATGTTTAGTGCCAATATGAATTCCAAAATTACATTGTGCACTATAACAGAATGAAATCTTCATGTAAATCATTGCTTAATTTTAGGTTAAACAATATACGTTTCAAACTTCCATGTGAGTATGAATGGAAAATCTAATGCTGAGAATTAGCATACATTTATTTTAGACAACTGTCAAAACAATTTACAAACAAAATACCGCAAAATATTGTTTAACTGAAGGTTCGACAATATATTTATTTCTAGAAAACATTTCCATTTGAGGTAATAAAAACAATAACAATCGGACTGTCATTAAAAACGAAACATCTGCATTGAACAACGGATTCACATTCGTCCTAGGATGAATGGGAATTCCGACTTACCCTATCTTTCCCCAGAGTTGCACATAATTCCAAAGTATCATAGAACGCATGGGAATTCCAATAAACACTATAGTTATATTTAGAATTGTACTGCACTCCCATTCTTCCGGTGACATATAGACTACAAAAAGCCCACTGAATATAAACAATGCCATTAGTGTAATAATCGCCTACATTATTGTCCCCTTTACGCTTAAGTGTCCGGCCGGGGACGTTAATCTACCTACTACTACTAATAATAATCGCAGTGGGGGCTAAATACATGCTAAAGATACTCATACATTTAAGAGAGAAATTTACTTCACGATGATATGATATGTATTATATGTATTATATTATAGTACGGCAATTTACTTTTAAGTGTTCTTTAGCAGACAATATTCTTGTCATAAACACTAAACAAGGAACAGTCTAAAATAATAGAGACTGTCTATAAAACAAAGGAAGTTCTTCTATAATAGACGAACCTCTTTTGAAAAAAACAAATACAAGAAAACGTCTTTTTGAGAAAATAAAAACGTAACAAGTCTTTTCAACAAGGCAAGATTGGGGCTAACAGTGTATTTCAGTTTTTAACTCTACAAGGAAGAGCGTTTAAATATAAAAAAAAGAAGACAAGAAACAGTAGTTTAAACCATTATCGTACACAATTTGCATAATCGTGCGATGGACAGTTTCTAGAGGAATGTTTCAAAGAACTAGTAACTTCAGTTCCTTTTATCAAAGAACAATATTATTCCAAAGCGACCAATAACTCTTCTTGTGGTCTCGTCGCTATATCTTTAGTATTTTACTGTTGACATCGTGGAGGTGCTGGTTTGTATTGCATTCGTTTATTCATTGATATGGGACACCTTCGATGGAGTGGAAGAATACACTTACACGTGAAGGATGGCAGCGTCAAGAAGGAGATCATCTGGCACAGTGGCATTTTCTAATTTCTTGGAGATTATCGTTTTCAACCTCTCACACCGCTGAATATCCATGTCTCCCTCGCTTCGGTCACGGACGTCATGTTGGTCAGTTTTACTGTGGTCATCCCCGTCCGTAGAAACATCCTTTGAGACTATTTTGGCAGGGAGTGATGCTCGCCTTTGGATCCCATCATTAGACTGCGCAGAATCTGGCGAGTCAGAACCTGGTCGAAATGTGAAGGCGAAACTTGACCAACGATAGTCACCGTCAGGAGACGCAGAGCAGCCACTCGATTCCGCTGCAGACTCGGTAGAGGTGGATTTCTTCCTCTTGAACTTAGCCTTGAGGCCGCCGTTCTTCTTTTGTAGTTTGATCGTCATGGGCTGCTGGTGTTCAGCGTTACCGGACACTAAATACTCCTGTTGTTGCCGAGACGCTGTCAGTGTCGTTCCGTTGTTCGAAGACTCTCCGTAGATTTCGATCTCGTTCGCGTTAGATCCTCTTCTTCTCGCTATGGTTCCAAAACCGCAGGCGTACTTGTTGATGGGGTTTGAAGATGACAATGGTGAATCTGGCTCTTCGTCCACGGTCATCAGATGTGTCCTGGAGTTGTCCAAGAGGTCTTTGGAGCCGGACGTGCCATTCCTGGAGGCCAAGCGAGGATTGTTATCTGGGTGGTCGTTCATCCAAACTTCGGGCGCATCACTGGCAGTGCCCAGCCTGGACGATTTCAGCGATGTGTCTAAATACCCGTGCTCGCAGAAGTCGGCACCAAGGTACTCTTCTTCGAGAGATAGTCTCAGGCCGATAGTCTTTTCTATTCCCTGTGAACAAGCGACGGTCCTTTACATCCTATGATGATAATGACGATGATGTTGTCGTCGTCATCGTGTTTGTCTAAAAAATTGTCACCTCCACCGCCATGGATCATCATCTTCAGGATCATCATCTTCAGTATCAACAACAACAAAAACAATAACAACAACAACAACATGATGATAACAACAACAACAATATGATGATAATAGTAGTCGTCGATGTCTTTTTTGTATCCGTAATTTTCACCGTTACTTTCATCATAATCATCATCAGCAGCAAGCAGTAGCAATGTCAACATCATGATGTCCTATACCAGTCATCCGTTACCATTACTAGCCTCCTCTCCTTTATATCATCATCATCATCATCATCATCATCATCATCATCATCATCATCATCATCATCATCATCATCATCATCTCCTCTTCTTCCTCCTCCTACTTCATCATCATCATAATCTCATTATAATCATCATCATCATCACAAGCAGCAGCAGCAGCAACAACGGCAGCAGCAGGAGCTGTAGCGTCATCGCCGTCATCAACATCAACATCATCATCATCAGCAGCAGCAACAACAGCAGCAGCAGGAGCAGTAGCGTCATCGCTGTCATCATCATCAACAACATTATCATCATCATCAGCATCAGCAGCAATGGCATCATCATAATATAACTCACAAAGAGGAGGACGAAGGTTGTGACGCCTGACCAAGCCATTTCGCAGACGATGGTTAGAACCTGGACACCCAGCAGGTAAAATCCCCCTCCCTTGAACAGGCCGTTGCGGTTCCTAGTCAGATCCTCCACGTTATCATCCTCCACAAACAGCCCCACTGCGATCATGCCCTGAAAATAGTTTGTATCCAGATGAACACAAACACAGACAGGTTTAATGTGATAAATGTCATCATCATCATCATCATCATCATCATCATCATCATCATCATCATCATCATCATCATCATCATCATCATCATCATCATCGTCATCATCATCGTCATCATCACCTCATCATTATCACCATTAATGTCATCACCATCACCTCATCTTCATCATCGTAATGATCGTCATCGTTATCATCACCACCTCATCATCGTATCCTCATCGTATCATTATTAACATCCTCATCGTCATCATAAGCACCATCATCATCATCATTCGCATTTTATGTGCTTGATTGTCCGTGTACGATTTACACCCCAAATACCCACCCACCCCATCATCAACATCCTCCTCCTCCTCCTCCTCCTCCTCATCATCATCATTTCGTGTGTGCTTGATTGTCCGTGTACGATGTACACTCCAAATACCAACCCATCCCAATAACAAAAGAGTAAGTTAGATAGGGCCCTGTGTAATGTGTTAAATAAACTCTGGGAGGATGGGGGGTGACCTCAGAGTCACTTTAGTAACAGTATTTTATAAATAAATCATAGTAGACATTTACTGATGACTATGCAAAAATAAATAATAATTTTAAAAAGGCATTTTCAGAAAGCTGAAGCAGGGGAAACAACCACAGTTTTTTATAACAATTATCCTCCACGAAAAATTCCCCTGAAAACTAGGTTGTTTCCCTTGATTTGTCATGCGCAAAACGAATCTGTTTCTCGTGAAGGGAAACAACATTCGCCGAACACTAGGATCCCCGATAACAATACTATCAGCAACAAAAACAAAACCAACACACCGGACCACAATTGGTAAACACATTAAGTTGTATTGAACAATAATTACTAATGACATATACCTCTATGTCAACATACCAGCGAATGTAATATGTATTTATCTGGTGGAAAACGTTAGAAAACGAATTCTTCTGGTTTATGATTACAAAACACTTCTAATGAGACATATTCGTATCTTATGTGCAACCTCCATATACTCCTGCTCCACGCGTATTTGTTTCTCTTTTCTTAATAATAATAATAATAATAATAATAATAATAATAATAATAATAATAATAATAATAATAATAATAATAATAATAATAATAATAATAATAATAATAATAATAATAATAATAATAATTTATAATGCGCGATTTCCCAATAAAACTGGGCTCAAAGCATATTTCGTACTCTTACCCACCCACATGCCAGAAGCTCCATGCACAGCAACAGCGGACACAGGATCGTCAATTTTCATTTTGTTCATCAGTTCTGACCAGCCAAGAGTCAATATTGCTCCCACCGACCCTATAATCACAGCTTCGTATGGCCTGACCAGAGGACAACTCGCTGTAACCATGCAAACAATAAATACAAATGTGTTTGTATTAATATATAAGCTTATTACTAGCTGACTACCCGTGCGACCTGTCACAAACCTTCAAAGGTCCCCACATCTCACACACACATTCAACCGCCAGGTTTCCGCTTGCAAAATTTAGGCACCCGCGAACAGCTTTCACACACACACACACACACACACACACACACACACCCATGCACACACACGCACACACACCACCCCTCACTACCTCATGCACTCACCACCCTCTAGCCAAACTACCATAAAAGCCTTGACTGACACATTCCTTCTACTTCCTATAATGTCAATCGGTCATACTGACAACTGACATCATCATGATCATGATCCTCCTCCTCCTTCAGAAAACGTCTACAACAAGTGCATCAACATCATAGTCAGCATCATCATTATCATCTTCATCATCATCTTCATCCTCATCCTCATCCTCATCATCATCATTATCATCATTATCACCAAGAACAACAACAACAAGAATATATGTACACCCAACATTATCATCGTCGTCCTCCTCTTTCTTTTCCTCCTCCTCCTCCTCCTCCTCCTCCTCCTCAACATCATCATTATCACTATCATCAACGAATTTTTTTACAAATATATTTTCACCTGTGATAGCAACCAGAGAACCTAGAGTAGAGTTGATAAGGTAGGCAACGTCGTATTTGCCTTTCTTCGCAAAGTAACTGAAACACAACACAACACTGGTATCTTTATTTTTGGTATAAGGATCCTGCTTAGGATTATTTAGAGCGCAGAAACAATGCCGATCAGCCAGCTAATACTCACTTTGCCACGGAATAATTCATACAACAGGATACACGATTAGGCCGCACGCGGTAAAACAGATCAGCAGAACGTCGTGATTGTAGTATATCCTACACAGGGCCGGACCTGGGGAAAGTCGAAGGGGGGGTTACAGGTTCAGCGAAGGCGCGAAGCGCCGAGCCTTCTAGGGGGGTCCGGGGGCATGCCCCCCCCCCCTGAAATTTTTTTTTTCAAGGATGCAAAATGGTGCAATCTGGTGCTATCTGAACCTTTCAAAAGCCATTTGTGATGGTCTGGGACTTTGAGCTTTTTTAACAGTTGAACTGACAAACTCTGAGGTACAAAAATTATCCTCTGCACCTCCCTTTAAAAAAAAACAACAACAACACACACACACAAACATTTATTTATCAGCAGAGATGTTTTGTATACTATTATTATTCACTACTTTTTGTCGATCGCTAACGGTATAAAGCTTTACCTTGTAGTTTATGAACATTACCGCCCTGCTTTCACTTTCAGTCTTGCTGCACTAGGTTCTCCGGCATTAGTACCATTTGTGAATTGTATCTTCTGGCAAAACAGTTCACTGCCTCTTTGAAGTCAATATCAACATCCCTGTGCACTTTCAGTAAAGCAAGTCCATTGAGTCTCTGTTGCCCCATTGTAGAGCTCAGGTAGTTTTTCAGGTTGCGCAACTGACTGTTTGAACGCTCACACTCGGCAGTAGTGACAGGCAGGGTGCAAAGGTTCTTTACATGATGAACAGGTTGGGATAAAAATCCCCGTCACAATGTTTCAGTGCTTCTGATGCCGTGGATGGGATGATAGCTGTCGCATTCTCAGCAGCACTTCGCCATTTGCAAACCCACCATTGGTATTCTGCATCAAGGGTAGCGTTGTCTGGTAGGTCAGACTCCCACAACATTGCCAGTGTCTTCACCCCTTCTGGAACCTGCATGAAACCATCCTGGTTGTCTATTAAAGTGCTTGGCACCAGACAGAGACCATCAACTTGCTAGGTCAGCATTTTTGAACCTCGAGTCCAATTCGGTTGACAGGTGTTCCAAGAAAGGAATGGCAATGCTAATCTTGAAATATTCTTCTGGAGTGGCCGCAGGTTGGTTGTCTTGGAGAGTCTGTCGGGATGCTTGACGAGGAACAATAACATCAGTTGTCAAAGCATTTGCCATTTTGCTGACTTCACCAAACCAGGCAACGACTTATAGTTCATAATTATCAACTTAGCATCTTAATTAATATTTCTAAAAAGTCGTTTTGGGGGGATTAGGGCAGTATCAAGGTGAAGGTGCTGGAAGAGGCGTGCGGACAGAACAGGAAAATATGGCTGCATTTACTACTTTAGGCTTAGGGGTTGGGTTACTTGGTCGTTTCAACGGGAAAACGCTTTGGACGTTTCAACGGATCCTTTGAAATGGATTTCCGTTGAATTGTCTATAAATAAATATTTTGTACCTTGGACCAAAAGTGAATAAAAACTGCAATGTTTTAAAAATAATTAAAAAAAATTAAACCTATTTGCATAAAACAAAATTATTATTTTTTTTTTAAGTTTGGAGGGGGGGTGGGGGGGTTCCGGAACCCAGGTAACCCCCCCTGGATCCGGCCCTGCTACATCTTGCGAGAATCTCGCACAAGACATTACCACAACAAAACAAGATGGGTCAGCAACCGAATGTTTAGGTTTTACTTTAAAATAGAGCTGTTGGTGAAAGAGGCGAAATTTTAATTAAAATTCAAAACACACAATTCAACATAAGATAAAAGCATTTAACAAAAATGTGGACTTTAACTTGAAATAAACACGCAAAATAAGAAAAGGAAAAAATGGGATTACCCTGTTAATTAAAAACAATATAGCAACCGGTCCCCTACAAATGTATTTCCTGACACTTACACACATAGCTAAAAACTACCATTTTCAAAGTGTTTAGGGCTGTCCTCTTTCGGGTTTATCCCAAAAGCAGCGAAAATTAAAAACAAGGAGCGATTAGCCACTCTTTCAACTATTTGCAAGCAATATTTTAACATAATCTGTATAGTCTATTTTGAAATACAGCGCTAAACGTATTTAGAAAAGGATGGACCTCAGCGACATTGACCTTTATGTAAAAAAAATAAAAGCCTGAGTATTACTAAAAGTATCTGAATAGTAAAAGATCATCAAAATCGGTCAAGACAAGTTTCAGAAATGCCAAAATCGTTTTTTGAACGGAAAAGTGAATACCGACCGGTGGTTTCACCGACTGACAGACTGACTAATATAAGGATAGCCACAGAATGATAGGCTCTGACTTGAAGCTGCTGTATACCACAAATAATCAAGATCAGTTCAACCCCTTTTAGAGATGTAGAGCCAAACATGTTCAGCAAAGACTTGGCCCCAGTGACCATGTCCTATGAGGTTGAACAAATACGATAACACCTGAACTGGCGACTAACCTTTGTAATGTCTCTAATTTATTTTATTTTATTTTATTTATTCGTTCTTATTTAGCGCTTTTCCAGCTCAAGAGCTGCTCACGGCGCTGGTCAAAACAGAATCTCAAAGACCGCCCGAGAAGCCCACTGTGAAGTTTGTTTTCGATTCCGTTGGTCTTGAGATATGACAAGCAACCGACCGACCCGAGAGACTAACCGATTGACAGACATTTGACTCGTTCCGATTCGCGACTATTTCAAAGTGTTTCCAGATATCGTCTGGAAATTAAAAAAAATGAATCGATCCACAACAGCAACAACTTTTTACAAAAAAAAGAAGTGTGATGGAGAGATGTTAAAATGATAGTGCTCATTTTATTTAGGTAAATAGTGCTCGTTTACATACACATCCCAACCAACCTACTATCGGAGTCTCGATTGGATGATTTGATACGAAACCAACGCTTGATACTCCTGTCCAGGCCTTTGTACTCTGCGAAACTGAGAAAGAGATAACAAATTATTTTTGCCTTTGGCGATGGATAATTATAAATGTATATGCTACTGTCCGGAATATAGATTACAGCTATTGCGAGTATATGAGGTCTCTGGGGAAAAAACCTCACAACTGACCATTTACACCATTAAAAAAGTACAAAATACAGGGTGTTCCAAAAGTCTTGGGCACATTTTGACATTGAATATTTCCGAAACTATTAAGGATATAAAAACGCATCTGGTAAATTCAGAAAGCTTGTAATCTCAATTTTTACATGGAATGTTCAAAGATGTTCAATGTGAGCACCATTGGTCACACGACACACATCAAGCCGATAGTCAAATTCTTGCCAAACGCGTCCCAGCATTTTCTGGTTGAGTGAACGCCATTAATGGGTCTGAAAAAAAAAAAATCAACAGCTTTACAAAAAACTTAATGTAATTAGCTTTAAAATGGCACAACTGTTATCTTACTACCATTCATAGTAATTGAAATATGGGGACTTCAAATGTGCCCAAGACTTTTGGAACACCCTGTATATATCGTTCCAAATTTCGGAAAGCAAAAAACCCAAGATAGATCTATTAGTATTGAAATTGTAGGTATACCACCAAAGATCCCAACAATCAAACAGACGAAATCATTGTGTGCAAAGACAGGGGAATAAAATACACCTGCAATCCAGCCACAAATCAATTAGAGGTAATACAGAATTAGGAATCTTTAAATGCACAGTATAAGTCGGCGTTATGGGTAATGAAAGTGGTCACGATAAACTTCTGATCAAGATTGCCCCGACCGAATGTGACAACTGTCTGTAAGCACGGCATCTATATACTTAGTCCATACCTTTTCTAAATTCATTATTACGGCACATGTAGCTAGTGCTAGATTTAGGACGCTGACGATTTCAGGATACACATTGAACTAGGCTTGCTGCTTGTGCAATCATCCAAAGGCAATAACTGTTTATATTATTATGCATGAAGCGCTGCGACCATGGAAACTATCAAGAAAGCAATACAGTGCTGCCGCCACATCAAATGCGTGTGTGTGTGGGGGTGGGGGGCGTGTGGGCGTGTGTGTGTGTGTGCGTGTGTGTGTGTGTTTCCTGCCATGCTTCAAGGTAGAAGCGGAAGGGGAAAGGTAAGCAGGATAAAGTAAGTAAGCAAGCACGATGCGATAACATCAACTTTTCCTCTAAAAGAAACTATTATTATATGTTTCTGCAACATCAAGTTGTTCTGCAACAATGCACTACTGTAGTACTAGTATACACTGATGCAACATGGACAACTAAAGGGTCGGGGTATAAAAGATAATGTTTTGTGTGTGTGTGCGTGTGAAAATGAGTTTACTTGGGAATTTGCATTGCTGTCACATTAAAATATGATACATCTTTGCTCAAACCGACCGCTAATTTGAATTCTAGGCGTCTCTTTCTTGTTACATAAAGAAACAACTGTGCATAAAAGAAAGAGATTACTCTTATATAGCGCACTTACAAGCTCAGAGAGCTTCTCAAAGCGCTGGCCACTACAATCCAGCAATCACAAAATAGTTTGCTGAAGTCAGGATTCGAACCCACGTCGCCCGAGAAGCCCGTACACAAGTCGAGCGCTCTGACGACTAAGCTATCCCTGCCGCATACTATACACACACTGTCGCAGCGGTGCATGCTTTTTTTTTTTTAGAATCAACTTTCATATTTATAATAGGTACAAAAGCAAATGAAAAGTCAAGTTATATCAAACACGTACTTTTGAAAAAAAAAAAGTTAATTTGGCCTTTTTTTCCTTCCAATGGAGCAACACTTACTGGAACTTTTGGAACTTTGGAACTTTGTCCTTTTATTAACAAAATCACATATAATTTAATCATCAAACAAGGCTCATAGCCCAGGGGGCATTTTAGCCAAAAAAGGGGAAAAGGGGGGATGGGGAATTACATTAAAAAACAATGAACGGCACAATTTGAATTTGAAAGGACATTGTGAGGCTAAAATGTGTGATCAGGCCAATCTTGGCGCTTTTTAACTTTCTTGCCTTGCAAGCGAAGTTGTACAATGCTTCAATATCAAATTTCATATTAACGCCCAAAATTTTTTATTTCAACGTCGCAAAATACAAGTAGGCTTAAATCTGTTTGCTCAAGCACGTTTGTGCAGTGTAGCAAAATCAAATTAAAACCATTTATTTCAATGAGAGCATTCAAAAGAAATGCGGAAGAAAAAAAAAGGAATTATTTACCTGAGTATAATACCAGTCATACCGCCAGCGAATGAAGAGAGAAGAGTAGTAAACGCAGCTCTGTGGAAAAACCATGCAAGCACTTTATAGCATAATTATTTCCACAGTGTGTATCGTCCTTAGTTAATTTCTTGCTGCAACCACTATACCAACTTGGTCAACATCGTCGATGACGTTGTTATTGTCGATGAAAACGGTGTTGTTAGTGGTCGTCGCTTTCTTAATTCATCAATGATTGCCATTGTTATTGTCGTCGTCGCGACCATCGTAGTCGTCGTCGACGTTGTCATCATCATCATCATCATCATCATCATCATCATCATCATCATCATCATCATCATCATCATCATCATCATCATCATCATCGTCGTCGTCGTCATCATCATCATCATCATTGTCGTCATCATCATCATGATCATCGAAAACAACCTGGTCCGCTTAATCACTGCTTAAAACGACAATGAATAAATGATGATCAATAAACATCCAGAGATAGGAAAACTTTAATTTACTTTGAAGCCAGCATCCACTTGCCGCCAGATATGCCAAATGTGCTGCCACAGTTGAAAGCCAGCCATCCCCACCTTTTTCCAATACAAAAACCACAGTGAAAGCAACATTTTACAGGCCTCAAATGTAATTCTATCTAATCCTTCACTTCAATGTAAAGTAATGCAGCTGTCTCTTTCAGCACGAATGTCGTCATTTTTGTCTTTTCTACATTTTCGGACATTCCTTCTTTTTATATGTTCTGTCCTACAGTTTTAAAAATCATTTTTTTTGTCTCTTTTCCTTGCTTTCTTGCTTCCTTCTTATCTTATCCTATCCCGTAACTCGAAAGTCGTTGAGGCACCACAAATGATCGTTTAACCAAGCGTACTCCATCTTTCTGTGTCCTCATGGCTTCACTCAGTGTCAAGCCAATCAATTCTTGAATTGTCTTCCCACTTCTTTTTCTGTGTCCCTCTTCTTCTGCCTCCTTACGCGTGCTTTGCAGTATGGTCTTTGCAAGGCCCGTTGCTCTGGTGACGTGGACATACAATCCTTCCTCCCCTTTATATTAATATTTATATTTATATTAAAACATGCGGGTGAAAAAACACCCCGATTTTTAACTTCAAGCACTATATGCCATAACATTTTCTTTACACAATTTCGCATCTTTTTGAATTCATGTGTAGTACGAGATTAAAAAAAATGTCATCATGTGCGGTGGATAGAAGTGATTCACAGAGTCCAAGAAGATGCAGTGATGGGGCAGTTGTTTAAAAGCAGCTGTTTAAAAGGAGTTGTTTAAAAGCAGCATGAAACTTATCATGCAGATAATAAATATCAGCACGAGCAATTTGGATATAATTTCTTCCTGATAGGGCCTACTTCCCGTAGAAGGTAATCGTTAAATTTTTGCTGGAGTTAATTTCTTTTGCAAGTATCTTCAGTAAATAATTGTATTAACTAAAAATACACGTTTAAACAACAACACAATATTACATTGCGTTTCCTATAAACAAGACTTAACAGACAACAGCCCTAGAGTCTTGATCTTAAACGATCCTAGATTTAAATTAGCCTTCACATATAATAAATAAGAAAACGAGAAGGAGGGGGAGGGAAAGAGAGAGAGAAAGAGTGAGATTTGTATGTGTGGGTGTTTAAACACTATTAGAATCATCCCTCACATTTCATATAACCTGTATTACAGTTTGTGCTGCAATGTAGGTCTCATAAAATACCGCAGTTGTTCACTTTCTCGGCCTGTTATGGGCCAGCGTCAGTAGGTGAATCGTGTCGTGGAGGGGTGAAGAAGCCGACCTATTTGTTTACATAATTGTGGCATCATATTCAAGCAGCAGTTTCCTAAGTAATATTTTAAAAAAAGAGAAACAGTCTTAATATCCATTAACATTATCCATTCTAATTGCTCCGTGTGAGACAAATACAGTCGATTTGTATTGAATTGTATTGTATTGTACTGTTTGCAAAGTCAACAACATCAAAAAAACACAAAAAACAACAACTATCGCATTAAACCTGCTACACTAAGTGGCATGTCGTTAACACGACGCCCGAAACTCACCACAGCATAAACGTTCCAATGATGGCGTTGACGGGGTTGACCAATGGGGGCCAGTCTTTCACTCTTCCAGGATCGTAGCGGCCCGTTCTGGGCTTCAGCATCAATGTAGCCACCAACCCTGACGTCGCTCCTACCAAGTGCACCACTCCAGAGCCAGCAAAATCTTCAACAGGGATTTTGATAAACGACATTAGCCAGAATAAAGATGAATGAATTATAGGGTCGCAAACTGCGTCATCATCATCATCATCATCATCATCATCATCATCATCATCATCATCATCATCATCATCATCATCATCATCATCATCATCATCATCATCATCATCATCGTCATCACCATTACCGTCGTCATCATCTTCATCATCGTCATCATCATCATCGTCGTCGTCCTCTGGACCTTATGCTTCTCCGAATATTATTTATTGTCGACTCGGGCAACGTCTCGGTGGTTTTCTCCGAGTACTCCGATTTGCTTCCCCAGCAAAATTTCAAAAACACAACTAATGTTAGGTTAGGTAGGTAGGGTTTGGGCGCGACACAGCTGCGATTACGCCTTCCCTAGGGGAGGCGGCCCAGAATTTCACGATAAAAAGGGACAATAAAGTGTCAAAATCAATGTCATCATCATCATCATCATCATCATCATCATCATCATCATCATCATCATTATCATCATCATCATTATTATTATCATCATCATCATCATCATCATCATCATCATCATCATCATCATCATCATCATCGTCGTCGTCGTCGTTGTCGTCATCATTTTCGTTGTCGTCAACATCAAAATCATCGTTGTAGGCATCGTCGTCATTGCGGTCGCAGTCATATTCAGTGTCAGCCCGGTTGTCGGTCAATCGGTCGGATGGTCGGTCCGTCGCGTTACGTAGGCTTATTATTATTATTATAATTATAATTATTATTATTATTATTATTATTATTATTATTATTATTATTATTATTATTATTATTATTATTATTATTATTGGGAATCGCACAATGTAACGCAATGCACGGAAATGGCTTCCCCATAGCAGAGTGCACTGACTATCGTTTAACTAATAATTAAGTAAGAAACAGTCGCCAACCAGCAAGAATTATCAAGGTCAGGGAGCAGGCGTAAAATAGAACGATAGAGCCTATATATTCTCCATCCAATCAGCAGAGCTATTCCTAGTACAGCTTCATAACATACAGAAACCCCTTACAGAGCAGGCCAAATCTGCAATGTTATGATAAAGGGGTGTCTTATTCTGGTCCTATCAATCAGCACCCAGATCGGTAAACCTCGAATCTCCTCTAACTAACTAACAAGTAGTAGTACAACTGGCGAAGGCAAAAAATGCAAAATTATTTTGTAGAAGGTGGTTCAAAATAGGTATATAGTTAATAAAATGCAAATAATGCCCATTTGGAAAGACAGGACCACCAGTCTACATTCCAAAGTAAGACTGCTGCGCTCCCTTGTCATCTCCATCTTCCTATATGCTTGCGAAGCATGGACCCTCACAGCAGATCTACAACGAAGAATACAAAGCATGGAGATGAGGTGCTACAGAAGACTTCTGGGCATTTCCTATACCCACAACATCACCAACGACGAAGTCCGACAGACCATCACACAAGCCATTGGACAACACGATGACCTGCTCACAGTGGTGAAGAAACGGAAACTCCGATGGTATGGCCACGTCACCAGATCATCAGGCCTTTCAAAGACCATTCTGCAAGGCACAGTGCAAGGAGGTAGAAGAAGAGGGAGACCGAAAAAGAGGTGGGAGGACAACATTCGAGAATGGACTGGTTTGACAGTGAGCGAAGCCATCAGGGCTGCTGAGGACAGAGAAAGATGGACTATGCTGGTTAAACGATCATCTGTGGTCATCATCCGGGTTACGGAACAGGATAGGATAGGATAGGATAGGATAGTACATTTACTTTTGGGGTACTCTGGCATTCTTAAAAGAAAAAAAACACACACACGCGCACACGTACACGTACACACAAATAAACAAACAGAGGCAGAGGTGAAAGGTGTGTTCCTTTTTTCATTTTCGCCCACATACCAAAGAGATTAAAAAAGAAATGAACACTAATTTAAAGTTTTAACGTCCACATCCTCCTTTGGCGGTAACGGCAAACCGGGACAACCCTCCCAGGAATTAAGAGAGGATAAGGGACCTAAATTAACACCAACCACTAGAGCATACCTACTGCTAAAATGGATAGCAAAACAAAAATGTTTACGTTTATCTGGCCAACCAAGAGAATGGAACCTTGGTCATCGGTGTACCAGAAGAACCCTGTACCAATGTGCTACGGCGGTGCGGGTTTTCACACTATCGAAGACGTGCAACGAAGACTGCGAATATCATTCTGCCACAGGCGCTTGTATCTGGACACGCGAGCGCCTATGCCTGCGATGCGTCTCCCTTTGGTTATTTATATTATAGATAGGTAAAGGGAGACGCGTCACAGGCATAGGCGCTCGCGTGTCCAGATACAAGCGCCTGTGCATTCTGCCTATAAGTAATAGTCCTGAAAGCTGAATTGCGGGAAATCAACGGTGATCAGCCAGGTCCATACGCTCCGTAAATCAATAGAAGGGCTGTGGTTCTTTCCCTGAACACACTTCTATAAACCCTATTCATTCCCCACCCCTCCTCTTCACCTCCGCCCTCTCATTGAAATATTTTAATGGCCGATCGATAATATCTGTAAGCACAGTGGTTATGTTATGTTATGTTATGTTATTAGTTTATAGTCCCCGCTCTTCCCGTTAAGGATTTTCAGAGAGGAGACTATCTAAAGAATACATTACATGCTAAAAGTGGATCCTCTATTCTTTCCTTAGATCATAAGGCCTATGATAAATCAACAGTCCGCATGTTAAAAATAAGGCCTATATCAATGTCTTCCCGTGATAGAATTGTGTTTTATGAACAATCATTGTAACACGATAAGAAACGCGGTAAGAAACGAATTAAAAGATAGTAATTAGAGTGTTTTTTTTCCCACAAACAGATGGATCATTAAAGCCAATAAATTATTTAAGGTTATCGATAATTTAAATTTGGAATTACCCATTTCGTTTGGGTAGATTAACGTCCCCGGACACATTAGCGTATAGGGGGCTGTTGGAATTACCCAATTCTTAAGGTGCTTTAATAATTTGCGTCTTATGGTGAGAACTGGAAACTGTGGAACCTGAATACGCCAAATACGTTTAAAAAGAAAACTAAAAGAAAAGGGGAAGGTTGGGGGATAGAGACTGAGAGAGAGAGAGAGAGAGAGAGAGAGAGAGAGAGAGAGAGAGAGAGAGAGAGAGAGAGAGAGAGACAGAGACAGAGACAGAGACACAGACAGACAGACAGACGGACTGAGACACGTGGAGGGTAGAGGTTTGTGTTTGTCTGAAACCTCCATGCATTGCAAGCAATGCACCACGCCCGATTAAAGCAATGCTTACAAGATAAAAACCCAATTGGGAATATTCATGGGAAAATTATCTGCACAGCTACAGCCGCCTGTTAAACAAAGACGTCCACACTTATCTACGATCCTGCATTGCAAACCATTCAAGGAGGTTGAAATGGAATGATGAAACACGAACAACAAGTGAAGGATGGGGTCAACGTTGTGGAAGAGTAACCGGAAATAGAATCCTCATCTTATCTGCGGAAAGCTTATGCGATTTAACGTTGAAGATGCTGCTTATATTTGATCCTGGGCTTGTGAATAAATGGTATAACTCAGCATCGATGATACGCGTGACTCAGCCATAAGAGGAACGGCGTTACAAAGTCAAAATCATCACCGACATCATCGTTGTCAGTAAGAGTTGCATGCCGATAGTCCCTCAGGATTTGTCCCAACAGGTCTATATTCCCCCAGGTCTTCATTCACCTAGGTCGAAATTTCCTACCCATTCCCTTTTAGGGAACATGCTTAGAGGACCATAGGACTGGGGAGTGAGGGGGGAGGAGGGGGTAATTAACCTGGAAGAATATAAACATAAGGAACTTAGATCTAGAATTCAGGTAACATAAACCATGGGGCGGGCGGAGGGGGACGCTGGATAAACCTATTATTAACCAATCACCGCTCGTTCACACAAACACTGACAGGTGGTTGACTGATGGGTATTTATTGCATAACATTGAGAGGCACACCTCAGCGTAACTTCGGCAATCGTGAAAGGCGTGCGTGATCGGATCGTTTTGGCTTCACGCAGTCTCGAAATAATGTCCGCGATTTATCAGAAACAACTAAGCAAGTTCATTCAACTGAGCAAAGAGGAGATGAGGGTAACAAAACTATTGATGCGGTTTAAATTGTTATTGTATGTGGGCCATCAAAATAGGAGACAAAGGACAAATTGCTCAATACCTCGTTCATATCTAGGCCTATAGACAGACACAGAAAGACAAACAAAGTAAAACACGTAGGTTTCTTACCAATCCTGCTGACATCCAGTAAGCTTTTGATCCTTCTTCAGGCACCTATACATCTTTCCTCTATGTCCCGTAACGTTCCGAGGAGTATATCTCATGAAGATCATATGTAGGACGTTTTCTTCAACACCGGTCCCCTTTCTTCAAGCTACCTTATTATACCTACCTAATACCCATTAATTAGTTTTACTTTAGCCGAGTTTTCTTCATTGGAATAGGTAGAATGAAAGAGCTTAAAGTTTAACGTCTACACCCACCATTGGTCATTTGGCAGATGAGAATAACCATCCTAAAGAATAGAGGGACAGGACCTAAATAAAGATCGAACCACCGGAGAAATCAGGCTACTAAGATGCATAGTGAGAATGGCCATTTTTATCTTGCTCACCACAGGAATCAAACCTCGGTGTGCCAGGTGAACGCTCTACCACTGAGCTAGGTCGGTTGGTCTTGTATTGGTAGACGTTAAATATTTAACTGTAGCCAACGTAAGCTCACTCACCGACAGCTCCCATTTCAGCCAAGAAGCCGTTGTAGGCCCAGACCCAGTGCGCAGGGATACAGTACACAATGGTGTTTAAGAAAGAGAAAACGATATATGCTGTGAGGTTGGTACGTTCTGCCATCGCTCCGGATACGATGGTGGTGGCGGTGGTGGCAAACGACAGCTGGAAGACGAAAGTGGCGTAGATGAGCCCCATATCATCTCCATTCGTGTCCACGAAGAAGTCACCTAGAGAGGAAATCATCATCATCATCGTCGTCTTCGTCATCATCATCATCATCATCATCTTCATCATCATCATCATCATCATCATCATCATCATCATCATCATCATCATCATCATCATCATCATCATCAATCAGCATCATCATTATCATCATCAGCAGCAGCATCATCATAACGACATCTTGAAGACGAAAGTGCCCATATCATCCCTATTTCTGTCCACGAACAAATTACCTATAGAACAAATAGAAATGTCAGCATAATCTGCAGAAAACAGCAGCAGCAGAATTAGATGTAATTGTGATATGGAACAGTGATATCGCATGGTAGTATGGTTTGAATGTGTTGAATTGATGATGAATGTGAGGATAGAAACTGTGACAATAACTTGCATGAATGTGTTTTAGATCGATGTTTGTTTATGATTATATTGTAATTTAATATGGAATAACTGTAATCTTTGAACTTGTGATGATAACTTGTATTGAGGCGACCCTACTGTGCTTTGCAAATGTTCATCATATGTTTGGGTGAACAATGCTGTTTTGATAATGTGTGATATTAGTGTCCGAGTTGTTTTGTGGATTTAACGCGTATATTTTAAAATCTTTGAGGTAATAAATATGTATTGTATTGTATTGTATTGTATTGTATTGTATTGTATTGTAAAAATAAAATTTTAGCAACAACAACAGTAACAATTGTAGCAGCAGCCATGACGTTCTCGTCGAGGTCGCTGGTATTGTCGGTAAGGTAATAATAATTATCACGCGTCTTCAAGTAGAAACACACTGATACACCGTAATAAAATCACAAGCAAGTATTCACAAATCACATAAACCAACAACACATTAACTTGCTTTCTTCGGAGGCGCAATCAACATGATAGAATAGCGTGGTAAAATACACTCCATATAAGCCTATGTGTTCAACGCAACATCCACACCTTCACACCTACCTACACCACAAAAGGGATTGGAATAGGGACCAGAGCCGAAACTGAGGCCGAAGCCAAACATCCAGTACGTGAGACCACCAAAGACGACGTCCACGATGTTCTTCACCATGATGTTAACCACGTTCTTACTAGCCACCGCTCCTGATTCTAGCATCCCGAATCCTGCACAGGCGTAGAAATGAATGAATGAATGAATGAATGAATGAATGAAATCAATGCATGACTGAATCGCAATTTATTTAAGCCATGCAAATTATTCACTTACAAGGGGGACTGCGTTATACGCACATTCATTTTAAATTTCCACCCAAGATGCTTGTGTTATCCCCATTCGCATTTCTTCAAGAGAAATCAACTTATCCCATATTATGTTCTACACAGTTGTTTTTACTTATTACCTGTTCACATGTAGGATAAAACATTATGAACATAGACCATTACAAAGAACTTTTACACATTGATGCTCCATCATCGTAATCATCACCATCCTCCTCCTCCACATCATCTTCTTCTTCTTCTTCCTCCTCCTTCTCCTCTCATCATCAACGTTGTCGTCGTCGTAATCGTCGTCGTCACAATTTGACTCCTCCGACTCCTCCATCTCCCTTTGCTCGTTATATGATTCTTCATCATCATCAATCTCATCTCCTTCATCATCATCATCATCATCATCATCATCATCATCATCATCATCATCATCATCATCATTATCATCATCACCACCATCATCATTGTCATCATTGCCTGACTCACCTGACTGCATGGTGAAGATGATGAAGGCGCTTGTGAGAATCCATGTGGCGTCATCCCACGTCATCGCTCCCTTAAAAGTTCCGTCGTCGGAGGTGCCGTTGCCGTATGACAGTGTCATCCTCATAGTTGCTGATTTGTCTAGTCGATTAGATGCGGAGGAAATTGGTGGTTGATTTAATGGCCTAAATCTGGTCTAGTGTAGTGTTTGGCAGCTTCTTTCTTCTCAGTTGGTCTGTAATGCCAGAATGGGTTTATGTCGTAAAACCTGCCATGTGATGAACGAGCTAATAAGAATCTCTGGGATTTTTTAGAAACTTTACAATCTTTTCTCATGAAACAAGACTGCTGTTGGTCTTGATGGTATCTCTTATCAATTACTGAATCACTTGCCAGCTACATGGAAAAAAATTGCTACATTCGTTATGGCAAAGTGGAATTCTCCCTTTTACATTACATTACATTACATTAATATTGCTTTAGGTCCAGCGGACTCTTCCGAGCCAAATCAGGACCGAACAACCCCCGATCCGCATAAAAGATCTGCCGAAACAACCCTAGTGGTAACACTAAAAGCTCTCCACCAGCCAGTCACTTTACAATAAAGACATCCCACGCAGGGGACGCTGAGGCTGTACTCTAATTTATCGAACCCCCGTTTACAAGAACAAAATAGAATACAAACATCATTATAAATTATCAACAAAACACAAACATATAAAATGCCTAGGCCTACATTGCTAAATAATAACATCATAGGAAGCCCTAGTGACCACCTGGCAGAAAGCGTCCAATATTCCCAAGCTGATCCAACAGACCTCATACACAAATAAGGAGTCTTGTCCCGGAAGAGTTTTCAAGAAAAAGGTAGATGACTGGTCTAGTGAAGAAGAAGATAGTATAGCAGATTGAAAAAACAGAGCAGGAATGAGAAAGAGCAAATGAGAAAGACAGCTGCAGTGGAAATTTAAAGCACTAAATTTCTAGAAAGTGGGGATACTATTTATACTGAAACCCCCGGCACCCCAACGGGGGTGAATTCTCCCTACTATCTGGAAGAAGTCTGTAGTTATTCCAGTACATAAGCAAGGTAAGTCTCGTGCATCAGTAAATAATTATATACTATTTGCATTGACCTCTCAATTTGGAAAATTATAATAATTTTTTTTCCAAAAATTAGTTAACTCAATTTTGTGAAAGAAATAAAATAATCTTTACAAATCAAGCAGGGTTTAGAAAGGGTCGGTGTACAACTGACCATCTTATGAAATTAACCAGTCATGCTAAGAAACAGTTTGCTCACAGAAAAAGTACTATTGCCGCTTTCTTTGATATCAAAAAGGCATACGACAGTTTTTGCTAGACCGCTTTATAAATTAAAACATATTGGAGTAAGTGGAAGTGATCATATGTATCATTACATACAAAATTATTTAAGTGGCAGATCTATATGCACAATAGTGGGGAACGCTTATTCATCTTTTTATAACATCGATATGGGAATACCTCAGGGGTCTAATTTTGCCCCGTTATTGTTTTCAATCCTCATTCATGATTTTCCAACAGTTATTTCTAAATCAGCAAATGTAGTATGCGGATTACATTACTCTGTGGATTAATATGTCTATCAGAAAGCATACTAAACAGAGAGTAGTAATGTATGTACAGAAACCTTTTCAAGAAGAACTGAATAATCTTTCTGTTGTTTGAAAAATAACGGTTTGGAATTGTCTATAGAGGAAACTTATTTGATGCTTTTCAATAATGGAAATAATCCAAAATTATTACCCGTTTTGAAATTAAATTATGAAGTTCTTGCTTACAAGCAGTGGGTAAAATTTCTCGTTGCTAACCTAACACCTAAGCTGAACTGGAAGTTGCATATTGAGCATTTCATAACAAAAACAAGGAAAACCTTGAATTCATTGAAAATTATGAATATGCAAATATGGGGTCAAAACGCTAAATCCCTATTACATTTAGCCATATCACTAGTTCGATCAAAGCTTATTTATGGTCAGGAAGCATATTTTCCAGCAAATTATTCATTATTGAATAAATTTAAAAGTATTGACAGTAGGGATATTAAAATGTTATTATGAGTTCCAGTTCATGCTAACACACTACGAATATGCCAAGAAGCTGGAATATTATCATTACATCAACAACGTCAACTGGCTACTTCCAAATAATATTATTCCTGCAATAAATACAAGAAGGTCATGTTATTTAGGAAAGATTTTTTTATATTTGCAGCTGAGTTTATGCTATTTTAATGGCTTTAAATTTCTTCATGACCCCACTTTTTGAATTATTTGCTATATTAGTATGTGTTGATTTAAAAGCGGTTCTGTAAGCTATGCATTAAAACAGTGGAACTGTAAAGATAGAAGGGAGTTTATATATTAAATTAAACATATGAAACATTGTGTGATTTCTAGAGGAATAAATATTACCTTTCTGTTGGGTTCTATCACATTGCGGAACTCATTGGAATGCGGTATGTGACTGGCTAGCTAGAAGCTAAGAAGGGAGCACAAAGATCGTCCGATTCTATAACTATAACAAATTTGAATGTGTGTAAGCTTAATCATGAAATGTTTTCTTTACTAGAAAAGGCAGTGTATTATGATAATAGCATTAAAAATAAATAAATATATATATCTTTCCTCTTTAATTTGAGAAAATTTGACTTTATTTCAAATATATATGTATCCTATCCCGTACCTCGGAGGTAGTAGGGGCCACCACAGATGATCGTTTAACCAGCGTACTCCATCTTTCCCTGTTCTCAGAAACCCTGATTGTTTAGCTCCGTGTCAAACCAGTCCATTCTCGAATGTTGTCCTCCCACCTCTTTTTCGGTCTCCCTCTTCTTCTGCCTCCTTGCACTGTGCCTTGCAGGATGGTCTTTGCAAGACCTGGTGATCTGGTGACGTGGCCATACCATCGGAGTTTCCGTTTCTTCACCACTGTGATCAGGTCATCGTGTTGTCCAATGGCTTGTGTGATGGTCTGTCGGACTTCGTCGTTGGGGATGTGCTAGGTATAGGAAATGCCTAGAAGTCTTCTGTAGCACCTCATCTCCCCGCTTTGTATTCTTCATTGGAGATCTACTGTTAGGGTCCATGTTTCGCAAGCATGTAGAAAGATGGAGATGACAAGGGAGCGCAGCAGTCTTACCTTGGAATGTAGACTGATGGTCCTGTCTTTCCAAATTGGCTTCAACCTCGTCAGGGCAGCAGTTGTTTGTGCGACCCTGGAGAAGATTTCCTGTCGGGCCCCATTGTCTGATACAATGGCTCCTAAATATTTGAAGCTATGCACTGTGTTGAGGGATTGGCCTTGGACTTTAATGTCAGGGCCGGACCTAAGTTTTTCAGGGGTAGGGGCCCAAATATATTTTAGGGTAGTAGTGAAGGCGCGAAGCGGCTAGCCGACGGCGCGAAGCGCCTAGTTTGCTAGGGGGGTCCGGGGGCATGGTCCCCCGGAAAATTTTTTGAAAACGGAGAATAAATGGTGCAATCTGGTGCAATCTGAGCATGTAAATTGCACAATTTTGGTGCTATATTTTGCCACTGATTTTGGGGAGAAATTACCTTTAAAAAAGTGTGTGTGTGTGTTATTTTCAATAATGGTACAGGACGCAGTCAATATAAAAATTTCAAAAATAAAAATTCGATTTTCTTTCCGTCTTCTAATAGCGATCTCCCTGCCTTTACACCACCTGTTTGAGTCATGCATGTGTGTTTGGTGTGTGTGAGGGTGGATGAGACAGGTGAGCGTGTATGTTGGTATAGATCGCCGCGCTTTGAGCCTGAATGATTTGGGGAAAAGCGCGTATAGCATCCTGTATTATTATTATTTTTTTTTTATTCTTTCTTTTTTTTTCTTTCTTTCTTTTTTTTTCAAAAAGGTAGGGGCCCGGGCCCCTCGGGCCTCTAGGGCAGATCCGGCCCTGGATGTCCATGTTGATACCATTGGTGTTGTTGGTCATCATTTTGGTCTTCTCTGCACTTATTTCCATTCCATAGACTCTGGAGGTGGTGTCAAGCCTCTGACAAGCTGTTCAAGTGCTTGTTCCTCTCCAGCCAATCCATCAATGTCATCCGCAAAACGAAGGTTGGAGATTGTTCTTCCCCCTAAGCTGACTGTGCCTTCGTGATCTGCAAGGGCTTCTGACATGATGCGCTCTAGGAAGGTGTTGAAGAGTGTTGGAGAGAGTAGGCATCCATGACGCACACCGATCAGAATATAATTATATAATGAATTGTTCAAGAAAACTTTTCTAAATTACTATAAAAATTAAGAATGAACGCATGGAACACTAAATGCTCAGCTGATATTAAATGTGTATGTAATACAAGTCTATCAGTACATTCTATTTGAATGCTCAGTTTAAGAAGACATATTTAAATAAATGGACATAACATAACTGAATATGGACATTCTGTAGACATGGTTCTGTATCATCCAAATGCTACAGACTTTGTGAAAGCTATTGCTAAATCTCCTATTGGTAGACCTTTATAGATTGTTTTAAAATTATGTTTTTAAATAGTTAAAATATTTCAAAAGTTAATTTTTCAATGTTTAATATCATCTAAATGGGTGAACATACATTAAATTAAAGATTGATTTGATTTGATCTAACAAGGATGTTTGCTAATTCGACATTTCGCCTTTTTGTGTTTTGATGACGCAGTTGTCTGGATCTCTCGTTACCCGACTCTCACTAAATTTGTCTTCGTCCGTTTGAGTGTAAACATCAGTCGAAATGCTGATCTCCTTTCCTTCTCATTCCACCTACTTTCCAGAAAAGAAAAAAAAAAGCAACAGGAAAAATGTGTGTGTTGCACTCGTTGTTGTTTTTATCAGTAGTTAATTCAGCCCCAATGCTGAAATCCTGATAAGTGTAACTCGGATTCGTTTATCCACGCAACCTGTTCACTTAACAGCAAGGCAGGAGTCGTCGTATGAAGTTTTCCAACTTTATTCAGCTTACATCAACAACTGCATACACTCGCTTTTTCCCACTTTTTCTCTTTACAATTCTCAACTAAAACAAAAAGGGTAATTGTAGATTATAGTCACACGACACCGGAGCGTATAGGCGACTACTGGTCACATTATTATGACACCAGCGAACCAGTTGATGGTAAGGGGAAAATAATATGGTCACACATTGGCCAATCCGGGATTCGAAACCAGGTACCTTTCGGTTACTAGTAAGCCGCTCTACCAACTGAGCTACCCGGCCCCACTGAATTTTCAACTGAAACAGTGCAGTACATAGCCTAAATAGTCTCTCTATAATCCAGAAAATTTAGAACACTCCAGCGTGACGCACCACAACCAATCAAAGCAAACTTCGTCATCACTGTCTTACGTCATACAACTTTCTTCATCATAAAAGAACCTCTCAGCTTCTATTGGATCTATCTAGATCCTTTGATCGGTTGTAAACAACCAACTCTAGAAAATTCTCAAATAATATCGATCAACTAAAATTATCAACCTTATACCAAGCTTCTTCTAACAACAATGCAAAATCAAATCAAAGGTAAATACACTCTGTTATTGCATGCTTTACAAAACAAAACGATCGGATCTATCGTGCGCGTTTCAACGTAACACTGTGAAGATATAAATAATACACTGGCACTTTCTGCAAAATGTATGGCAGCAGCGTCGTATCACGCACGATGTCTATCGATCATCTGAACACACAGTCTTTCAATAATACGGGAAATAGAAGAAAAAAAACATGTGAAAACGGTATGAGATATTAAATTTAAAAAGAATGCAGCGTTAGTGTTAAATTTCATAAAATGGTCTTACATGTGTCGTGTCGTGTACGTTAAATTAAACAAACAAACAAACAAACATTGAATGGAGCGGAGCCAAACTGAAAGAGAGCTCTTGAAAGGATTTGGTCAAACATCGTCAATGATTATAGGAAGAATTAAACATCCACCAATTCGTCTCACCAAACAAGCGCGTGTACCCTAACGCACTCAATACCGCGCACACCTAAACACATACACACACGAGTGCATTCCCACTATATCATCTTTTAATATAACAAAAACGCAAATTTCCAGATAAACTCAAAAGTCGCGCAGGGCAGAATGATAGTGCCCACTCTGAGACTTGTTTAGAGATGCCGAACACAAATGAAACATCATCTGACGGCAAGGTTAATTTAGACTGAATAGAATTTTTTTTAAATGATTCATTCGTCAAAACAATTACTATGACAGAACATTTGGAAACAAAAGCTTGACGAACGTTAAAAATAACTTCAAAGTTAACACAACTGCAAATGACACAAATAATTACCATAATTGACACAAATGACACAAATAATTACCATAATAATGACACAAATAATTACCATAATTCCTAATCCAGACCAGAACGCAGAACGAAAAACGAGTTGTTTTTTTCTAATACTGGACGGCTTGACAAATCAATGAGCATGGTAAACAACAACATCCATTTCAGTTTTAGTGAAATATTGGTTAGTCTAAAACAAACTAATACCTAAACAGGCTCCAATAGTTAAACAAATAACGTTTAATAAATAGTCAACTTCAACGTATTAACAGGGTTTTAAAATCTATTGTACGTTACTTAGAATAGTAAATTAACTAAATAAGTACCTACAAGAACGAAGAGAAAATATATTTGTTAATTACATGACAAACATATATCAAATAAAGAAACAAATAAATAAATACATACATATTCAAACACGAATATAATAAACAAATCAAGAAATGAATGAATAAAATAAATAAAATAAATAAAATAAATAAAATAAATAAAATAAATAAATTTGAATAAACAACGCACATGCACAAATAAATAAATAAATCCACTTAAAAGAAGGCAGTAGGAGTTGCCAGAAATGTTACCTGCAGCATTAACAAACAAGACAGACAAGCTGTTCCCAATCAGCAGTCTGACGCCCGAGTGAGAATGCCAATGCCAATGTCAATTACAGTTCACTCTACTGTGATTCACTTTGATTAGCCACAGTCCATCGCTCGACACTGCCCATTAATCGCTGAATGATCCTCCAAAACTATCTCACTTGCATTGCGCAAGATTCGGCAAAAGAAAAAAACGCCCAAAGGACCTCGTTCTCTTTTAAAAACGACCTTCTCATCTTTGTAAGTGGCTTTCTTCAATAATGAATAATGTTATTTTATTTCGTTGATACAGACTTGCTAGCTGCTAGCCGCATTTAGAAAGCAGAAAGATAACATTTTATGTCACACCTAGAGTAGCTGATGAAACTCACCAAATGCAGCAAAAAAGGTCTGAAGTGTATATACTTGAGGAAACAATGTACTGCTTCCTAGCCATCACAGAGAATGATGTTGTGACGGCCTGAAAACTGCAGTTATTCTGAGAGTAATTAAGCAATACATATAACCTTTAATATCCCTCCTTGGCTACAAAGAGTAGCCGAGACACACAAAATAAACTGCTAGATGACGTTCTGAAATACTCTGAAGAAATTGAGTATTTTAATTTCTAAACTAAATGAATAAATGTGTGCTTAAATAGATAGATAAATAAATAAATAAATAAATAAATAAATAAATAAATAAATAAATTAATTAATTAATTAATTAATTAATATCCGATTTTGCCAACATGAAGCGTAGCTTCAACATTTTGTAGATAGCAGAATTTCGTTGAAATTACAAAAAAGGTCCCTTCTGTTTACCACAGCATAGCTGTGACACACACAGTTAAAAAAACCAAAAAGCTGACTAAAGAGGTTTGTTGATGTTTGTTTGAGGGGTTTTGTTTTGGCTTGCGCTTTAAGACAAGATGTTCCACTGTGAAAACAGCAGACAATCTACCTTGCATACTTTCAAAACTAATCTTAAGACACATCCGTTCCCTCAGTACCTCAAAACTCGTCTTCGATCAGCTAATCACATTATCCTTACTTGTGTGTGTGTGTGTGTGTGTGTGTGTGTGTGTGTGCGTGTGTGTGTGTGGGTGTTTGTGTGTGTGAGAGAGAGAGTATTTGGACAATTACATCATCCAGATCTTATCCCTAAATTGTTACGTATTTGTTAAATGTTCACATTTTCTTGCCCTCGCATATGTGTTTTTCATCTTAACTGCTTTTGTCAGTAATTTTCTGTTTAGTTCCATTGCGTTGTAGGGTTGTTATTTTTTTATCTGCTTGAATCTTTATCAATGCCATTGTGAAATTTTTCTGGACTTTGTGTGTTATTGCATATTTATTGTACTCGCCTGGAGCTGTCAAGATTAGGCGTTTCGTAATGTTAATAATAATAATAATAATAATAATAATAATAATAATAATAATAATAATAGTAGTAGTAGTAGTAGTAGTAGTAGTAGTAGTAGTAGTAGTAGTAGTAGTAGTAGTAGTAGTAGTAGCACTGTGAAGACAGCATGAGTGAAATTCAATAAATAAACGAATAAATAATTAACGCTAAAAAGACTATATAGCAGGGGCGTTTTGAAGACAGAATAAATTCTCACAGAATCTGAAGACATTAATTTCCTTGTCTACACAGAGATCACGCTGTGAAAAGGAAATACTCTGAAATACGTGAATGAATAATTCAAGCCATTGTTTTTTCACACACAGAGACTATAGGCTGTAATACACTGACGTAAGCAGAAATTATCAGAGAATCTGAAAAAATATTAGAGAACCATTCAAAGTTCCACATTTTTAAACTGACTGTTACACATAGCATCTAAGCTGTAACTCAGCACACATTGCCAGAGAACCATTCAAAATTCCCCTTTTTTTAAAAAAATGACAGTTAACAGAGCATCTAAGCTGTAACGCACTGAAGACAGTGGACGTTGTCAAAGAATTTCAAACAATTGTTCCCCTTGCGCCCCAAGCATATCTCTGCGACATGAAGCTGTGTGCCTTACAAGTGGACATTATATTGGATTGGAAACATGTCTTGGATCCTCTAAACATTTTCAAAGAATCAAAAAAATATTTTTTTTTAAAAACCAACTCTCTGTGTTCTTTTAAACTCTGGACAGAATGTGGGAATAAAAAATATCTAGAAATAGAAGAAGGCCATGATTATCTGACTGGCGGAAAAATATAATAGATTACTGCCGTTCTGGCAATGTGCTGCGAGGCAGGGATCAATACGTGCCATACAATAGATTGGAATTGATGTTGTAGATTATTGTAACAGTAACCCTTGATTAAAAGTTTTACGTGACCGTCTTTCAACCTCTGTCTCCCCAGTGTTGCGGTTAATATAAAATGAAGCCAAATAAATAAGGCGATCTTTAATTCAGAGTAATTTATTATTTTTGAGCGAAAATTATGTTTTGTGTTGCTTTCATTCTTTATATATTGCTTTCGTCTTTTCCTCTTCGTTCCTTGGTTGTTGTTGTTGTTGTTGTTGTTGTTGCTGTTGTTGTTGTTGTTGTTATTCTTCTTCTTTCTTTTACTTTTTTCTTCTTCTTCTTCTTCTTCTTCTTCTTCTTCTTCTTCTTCTTCTTCTTCTTCTTCTTCTTCTTCTTCTTCTTCTCCTCCTTCTCCTTCTTCTCCTTCTTCTTCTTCTTCTTCTTCTTCTTCTTCTTCTTCTTCTTCTTCTTCTTCTTCTTCTTCTTCTTCTTCTTCTTCTTCTTCTTCTTCTTATTATTATTATTATTATTATTATTATTATTATTATTATTATTATTATTATCATTATTATCATTATTATTAATATTATTAGCTCTTTGCTCATTTCTTTTATTTTCTTCTTTCTTTCTTTCTTCACCCTTTAAATTATAAACATTGTTATCTTTCTATGTAAAGTATTCTTAATTCATTTTATAAACATGACCAGCTTACTTTGTGGGTTTAAAATTATTGTTAGTGCCTATAATTTTAACTGCAAACATTTTGACAGTCGCATAATAATAATAATAATAATAATAATAATAATAATAATAATAATAATAATAATAATAATAATAATAATAATAATAATAAGAAGAAGAAGAAGAAGAAGAAGAAGAAGAAGAAGAAGAAGAAGAAGAAGAAGAAGGAGAAGAAGAAGAAGAAGGAGAAGAAGAAGAAGACGAAGAGGAAGAAGAAGAAGAAGAAGAAGAGAAGAAGAAGAAGAAGAAGAAGAAGAAGAAGAAGAAGAAGAAGAAGAAGAAGAAGAAGAAGAAGAAGAAGAAGAAGAAGAAGAAGAAGAAGAAGAAGAAGAAGAAGGAGAAGAAGAAGAAGAAGAAGAAGAAGAAGAAGAAGAAGAAGAAGAAGAAGAAGAAGAAGAAGAAGAAGAAGAAGAAGAAGAAGAAGAAGGAGAAGAAGAAGAAGAAGGAGAAGAATAAGAAGAAGAAGAAGAAGAAGAAGAAGAAGAAGAAGAAGAAGAAGAAGAAGAAGAAGAAGAAGAAGAAGAAGAAGAAGAAGAAGAAGAAGAAGAGCAAGAAGAAAGCGAAGAAGAAGAAGAAGAAGAAGAAGAAGAAGAAGAAGAAGAAGAAGAAGAAGAAGAAGAAGAAGAAGAAGAAGAAGAAGAAGAAGAAGAAGAAGAAGACGAAGAAGAAGAAGAATGGATGTTGTACACACGTTTTTGCAAATTACCAATCAGGTTCAAAATGCGGCGATCTGTACGCTCGCATGTTTTACACACATTCACAACAAGCACACATTTATCAATCAAATATGTTGTGCAAAGGCAGGGAGATTAGGCTTACTATTAGGAGATGAAAATGAGCTCGAATTTTCTTTCTGAAATGTTAAATTGACTGCATCCAATACCACGAAGGGAGGGAGGAAACCTGAGTAGGCTTACACCGCACGTAGAAAACCCTCCGTGATATGAGTAGTCTCGAGCCCAAGTCACATTCGCAAGTTCACCCTTTGCGGGAATCGAACTTGCGACCTTCAGCATAGAAAACCAGCCACTGTCGAATTGCGCCACCAGGCAATAAAGACTGTTTGCAGGTAGGAAAAATCCAATTCATTATTATTATAACAAAAATAAATTAATGAATAGCTTTAAATTGTCCATGGGAACTGAATGCCGTTCAATGTCCTTATTGTATCAGTTCGTTACTGTTCAGTTCTTCATATTTTAATAACAAAGTAACACCAAAAAATAATGGAAAACAAACACGCCACACTTAACAAAAGGAAAGCAGGAGTTAACGTGAACATTCCAAACTGGATCAAACAGTGAAAAATCGCAATTCTCGCATGGAAGATTTTGTGCCGCACTGTTAAACATCCCTAGCGCTTTTGTCCATTACAGATGTCTGTTGCTTAACGCAGTTGCCATGCTGCCCAGCAGGATACATCACAGGCAGTATCCATTTTGACTTTCCAGCAGAGCTCAGAATGAATAGATCTCCAAAGACATAAATTGTGATATTTCACACCCAAGATTCTGATCCGATAACGTTGAATGCCCGGAAGTTGGGTATTGTAACGGTTATGTTGTAACCGATCATTTTGCAGCCGAAAAAAAGAGAAAAATTAGTGGATGACATTCGAAGTCTTTATGTTTTACTCTGTCTGTTTGTCTCTGTCTTTCTGTTCTCTCTCTTTCTCTCTCTCTCTCTCTCTCTCTCTCTCTCTCTCTCTCTCTCTCTCTCTCTCTCTCTCTCTCAGAGTACCAAGCTGGTTTTAAAAGTGGTTATTCAACAGTAGATCATATTTTTACTTTGTTATCTTGTGTCCAGAAACAGTTTAATGCTAATCATAATAGAAAATTGTATGCGGCTTTTATTGATTTTGAAAAGGCTTTTGACTCTATTAACAGAAATATTTTATGGCCTGTGCTGTTAAATTGTGGTGTCTCTGGCAAACTTTTTCGCTGTATTAGAAGCATGTACAAAACTGTTAAGGCGAGAGTGAGATGTGGAAATAAGTTAACTGATATAATTAATTGTTCAGCAGGTGTAAAACAAGGAGATGTAATCAGTCCAGTTTTATTTTCTATATATATAAATGAACTTGCTGTTAAGGTTATTCAAAATGGAAGACATGGTGTGAATTTTTTACTAGATACATTCGAATTGTTTATTCTTTTATTGGCGGATGATATTGTTCTTTTGTCAGAAACAGTTGTTGGGCTGCAAAATCAGCTTAATAATCTGCACCAGGCCTCAGTATCGCTTGGACTTAAAGTTAATAGACAAAAAAGTAATATTGTTGTGTTTAGAAAAGGAGGCTACTTGAGTGCCAGTGAGAGATGGTTTTTTGATAGACAACTCATGCCTGTAGTAAACATTACAAATATTTAGGGATTTATTTTTCTACTCGATTGAGCTTTGTATCCGCTTGCAAAGAGTTAAGTAGTATAGCAAAAGGCGCATTTTTATGCGTTTTAAAAAGAATGCATACTTTGAATATATTTTCTGTAAAATTATTTTTTAAAATCTTTGATTCTCAAATACAGCCCATAGCTTTGTATGGTTCGGAAATATGGGGCATAGACAAGGCTGCGGTTCATTGTGAGAAAGTACATTTATTTGCATTAAAAAGGTTTTTAGGTGTTGATACTCGCACTCCCAATAATTTTGTATACGGGGAATTAAACCGGTACCCTATTCAGATCAATGCAATTGTAAACTGTGTGCGATATTGGTTAAAGTTAACACGCATGGAACCTCATCGTCTCCCTAGAAAGGCGTATGTAATGTTGAGGACGTTAGATGAGAGGGGAGCAAATACATGGGCAACCAATGTGCGATCATGTCTTTTTATGTATGGATATGGTTTTGTATGGTTAAATCAAGGTGTGCAAGAGATCAAATGTTTTTTAAGAAAATTTAAACAGCGACTTGTGGATTGCAGATGGCAAGATTGGCATAATCATGTACAAAACAGTGACAGGTATAAAATGTACTGTTTATTTGGGGGCAGTAATCATTGTGTTAAAACTTATTTGGAATTAAGTCTTGACAGGCATTTAGTTTTTATAATGACAAAATTTCGATTTGGTGTGTCAGATATTGGTGTTCATTATCACAGATATCGAAATGACACACAAGCAGCTGTAAAATGCCCACTTTGCATGGAAAAAGAAGAAGATGAAGTCCATTTTGTGTTATGTTGTCCAGTCTTACATAACTTAAGAGTGCAATTTATTGCTGAAAAATATTATAGAAATCCATGTGCATCTAGTCTGTGTGTTTTGATGGCGTCTAGTAACCCGAATATAATTAGGAAACTAAGTATATACCTGTACAAAGCCTTTAAACTAAGAGAAATTGCTCTATCGTGATTTAAACAGAATGAAAATGTATGTTTTTTGTATATTTATAATGTTATGATGTACACACCCTTCATGAAGGGGCGATGCCTAAATGAATAAATAATCAATCAATCAATCAATCTCTCTCTCTCTCTCTCTGTGGTCACTTCTATGTCTCGTTTTAGTGAAGCAATAATTATGTGTGTGTTTCTCAGTTTATTTTGACATTGCTTTAATTTTCACCATATAATAAACTGCTTTTTTAAATTCGTACGAACTGGATTAAATTTGAGCAATAATTAATTAATTGCAACACCCATTTAGGTGGTAAAGGTAAAGGTGGTCCCATAGCCTTGTGGCCGTAGGGGAGCGTGATGTTGGAGATCACACTTATCTTGGGCCAGCGTAATGAGGGTAATGCCCATCTCTTTCCCTCGCTGCTGTACCTTCCCCACCCTTAAGAGAGTAGGTACTCAGTCACAGTTGAGTCAACTGGGGGCGTTGTTATTTGTCGCTTCACGGTTTGCGGTCGCCCATCCAAGTGCTAACCGCACTGGACGGTGCTTAACTTGCGACACAGTAGCGAGTGCTCCAGCCACTGCGCTATCCGACACCCATGTATTACCTCTTATATATATATATATATATATATATATATATATATATATATATATATATATATATATATATATATATATATATATATATATATATATATATATATATATATATATGTGTGTGTGTGTGTGTTGCCGCATGACAAAACTCGGCTAAAGACGCCAGGATTGATTCGCTGCTACAGCCGTAAAACACTAAAAATAGGCTACCCCATCAATTTTGAGATTGTTGCCTCTTTGTCTTTATTTAAGACTTTTCTTTAATATCCCAAACGGATTTTGTTCAAAAATTACTAAAACATTGTTTATTTTGTTGATTTTGATAAGGGTGTTGATCACACCTTGCTAAAACAATGGCACTAATTGACCTCCGATACCCCAACTTTTCTTGTCCGACTATGAAGGGAAATCCACAATGTGGATTGATATATAACGTCTGGAGAGTGAAAAGTCCCTATTGGTACTACGTTTTGGTACATAAAAGTGTGTGGCGTATGAATTTTTCATGAAATTCCTTGTTCCGAAGCTTGCTTGTGACACAAGTTGTGTTCGAATGTGTCTCTAGCCAGGTCGTGAAAAACTGAAGTGTTTCCTATAGATTTTCGACGATTTTTAGTTCAAAGTGAATTTTTTAATGTAGATAAACTCATCATACATCTATTTCAAGTGTTTTCTTGCAATATGTATGTAGCATTTGTTAGAAACAATTTGTCAAAGTAAGTGACCGATTCTTTTTGGAAACCGGAAGTGATGGCTTCGTCTCCAGCGTCAGTAGATGTGTCGTCTGCTAGAGTAGCTAGGGCCTTGAATCGACCCGGTTTTGCTTCTGAAGAGCTCCAAGACCTGCTTTCAGACTATTTTTATGATGGTGCCAGTGGGAACTGTGATGAGGATTATGATTCTGACGAGCAGAAGCTTGATCCCGTTATTAAACGATACTGTTTGTTTTCATTCAATGATTCATGTTTCGTAGGCCTCTTCGCTATTGGCGTGTCTTTAATAATCCGTCATTCTACTTGCATAGATTTAGGTAAAGGTTGAAAAGGCGATATCAGTGAAAGAATTACAGTAGGAGTGTGCAAAATATTTCAGTAGTATATTTTGTTGGGTGGAGGTGGGGTGGGGTGGTTGAAAAGGTAAGTAGTCTGGCCTGCATTCAATATTACTAGCATGACAAGTTGACTATGTTCTCAGTATTTATTATTGTTGGTTTGTCTGTTTTAGGAAATGAACATGAGGACTATTTACCAAATTACTAGTAATTAGTATTTGCTTTGATATTTGTGTTTATTTAAACTTTATAGAGCAAAATGACGTGTTATTTTGATTTACACCTGTGACGTGACAGATTTATTCGACGTGCGGAAGGGAGTGGAGAATCGGGGAATTATTAAAGCTTGATTATTAGGACTGAAAACTACCTAATGAAACTTTTGTTTTAGGTTTGTAATCTTTGTTTGACTATTTGAACTGAGCTGATGTAGCTGCTTGCTATTAAACAAAAGATTACTTGACGGACGAGGGATTTAGGAGGGGGGAGGGAGGGGAGCATTATGATAGGGTTTATTTTAGAAAAATGATTGATTCAGGCCATGTTCTATATATATTATTATGTGTTTGAGTTATTATAGACTTGCTAAACACTTGTTTTATTTCTAATATGTTTAAAAACACTATCCATTATGGATGGGTACAGAATAAAATTGTGCGTACTGTTTTAATTTGTTTATGTTCAGTATTGTGTGAATGGTGTATAATGTGAATTTTCTCATCTTATCTCAACTCACTGCCATATTGCTGCCATCTTCCTGATTGTTTTGATACCAAATACATGCATGGGAAAATTCTGGTTGTGAAGTAATGATCATTTTACAATTCAAAACTTTGAAGGCAATTTCTGGAAATTAGCCCCCGAGAAAATAAAATATTAAAAAAAATAATAAAACATCAACCAATAAAGATAAAACAATTCTGTTTTTTGCATTTTGAAGATTATTTTTAGTACTTTGTTAATAAATAAATAAGTAATTTTTCATATTTAGACACTTTAGCCTGGTTTTCTCATGCTGCAACACACACACACACACACACACACATATATATATATATATATATATATATATATATATATATATATATATATATATATATATATATATATATATATATATATATATATTTTACAGGCTATGCTTATTATCGTTTTTAGATGTTAAAAGCTTTTATTGCATATATGGTTCATTACTTTGGTAGTTGAAAAAATAAAATTACTACTACTACAGGCACAGGCACATCAGTCAAATAAATTAAAGTAATTCAGATTTCAAAATCATACAGACTGAAGTTAAAAGCGTGTCATACACACACACACACACATACACACACATACACATACACACACAAAACCCACAATAAAAGCACTAACCCATGTATAAGCACTAACCAATGTCTTTGATGTTGCTGAGGGACACGTTCCTGAAAGACTTTGCATAAAAGAATCTCTGTTTTGCCAATAAAGTCGAGCAAACATTGTGGACAGTATTCAATGCTTTTCCTGTAATTCATATAACGCGTATTTAACCAGCACGTTAAAAAAATCAGAACAGAATCAACATTGGGCACCATAGAATTTGTCAGTATGTGTTGTGACACCACAACAAAAGAGAGTAGTTATGTAACATCACTCCAAGACAGAGCGGAGCGGACTCAACATAAATATTATCTGTCTATAAATGACATTTTAACCAAAGGAATCAACGAAAGACACATAAGTTGACGATTCGAAACTAGGTCATAAGGCTACTACAAGAATCAGCTCACTCATCTTTATTCTGCCTGTAGTCTATATATTTGAAATACCAATTTCAGCAGTGACTGCCAAGGCGAAACTATTGTTAAACAAAGTGCCAAAGATTTTGTATTATTCGGCATTTTTTAAGTCCGACCTTGAGCTCAAAAGCAGCAACATCTGTCTGCTTCTTTCTGAAGTCCACTAACATCTCTTTCGTTTTATCGACATTGAGCTCCGAGTGGTTGTTATTGCAAAAAGTCACGAAATCATCCACACTCCGCTCAAAGTCCGCGACAGAGTCGGAAATGTTAGCGATAGACGCACTGTCTGAAAATAGGCTAGGTTGCAAATCATCAATAGAACCTCTACAGCCATTGGTGGACGGATTAAAATATAAAAGGGAGATAACTGTACTCTGAGGCGTCTCTGTGGTATTTAATGTAATAATCTTGGTAGAAGAAGAACTTGAAGTTGAAAACTTTGATCAGATAATGATTTTAGACATTACCTAATCTTACAACATGTTCTTTAACTTTAAGGACATTAACAATTACAGTAACTATAACGTTACACATTTAAAAGTGTTAAAGAAATTGATACATGTACATCAAACTATTCGCACTCACTCTGTCTCACATTCACACTTTTAACAAACTACCAGAACATGAACAAAATTAAAGAAGAAGAAGAAGAAGAAGAAGAAGAAGAAGAAGAAGAAGAAGAAGAAGAAGAAGAAGAAGAAGAAGAAGAAGAAGAAGAAGAAGAAGAAGATGATGATGAATGAATGAATGAAATGTAAATTTATGCGCCTAACCTTTTACAAGCCCTAGGCGTTTACAATGGCAAACATTAACACGTTCAGACATAAATACAATCTGACTAAACAAAGCAGTTGTGTAATATGAAGAGGAAAGTTTAGTGAGGAAGATGGAAGAGATGAGTTTTTAAAGAGGTTTTGAATGACAGCATAGAAGTGGAGTGACGGAGTGAATGAGGGAGTTTATTCCAGATAGATGGGGCCTGGTAGGAAAGATGATGATGATGATGATGATGATGATGATGATGATGATGATGATGATGGTGGTGGTGGTGGTGGTGGTGGTGATAGTGGTGGTGGTGGTGGTTGTGATGATGTTTTTGTGACGGTTGCTAAGGACGATTGTGATCCAGAGAGTAAAGTTAATATTCATATCACGGGGTTTGCAAGAAGGTGGGTTTGAGCAGTGTTGAACACGAAGCCAAAATCTCTAAATGTATATAGGTGTACATTGACAGAATGAGCCTGTTTCCAAACAAATTGCTGCCAAACAAATATTTTGCATGTTCAATCTTTTTTGGGGCGTTTAATCGCTGCCTTTTACAGTTTTAGGTTTAAGATTTCTGCTTTTTCTATTTCCTTTTAGAGTATCAGGGATTCATATCAAGTTCTGCTTACTTTAAGGCTCTGTGTATGTCATCATCATGTGAGTACACATGTTTTTTTTACTGGGGTTAAAGAGATTGAGTGCAACGTTGAGCTTTCTTTTTAAATCTCCCCCCCCCCTCCCCATCCGACACGCCTCCTCTCTCTTTCTCTCTCTCTCTCTCTCTCTCTCTCTCTCTCTCTCTCTCTCTCTCACACACTTTTTCTTTCCAACGCTCTCTCCTTTCAACGCTATCTCCCTCTTTTTCTTCCGCCACCATCCTCCCCGCTCACCATCCAGTTCAATGAATCTTTGTTCGTATTTGAAAACTGATGACCAGTTGATTTAAAAAGTGAAAAGAAGGACGAAGCACATTGGAGAAAACAAATCAAATAGAATAGCATAGAAACATAAAATGTAGGTCGAAGAACACTGAATAACGTCAAATAAAACGAGTGAACATAGTACATTACATTACATGATTATTGCTTTAGGTCCAGCGGACTCTTCCGAGCCAAATCAGGACCGGACAACCCCCGATCCGCATAAAAGATCTGCCGAAACAACCCTAGTGGTAAAACTGAAAGCTCTCCACCAGCCAGTCACTTTACAATAAAGACATCCCACGCAGGGGACTCTGAGGCTGTACTCTAATTTATCGAACCCCCGTTTACAAAAACAAAATAGATTACAAACATCATTATAAATTATCAACAAAACACATACATATAAAATGCCTACATTGATAAATAACAGCATCATAGGAAGCCCTAGTGACCACCTGGCAGAAAGCGTCCAATATTCCCAAGCTGATCCAACAGACCTCATACACAAATAAGGAATCTTGTCCCGGAAGAGTTTTCAAGAAAAAAGGTAGGTGACTGGTCTAGTGAAGAAGAGGAAAGAAAGAGATTTCTCTTATATAGCGCACTTTCAAGCTCAGAGAGCTTCTCAAGGCGCTGGCCCGTAATATCCAGCAATCACAAAATAGTTTGCTGAAGTCAGGATTCGAACCCACGTCGCCCAAGACGCACTCACACAAGTCGTGCGCTCTGACCACTGAGCTATCCCTGCCGCCGCAGGGATAGCTCAGTGGTCAGAAGATAGTATAGCAGATTAATAGAAACGAGTATGAATGAGAAAGAACAAATGAGAAAGACAGTGACAGTGGGAATTTAAAGCACTAAATTTCCAGAAAGTGGGGATACTATTTATGCTGAAACCCCCGGCATCCCAACGGGGGAGAGTGAACATAGTGCGAAACGCATTACACACAGCAAGAAAAAAAAAGCATTACATAGAATGTAATCAAATCTCGAACAGGCAACCTACTGTAAACATAACGATTACTTCTTCTCTTAGTTATATGTCCCTTTCCTACCTCGCCTAACCTCGATCCCATCCTTCTAGTTCTAGTTCATTAAAGTCTGTGTAAGCTTAAGTATGATACACGAATACAAACACGGACGTCGACACTTTTCAAATAAGTAATAGAAAGAAATTTCTTACCTCGTCAAACAAATCACCATTGCTGCTTGTTACTAGACATTGCGGGATATGTCAATTTTTACAACAGCTTCTTAGCGACCCTAAACAATCTCTACAACCAATCCGGATTGGCCAGTTTACACTGTCGCAGATCGATAGGTTATTCGTCTTGACAACTACCAGTAAAACTATATTTGTGATCAAAGTGTGTCAATATCTGCCAGTTCAGTATAAAAAAACTAAATGGGTTTCTGATAAAGGCACACACGAGGATTTGAAGACCGCGTACAGACAGGTTGCAAACATAGACAGCCCGTTGAGGTGTAGGTTGATGGAGGTAGCCTTCTCACTCTCATTAAATGCAAAGCTACCGCCATCTTCACACAACTAGGATATCTAGCGCACTGTTCTAGGACACAAGGTCTGCCGTAGTAGAGTGGTTGAAAATAATGCTTTACATCCTTGCGGGTAACTGTTAAACAATGCCGACCTTGGTTGGCCTTTTTGATGGGTTACATTTCATTACGTGATTATTGCTTTAGGTCCAGCGGCCTCTTCCGAGCCAAATCAGGACCAGTATAGCCGAATCAGGACCACAAAATCAAGACCCCAACTTCGCCGAAAGAGGACTCGCCCTTGATCCGCATAAAAGATCTGCCGAAACAACCTTAGTGGTAACACTGAAGGCACTCCACCAGCCGGTCACTATACAATAAAGACATCCAATGCAGGGGACGCTGAGGCTATACTCTAATTTATTGAACCCCCGTTTACAAAAAAACTAAATAGAATATAAACATCATTATAAAATATCAACAAAACGCATATATATATATATATAAAATGCCTACATTGCCAAATAATAACATGATGATGACCAACAACACCAATAGCATCAACACGGACCTCAAAGTCCAAGGCCAATCCCTCAAAACAGTGCATAGCTTCAAATATTTGGGAGCCATTGTGTCAGACAAGACCTGCTCACAGTGGTGAAAAAACGGAAACTCCGATGGTACGGCCACGTCACCAGATCATCAGGCCTTGCAAAGACCATTCTGCAAGGCACAGTGCAAGGAGGTCGAAGAAGAGGGAGACCGAAAAAGAGGTGGGAGGACAACATTCGAGAATGGACTGGTTTGACACTGAGCGAAGCCATCAGGGCTGCTGAGGACAGAGAAAGATGGAGTATGCTGGTTAAACGATCATCTGTGGTGCCCCTACGACCTACGGGTTACGGGATAGGATAGGAACATCACGGGAAGCCCCATTGACCTGCACCTGGCAGAAAGCGTCCAATATTTCCAAGCTGATCCAACAGACTACACACACAAATGAGGAGTTTTGTCCCGGAAGAGTTTTCAAGAAAAAAGGTAGGTGACTGGTCTAGCGAAGAAGAAGATAGTATAGTAGATTGATAGAACAGAGTAGGAATGAGAAAGAACAAAGGAGAAAGACAGCGACAGTGGGAATTTAAAGCACTAAATTTCCAGAAAGTTGGGATACTATTTGTACTGAAACCCCCGGCACCCCAAAGAAGGAATTTTTAATGGGTGGCCGCCCAGCATATCAATAACTTCATCCAGAAACACGACTAGCGCAGTACTTCTACTCTTTCATATCTTGTATGGGTAAAGAATATTAACCGATATGGAAAAGTTCTAAGCAGTTGTGGTTTAATTGTCAATAGCCTATTCAATATGAATTGTGTATTATAGGTTTTGTGGTGGCAAGCGTTAGAAACCGAGTGAGATGAGCATGACACTGCTCAAGAGAGTTATCAATAAGTCCACCCTGGTATCAGAGAGAAAGAGAGAGAGAGAGAGAGAGAGAGAGAGAGAGAGAGGAGAGAGAGAGAGAGAGAGAGAGAGAGAGAGAGAGACGTTTTGACATGTTATTGAATAAACAACATGTTCATTTCAAATTGGGAAAGTGGGAAGGGGATGCATCGAAATGATCAGGTCTCAAAATATTTTATAAATAAATACGCAATATCGCCAAAGGCAAAGCAATCAACTAAAACAAGTTGCTAATTACCTTAGATCTAGAGTCTTCGATTGATTACACGCACAGTCTTCGAATTTCTATGGTTGGTTGTTTATCATCTTATCTTTTTCCATTTTTTTAGCAAGTGTTTCACCAACTATACGTCCTACATATTTATTTAACATTAACATATTGTTACGTGAACGCAAATTGCTATCTTTTCATTATGCTCTTCTTTGAAGGAACAAAATACACTCTACTGTACATTGCAATTAGCGCGACATGCGCAGGTATTGTCATTTAAGAACGATCCGAATGACCTTTTACGAACGAAACGACTTGGCGTTAGGTAAGATCACTCTGCTTGATATGTTTACTTCACACATTCACTTTTCACATTCTTTATGGAATAATACAAAACAGCAAACATTATGTAATCAAAAACTGGGTTGTTCAGAATAAAGAGACTGTGATATAAAGCTGATTGACATGCAGGCATTCACGCGATTTGTAATTACCATTCAATCCTCTTTCGTCCCTTCTTCTATAAACTGTGAACAAATAATGAGACCATTCAATTATGGATAATTCATCCTATCATATACTATCCCGTAACTCGAAAGTCGTTGGGGCACCACAGATGAACACCAGTTGGGGTGCCGAGGGCTTCAGTATAAATAGTATCCACACTTTCTGGAAATTTAGTGCTTTAAATTCCCACTGTCGCTGTCTTTCACATTTGCTCTTTCTCATTCCTGCTCTTTTCTATCAATCTGCTATACTATCGTCTTCTTTGCTAGACCAGTCTCCTACCTTTTTTCTTGAAAACTCTTCCGGGACAAGATTCCTTGATTGTGTATGAGGTCTGTTGGATCAGCTTGGGAATATTGGACGCTTTCTGCCAGGTGGTCACTAGGGCTTCCTATGATGTTATTATTTAGCAATGTAGGCATTTTATATGTGTTTTGTTGATAATTTATAACGATGTTTGTATTCTATTTTGTTTTTGTAAACGGGGGTTCGATAAGTTGGGGGTGAAGCCTCAGCCGTCCCCTGCGTGGGAGGTCTTTATTGTAAAGTGACTGGCTGGTGGAGAGCTTTCGGTTTTACCACTAGGGTTGTTTCAGCAGATCTTTTATGCGGATCGGGGGTTGTCCGGTCCTGATTTGGATCGGAAGAGTCCGCTGGACCTAAAGCAATAATAATGTAATGTAATGTAATGTAACCACAGATGATCGTTTAACCAGCGTACTCCATCTTTCTCTATCCTCAGCAACCCTCATGACTTCGCTCAGTGTCAAGTCAGTCTATTCTCGAATGTTGTCCTACCACCTCTTTTTCTGTCTCCCTCTTCTTCTGCCTCCTTGCACCGTGCCATGCAGGATGGTCTAAGCAAGACCTGATGCTCTGGTGACGTGGCTGGAGTGCATCATGTCAGACGCCCTTGCAGATCAAGAAGGCACAGTCAGCATAGGAGCTAAAGCAGTCTCCAACCTCCGTTTTGTGGATGATATTGGAGGATTGGTTAGAGAGGAACAAGATCGTGAACAGCTGGTACAGAGGTTTTACACCACCTCCAGAAACTTTGGAATGGAAATAATGCAGAGAAGACCAAAATGATGATCAACAACATCAATGGCATCAACATGGACATCAAAGTCCAAGGCCAATCCCTCAACACGGTGCATAGCTTCACATATTTAGGAGCAATAGTATCGGACAATGGATCCTAACAGGAAGTCCTCTCCAGGTTAGCACAAACAACTGCTGCCCTGACAAGGTTGAAGCCCATTTGGAAAACAGGACCACCAGTCTACACTCCAAGGTAAGGTTGCTGCGCTCCCTTGTCATCCTCTATCTTCTTATACTCTTGTAAAACATGGACCCTCTTAGTAGACCTACAACAAAGAATACAAAGCATGGCGATGACGTGCTACAGAAGATTTCTGGGAATTTCCTATACCCAACACATCACCAACGACTAAGACAGACAGACCATCACACAAGCCATTGGACAACACGATGACATGCTCAAAGTGGTAAAGATACGGAAATTCCGGTGGTATGGCCACGATGCCAGAGCATCCGACCTTGCAAAGACCATCCTGCAAGCCACGGTACAAGGAGGCAGAAGAAGAGGGAGACACAAAACAGGTGGCAGGACAACATTCGAGAATGGACTGGCTTGATACTGAGCGAAGCCAAGAGAAAGATGGAGTATCCTGGTTAAACGATAATCTGCGGTGCCCCAACGACTTTCAAATTACGGGATAGACTATAATAGGATAGGATAATGCAATGCAATACAATACAATACCAAACAATACAATACAATCAGGCTTTATAGATATCACAAGGAGGAATTACAATGGCGGTTGGACATAAGTACATGTATTTACAAACTTAAAGTACATGTATTTTTGTTTAATGCACTTTACAACATACAAACAGTAATCCATCGCAAAAAAAAATATTTGAAAGTACATTTTGCATTTCTGAGTCTATAATTTTTAATAACGGAAACATATGTTTAATAAGCAATAACTTTTAACTTAGAAAAATGGAATTTAGTATTGCTATTATTGTACACATTGGCCGTTTTATTTGTTGTTGTTTTTTTTTGTTCAGAAATTTATTGTATCGTTAATTGAAGGAAGTGTGCGAGAATTTTGGAGCAGTGTCGCGAGAGGCTAGTTCAACCCAGCACTAAGGCTTCAAGCCTCCAACGTTCAGTCTGCTTTGACCTATGTAAGTTAAGTCGCTGACTAGCAGACGACCGAAGTTAGATTGTTCTACACATGTGTAGGCTACAGTTTCACTACAATAAGCCGTGACCGCATCCAGCTGACCAATCACCCGCAACCCCCACTAGATGGCGTTACTATTCTCGTAGTGTCGCACGATGGCAGACCCAGCGGTAGGATAGTTAGTCTTGGTCTCAACAGCACGGTAGAAGGACGCACGTTGTAAAATCTCTCTCAGAAAGACGAAGCAGGTGACGGGGGAAAATCATTCATCGCAGTATAGCCAGGGCCTGACATTGTCAAGAAGGTAAATGATCAATCGTTTGTTTCATCGCGATTTATTGATATTATTGCTGTATTATGTGTGTGAAATTTTGCCATGTTTTAGAATTGTGATTGTTCGTAAAACTTTGCTTGACCACGTGGCTGACCCGCGACCGGTTTCCAAAACCACGAAGTAGCCCCCACTGTCCAGCTGTTGTTTCTCCTATGTGAATTATTGCAGACCAGTGGCTGTACCGGAGAATGTGTATATTGTTAATTACTTCTCTATGTGTTTAGTTTAGCCATGATGTATAGGAAATATGTTGAAGATTCCAGTGGACCGCGGACTTAGAATAATTGGTCGTCCATTATTTGTATAAGTGGATGCGATCTCACTGAGGGCTGTTTCTGCCAACAGTGAGACGTTCTGCACAGCCTTTGTATACAAGGCGTTGCAGAAATTCGTCTCATATTTTGCAGACGAGCAGGCATCGTGGTCCACGACAGGGAAGATATCCCACAGAGAAGCAACCCTGACACGTAGCCTGCAACCTTTGGCAGCGAGAGCATTGGGCTCCACTAGCTCCGTAGTCAACTACCAAGAAGGAGAGACAACAACACCGCACATCGCCGAGAAAGCTAAGTCCTCCGAAACCGTGAACACAAACACTGATCTGCGATAGTCTACTCGTCCAGAAAAAAACGAATAATAGGACAGAAAGAACTCATAGCCCAATGATGAGACAGTAACAAATATCGAGAACTATAGCTGCATAGACCCATCAAGGAGCGCTACCGAAATACTCGAAGTGAAATTTGGACATTTACATTAGTGTAGAGATTAGAAGATTTTGTATAGAGTAGAGGAAATAAATGTGTGATATTTACTGTTAACAAGTGGCTGGACTACCTATGTTTCATAGTCATGCGAAAGCTAGTGTGTCAGTGAATCTTTTACCATTTTCTCCCTATCTCTATAACCCTATCCGCACACAGTTCGAGCAAAACTTATAAATGTATTAAGATTAGTCATAGGGTGATTACACTAGCCGATCCCCGCAGACCATAGACGAGTGGGTAATAGCATTCCATTGTGCATAGCCCAGCAAGAATAGACCCGCCGTCACAAACAGAATGATATTTTTCATTTGTTTTTGTTTAGTTTATGACAGTAAATATGAACGATGAGATGAAAAAAGAAGGAAAACGGAAGATGACAAGGAAAGGATAATAAATGAAAAAAATAACAGAAATAACAGAAGGGGAGAGAGAGAGAGAGAGAGAGAGAGAGAGAGAGAGAGAGAGAGAGAGAGAGAGAGAGAGAGACAGCGACAGAGACACAGAGAGAGATGGGGGGGGGGGAGACAAACAGACAGACAGACAGACAGAGACAGACTACCAAAGGGATACAAATGAGGACAAAACCTGATATTCTCATTCTGCAACATTCCATAGCATCGGTAAGTCACACAACGGACACACCTTGCATTCTGAAATAAATCTTTGAAAAGAAATGCGCATTTGACAACCAGCATTTAACATAAGATATGAATAACTTGAAATTAAAGCTTATCTGTTTGTTACACTCGTTGTTGTTTTTTTTAAAAATCAGTAGTAGATTCAGCCCCGATGCTTGAATCCTGATAAGTGTAACTCGGATTCGTTTATCCACGCAACCTGTTCACTCAGCAACAAGGCAGGAGTCGTATGAAGTTTACCAACTGTATTCAGCGTACATCAACAATAGCATACAATCGCTCAATCGCTTTTCCCACCTTATCTACTGAAACAGTGCGGTACACATATAGTCTCTCTATATTGGAGAGAACGTTCGAATGTTCCAGCGTGACGCAATTACAACCAATCAAAATAAACTTCGTCATCACTGTCTTACGTCATACAACTTTCTAATAATAAAAGATCCTCTCAGCTTCTAGTGGATCTATCAAGATGCTTCAATCGAAAATAAACAAGCAACCCTGGAAAATTCTCCAATAATATCGACCAACAAAAATTATCAACATTATACAAAGCTTCTTCTAACAACAACGCAAAATCAAATCAAAGGTAAATCCTATCCTATCCTATCCTGTCCCGTAACCCGGAGGTCGTAGGGGCACCACAGATGATCGTTTAACCAGCATACTCATCTTTCTCTGTCCTCAGCAGCCCTGATGGCTTCGCTCAGTGTCAAACCAGTCCATTCTCGAATGTTGTACTCCCACCTCTTTTTCGGTCTCCCTCTTCTTCTACCTCCTTGCACTATGCCTTGCAGAATAGTCTTTGCAAGGCCTGATGATCTGGTGACGTGGCCGTACCATCGGAGTTTCCGTTTCTTCACCACTGTGAGCAGGTCATCGTGTTGTCCAATGGCTTGTGTGTTGGTCTGTTGGACTTCGTCGTTGGTGATATGCTGAGTATAGGAAATGCCCAGAAGTCTTCTGTAGCACCTCATCTCCATGCTTTGTATTCTTCGTTGGAGATCTGCCGTGAGGGTCCATGCTTTGCAAGCATATAGGAAGATGGAGATGACAAGGGAGCGCAGCAGTCTTACTTTGGAATGTAGACTGATGATCCTGTCTTTCCAAATGGGCTTCAACCTTGTCAGGGCAGCAGTTGTTTGTGCGATCCTGGAGAGGACTTCCTTTTGGTACCCATTGTCTGATACAATGGCTCCTAAATATTTGAAGCTATGCACTGTGCTGAGGGATTGGCCTTAAACTTTGATGTCCGTGTTGATGCCATTGGTGTTGTTGGTCATCATTTTGGTCTTTTCTGCACTTATTTCCATTCCATAAGCTCTGGAGGTGGTGTCAAGCCTCTGTACCAGCTGTTCAAGTTCTTGTTCCTCTCCAGCCAATCCATCAATGTCATCGGCAAAACGAAGATTGGAGATTGCTCTACCCCCTAAGCTGACTGTGCCTTCATGATCTGCACGAGCATCTGACATGATGCGCTCTAGGAAGATGTTGAAGAGTGTTGGAGAGAGTAGGCATACCTTGACGCACACCGATTTTTGTTCTGAACCAGTTCCCGATGGCGCTGTTGTGGAGGACTGCACTGGTAGCCTTGTCATACAGGCTTTTGATGACTTCAATTATTTTAGGGCTGATGTTGTACACTTTCATTGTTGCCCATAGAGCTGCATGCCAAAGGTAAATACACTCTGTTATTGAATGTTTTGCAAAACAAAACGATCGGATCTATCGTCTCACACGTACTATCGTGCGCGTCGCAAACAAACGTAACACTGTTGCTGTTTTTTCTTCTTTTCTTTTTATAGCGCACGCCTCCGGTCGAGTAATCCCTCGAGATGCCTTGCAAGGTGCAAGTCAGACCAAAACGCACATTATTTTGCTGCAAACGTGGTCACTTCACAAACTCAACTAAAGCACTTCAGCCCAATCTGATGTCCGTCCACTTTGTTTAGCGCACATCTCAATGTCTAGCAGACATGCTCTGGACCTTAAAAGACGTAACTTAAAATGTCCTGTAAATGTTCCATAAAAAATAAGTTGTCCGTCCTAGAACTAGATTTGTGATCCCATTTCAGGATACTCATCAGTACAATGTTATATACTTGAGACATTCCTTGTCCAATCTCCTCACACATCCGGCAGTCCATTTTCTAAATCCAATCCGAATCGGAAGATTGAAGTGCACTAAAATGTTCTGATTAATAGTTTTGTCTTCCCTAACCTTTCTATTAAAAAAAAAAACGGATGTAACTATATACTTTAAAATCCATCGTGTCCACTTCCAAACAAGTCTTAATGATCTTAAACACTGATAAAGCATCCTCCAAGACGGAATTGCTTACATTTACGGTGAAAGAACACCGTCATATACGCGAAATTATTATTATTATGGTAAATCCCAAAAATTTATTCTATAACTGAGGGGAGGGAGGGGAGATGGAAGGAGAGAGAGAGAGAGAGAGAGAGAGAGAGAGAGAGAGAGAGAGAGAGAGAGAGAGCAGTTTTTATTTTATACATTTTTGGGATTTTCGACTTTTGTTACTCCAACGGGCGAATTTTTTTTATTTATTTATCAGCGGAGGCGCGGTTGGCGTAGAGGGCAGAGAAGGGCAGCCCAACACGACACGACGGAGAATAGGACCTTAATGCTTGCAGGGAGTGCTTTTCTTTGTTTTTTAACCCTGTACTCTTTTGTCTAGTAAATCAGCGTCATATCATTAAAAACCGTGCGATGAAATGCACGCGTGCACGACCGCTAGATGTCGGTTAATAATAATAATAATAATAATAATAATAATAATGATAATAATAATAATAATAATAATAATAATAATAATAATAATAATAATAATAATAATAATAATAATAATAATAATAATAATAAAATCTACCGTCACATCAACAACGATAATAAGGCTCGTTAAAGGGCACTTTTATCTTGAAAATGGATAAATTGGGTTAATTGGTAAAAATATCCGAATAGCCATCGAAGTTAATAATAATAATAATAATAATAATAATAATAATAATAATAATAATAATAATAATAATAATAATAATAATAATAATAGCAATCCTATCCTATCCTATCCTGTCCCATAACCCGAAGGGCACCACAGATGATCGCTTAACCAGCATACTCCATCTTTCTCTGTCCTCAGCAGCCCTCATGGCTTCGCTCAGTGTCAAACCAGTCCATTCTCGAATGTTGTCCTCCCACCTCTTTTTCGGTCTCCCCCTTCTTCTACCTCCTTGCACTGTGCCTTGCAGAATGGTCTTTGCAAGGCCTGATGATCTGGTGACGTGGCCATACCATCGGAGTTTCCGTTTCTTCACCACTGTGAGCAGGTCATCGTGTTGTCCAATGGCTTGTGTGATGGTCTGTCGGACTTCAACGTTGGTGATGTGTTGGGTATAGGAAATGCACAGAAGTCTTCTGTAGCACCTCATCTCCATGCTTTGTATTCTTCGTTGGAGATCTGCTGTGAGGGTCCATGCTTCGCAAGCATATAGGAAGATGGAGATGACCAGAGAGCGCAGCAGTCTTACTTTGGAATGTAGACTGATGGTTCTGTCTTTCCAAATGGGCTTCAACCTTGTCAGGGCAGCAGTTGTTTGTGCGATCCTGGAGAGGACTTCCTGTCGAGACCCATTGTCTGACACAATGGCTCCTAAATATTTGAAGCTGTGCACTGTGTTGAGGGATTGGCCTTGTACTTTGATGTCCGTGTTGATGCCATTGGTGTTGTTGGTTATCATTTTGGTCTTCTCCGCACTTATTTCCATTCCATAAGCTCTGGAGGTGGTGTCAAGCCTCTGTACAAGCTGTTCAAGTTCTTGTTCCTCTCCAGCCAATCCATCAATATCATCCGCAAAACGAAGATTGGAGATTGCTCTGCCCCCTATACTGACTGTGCCTTCGTGATCTGCAAGAGCATCTGACATGATGCGCTCTAGGAAGATGTTGAAGAGTGTTGGAGAGAGTAGGCATCCTTGACGCACACCGATTGTTGTTCTGAACCAGTTCCCGATGACGCTGTTATGGAGGACTGCACTGGTAGCCTTGTCATACAGGCTTTTGATGACTTTTATAATTTTAGGGCTGATGTACACTTTCATGGTTGCCCATAGAGCTGCATGCCAGACTCGGTCAAATGCCTTCTTGAAGTCTATGAACACATGATATAGATGTTGTTGGTGCTGTAGGTATTTCTCACAGATTATTCTGAGGTTGAAAATCTGTTCAGTGGTACTTCGCCCTGCCATGAATCCTGCTTGTTCTTCAGCTATGATTTGTTCAGCTTGTGGTTTCAACCTGTTGAGTATTATTTTCTTTTTTTTAATAACAATAATAATAATAATAATAATAATAATAATAATAATAATAATAATAATAATATTAATAATAATAATAATAATAATAATAATAATAATAATAATAATAAAATCTACCGTCACATCAACAACGATAATAAGGTTTGTTATAAGGCACATTTATCTTGAAAATGGATAAATTGGGTTAATTGGTAAAAATATCCGAATAACCATCGAAGTTTTAGGATCAGGTAACCCTTGTTCCGGCGGCTATGGAAAGGCTGACGAAAATAGGATGGATGAGGCCTCTATAAAGAACATTCGATGAGGCCACTAAGAACACAATGATTAAATCATACACGAAGACAAATACAAATCAGCGTTCCGAACACACACGAAAGAAAATGTACCCTAGTCAATTAAACCGAATAGTATCTTGCAAATTGTTAGTCATTAGAAAAATCGTGGTTGGAGAAAAACAATTGTAGTCTGAAAGACTTTCCAATTACACATAATTATTCACTTTAACCACTACAAAACCATTCAATTTTTTAATGACGTTTTAACATCGCGTTGCACTATAATTAGACTGTAAATAAGTGCAAACTAACTGGCAGGAACCAAAGACCTTTTTTTAATCGAGCAGGTCAACCCAGTAGAAACCCAGTCTTTTATATCTCAGACGGTGCAAGCGTTCGACGGCGATGATAATTTAATTAAAAGAAAGTAGAGTTGGAACCCGGTGGAAAAGAAGAAGAAGAAGAAGAAGAAGAAGTTGTTGTTGTTGTTGTTGTTGCATCAAGTTTTATTCATCAGATTAACATAAGTTGTACTGATAAAGAAGAAGAAGAAGAAGAAGAAGAAGAAGAAGAAGAAGAAGAAGAAGAAGAAGAAGAAGAAGAAGAAGAAGAAGAAGAAGTTGTTGTTGTTGCATCAAGTTTTATTCATCAGATTAACATAAGTTGTACTGATGAAGAAGAAGAAGAAGAAGAAGAAGAAGAAGAAGAAGAAGAAGAAGAAGAAGAAGAAGAAGAAGAAGAAGAAGAAGAAGAAGAAGAAGAAGAAGAAGAAGAAGAAGAAGAAGAAGAAGAAAATATGTCATCGTGATATAAATGATTTCGTTTTTTCTTTTGTTCCTTTGACTGTTCCTTTACTATTTGTATCTTAACAAACCCGATGTTGCTATAGGACTGTGATTACTGTGATATAATGTATAAATGTGTGTATGTGCCTTAAAGCGAAATGTATTAAATTTTCTTTGTGCATTGTATGTCGCTTGGCAATAAAATATCTGAATCTGAAAAGTGTGTCTGAAAATGAGAAATCTGAAAGAAGAAGCAGAAGCAGAAGCAGAAGACAATACAATACAAGATTATTGCTTTAGGTCCAGCGGACTCTTCCGAGCCAAATCAGGACCAAGAAGCAGAAGAAGAAGAAGAAGAAGAAGAAGAAGAAGAAGAAGAAGAAGAAGAAGAAGAAGATGATGATGATGATGATGATGATGATGATGATGATGATGATGATGATGATGATAATGATGATGATGAGGATGATGATGATGATGATGAAGAGGAGGAGGAAGAGGATTATGAAGATGAGGAGCAGGAAGAGGAGTAAAAACAATTCCAGCGCAGACAGCAAGCACGGACAATAATGTTTACAACGATGGTGAAGTCAAACGGGAATCACAGTAGCCTGATGTGTAAGAAGAGAATAAAATACCCTAGAACTTGGTGGGATATTTAGTGAGAATTCAGAAGGGGAAATGATGGAATAAAATAGAAAATATTACAAACCTCATCTTGTTTTCAATACATTATATATTATTTTTTCCGTTTCATCAGATAAAATCATGCTAATAATAACATGCACACCACAACTTATAATGAGAAATAAACAGCAGCTGCATACCTGATCAATTCTTTAGCAGTAAAATCTAGTGGTCTGATGCATTGGCGGTCAAAAATCAGCACACATACACATTGTCCTAGGCAATGACCGTTTCAAAATACATTGAAACCGATGGTTTATTCCCAGGTATATGTAGCCTCAGACTTCTTGCTGTCTTAGACTATACATAGGAACAGGAAACTAGGAAGCTCAAACAAACATTAAATCATAGAATGAGCTTCCATCAGTTGATGAATGTTGAGGCAAGCCATCATTCTTCGGATAACAATATTAAATGATGATGATGATGATGATGATGATGATGATGATGATGATGATGATGATGATGATGATGATGATGATGATGATGATGATGCAGCTGTTAATGAGACTTATGATCGATAATAATAATAATAATAATAATAATAATAATAATAATAATAATAATAATAATAATAATAATAATAACATCGACAACAACAACAGCAACAATAATTCCTCCGAGTTTTCAAGACTGCTTGTTTATTCCTCAAGTTCAAGGAGGATACCCTCACACACGGCTCATTAAATTGTTTAGTTGGGTTTTCCCATTATATCAGTCTTAACTTGTCTTCCCATGTAATGAAAGATCAAGAAGGAAGTAGTAAATAATTCAATTTTAAATAGTATATGGATAGCATCTATTAACGTTCGTGAAGGTTATACGTGAGCGCTATGAGCAGCTCTTTGAGCTTGTAACAGCGCCACATAAAAGAACACTTTTCATTTCAATTCATTTTTTATTATTTTTGTTCCTGGGTGTTGTGGAACTTTCGTTTTCCTGTTCCAACGAGATCATTCTGGAATGTATTTACTTTGCTTTCTTCCGCTCAATGGCTAGGTAGGGTGGGAGATCTGCTCAATGTTGACTGGAGCTTTTAAAGGCAAGATCCACACGTCAACGCTATAGGGCGTGGAAGGTTTTAGCTGGAAGAACTTAGTAATAGCACTGGATGATTTAGATTTTTTCGTCAAATTTCGATTGACTGTATCCAATTTTATTAACAGAAGAAGAAAAACCGACTTATCCGGAGAAAACCCTCTTTGAACTGATTGATCGTGTGCTTTGATCTACATGTACTAGTTTTTGCTTGCTACGTTGAAAAACCCAGACATAACTGTCATACCTGATTATATGTATTCGTCATGGAAACTAATTCCCGTGGTTAGAGAGGACAAAAAATGTTTTTAATTTTAAAATACAATTTCGAATCTATTTGCCAGAATTTCCTTAATTATACACACACACAAAATTTAAAGAATGACCAATACTAGAGTGTATATTCGCGATTTAATAAAACAACGATCATTAATGTATTCAATCATCGATACATTTATTCATTCATTAATTCCTTTTTTTTGTCGAATGTGATTACTTTAAGTTTAATAGTTAAAGTGTTTGGCCGGGTCAATCACAGTCGCCAAAATTTTCATTAATTAGGCCCGGTTAGACCCAAAACATACGAAGCCTCGATTTTATTCACACGATTTAAGGAGTATGCGTGACCCGCTACCCAAACATAGTCGGGCGTTCAATATTCGGTAAGGTGAGATTTTAACAAAAATGGAGAGAAAACTCCGCAGACTTTACAATTTTTTTTACTGCGTGTATTTTGCTAACATTCTTCTTCAGGAGTTAAAAACAACAACTCATTTGCGTTTTAACGGCTTTGAAGAGGCTGTCAGCGGTATTCCCCTCAGCTCTTGTCAACCGTATAGAAAGACTTTCAAAGAGCGATTGTTGACATATGTGCAGTCGCCCTTACGAATCCAGTGTGGCTGTCAATGTCATTCTGTCCTGCGATGACAAAATAAAACAAGTCCAGCTAGTACACACGATTTGAGAAAATCATTTTTAATGTTTATTACCTTTGTTTGTGTTTTGATAATTTCATTAGACCAGAAAATACTTTGAAATAGTCGGGAGTTTCGGCTAGATATGCGAGTGTCTGGAAATACATTTCAATGACTTGCCATCTTTTGTTTTCTTGGACAAAAACTGTACTTGTGTTTTGTCGTCGCACTGCACTTTAGATCAGGTAGACACATAAGAGAAGGAGGGAGAGAGAGGAAGAGAGAGAGAGAGAGAGAGAGAGAGGGAGAGAGAGAGAGAGAGAGAGAGAGAGAGAGAGAGAGAGAGAGAGAGAGAGAAGAGAGTTAAGTTTGTTAATTCCAAGTGCAAGTCCATTAAACATAATGTATCCATTTTCTGCGTGTGATGAAGCACTGTTAAATTGAAGATTTAAATTGTTCCCGTGGGAAATCATGCCGACAACCTCGTTTTTTTTAAGAAAGTGCAGTTTCGACTCAAGCACAAATTTAAGACATTCTGCTGAATGTCAAAAATTAATTAATATGTAGCTAAAAGTAAACTAAAATATATTAAATCAAGAATAAAATCATATTTATTAATACACATAAGCATTTTTCTCACACAATCACCAGCAATAAGAAATAAATCTTATTTTGGGTCTGATGGCCAATAAAAATGAAAAAGACGTCATTTTATACACACAAGAGCATGTTAAAATGAATGAATGAATGAATTAAAATGTATTAAGGGAATACACATTTCCACACTAAAAGCAAGATCACAGCGCTCAAATCCTTCATAAAAACTTCTGCATGCTGCGTCAACTACCTTGTAAATTTTCTTACCTTCCAAAAATAAGTTAATCAACTTAATTAATATAATTAAAACAAATAAAGAAATAAATTAAATTAATTCATTTGGGAAAACTCCACGTAATATCTCTAAAATACAAGACCATAATTATGATTTCCTTGATTCGTCTGGCAGAATGGCGCCGTGGTCCATGCGTATTAAAGTATTATGGTTCGATCCTGCATTCCGAAAACATTGTTGAGTAAGCTGCTTCTGTTGCTAGGACCTAGGGTAATTCTTTGAATTGGTCTTTAGAAAATAAAATTAAGTAAATAACAAGTAGTTCTTTGAACTGGTACCAAAACAACGACAACTAAATAACAAACAAGAAAACAAAATGGCACAATATCATCATCATCATCATCATCATCATCATCATCATCATCATCATCATCATTTGAAGCATCATCATTTGAAGCATCATTATCACCATCGTGACAGTTGTAACTTCATGCTATTTTATTAGTTAGTTAGTTAGACATTGTGTATAGGGTCCAGCGAACTGGAAAGAGCCGAATTAGGACCACAAATAGGTTGAAAGAGGACTCACCCCTGATCCGTACACTGTATAAAAGATCTGTTGAAACAACTCTAACGGTAACACTGAAAGCACTCCACCAGCCGGTCATTTTATTATAAAGGCATCCCATGCAGAAGACGCTGAGGCTGTACTCTAATTTATCTAACCTTCGTTTACAAAAACAAAATAGGATATAAACATCATTATAAAATATTAACAAAAGAAATATATATAAAATGCCTACATTGCTAAATAATAATACCATTGTAAGCCCTAGTGACCATTTGGCAGAAAGCATCCAATATCCACAAGCTGACCCAACAGACCCCACACACAAACGAGGAATTTTGGGAGAGTTTTCAAGAAAAAAGGTAGGTGACTGGTCTAGCGAAGAAGATTGTAGATTGATAGAACAGAGTAGGACTGAGAAAGAACAAATAAGAATGACAGAAACAGTGGGAATTTAAAGCACTAAATTTCCACAAAGTGGGGATACTATTTATACAAATATCCCCGGCATCCCCACGAGGGATTTTGATAGTGACAGTATTTGCTTTCTTGTTGTTGTTGTTGTATCAAATTTTATTCATCAGATTAACATTAAGTTGTACTGATATTTGTTTATTTATAAGTTGTACTGTATTTGCTTTCTTAATGATGACGATGGTAGTGATGGTGATAGTGGTGGAGATAGTGGCGATGTTGATGATAATGGGGATGATGGTGCTGATGGTGATAATGAGGATGACGAACTTGGTAGATTCAAGCCTGCTCCTTTTCTGACCTAGCTAATCCTTCTCCTTGGTGTCATTTATAATAGGTGAATACACATTTAATCCATTCACTGTCACCCATCCTGGGTTACATCCATCAACTTTCCTGAGCCTCATCCTCCTCTACTGTTGAAAGAGCGGATTGCTGTTGGGAGAAATGAGTCTCTGAAGTGACATGTTTTACACCGTATGGAAAGCAGACGCCTTGACCCGCGTCTCGACGTGGAGGCAGAGACGGCTCCATGTAGTGGGTGAGTTGAATGCTGCTTGATCTTCTCCAGCTTCTTCACTGCTGTTTCGTTGAACACTGCTGCCAGCTGCCTGGTGTCTTTCCCCGTCAGTTTAAAGGCGACAGTGATTCTATCCAATCTGACCGTGTCGGCTATCTTGGCAGAGCTGTAGTAGTACAGCTGGTTGTAAAGCACGATATCCCTCGATGACAGACTGGTAGAACACATAGTTTACAGGCTTGTGCTTTTGACCCTGAACTGCTTCAGCTTTCTGAGGAATAACAGCCGCTGTTTCGCCTTCTTGTATCAAACCTCAATGTTGTCTGTCCATTCCAGCTCATCATCAATGGTTGTCCCGAGGTACTTGTACTTCGAGACTCTGCGGACCTCTTCCCACTTGATGACAAGCGGTTCGATGCCATTGGACTGTCGACGGAAGCCAACCACTATCTCTTCCGTCTTTGTGATGTTAAGTTCCAGGTAGTTACAAAACGTTCTCAGATAACCATCCGGTCTATTGAGGCGCTTTGTAATGTTCATGTACACGTTTACATTTGACAGAACATTCATACCTTTCCAATGGGTTTGATCAACGAGTGCCCATTATATCATATGTTCATGTTACAACCATGCGAATTTCATGGCAAAAACATTTTCGCAACAACAAGAACAACAACAACAACAACAACAGCGTATGTCTCCTCTCGGAAAATCCTTATCGGGAAGAGAGGGGACTATAAACTATAAACTGTTAACAACAACAACAACAACAAAAATAATTCTTCAAAGTGGGCAACTTTAATTGGTATGTTAAAGATAAGATGGGACAGTATGCGTTTGCTGTTGTTAGATTGACTTTCTCGAGGTGGACCTGTCAGACCGTGTTAGATTAGTTGGAAGAATAAGATATTCCTGAATGACAGAAGGAACGAATGAAAATCTACGTTCGTATGTATAGTTTGTTAGTTTATTACATTAAGGGATAGCACCTATTCAAATCATGCAAAGCAAACCTTGTTAGAAAAAATGAGCAAAGTCTGGTATCAATGAATGAATGACTGAATGAAAATGTATTAAGCTAATAAATATCTCCTAACAAGCAACATGATCACAGCGCTGGACAAAAGTAAATTTAATTAAATAAAACAAAACACACATCAGAAATAATGTAAATGCATACGATCAAATAAAAATGATAGCACTGAACAAGCGGGCCAGTTAATCAAAAGTGAAGTAGGCCTACCTAAAACAAGGTGACAAGTGTGGTAGCAATGTAGTATTGGAACACATCGAAATGTGTGTCGTATAAGGGGCCTCTTCTTCTTCTTCTTCTTCTTCTTCTTCTTCTTAACAAATAATCCGTAGGCATCCTGTCTCTATAAAGTGAACATTACTGAGCACGCTTAGAAGGAACACGTTATGCAAGTGTCCCAAAATCGACATCAACATTAGTTATTCCTGTTCATTTTCTTCAAATGTTCACAATGGTCCAGTGTCTCTCTGTCTCTCTCTCTCTGTCTCTGTCTCTCTGTCTCTGTCTCTCTCTCTCTCTCTCTCTCTCTCTCTCTCTCTCTCTCTCTCTCTCTCTCTCTCTTTAACCAACGCCCATACGTGATGCTTTTAAAATTTACTCCGTATCTGTCTCCCTTTTTGCTATATCTTTATTTTCTCTCAGTCTTTCCGTTCAGCTAGGTCTGCGTGTCTGTTTATCTACCCGCGTCTGTATCTGTTGCAAACATACGTGTCCAGAATGCCACTGCTATAGCTGCCTTCAATATGGTTGAAGGAATTTAGCTGCTCTCTGTGCAGTTATTATCTGACCCTCTCTTCCTATAGTTGATCTTTCTATCGTCTGTCTCCACCTGTAAGGTGCATGTCAATAGATATGTATTTTACATATTTCCCCTCTAGCTCTCTGTGCTGGTTCATAAGTCTGAACACTTACTTTTACCTTAAAAAATTCAACTGTTTATTCGGTGGTTTTTTCCCCGTTACATTCATGTATTCATTTGTTCATCCGTCCGTCTGTTCTTCTATCAGGTCACTTTTCTGCATACGCACGTGACCGTATGCGGAGGTCTATCTGTGCACTTGTTTCTCTCTGATTATATCTGCACTAATTATCTTGATAAGTTTGCGTTGTGTGTGAGTATGGAAAAAGGAAAATCGTCATCGCCTTGCCGCATCCGCAGCCCACGTTAGCAACTACACCACCCTGGGCCGCTAACGTTTGTCGATGGATCGATGCGGCTCTGCAGATGGAGATGTGGCAAAGTCAGAAAGCGGCCAGCGTACTAAACTGTGATTGCACAGGCGGCTCTGCCAGAAAACTTTTCTCAGTGCGCTAATCCTCTTTTTCAAGCATTTTTGATGATGTTGCCATGCCGGTTAGATTTTTTTTTTTTTTCAACTTCTGACCACAAGCCATTTCTATGCATTGACATTGGATGAAATTATGCAAACATGTGCAAAAGCTTTGTGTAGAATACAACTTGTATTGTTCTTTACAATATTTTTGAAATGTCGATTAAAAAACATCTCGTTTGCATACAGTAACGCCTCGGGTCAAGTTTAAGTAGGAATTAAGGTTTCAATAGCTCTGCAGTGATATACCTTCGGTCAATAGTCAATTTAAAAACGCATTTCCTTATGAACATCTGGGACTCCATAACCCATCTTGCGGAAAACAAGCTGTGATTCGCGTCAAGAAATTAGATTCCAAACTGCATGCCGTTTCACGGGCTATTGGGCAGATCCATCTGAAAAGAATATCGCGAACTTGCCAGCAGTTTGTATGCAAAGAATGGGTTGTGGCTTGATGCAAAAAACTAGATTTGCAGTTGTCTGATGCATGAATCAATGTCAAAACGGTAAAGAAGAGTCTTGCGTTTCAAAGCGCGTTGTAAGGCAAGGGTTTTGTCCCCAAGTTTAGTTCCAGACATCGTGTTGTCTCAGTCTGTGCATCGGAGGACAGTCCTCGCTTCACGAACGTATTTGGGGTTTAATTCGATTAAAGGATCTTTCTACCATTGTTAATAGATTTTGGGTATACTGATAATACTAGAATAAGTCTATAAGCGATAGGACATTCCGTGTTTTTAATTTAATCTTCTCATGGACTGAATATATATAACTCCTGTCACGCAAGTGTCTCCAAAGTTTCTTCTGCCTCGTGCATCGAGGGAATCTATGAATTGGCAAGTAACAGCTTCGTTTGTGATATAATTTATTTTCTTCTTCTAAAAAAGATTTACGCGAATTCATTTATGTATATATTTATTTTTATTTTATGTTATTTAATTTATTTGTATTTCGATTCATTTTATTTACTATCTGGTTAATTAATTTTCTTAATTCATTTATTTAAACGTGTTATGCTTATGTAATAATCTGCGAGGAATCTGCGAGAAATACCTATAACACCAACATATATATCATGTGTTTGTAGACTTCAAGAAAGCGTTTGACCGAGTCTGGCATGCAGCTCTGTGGGCAACCATGAGAATGTTCAACATCAGATCTAATATTATTGAAGTCATCAAAAACCTGTATGACAATGCTACGAGTGCAGTCCTCCACAATAGCGCCATCGGGAACTGTTTCAGATCAACAATCGGCGTGCGCCGAGGATGCCTACTCTCTCCAACACTTTCAACATCTTCCTGGAGCGCATCATGTCAAATGCCTTGCATATAATGAAGGCACAGTCAGCATAAAGGGTAGAGCAATCTCCAACCTCCGTTAAGCGGATGACACTGTTAGATTGGCTGGAGAGGAACAAGAACTTGAACAGCTCGTACAGAGGCTTGACACCACCTTCACAGCCTATGGAATGGAAATAAATGCAGAGAAGACCAAATTGATGACCAGCAACAGCAATGGCATCAACACGGACATCAAAGTCCAAGGCCAATCCCTCAACACAGTGCATAGCTTCAAATATTTTGGAGCCACTGTATTGGACAATGGGTCCCGACAGGACGTCCTCTCCAGGATCGCACAAACAACTGCTGCCCTGACAAGGTTGAAGGTGAAGCCCATTTGACCATCAGTCTACATTCCAAGGTAAGGCTGATGCGCTCCCTTGTCATCTCCATCTTCCTATACGCTGGCGAAACATGGATCCTCACAGCAGATCTACAACGAAGAATACAAAGCATGGAGATGAGGTGCTACAGAAGACATCTGGGCATTTCCTATACCCAGCACATCAACAACGACGAAGATCATCACACACGCCATTGGACAACACGATGACATGCTCATAGTGGTGAAGAAACGGAAGCTCCGATGGTATGATCACGTCACCAGAGCAACAGGCCTTGCAAAAACCATCCTGCAAGGCACGGTGCTCTGAGGCAGAAGAAGAGGGAGGCATAAAAAGATTTGGGAGGTCACAGTTCAAGAATGTTACTGGCTTGGCACTGAGCGAAGCTATGAGGGTTGCTGAGGACTGAGTAAGACGGCGTACGCTGGTTAAACGATAATCTGTGGTGCCCCAACGACCTTCGAATTAAGGGATAGGATAGGATAGGGATGCTTATTTTCAGTAGAAAATACGAAATGAAATCAGTAGCAGCAGAAAACAATAATTAATGTTACTCTTTTTTTTGTTGTTGTCATAGTGGTAGACACGCAAACGATTCTCTCTCTCTCTCTCTCTCTCTCTCTCTCTCTCTCTCTCTCTCTCTCTCTCTCTCTCTCTCTCTCTCTCTCTCCCTCTCTCTCTCTCTCTCTCTCATGTCCATCCTCTCTCTCTTTCCCCCCCTCTCTCTACCCCTTCTCTCTCCCCCATCTCACTCTCTTTTTTTTTTCTAGTTTATATAAAAGACCTTTTTTTTCATATTGAATTTATAATTATTGTATGATACTGTTGGCTATTTGGTCCTGTCACGGACTGCATTAGAAATTCATAGGGATGACCCTTCGAAGATAGTAATTCTGAGCAATTGAATCAAACGTAAATAATACACAGTAATAAGCGGAATGTGACAAGATGATTTTAATGCCATGCTGATACCAAACGAAATAACAAGCAATATTTATAACTATATTTTCCAACTCGTGATCTGTCAAACCTGTGGTGCCCATACGACCTCGAGTTACGGGATAGGATAGGATAGGATAGGGTCTGTCAAATTAAATGAAAATGTTTTTAAATGTTGTTAAGGATAGATATTAGGCAGATAAAAAATAAAACGTTGGAGTTCAATGTGTTTGCTTGCTTTTGTTTGTGTGTGAGATAAGGTAAGATAATTCTTTACTTAACGAAGGTATTAGAATGTGCTTTTTTTACATCTGGGTCTCCCCATAAAGAAGGGGACTAGTCTATTGAAGCTAAAAAGGACAGAAACGATTACATGTTTACAGAAAAAAAAAGTGAGTAAGAAAGAGAAAGAGAAAGAGCGAGAGAGAGAGAGAGAGAGAGAGAGAGAGAGAGAGAGAGAGAGAGAGAGAGAGAGAGAGAGTTAGTTCACAATTAAGAATTTATTGCCTTTGGATTTCTCTGCACGCAAACGGAGAATAAACAAATCTTGGAATTCGGTGACATCGACAGGAGAGGGGAAAGAGAAAAGAGACTGCTTTAGATTCCGGGTTTGACTTTGTACACCTTTTCCGATCTTTTGGAGGCAATGTTATAATTATTTTTGGGGGGAGGGGGGAGGGGTGACTGGAATACTTTGCTCTAGTTTGAACACTCCTTGTAGTACTTTGGTGTATGTTATGCTTTTGACTTTATGATATCTAACTAGTCTATCGGACAATGCAAATTTCGTTATAAAAATAATTTTGGTATAGAATGGAATAACTTTGCCAGTTTGATGTGCTTTGAACTATTTACAATACTGTGACATACAGTCTGCTTTTGACTGTGTACTTCTCCACGTATTTCTTATATTATGTTACTGTCTTCTTCTTCTTCTTCTTCTTCTTCTTTTTCTTTCTTCTTCTTTCTTTCTTTCTTCTTTTTTTTTCTTCTTCTTCTTCTTCTTCTTCTTCTTCTTCTTCTTCTTCTTCTTCTTCTTCTTCTTCTTTCTTCTTTCTTCTTCTTCTTCTTCTTCTTCTTCTTCTTCTTCTTCTTCTTCTTCTTCTTCTTCTTTCTTTCTTTCTTTCTTTCTTTCTTTCTTTCTTTCTTTCTTTCTTTCTTTCTTTCTTTCTTTCTTTCTTTCTTCTTCTTCTTCTTCTTCTTCTTCTTCTTCTTCTTCTTCTTCTTCTTCTTCTTCTTCTTCTTCTTCTTCTTCTTTGTAGAGTAACCGCAATTTTCGGACAGATTACTCTGTTACTTTATGTCGGTCTGCTGCGCGATGCGTGCCACTAAATAAATACCTATAATTCAGAAGATAAACGGGACTGTTTTCCGTGTAGGGGATTGTACAGCAGGGAGATGAGTCTTGGTTCAATGGAAGGATCATGGAGGTTCTAGAAACAGCATTAAGAGTGTCTATTGTATTGCGTTTTACCTCATCTTTCTCTTGCCTGTCGACGTCTATGGTGCCCCAAGAGGCAGCAATGGACCCTCACAATAGATCTATAACGAAGACTACAAAGCAAGTCTTTTCGTTGGAATTAATTTTATACGGATCACATCTGAACAATAGTTCGCACAAGTGAAGTAGTGGACAATACACGCAAAATACGCCAGCACTATGCCAGTAGATAATTTAGGCATTTTGTGCAGAAATTTGTGCTTTCTAAATAAGTGCACCAATTTCAGCCAAATTTGAACAGTGTGTGGCAGCAGCATCAGCAAAACAAACAAACACCGCAAAAACGGCAGAAGCAATCTTCTATGAAAATGGTTCGTTTGAACTGCATAAAATTCATTCCCCACCCCCACCCCACCCCTCTCTTTCCTCTTCTTTTTTTCTTAATGATATTAAAAAAACTAAGTATATAAAATAACGATAAAAAGATGAATTCCAGTATTTTTATGTTTCATATTTTATGTGCATAGACAACACATGCGATTTGATCATTTAGAAAAAAAATCTTTAAAATAACCCGATTATATTTTATTTTTAACTACTGTTTAAGTATTTGAAAAAATAGTGTTTCCATATTAAAAAATAACGACAGCTGATCACACAGTGCAAAAGGAGTGTCCGACCTTAGTTTCAAACAAGGTTTTAAACTGCGCTTATTTAAACGGCACTTCGTAGACCGCTCATTTTACTTTTCTCCCCATACTTATAAAAAAAAAAACTGTACCTCTTTGAACGATATTTCAAGCGCATTCGACATAAATTCGAACGAAGTTTGGAGATTTACAAATCCTATCCTATCCTATCCTATCCCGTTGAAGTCGTTGGGGCACCACAGATGATCCTTTAACCAGCGTACTCTATCTTTTTCTGTCTCCCTCTTCTCCTGCCTTCTTGCCTTGCAGGATGGTCTTTGCAAGGCCTGTTGCTCTGGTGACGTGATCATACCATCCGAGTTTCCGTTTCTTCACCACTGTGAACATGTCATGGTGTTGTCCAATGGCTTGTGTGATGGTCTGTCGGACTTCGTCGTTGGTGATGTGTTGGGTGTAGGAAATGCCCAGACATCTTCTGTAGCACCTCATCTCCATGCTTTGTATTCTTCGTTGTAGGTCTACTGTGAGTGTCCATGTTTCGCAAGAGTATAGGAAGATGGAGATGACAAGGGAGCGCAGCAGCCTTACCTTGGAATGTAGACTTATGGTACTGTCTTTCCAAATGGGCTTCAACCTTGTCAGGGCAGCAGTTGATTGTACGATTCTGGAGAGGACTTCATGTCTGACACAATGGTACCTAAATATTTGAAGTTATGCACTGCGTTGAGTTGAGGGATTGGCCTTGGACTTTGAGGTTCGTATTGGTGCTATTGGTGTTGTTGTTCATCATTTTGGTCTTCTGTGCACGTATTTCCATTCCAAAGACTGTGGAGGTGGGTCATGCCTCTGTACCAGCTGTTCAAGTTCTTGCTCCTCTCCAGCTAATACATCAATGTCGTCCGCAAAACGGAGGTTGGAGATTGCTCTACCTCCTATACTGACCGTGCCTCCGTGATCTGAAAGGGCATCTGACATGATAGGAAAATGTTGTATAGTGATAGAGGGAGTAGGCATTCTTGACGCACTCCGATTGTTGTTTTGAACCAGTTCCCGATGGCGCTGTTGTGGAGGACTGCACTAGTAGCCTTGTTATACAGGCTTTTGATGATTTCAGTAATGTTAGGGCTGGTGTTGAACATTCTCATGGTTGCCCACAGAGCTACATGCCAGACTCGGTCAAATGCGTTCTTGAATTCTACAAACACATGATATAAATGTTGTTGTTGCTGTAGGTATTTCTCGCAAATTATCTTGAGGTTAAAAATATGTTCAGTGGTCCTTCGCCCTGCCCTGAATCCTGCTTGTTCTTCGGCTATGATTTGTTCAGCTTGGGGTTTCCATCTGTTGATTATTATTTTCAGGAGGACCTTGCAAACACATGATATAGATGTTGTTGGTGCTGTAGGTATTTCTTACAGATTATTCTGAGGTTGAAAATCTGTTCAGTGGTACTTTGCCCTGCACTGAATCCTGCTTGTTCTTTGGCAATGGTTTGTCCAGCTTGGGGTTTCAACCTGTTGAGTATTATTTTCAGGAGGACCTTGCTGGGATGGCTTATGAGGCTGATAGTGCGGTAATTTTTACACTCCTGAAGGTTATCAGTTTTGGGAAGAGTGATTACCAGCGAATGGGTCCATGGTGTTGACCACTCCCAACTCTGCCAGGTCTTGTTACCGATAATGATAATTTACAAATAAATTTCCAAATAAGGTTGCCACGTCGTGGTCTTGTTTCCGTTCTGAAAGTTGTTTTCTATGGAACAATGATTTGTTGTGAAATGACAACCTTTCTTTTTCCTTTTTTTTAAATATCAATCCTATTGCATATTGGCTATATCAAATATTCATGCTACTGCTACTCTTTTGCGGGACTAAGAAGAAGAAGGGACAGAAAAGTGCAGCTCATTAATTACTTTCTGGCCCACTGTTTTAATACTGCTCTATATTCGCATTTGTTTGAGTTTTGTACTTACGAGAAAGATCGGGTATTGATGCAAAACGAAGTGAATGGTTGATTACTGACCAAACAGTTATATTATAGACAGAAAAATCTCCCTCTCACTTGTCAAGATCAAACTCGGTTCGCTTGTATGACAGGTAAACAAATACAACTGTCAGCTGTGCGCTTGTATACCAAGGAAACCTGTGCTCAAGCAGTTTCTGTTGTTCCCCACCTTTCGTATCTCCATTCCGGTAGATTCACGGACGACGTGACTGAAATGAAGAAAGAATGAAAGGTTGACAGCGAGAGAAAAAGCAGGAGAAGAAGATGAAGAAGGAGGAGGAGGAGAGAAAGATACAATTTCTTTTGATTGTTAAAGTAATTAGTGAAAGCAACGCAAAGCTTTCGCAATGTGGAAGAGGGTTTTGTGTGGAAATGTTATAATGACACATTGGCTGTGGAATAGCGACAAACAAAGTCTATATGGCACTGAAGGCATACGGCTGGGATCCGAATCTGGATGTCACGCAACGAGTTGTCGGGTCGAAAAAGTGTTTAGGAATGAGATATGCGTCAAAGAATATTCGATAACGGTCCAGTATAGCGCCCTCTCCAATCCCCTCCTCTTATGACCAAATACTCCTGCGCGAAAAAGAATCCATTGTAAAATTAGGAACATAATGTATTATAGATTAGGATTTTAATGTTAGGGGTTGCAAATACTAGCCTTAGCTCAAACTCTTTCCTTAGACCACTTTCTAACCCTTACCATAAAAACCCGTCGATGACGTCATTCATGTATAGTTTTGTATGTGTGAGTGGAGGTGGGAGAGGGAGCTAAACTAGAACTTTTGCCAAAGTGTTGTTCGCAGGATTGTCATGCTCCATGCTAAAGGGAGATCACTTTGGCACGGAGTCTAGAATAAGAGGGGGACCGAGCAATAACTCGCCAATCTCTTTGTTATTGGAGTGTAATTTGGCAATCTGAATGTCTAGTTTCTATTTCATCAGGCCGTTGCCGGGCATTCTATAATCCTGATCCCATTTTATCGCCCGAGCTTTGCACACTAACATTGCTTGACCCAGAATACTTAAACTTGAACTGTAATTGAAAAGCGTAAATAAATCGGCCTGAATTGTGAAATTTGTCAAAGCCCTGTAATTTAATTATACTATTACTGGTCATAGCTCAGGAGCTTGTAGCCTAATGTTTGCTATTCAGACGACCCAGCCTTAAATGTTAAGCGGATGCTGTGCAAAAGTAGGTGGCGACATATTTATAAAACGGCGTAAATTACAGGCAGTGTACAAACCACAAACCCTAAACACAAACATTGTTATCACCCCTTTAAGCTGATCTGTATAATACCTCAGTGCATTTTCAATACAGTACAAGGCATTGTATTTCATAAACTGTTTTTATCAAAGAATCGTGTTATGTAAGCATGGGCGTGTTCACGTTCCAAACACACTCCTGCGTTATCATGCAATGTGTTCCCTTAACCGTTCGGTCGTTGGGGAGGGCTCGTTTTGGACCTCTCTTTTCTCTAGGCCAGCTTAATGAATGTGTTGCCTATCTTCCTCGCTGCTTCACCTTCCTCGGTTCTGAACATGGCCAGGTACCTTATTCACAGCTGGATGGATGGAGTGTGTCAAGCGCTTGTTTCAATCTGTTCGTGTCGTTTGGCGGTTGCCTTTCCAGCATGGTCATCCATCCAAGTACTAATCCCGTCCGACTTCGCTTATTATAAAACAATTGCTGGCGTGTGCCCAACCCACAACGCCACTGCGCCATGCCTGCACTCCCGTTGTAAATAGTTCAAATGGCGAGACTTCTTTGTACTTTTCAATAAAGTACTCGCTGTGTCTCTTTAAAGTGAGGCGAACGTAATTTTGTTTTCCCCCCAAAACGTGTATACTAGAAGGCATGATCATAGAAAGTTTTAAAATCTACATTATTGAAGTGAAAGCTACTTCAAAATGTCATTGGGTCCCAGATTACCTCACCGGGCTTCGCTAGCAGAGGGGCATCTAATGCACTCTTTGAGCATCATTACAAACAATAGCCACACTTTTTTTTCTGGCTAAATCACAGCAGCGCATCGGGGTTTGTTGGTCAATGTGTTTATTTGTCGGCACCTGCTCTAAAGATCGTGCCCATGTGCTCAGGGAAATGAGCCACTTGGCGCTTCTGGCTGACGATCTTTAAAACGCTGGGACACGACTTTTAGTTTCAAATTCGCAAATATAAAAACATGTGGGCTCCTCGGGTCGACTGAATTAGATCCTGAATCAACCAGCGCCTTACGCTGCCCTTCAGCTGGAAGGGGGCTCTAATATAAAAACGAATAAATAAATAAATAAATAAATAAATAAATAAATATTTCAGATAGTCATCTCTTACCGTGAATAAGACGGCCTTTTTTGCTGTTTGTTTGTTTATTATTTTACTTTTTTTTATAATTTTAGACTTTAGACACATTTTAACCGTTTGCTCACCCTGCAACGCTAAGCGTTCTTAAAGTCATGTTCTGTCAAAACTACCCAGCATATTGGTTTTTCAGTGTACGGATTATATAATGTTCGCGTTAGGTGTTTAAATTAAAAGCTGTGTCTTGTAACATTGGTGCTGGGGTTTGCTGTGGTTTTTTTCCTTTACAGCAATTCATAACTTTGGCGCGGTTACTGCAGAACCTCTTAGTAGAGTGGCTGGAGCGGGGTGTGTGAATGTGAGTGAGAGAGAGACAGAGAGAGGAAGAGAGAGAGAGGGAGAGAGGAAGGGTGTGTCTGTGTCCTAATAAATCATTAAATATAATGAATTTTCGCAACCTCCTTGTGACATATGTTGCACTTGCGTTTTCAAACAAAATATCGAATATCTGCTCAAGTTTGTTGATTGAAGCTTTAGAACTACTTTCATTAGAACAATTCTTGCCTTTGTTTAAAGGTGTTTTTTTCTAAGAGGGTGGAGCATGTGTGTGACATGTCTAATAGCTAAAATATGATTAAATAGCCATTCAAAAGTCAATTTTTTAAATCTAAAAGCCTTCCCATTGATCTTCACAAATACTGTCGTATCCTATCCTGTACCTTGACAGTCGTTGGAAACCACAGATGATCGTTTAACCAGCTGCAGCGTACTCCATCTTTCTCTGACCCCTGCAACCCTCTTGGCTTCGCTCATTGTCAAGCCAATCCATTCTCGAATGTTGTCCTCCCACCTCTTTTTCTGTTTCCCTCTTCTTCTGCCTCCTTGCAGGATGGTCTTTGCAAGGCCTGATGCTCTAGTGACATGGCCTTACCGTCGAAGTTTCCGTTTCTTCACCACTGTGAGCATGTCATCATGTTGTCCAATGGCGTGTGTGATGATCTGTCGCGCTTCGTCGTTGGTGATGTGCTGGGTATAGGAAATACACAGAAGTCTTCTGTAGCATCCTCATCTCCATGCTTTGTATTCTTCGTTGTAGGTCTGCTGTGAGGGTCCATGTTTCGCGAGCATATAGGAAGATGGAGATGATAAGGGTGTGACGGTGGGTCTATTCTTACTGGGTTCTGCACAATGGAATGCTATTACCCACTCTTCTTTGTCTGTGGGGATCGGCTAGTATAATCACCATGTGACTAATCTTAATACATTTATATGTTTAGCCCGGTCTGTGTGCGGATAGGGTTATAGATATAGGGAGAAAATGGTAAAAGCTTCACTGACACACTAGCTCTCAAACGGCTATGAAACATAGGTAGTCCAGCCACTTGTTAAGAGTAAATATCACACATTTATTTCTTCTACTCTATACATAATTCTCTAAACACTCTATTAACTTAAATGTCCAAATTCACTTCGAATAGTTCGTTCCTCGATGGGTCTATGCTGCTACTGTTCTTGATATTTGCTACTGTTAGAAGTGACGTCATTACTTGTCCTGCCACAGGCCAGTGACAGTCTGCATTAAATACTGTACCGGTAACATTTTAACTTCTGGTGTGTGTGGGTGTGCGTGTGTGTGTGTGGGTGTGTAGGTGGGTGTTTTGTTTTGGGGTTAGAAAGTAGAATGCATGACTTTTATTATTTGATAAGCTACATTCATGTTGTGTACAACTGCTTTTCTGTTTTTTTGGGTGTATTGTTTTAATCCCTGAAGTCTTTTGTGTTTTATTGCTTTTGTGCCGTTGTGTTGATGAAGTGTACGCCGCACACACATTTCCTTGTGTTTTCATGGGGACAATAAAGATTATTATTCTGATTCTGATTCTGTCTCATAATTGGGCTATTTGTTCTGGTTGGCCTAATGTTTATTTTCTGGAGAGTGGACTACCGCACAGTCCTTCTAGATCAGTGTTAGTGCGTTTCTTCTTGAGCACTTAGCTGATTCGATGAGGTGTGGTGATGATGTCTTCTCTTCTTGGTTGTTGACTATTGGGTATCGGAGCTCAGTGCTCGATGTTCCCCTGCAGGCCGAATGTCAGGGTTGACTCTTAGTGGTCTATTTCCTGCATCGGACCAACAAGCCTGCTCGTCTGCAAAACATAAGACGAGTTTCTGCAACGCCTTGTTTAAAACCGGTATGCAGAGCGTCTCACTTATGGCAGAAACAGCACACAAACAAGGGACGATCAACTTCTATGTCTGGGGTCCACTGTAATCTCCAACATTCTTTCTATAGATATACATACATCGTGGCTAAACTAAACACATGGAAAAATAATTAACAATATACACATTCTCCAGTACAGCCACTGGTCTGTAATAATACACATAGGAGAAACAACAGTTGGACAGTAGAGGCTACCTCGTGGTTTCGAAAACCAGTCGCGGATCAGCCACGTGGTCAAGCTAAGTTTTACAACCATTCACAATCTAAAAACATAGCAAGACTTGCCAAACATAATCCAACAATATTATTAATTAATCGCGATGAAAGAAAAAAATTGATTATTTACCTTCTTGACAATGTCAGGCTGTGGCTATACTGCGATGAATTGAATTTTACCCGTCACCTGCTTAGTCTGTTGCGAGAGAACTTTCTACGTGCGTCCTTCTCGGTTGAGATTCAGACAAAGACTGGCTACCTAAACCCTGTGGTCAGCTTAAGCCCGCGAAAATCTTGTGAGACCTGAGCGCCTCCTAGCGGGGTGTGGTGGCTATACGTCAGCGGGATGAGGTCACTGCCTACCCTAGCGAGAGTTAGCTTACACATGCTTAGCACAGGCCTGACTTCTGTCGTCTGCTAGGCAGCGACTTTAATTTACAAAGGCTACAGCAGTTAGAACTATTTGAGGCGTGAAGCCTTCGTGCTGGGTCTAAATAGTCTCTAGTGACAAAGGGAGAGCAGCAGCCTTACTTTGGAGTGTAGACTGAGGTCCTGTCTTTCCAAATGCGGTTCAACCTTGTCAGGACAGCAGTTATTTGTGCGATCCTGGAAAGGACTTCATGTCGGGACCCATTGTCTGATACAATGAAAACTACCGCACCATAAACCTCATCAGCAATCCCAGCAAAGTCCTCCTGAAAATAATACTAAACAGCTTGAAACCCCAAGCTGAACAAATCATAGCTGAAGAACAATCAGGATTCAGGGCAAGGCGAAGTACCACTGAGCAGCTGTTCAACTTCAAAATAATCTGCGAGAAATACCTACAGCACCAACACCATCTATATCACGTGTTTGTAGACGTCAAGAAAGCGTTTGACCGAGTCTGGCATGCAGCTCTGTGGGCAACCTTGAGAGTGTACAACATCAGCCCTAACATTATTGAAGTCATCAAAAACATGTATGACAAGACTACCAGTACAGTCTTCCACAACAGCGCCATCTGGACCTGGTGCGTCAAGGATGTCTACTCTCTCCAACACTCTTTAACCTCTTCCTGTAGCGCATCATGTCAGATGCACTTGCAGTGAGCATAGGGGTAGAGCAATGTCCAACTCCGTTTTGCGGACGACATTAATGACTGGCTGGAGAGGAGCAAGAACTTGAACAGCTGGTACAGAGGCTTGACACCACCTCCACAGCCTTTGGGATGGAAATAAGTGCAGAAAAAAACAAAATGATGACCAACAACACCAATGGCATCAACACGGACATCAAAGCCCAAGGCCAGTTCCTCAACACGGTGCTTAGCTTCATATATGTTTTTTAAACGCATCTTTTATGTCAATCAGTTCTGTGAAATAACAGTGGTCTTTAATTTCTCTTTGATACCTGCCTTGTTGGTGTTGTTGTTGGTGTTACTGCTGCTGCTATTAATGATGATGATGATTATGATGATGGTGATGATGATGATGATGATGATGATGATGATGATGATGATGATGATGATGATGATGATGATGATGATGATGATGATGATGATGATTTTGTTGTTGACAGTTTCAGGCTTAGTGTTTCCTTAATTCTGTGTTCTTTTGTGGCTTTTGACGTTATTGTGCGGTCGTCTTTATTAAAATCTTAGTTTCGTTATCAATGAGCAGCGAGCCGAAATAATGTAATGGGTAAGGGTTTTTTGAACAAGCAAGAAAGCAGTGATGCTGAATCCAATTTCTGGAGCGTATTTTCAATATCACGCTATTCGAATATTACCGGCAACTATGATGTTTTTCGTATCACGCATTGGGCAGCTATGATACAGACGTCGAAAATTATGACACTACAAACGAGGGCACATTATTGTATTTATTTTGTAACATGCTTAGGACGTTGCGTGTGCTGTTTTCTTAACGAAACAACAACAATAACAACAACACGATATCAGCTTCCCGGTGCTACCCTGGACAAAGAGGAATATGATCGAAAGCACTTTACACCAAACTTCACTAAAAACCGTGGGCGTGGAAGGGGGGTGGTTGTGTGGGGAGGACAAATTAAGCTGTTTTCAAGCAAATAGCTGCAAGCGATGAATAGACTGACTTCTTATCGGCAGCCGTGCTGGATTAGCAGCTAGCCTTCCAGTGCTGGATTGGTTGTTTATCTGGGACAGTGACGGATTGACTTCTTATCTGGAGCATGTGCCAAATGCCGTCGCTCTACCCACTAAGCTGCTCTGCATGCCATCTAATCGAAGAAGTCCTCAAATATCATCATTTTGAATATTTCAAACAAATAGCAATATTGGAGACACGGGAAACAGATGAAAAGCTCCAGTAAATGTCCGTGAACCAGCATTTCACAACCTTTGTGCAAAGAAAACAAAGAAGAAGTAAAAGAAGAAGAAGAAGAAGAAGAAGAAGAAGAAGAAGAAGAAGAAGAAGGAAGAAGAAGAAGAAGAAGAAGAAGAAGAAGAAGAAGAAGAAGAAGAAGAAGAAGAAGAAGAAGAAGAAAGAAAGAAAGAAAGAAAGAAATTGAACAAGACTTGATATTAGATCAAGAAAATGCAACATTTGTGAAGAAACAACATGAGGTTTAGTTGTTGTTGTTGTTGTTGTAAAAACAAAAGCTGTAGAGAGGGATACAAAATCAATACCAATTTTCAAAGTCATGTCGATTGACTGATGTCATGGTACCAAAATTCCATAGATGTACCATCAGCGTAGGTTCATTTGTTTTTTTGTGTGAATTCAACAAAGGAAGCGTTTGTTGTTTGTCTTCACTCTCCTCTCATCAATTATGTATTTCCAATATGATTTAAACGTGTTCATAAAATTGAGGCACTCTAGTGCACACGCTATAGTTACACACGCATGCACGCACACACAAACGCGAGCACACACACACACACACACACACGGGCCACGCACGCATCCACTTATACACGCACACGCGCGCACGCACACATATATGTACACACATCCACACACTAGCACACAGACACCTATACACACAAATACACGCACACACACACACACACACTCATACCAAGAAATCGTTAACGTAAATCAAGTTAAAAAAACAAACAATGCAATACAGAAGTTTAATAACCGAAAATATTAAGCTTAGGTCAAAGTGACAAAGAGAAATACCTCCCAACACACACTCGATCCGTTACTCAACTACACGGATGGAAAGACGTAGCGCTCCGTTAGCGTTCAACTGTTCATGCCTTAGGGTTTATTTCGACTGAAATAGAATAGCCATTTCTTGTGAAATGATAAACCCGCGCGCCGGGAATAAATGCGATTAAAGGCGATAGCAATAATAATATTGATTTTCTAAATGCCACAAGACGTAGATCTACCTTGTTACATGTTGTTGTTTTTGTTGTTGTTGTTGTTTTTGTTGTTGTTGTTGTTGTTGTTTTTTTTTTGTTATTTATGTTTAAGCTCATGTCAAAATAGTCATAGTAAGAAACCAGTGAAACCACCGCCCACTTCTCTCTCTCTCTCTCTCTCTCTCTCTCTCTCTCTCTCTCTCTCTCTCTCTCTCTCTCTCTCTCTCTCTCTCTCTCGCTGTCTCTCTCTCCCTCCCTCCCTCTCTCTCTCTCTCTCTCTCTCTCTCTCTCTCTCGTGTTCCAGATGATTCATTATTGTCCCCATGTTTACACAAGGTAATTGGACATCTCATTTCTTTAAATATACCCGAAAACAATAATACAAACAAACCAAACGCCATTATTGACACAATTCAAACATTGTTTCGTTGATTTTATTTGTTTGTTTGTTTGTTTGTTTCCACAGTGTTTCCATTAGTGTCCGACGTAATTTATGATGCGAGAACGCGCGCACACAAACACACAGACACACATAGTACTACAGACACACACAGACACAAACACGCACACACTGAAGCCGCACCGAATGTTTAACATGAAAATAGAATAAATGACAGGCTCGTCTAAGACAACCTCCGGAGTGGATAATGATAATTAGGTCAAATAAGATTAATTTATAAAATGCTGCGCATCAGAATATTGGATTTTGCTGTTTCTTCTTCAGTTTAGCTTAGCCATCAACTGATAATCATCATCATCATCACACTTATTTCTTCACATTATGTTAATAAATTTTGTTTCACATTATGTCACAATCTAGAACGAACAGGCTACATACACTTTCTAGAGATCCATTTGAATATATCCGATTATTGAATATAGTCGATCAACATGGATCATAGCTGGTTCGAACAAATGCGGTATTTTAACAACAACAAAAAAAAAACAGTTGAAACTATCATCAGTCCTTCACTGTAGTTTGCCTAGATTCACTTGGAGGAAATGTGGAACAAACTCGATTTCCTTTCGTTCAACATTCCACTACAATGAAAGGGTGTATTGTTTAACAATTATTATTGGTTCTGTAAAAAGAACGTTCTGCTTGCAATATTTCTTTAGTATTCTTAAGTTGCGGCGATGTATTACGATAGACCGAACGTTCTCTGTGCGTGTTTGAGCATGAAAGGTGTGGGCTGGTATGTGTTAGAAATGTTCAGAACTTAGGGTAATGAATTACTGCCAAGGATTTTACATTATAAGATTTGTCACTCACGGCTAAACCAGCAAATTCAGCAAGAGTAAAGTCCCTTTTCATCGTCAGGAAAACAAGATTCAAGATTTAATCCCATTACTCGCCCCTTTGAGTTGTGGAGGATATAAAAACATGCGCATAACAATCATAAATCGGTAGTAAAAATTAACAGTGACATTACTAACATTCCAACTGTAACATTCAGAACAATAATATTCTGCCATTATTGTTAATATTATTTGTGTACGCCCTTTCCTAATGTTATAAATTTACTCAACTTTAGTAACAACCGTTTTCTTTCCCGAAACAAATGACACAAGTTAAACATTGACTTGCACGATAAATATTTCCAAGAAATAAACATTTGTCGAATATTCCTGTGTTTTAGGACACTCAAAAATAAAGTGAAATTCATCCCCAGTAGAACCCGTATTACAGTCCATACAAAATTTTTCGTTCCTTATTACACCTTCACACCTTCCTAATTCTATTTGTAACTTATGATCTGAGCCACAAAATTTTATTAAAGTATGAACATAAATATCAGGTAATTGAGAGATATACTTTCACGACCAAACTGTAATGTAATACACATTTGCTGCTTTCGTCAAGAGATTTTTTCCATGTCGGTATAAAATTATTTTTTTTAAGAGATAGCAGAGAATCTGAACTCTGAAAATATTGCCTCTTTTGCACACAGTCATAACCAGTCTCAACCAGAGTTGTCTTATTAATATAATCTAACCATTGTGATCAAAACTTAGAATGTGAATGCAATTGATGTATGTTTCTGTACATTCGACATGAAAATTTAGCACAGCAAGTTGATTGAATAATACCAGTCCAAAATCGAATCATCTTACATTTAAAATGAACATATAGAGGAAATAAACCAGTTTTCCCCCAATATCATAGTATTTATCGTACGTTTTAAATGAAATCCATTGGACCTAAGCCATTGGACGATGACATACTCACATTGGTGAAGAAACGGAAACTCCGATAGCATGGCCATGTCACCAAGGCATCAGGCCTTGCAAAGACCATCCTACAAGGCATGGTGCAAGGAGGCAGAAGAAGAGGGAGACAGAAAAAGAGGTGGGAGGACAACACTCGAGGGACTGGCTTGAGACTGTGAAGCCATGAGGGTTGCTTAGGACAGAGAAATATGGAGTGCGCTAGTTAAACGATCATCTGTGGTGCCCCAACGACCTTCAAGTTATGGGATAGGAAAGGATAGAATTTAAATGAAATAACATTTTAAGAATCTTCATTTGTAACTTTTCTAATTTAGCTATATTTTCAAATCCCCATATTTCACAACCATATAATAATACTGAAAGGACCAATTTTTTTTATATAAGTCTAAAGTGACACTGATACATAATTCTTGCCATCTTGCATTTTGTAATAATGAAAATATTATTCCAAGGGCATGATGATAAACATTTTCTTTGTCTTAAAAAAATGTACATGTTCTAGTAAAAACAATCCCTATATATTTAAAAGAATCAACAATTTCAATACATTCAAAACCAAATGTAAAATTATGTTTGTTTTTTGGTACAAATTAAAACTAATTATTTTCGTTTCGTATTAAACAATACTGAGATAAAACATCAAGTGCTTTTTGTAAAACCTTTTTTGATTTTGATAAAATAATAGTGTCATCTGCATAGAATAAAACCAGTAGACTTAAGTATGTATAAATATTTTCAGAATTATTTATATTGTTCGTTAAAATGTTGGCCGGTTCACATTCATAATGTATTTAAAAATCTTCTAAATGATTTAAATGCAAAGAAAATAATAAAGGTGATACATTTTCTCCTTCTTACCACTCTAAAACTTTCAACAACAAAAATCTGACTTGTCCCGGTTACACAATATACAAGATTTGATCTGTCTGCACATGTTCTTTACAACGTTTAGAACTTCTTAAAAATTCACACTTATTATTTATGTTCATTCTGCATGTAAAAGAACACGATAACAACATTGCCTTTGTAATTTGGTTTGTGTTGATGGTGAATTTGCCAGTAAAGCAAAAGGCAAGATTCTAGACATTTTGAAAACTATGTGGGCACTCGGTAACCTGAATACAAAAGTGTTTTTTCAGCTTTTTGATGCTCAGGTAAAATCGATGTTATTGTATGCATCTGAAGTATGGGGCTTATCTAAATTAAATGTAATTGAGTCGGCGCGTTTATTTGCTTGCCAAAGGCTTCTTAGTGTGTCTAGTAAAACTCCGAACCACATGGTATACGGGGAAACGGGTCGGTACCCTCTTTATATAGAATCCGCTATTTCATGTGTACGCCACTGGTTAAAATTGTCTAAAATGTCACCGGCCAGAATCCCCAAACAAGTTGAAACAATGCTAAGAAATTCTTTGAACAGAGATAACTCGGCTAGAAATTGGCTTTGTAAAATTAAGACATGTCTAGTACAACATGGTTTCCTTGACGGATAGAAGGTGGGGCACGAAATGAACATACATTCTTGGGTTCCCTAAAAGATAGAATGATCGAGAATTTTAATAAAGATTCAAAGATGAAACTGGTCTCAAGTGATAGATACTTTATATACAGAATATTTAAAACAGAACACAGATTAGAATTGTACCTAGACGACATCACAATTAAACGCTTTCGTGATTCTTTGATCAGATTACGTCTAGGTATTGAGTTGGGAATAAACAAAGGTATCAGACTGGAAATGTAGTCAACCGTAATTGTCCCTGTTGTCCAGGCTGCATCGAAAACGAAGTTCATTTCCTGTTCGACTGTCCAGTATGATTCTTTTAGACAGAAATACATCGCTGCTATTGATGTTAAAACTGTTTTTGTTCTTCAAAATCTTTCTGCTGAATTTCAAAGGAAACTTGTCATGTACACTTTCTACAGCTTAAAACAAACAGAATCTTCACTGACCTGAACTAATTTAAATTTGTGTGTTTGCCATCTCTGAGTGCTACCCAAGGGATCGGATGTTTTATGATTGCTAAGTGTGCCTCTAGCATTAGTATTTGTTACGTTGAAACGCCAATGGTAGCATGTCGGAAACGCGCACGATAGATCTAATCGTTTCGTTTTGCAAAGTATTCAATAATGGAGTTTATTTACCTTTGATTTGAGTTTGCATTGTTGTTAGGAGTGGTTTTGTATAACGTTGATAATTTTTGTTAGTCGATATTGTTGTAGAATCTTCTGGATCTGTTTGTTTACTATCGATCGAAGTTTCTTGATGGTCGTAGATAATGGAGAACATTCTTTTGGCAGGAAGAGAGAAGTATGACGTAAGTCAGTGATGACGATCTTTAGTTCGATTGGTGGCAGTACGTCATTTCTACCATGTACCAAATTGTTCCAGAAAAGAGAGAGGTTATTTAATCGTGTGCCGAGTTGCTGTTGGGAGATAGTAAAGTTGTTGATAGTGATTTGGAGAGTTGCTGTGAAAGTTGTTGAGTTGAGAATTGTATGCAGTTGTTGATGTGTGCTGAATAAAAGTGGAAAACTCCATACGTCGACTTTGTGACTTGTATGCTGTTTGGACGGGTTGCGTGGATAAACGAATCTGAGTTACACCCTATCAGGAATTCAAGCATCGGGGCTGAATCAGATACTGATAGAAAACACCAACATCAAACCGAGTGTAACATTTTGGGGGTCAAGCCGCGATTCACGCCATAGCCAAGGGTTCAACTGCGACAACAAGCGAGTCAACGTTACGAGAGGCAGTCATCGAGGGTAGCCGCCAACGAGTTGCGTCGAGAGGGGCCAACATACTGGGACTACATCCGATAGATTCGGGTTGACTGCAAGGGCGTGTAGTCGCCGAAGAGTTGCTTCGTGAGCGAACAACAGAGCGGGACTACGTGGCTGCCGCAGGACTACGTCGAGGGACAGTCTCGGAGCTACATCGCCAGTGTTACAGAGAGCGAGGAGCGGACGTCGCGTCTACTTCAGCACAGGAGCGTGTACATCAACACCAGCGTGGTGCAGCGTCGCATACGACGGGGACAGCGGGGCCTGCGTCAGCGAAAGCGACTAGTGACAAGCATCAGCGCTACTGCAGAAAGCGTGCTGTTCTAGAACAGTCTAGAAAGGTACAGCACAGTCAAGAACTTTCCAGAAAAAAAGAACTCTACAGTCAAGAACTTTCTAGAAAAAGAACTTTCCAGAAAAGAACTTTCCAGAAGCATCAAGATGGCTGACTTCTGGCAGAGAGGGGTTGAACTAAATCTAAAAGGCAAACAGCTGACGGAGTACGTCAAGTCTCAAGAGAGAATATGGCGCGAAGAAAGAGAAAGAGAATTAGAAGAGAAGCGTCTAGAAAAGGAAGAGCAGCGTCGCCGCGAAGAACGAGAATTAGAAGAGCAGCGTCGCCGAGAAGAAAGAGAAGAGCGGCGTCAAGAAAGAGAAGAGCAGCGGCAAGAAAGAGAAGCTGAGCGTCAGCACCAAATAGAGTTGGCGCGTATCCAAAACAATCAGCATGCGCCACAAGTCACCAACGACCATACGGCTCCAAAATTGCCAGCTTTCGTCGACGGGAAGAACCAGATTGACAGTTATCTGGCGAGATTCGAAAGGTTCGCTGAAAGCTCTAACTGGCAACCTCAAGACTGGGCAATTCGACTGAGTGCACTTCTGACGGGGCAAGCTCTCGAAGTTTACACCAGACTGTCGAACGATGACGCCAAAAACTACGACGTCTTGAAAGAGGCCCTATTGCAGTGCTACAACTTTACAGAGAAGGGCTACCGTAAACGCTTCCGTGAATGCCGGCCTAAGTCAGACGAGACGCCAAAGCAGTTTGTGGAGCGCCTGTCGTCATATCTACACAGGTGGGTGGAATTATCAGGCAAAGGGAAGACTTACGAGAGTCTCCATGAGCTGATCGTGAGGGAACAATTACTCAACGCCTGCCCTAAGGACCTCGCGATCCACTTGGAAATACAAAAGTTGCAGACGCTAAAAGACGTTGCTGAGGCTGCTGAAAGATATCTCATCGCTCATGAGAAAACGTTGGGGCCACCCAGCGCGACGAAACACTTTCAGAAGACGGCAAGCCATGGGAACCAGATCCAGACGAGCCAGAGACACACTGACTCCACGCCTCCTCCCAGGGAAGGGCATTCAAGAGGCTGTTTCACCTGCAACGCTACAGACCACAGGGCGGCTAATTGTCCTCAAAACAAAAGTAGCGGACAGCGGAGCAGTACGGACAACGCAGCGACGGGCAACCGGCAGAGGCGGTTTTCCAATCAACGGCAAACCAGTAGATCTGACCATCAAGTGTGCGGCGGGAGCGTCATTCTTCCGAGTGAGACCGAGCGCACAGCTACCCCTGCGGACGTGCAAGAGTGCATGACTGATGGCCAACTTCTCCTTGCCAACGGAAAATCCATCCCCGTCGTCGCCAGCGCAGCAGTGACCGTCCAGAACATGCCAGTTTCCGAGGGACGCGTCGGAAATCATGAAGTGACTGTTTTAAGAGACTCTGGCTGCAGTGGGGTCATCGTCAGAGAAGACCTAATCGCTAAAGAACAGTTCACTGGCGATTCAAAATGGACACTTATGGCCGACAGCAAATGTTTGAAAGCGCCAGTTGCGAAGATTCATGTCAACACCCCTTTCTACATAGGCGAAGTCGAAGCAGTTTGCCTGAAGAAGCCGCTGTATGATTTGATGATCGGGAATATCGACGGCGCGAGACGACCCGACGACCCCGATCCAGAGTGGAGTCCTGCCTCAACTCAACACGTCGAAGTTGTGGAGGAGGATCCATTGCCATTTCCCGATGGAGACCTTACAGAGCTGCTACGGGACAATGTGGTTACTCCGGCTCAGCCCTGCCGACCAGAGATCGTCGGTGCTGTTACTACCAGGGCCCAGGCCAAGAGAGACAAGATGTCTACGCCACTGAAGGTCGCCGACAACTCCAAAGCTGCCATCGTGGACAGAGATAAGCTGATCCAGCTCCAGGAAGCTGATAGCACTTTAAACAAGTATAGGAACCGCCAAGACCACGTGACCAAGGGCAGTGGCACGGTCTATTTTGAGGTGAAGGCCAAGATCCTGTACAGAATCTTCCAGCACCCGAGGGTCAACGGAGGTAAACCACTACGTCAAGTACTGGTACCATTACCCTTAAGGCGCCAGGTGATGGAAGTAGCGCATGACTCAATTATGGGAGGTCACCTAGGTATCAAGAAGACGTCAGACAGAATCCAGGCGGTGTTCTACTGGCCAGGACTTCATGCGGACGTCAGCCGTTTCTGTCGATCATGTGACATTTGCCAGAAGACCATACCTCGAGGAAGGGTCCCGAAAGTGCCTATGCAGAGGATGCCTTTGATCGACCGACCTTTCAAGAGGGTGGCCTTAGACTTAATCGGCGAAATAAGACCTCCGAGTGAAGAAGGTCATCGGTGGGTACTGACTTTAGTGGACTATGCGACTCGGTACCCAGAAGCAGTGCCACTGAAGAAGATTGACACTGAAACTGTAGCAGAGGCACTGGTGGACATGTTCAGTAGACTTGGAGTGCCTGAAGAAATTCTGACAGACCTCGGGACACAGTTCGTCTCTGACTGTATGAAGGAGGTCAACAGACTGCTGAGCATCCGGCATTTGACTACGACACCCTACCATCCGATGTGCAACGGGCTTGTCGAGAAGTTCAATGCTACGCTGAAGTCCACCCTGAAGAAACTGTGCAGCGAGCAGCCCAGACAATGGCATCGCTATATCAACGCCTTACTTTTCGCCTACAGAGAAGTACCGCAGGAGTCCACCGGCTTTTCTCCGTTCGAGCTGCTGTACGGAAGAACCATCCGAGGGCCGATGCATATCCTGAAAGAACTGTGGACGAAGGAAGTAGAGACCCCAGAGGTGAAGAACAGCTACCAGTACGTGTTTGAGCTACGGGAGAAGCTGGAGCAGACTCTCGAAATAGCAAGAGAAAACCTGAAGAAGTCCCAAGACTGTGGAAAGCACTACTATGATCGTAGGGCTGTGAGCAGGAAGTTCAAACCTGGCAACAAAGTGCTGGTGCTGCTACCTACTGATCATAATAAGTTGCTGATGCAGTGGAAAGGCCCGTACGAAGTGGAGACCGTGGTGGGAATCAACGACTACAAGGTGAAGGTCGGCCAGCATTCCAAGATATACCACGCCAACCTCCTTAAGCTGTACGTGGAGAGGCCGCCAGAGACTGTACATGCAGCAACAGCAGCTGAGATCGACAACAGCTTTGACAGCGAGGAACTGTTGGGACTTGGAGACTTCCACAGCAAAGAAGGCATCGATGACGTTAAGCTAGGACCAAGCTTGACGGAAGGTCAGAAGATGGAGCTCAAGGACCTTATGGGCGAATTTCCCCATAGCTTCAGTGATGTCCCAGGCTCTACGACTTTGGTCGAACATGAAGTCCACACCCAGACCTGGAAGGAGCATCTGCAGACCTTGAGGGAGCTGTTCCACCGTCCCGCAGAAGCCAACCTGACCGTGAGACCCAGCGAATGCATTCTGGGAGCTGACAACGTCGACTGCGTCGGACATCCGATGGAAGAAGGAGACAACGGAGGACGCACTGATTCCGGGGAAGCCCACGTGATCATCGTCTTTGACCCTGGGCCGATGACGACCGCAACTGACGAGGGCGTCGATTCCTTGCGAACGAAAGAACATTGATTGTGTGGACGAACTAAGAATATTGGTAATGACAGACTTGAAAATGAAAAACGTTGACTGGGTAAATGATCTGTGAACATTGACAGTATCCAGAAAGACTTGCAGATGAGAAACTTTGACTCTGTGTGAATGAACTGTGAACATTGACATTATCCAGGCAGATTTGAAGATGAAAACCATTGACTCTGTGTAGATAAGCTGAGCGCAATTACAGTATTCAGAAAGTCTTAAATTAGTTTCAATTGAGGACTTTGTTTGTGCATTACGTTTCAACGTTGTTGAAAGAAATTGGGTAAATTTCTTCTTGAGTGGGGGGTTATGTTACGTTGAAACGCCAATGGTAGCATGTCGGAAACGCGCACGATAGATCTAATCGTTTCGTTTTGCAAAGTATTCAATAATGGAGTTTATTTACCTTTGATTTGAGTTTGCATTGTTGTTAGGAGTGGTTTTGTATAACGTTGATAATTTTTGTTGGTCGATATTGTTGTAGAATCTTCTGGATCTGTTTGTTTACTATCGATCGAAGTTTCTTGATGGTCGTAGATAATGGAGAACATTCTTTTGGCAGGAAGAGAGAAGTATGACGTAAGTCAGTGATGACGATCTTTAGTTCGATTGGTGGCAGTACGTCATTTCTACCATGTACCAAATTGTTCCAGAAAAGAGAGAGGTTATTTAATCGTGTGCCGAGTTGCTGTTGGGAGATAGTAAAGTTGTTGATAGTGATTTGGAGAGTTGCTGTGAAAGTTGTTGAGTTGAGTTGAGAATTGTATGCAGTTGTTGATGTGTGCTGAATAAAAGTGGAAAACTCCATACGTCGACTTTGTGACTTGTATGCTGTTTGGACGGGTTGCGTGGATAAACGAATCTGAGTTACACCCTATCAGGAATTCAAGCATCGGGGCTGAATCAGATACTGATAGAAAACACCAACATCAAACCGAGTGTAACAGTATTTGTGTTCATAAATATATGTAATAACAGAAATAAGAGCTAAAACGTGAAGGAAGAGAAATGTTAAAGATGATAACAAAAGCAAAAAAGGAGGGGAAAATGAGAAGAAATTAAAAGGAAAGAAAATATAAGAAAGGAAAAAAAAGAAACAAAAGGCAAAAACATTGCAAAATATTTATAAAAATTAAAAACAAAATAAAAAAGAAAAGATACGGAAAAAATATGAAAATTAAGTAAACGTGAAGTGAGAAAGTCCTTATGAATTTTAATTTGCAATTGAACTGATATGAAATGTGTATGCGTGTGTGTGCGTGTGTGTGTGCTGATTTGTGTTTATTTATTCCCATTGTAAACCCCCTCTCCAAACTCTATGGGCCGGAGGCCTAATAAAAACAGTGTCAAAAGTAAAAAAAAGTCCCCCCCCCTCTCTCTCTCTCTCTCTCTCTCTCTCTCTCCCTCTCTCTCCCTCCCCTTTGCACTACTCCATAATGCCTTTACATCCTCCCTTTTACTATCTCCCTCTGTCTCTCTCTCTCTGTCTCTCTCTACTTGTGCAAAACATCATCCCTGTTCTCACCCCCTCTCTTCCATTAAAAAATCAACAACGCACACATAAATATACAGAGCACAGTGGATTAATCGCCGGTTTCCTATGCCGAAGGTCGCGGGTTCGATTCTATTCAGATCACCGAGTTTCCTCCCTCCCTTCAATAATGGTACTGGACGCAGTCAATATAAAATTTCAAAAATAAATAAAATAAAATAAATAACATCCACCTTTAAAACAAACACTCAACACAACATTACAAATCCACCAGAAAGCATCCCGATCCATGGCAGACGAGACAAAAGTGTATTAATTTCAACATGTTTAAACTATATCCCAATAATAACACTCTTAATATGCGTCAAGATAAAATTAAGGCTAGATGGAATAATAAATCTTTCAATTACCTCTAGGATTTTTCTTGCAATGCATTAATCCAGACTTCCCAAGGTATTTTCATACAAGTACAATAAACAGATTGCAAGCCAAATCAATATCCAACATTAATTTTACCCTGTATGCAACTTATTGTCATACAAATACACAATATAAACTTTAAAAACACGTTTTGATTATGTTTAAATGCTGCCCGGAGATGTCATATTGATGCAGCTACATGTATGTATATTACCAACGTTTTCCTAACAACAAGGGATGCAACCGAGTAGCTGTAAATCACTTTTTCTATAGTACAATCCCCTGAGTTACAAATCTTATCATGTAAAATCCTTGGAACTTCATGTACAATTCACACTTTTCTGCTATCCTATGCACCAACGGGAATCCCCTCTATGAAAAATACTTCCGTTTTTTTTAGTGAGTTATTTCCAAATATTCAAGAATAATAACATGTGTCACTGGCCACCTGTATCGTACCCTCACATATTTTTTTTTGCTGCAGTTTATTATCCCTTTCTATCGCCAGTGGCGCGCCTAAACCCTACCTACCTAACATTATTTGTGATTTTTTGAAAAATATTCGGAAAAACATAACGCCCAGATGCTGGCTCGAACCCACACCTGTCAGGCGCCATTGGTTTCTGGCTTGTGGACAAGGCAAGTTAGTCCCGCCTTAGCCCACTTGGCCACAACGCTAGCCTAACATAGGCAGTTACTTCGTGTTTTGTGAAGGTTGCGACGGCGAAGCTATGGAAAACTACAAGAGTTTTCAGGTCCTGTTTCACTTTCTGTCGATGATCGACGCACCTCCGAAGTCGCCACAAATACAGGTCTTTACGATAGTTTTTTGCATTCTTTCACTGAGCATGTACTTCCTCCACCGTTTTTATACTTATCCCACTCGTTTTCTGGCTCTAACAATCGTCGTTTTCGGCAATTTGCCATATTTAAAAGTCACGCATCAAGCTTTGATAAAAGCAAAACAAGCCAAACCGGAACTTGGTTTCATATAACCTCGTTTTAATTTATAATGGCGATACCCACGAGTTTTTATGAGAGGTGCCGGAAAGTTGTGAATAGGGTGTAATTTGGGAGTTGGTGGGGGGGGGGGGGGGGGTGAGAGGTGGGGCAAATAACAATGAACGTCTTTTACGGCAAGCGTATTACAAAATGTGTATAGCCAGCGAAATGCGCGACTTTAAGTTGTGCTCCATACAGGCGCACATTGGATTGGATTGGATTGGAGGGAACTGGAATTTAACGGGATTGGATTTTCGTTTTAAGTTTAAAATTAAAGTGTGCAAATTTATCTAGTGTTTATATTTTCAGCTGCTATTGCTATGGCTGATGAGGAATTAATAATAGTCGTAAAACAACACTGCCAAAGAGCATAAAGCTGATGCATGTTCACGCTAATTTTCAACACCTCAGTGGGTGTGTGTGTGTGTGTGTGTGTGTGTGTGTGTGTGTGTGTGTGTGTGTGTGTGTGTGTGTGGGTGCGGAGACATAAGCCTTGAAATGGGTGACTAACCTTACTTTTTATGCAGGAAATGGGTGAGTGTATTAGCCACCCAGTTTTTTCCAGCCACCCACTTTTTCTAATTTTTCTAAGTACGCAGGAGTGCTCTTTTAGTGCATGGGAGTGCAGTTGTAGTGCATGAGAGTGTTTTAAGTACACAGGAGTGCTCTATCCGGGACGGAGAAAAGACAGTCAATTTTCGGAGAAATTTTGAAGAAAATTCGACCTATTACGTCGCCTATAGGAGACGAACTAGGTCAACTTTTTAGACGGAGAGAGCCAATTTTGCATTTGATTCTTACATTTTTAGAAGAAGTTTGCGTTCTTTCCGTCAAAAAATCACTTTCCGATTCCTACATTTTTAAATAAACCCAGTTCTGATGTATTGCAAGTATGTGGGTGTGTGTGGGGGTGTGTGTGTGGGTGTGTGTGTGGGTGTGCAAATAAAGCAATAGATGAGCAAAAGCTTGCATTTTGTCCCTTGTTCCGTGAAAAGAGATCCTAATAAAGTTTTAATTTATCACTTTGCGACATAATGTTACACATATGTTATTTTCAGATATTTGTCACAGTTCCAAGCAATACAACTATATTTGTTAGTTTTTAATTTTTTTTTTCAAATTACAATTTGGGTTAGCTTATTTTAGCTTAGTTTATTAGTCGCCACTTTACTGTAATAACAAATGCTAAATTGAAAAATGGTGTAGTCTACTTCTGTGACATTAGGAGAAGGCTTGTTGGGAAATCCCCGTTTAGAACCTACGTCCGATCGACCTTGTTGGCTGCCTTGTTTACACTATGTTCTTGCATCAAAAGTCTATTTATAGTTTTGATTGTAGCACGTGCTATGAGTGACGGCGCAGCACGTGATTTTCAACGATTCAAATTTGATTTAAAGAGACGAAATGGACAGGAACTGGGAACAAACATGCAGCCCTTAGGGTATGTGAATAAATATACTTCGTAGCTCTTCGTTTGTTGTATTTATCTGGAATTATTTTGAAACAGTCGGGGGGAATCAGACCGAGCCAAATATCTGTCTGTCCGCCGGTCGGACTGTTCGTCGATCCGTTGGGCGTCATATCTCAAGAACCATTGAACGGATTTTGGCCGACCCTTTACAAGACACATTGCCTAGTTAGTGTTCTGCCTCCCGTGCTCTCATATTTGCTCTACGGTTAAAGTCACTGGAGACATTTTGTTGCTAAACACGCTTTGCTCAATATCTCAATAACGGCTGAAACGATTTTGTTCAAGGTTTAGTATAAATGTACTTCAAACCGTGGTCCATCCTTCAGAAGCGGTGCGGTTGTAGCTCAGTCGGTCAGTCGGTCCATTGCTCCGAATATCTCTTTTTTTGTCCAAAACACGCTTTTTGCCGTATTTGAAGAATAACTGAACGAAAATTCATTATTGTTGCTTTGTAAATACTGTAATTACTGATAACCAAGATAGATCATTCGTATTTGTATATCCCCGTGGGGATGCCGGGGGTTTCTGTATAAATAGTATCCCCACTTTCTGGAAATTTAGTGCTTTAAATTCCCACTGTCGCTGTATTTCTCATTTGTTCTTTCTCATTCCTACTCTGTTCCATCAATCTACTATACTATCTTCTTCGCTAGACCAGTCGTCTAACCTTTTTTTCTTGAAAATTCTTCCGGGACAAAACGCCTCATTTGGATGTGAGGTCTGGTGGGTCAGCTTGAGAATATTGGACGCTTTCTGCCAAATGGTCACTAGGGCTTCCTATGATATTATTATTTTAGCAATGTAGGCATTTTATATGTATGTGTTTGTTGATATTTTATAAAAATGTTTGTATTCCATTTTGTTTTTGTAAACGGGAGTTCGATGAATTAGAGTATAGCCTCAGCGTCCCCTGCGTGGGATGCCTTTATTGTACATTGACCGGCTGATGGAGTGCCTTCAGTGTTACCCCTAGGGTTGTTTCAGCAGATCTTTTATACAGATCAGGGGTGAGTCCTCTTTCAGCGAAGTTGTGGTCTTGATTTTGTGGTCCTGATTCGGCTCTTTGCAGCCCACTGGACCCTGTAAGCAGTGAATAACTAACTAACTAATTCGTATTTGTACTTTGTCAAAGGTCAAGGTCATTGTGCTTCACCATTTTCTAAACGCGTTTTGCGCTGTTTCTAAAATTTGGCTGATCCGATGGTGATAATGTGTTGTTTGCAGATAGTTCAGATAGCGGCCTATCATTCCATTTTTCCTTTTGCTTCGTTAGGATAGAATTGAGTCCCAACACTGTCCAGAAAATTTATCCTTATGAAAATGCGCATGTTTCGGCTATACGCGTGAATGTCTGGAAATGCATGTGAATAGCTTGCTATCTTGTTCGTGTTGTTTTGTTCCGAGTCTAAAAGAGTGAATCGAAATCTCTCTCAGTATATCGTGGAAACTGTTTAGCCTCACGGAATGAGCAAACACCGCTGCTGACAGTAATGAAGCGGCTTAAATCAAAGCCGCACCAAAGTAGAGAAAGAAAACTTAGTTTTGTTGTGTGTGTGTGTGTGTGTGTGTGTATGTGTGTGTGTGTGTGTGTGTGTGTTTGTGTGTGTGCTATATTAATTTTTTTAATTTTTATTTTTGGTCTTTGTAGCTGAAGGATGCACGTCATAATTGTGTACTAAAGTCTAATCAGTTTCGTGGACAACGCACCCTTTTCACCAGTCCAAGCCATTTTGTTTAACATTAACTATGTCGTCTGTAGTTCCCTCCCACCCCCCAACCACCCATTAACCTAGGAGGAGTACTTAAATTCTGCCAGGGTGGTATTGCAAAGGTTCCTAGGAAGATGGGGAGGGGGGGGGGAGCCGGGGTGGAAGAGGTGGGATACAGGGTGGACAGGCGAGGCATGGCGGAAGGATACACTAAATAAAATTATAACATTATACAAGGGTAATATATTGATCCAAGTATTAACCTGTTTCCTTATTATAATGGGTGAAAGAATAACAAATAAAATTGTAATGCATTGTTTAGTAGGGGAATATCATGATCCATGTATTTTCGGAGGGTAGGATGCAGGATTTCAGTGCATGTAGGTAGCCAATCAGATGGTTACAACTTATCGTGGTGAGTTCTACAATAAATTCACGAACCATTACATCCCATGTACTGGTGCTGAGAGATGTAAAGAAGCTAAAGATGAATACCATGAGTTTCATGTTCGTGTCGTTATCATTGTAGGCTACTGTACAAACTGAACGGATTGTCTCAAGCTTCGTGGCCCAGATATGTCATTCTGTCGGCATCATTCTCTCCCCGGGAAATATGTAGATTATTTCAATTATTGCTGTTTCTAGAGAACACAGCGTGTTTAAACAGCTGTAAATGCAAGTCTGATTGACATACACCCTTCCAAAGCTAAGTACAATATCCATTAAGTGCGCTCCCTTGTCATCTCCATCTTCCTATACGCTTGCGAAACATGGACCCTCACGGCAGATCCACAACGAAGAATACAAAGCATGGAGATGAGGTGCTATACCCAGCACATCACCAACGACGAAGTTCGACAGACCATCACACAAACCATTGGACAACACGATGACATGCTCACAGTGGTGAAAAAACGGAAACTCCGATGGTATGGCCACGTCACCAGATCATCAAGTCTTGCAAAGACCACCCTGCAAGGCACAGTGCAAGGAGGTAGAAGAAGAGGGAGACCGAAAAAGAGGTGGGAGGACAACATTCGAGAATGGACTGGTTTGACACTGAGCGAAACACCAGGGTTGCTGAGGACAGGGAAAGATGGAGTACGCTGGTTAAACGATCATCAGTGGTGTCTTTACGACCTCCGAGTTACGGGATATGATAGGTTAGGAGGATAGGATAGGTGCAACGAAAACGAAACGGCAATGAGAACATGGCATAAAGTCATTTGTTGAAGAAGGTGTTTGGAAGAGCACTGAACGCATACAAGTAGCGATTCATTTTCTTGAGCAATATGTTTTGTCTCCATGCTGTCGTCATTGTTTCATAGGATGAAGAAGTGTTCTGCGGAACAGATGCCTTTTGTGCAACATAATTATAAATACATAACCTTCCGACAGGAAGTCTTCTCCAGGATCGCACAAACAACTGCTGCCCTGGCGAGGTTGAAGCCAATTTGGAAAGACAGGACCATCAGCGTGCATTCCAAGGTAAGACTGCTGCGCTCCCTAGGCTTGTCATCGAAATCAAAGTCCAAGGCCAATCCCTCAACACAGTGCATTGCTTCAAATATTTAGGAGCCATTGTATCAGACAATGGGTCCCGACAGGAAGTCCTCTCCAGGATCGCACAAACAACTGCTGCCCTTGCGAGGTTTAAGCCAATTTGGAAAGAAATGGCCATCAGTCTACATTTCAAGGTAAGGCTGCTGCGCTCCCTTGTCATCTCCATCTTCCTATAATAATATGCTTGCGAAACATGGACCCTCACAGCAGATCTCCAACGAAGAATACAAAGCATGGAGATGAGGTGCTACAGAAGACTTCTGGGCATTTCCTATACCCAGCACATCATCACTGACGAAGTCCGACAGACCATCACACAAACCATTGGACAACACGATGACCTGCATGCTCCCAGTGGTGAAGAAACGGAACCTCCGATGGTATGGCCACGTCACCAGATCATCAAGTTTTGCAAAGACCATCCTGCAAGGCACGGAGGTAGAAGAAGAGGGAGACCGAAAAAGAGGTGGGAGGACAACATTCGAGAATGTACTGGCTTGGCACTGAGCGAAACCATCAGGGTTGCTGAGGACAGGGAAAGATGGAGTACGCTGGCTAAAAGATCATCTATGGTGCCCCTACGACCTTCGAGTTACGGGATAGGATAGGATAGTATAGGATAGGAAAACATTTTTGTTTGTATAACATCTAACGTTTTAAGAACCGTTCCGCTGCCATTTCGTTTTGCCATTCTGATTCAAGGATGTTTAATGTAATGTTGATGAACACTAAGATGTCTTTAGACGACCAACAAGACCTTGATAGCACCAGGCAATATATACAGCCTTAACTTAAATGAACCCACTTCCACAATATTTAAACCACTCACATACACAAGTTGGATGACCATTACGGCCCGTGAGCTATTTCGATGTTTAAAAGATGTACATAATTTATCGGATGAGTGTGGGAGCTGGAAAATGATAAGTTATGGACAATAATTATTGCGCGAGGATACCGTGAGGGACGGACACAGCGATAATCCTGTAGAATTAATCAGTTCCTTCGAAGAAACTAAATATTACAGTTAATGATGTTCGCAGCAGATCGACAGATTACGACTTCGTTAATCAAAATAAAAGTGTCTCATGCGGTTATTTGATCAAAACGCAATTCCAGTGCGAACTAATAGGTTTTCAAAGATTATCCTCTGCCTTAAATCCATTTTTCGCTGCTCTCCTTTTTCCGCACTGTCTCACCTTCTGCTTGTGTTCTCAATTGTAGCAAACAAACGTAGGCATGCCACTTGAGGGCAAGAGAGAAAGAGAGAGAGAGAGAGAGAGAGAGAGAGAGAGAGAGAGAGAGAGAGAGAGAGGGACAGAGACAGAGAGACAAACAGAGACAGACTGAGACAGAGAGAGAGGTGATGTGTGTGTGGCATGAGAGGAGAGATGTAGGCTGTGGGAGAATGTATGAAAGAACATTGAAGTTTATCGTCTACACCCACCTGTGGCGATATGGCAGAAGGGAATATCCATCCCAGAGCGGATGGGGTAGGGACCTAAATCAACACTGAACCATCAGAGCAATCATACTGCTAAGATGGACAGTGAAAATGGGCAGTTTTTATCTTGCCCGAACCTGGGTTCATCGGTGTGCCAGGCAGGCGAACGTTCTACCATGGTGGGACGAGGATGGGGGAAAGGGGAGAGAGAAAGAGAAAGAGAGAGAGAGAGAGAGAGAGAGAGAGAGAGAGAGAGAGAGAGAGAGAAAGAGAGAAAGAGAGAGAGAGAGAGAGAGACTTTATAATTTTTTATTGAATAAAGCAGTTTGCTCATATAAAGGTGATGGGGAATACAATGGGGATATTAGGCAAAAACATGTATGTTTACGGAATCCCGACTGACCCTAATTCTTTGGCCCGACCCTAAACTTTTTTTTTGGGGGGGCGGAGGATCTTAAAAGCAAAATAAATCGAATCCGAAGTAGAAAAGGTTTGATTTTTTTAAAGAAAGAAAGAAGGAAAATGACGCCGACCTATTGATCCTATTTTATTCCCTATGTTACCGTAAAAAGACATATTTTTTTTTGGTCTTAAGGATAAATAGTCCAACCAAAACAATAAAACCATCTATTTTGCATGCATATTATGAATATAGTTGTTTATAGAGTCGGAGATAGCTAGCTATATATATCTATCTATATATATCTATATATATCTCTCTCTCTCTCTCTCTCTCTCTCTCTCTCTCTCTCTCTCTCTCTCTCTCTCTATATATATATATATATATATATATATATATATATATATATATATATATATATATATATATATATATATATATATATATATATATATATATATATATATATATATATATATATATTTAGACTTGTCGACAATACGTTCGTGCGCGTTAGCCTTGACGAACGGTCGTCTGGTCAGCTCACTAACAATACGGTCGAGTAGTTTTTTTTAATGTGTGTAGTTTTTTTTTAATGCCAATTAAAAGACGTGCAGTGTAGTTACTTCCCTTATCGAGGTGGCGCATGCGCACATATCGTAAGTTCGCCACAGTTGTGTTCTGGTTTCCTCCATTCTGTTCTGTGCTGTTTACTGGCGGGACAAATTAAGCGAAGCCGTAATGCAGGTCGTTCTCCCGATCCGAATAAAGATTAACCAAAAACTAAACAGCAGGCCATAATGGAAGCTTTTTTGAAAGTCTGCAACAAAAGTGGCCTTGCCTGACTACATCTCCGAAAGGGCCAGAATTTGCAAGAAGCACTTTGTGCAAAATCGACTTCGCCGTTGCCCATGGCGGTTGCAACAACTGCGAAAACGTGAATCATCAAAATCACATGAAAAGTTTGACGAAGCTGCTAAAGGTCAAACGTCAGTCAAAAGCCTTTTTGCAGAATGATGCAGACGAAATCCACTGATGCCGAATACATGCATACATTGTAACCTGATGTGTGATGTGTGTTTATTTGAAAGAAATTGTATTTGCCCTCTTCTGCAAAACGTTGACCTGAACTCTTCATTTGTCCTTTAATTTATACTTTTTAATATCATTTGCTTAGTAAACGCGCATTTCTGTATGTATTTAAGTACCCTTTTCGCACAATGTTAAAAGAAGACAAAAATCTAGTCAAAGATTCCAAAATCTGGTTTTGAACTGCCTGGAGTACTGTCAACAAGCTATTCAGATCTGCTATGCAGATCCAAACTCAAGATTTATTGCTTCATTTATCAAATATTTGCATTCACGCATTTGCCAAACCCACACTCACACATTGACTCATCCACTCACGACTTTCAGAAACAACAAAATATTTAATGTGCACAGCGTCCTGCCTAATGCTCGTTGTTGTCTGAGGGAATGAGAGAAAGAGAGAGAGAGAGAGAGAGAGAGAGAGAGAGAGAGAGAGAGAGAGAGAGAGAGAGAGAGAATAGTTAGAGGACTGTTTAGTGAATGGACGTAAATCTGATAGTCTTCTGGCAGTGGAGAGAGAGAGAGAGAGAGAGAAAGAGAGAGAGAAGAGAGAGAGAGAGAGAGAGAGGGGGGGGGGGAGAAAGAGAACAGTTACAGGGATATTTAGTGAATAGACGTTAATCTGTTGGTCTTCTGGCAGTGTCTGGACGTAAACTTGATGTGCGTGGCGCTTAACGCCCAGCGCCCCAGACTCCCGCGTGTGCTGGCAGAATAAGTACAAGTAAACTTTTCATTGCTTAATTAATTTTCCTTTACATTTTCTTCAGTTAAAGCGGCTAGAGACTACGTGAATCCACAGTACGTTACTGCTTAATAATGAGGAAAGATGTTACGTTATGATACTGATATTATGTTTGCCTTTATAACCACCGTTAAAAATAAATAAATTAGTAGCCTAAATAATAAATACCGAAAATAAAATCAATAATAAAATTAAAGTACATAATTTAAATTTAAAGAAATTATAGGCTAATTGTTAAAAATAAATTAAACAATTGTTTTAAAATAAATAGAAATCAATTTTAAATATCTAAATTATAGCAGAACTAAACTGCTGAAAGTACCTATTTTAAATAACGGCATGAAACGGATGCATCCGGCACACTAATAATTGCACATTTCATAGAAGGGATTCAGAGTTTGAAAAGAAGCAATTTCAACATATCATCAATTGTAGCATCCACGGAAATGCATAGGCTGAAGTTTCGTTTCGTTTCGTTATTAGATTATCGTCCCCAAACACAATGCGTATAGAGGACAGTTAGGCTGAAGTAACAAGAAATCTGGAATGTATACCCATCATTCGCAAAGCTTGTTTGAACTTGGATAACTGGTTTTATCTAGATCAATTTGCTAGGACCGCTTTATGCATCAAACATGTTGGTGTCAGTAACCCGTACCATAGAACACAACACACTAGCAGCGAATCATGTGGTACATAATAACGTAATGTTTTGGGTGCTTTGTTTTTTGTATCTTGTATAGCAATTTAAATAGCTGATTAAATTGTCCGCTTCAGAAGTGACGTTCATGCTATCATTGGGATTGACACGTGCTGGTGGTCGTGCTGACTAAAAGAAATCGGGAGCCCGCTAAGTGCTACAGCTAAATATTCGCTGTAGGCATCATTTCCTTGATTTTTGCCATCAGTCTTTAGCTCCACATTGAGAGAGATTGCAAGCTCATACATAGTCAGCCAGCTGTAGATAAAGGTGTGTAGACAAATGTCTGTAGAGCATTGAATTATTTGTTACTTCTTTTTATTTAATTCACAGTCAGATTTTTCTGTAGTTTCTTGCAACTGTGCAAGGTTTTCGCTAGTGCTAGTATGGTATTTTCTTTTCTGTTTCTGTTTGTCTGTTCGGTTTTGCCAATTGAATTATTTGTGCATAATTTTAAATTCCTTCTTCTGACTCGAGTTAGCTTGCACGCTGTTTTATTTCTTTAATGTGTTTTTTCCCCTACGTCAGCTCTGATATAGGAATTTTCGGTTTCTACTTTCTGTTAATATTTCTGTTTTGTTTGGAGTTTGCTTCATTGTGGAAAATAGGATATCTTCATCTGGCCCTATATCGATTTTGCAGATGCCTTTTGGATAAATTTTGGATAATATTTTTCTTCCCACGTTGTGGGCGAACCAATTTTGCTAATGCCAGATTATTATGAAATCAATAAGAAAAACGTAATCCAACGAGCAAAGACATCTCAATTAAAAACAAATCTGGATTCCTTTCCAGCATCCACCGATTCTTTTTATCAACACTGTGAATAAAGTTTATTACTTCTTAATTTGTGTGTAGTTTGAAGTGCGGGTTTAAAACATGTTTCTGTGTCTGTTTTTGTTCGACTTTGGCAATATTGTTTAAAGTGTAGAAGTGTGAAGTTTAAGTAAAATATCTGCTAACACCAGGTAGTACAGTTTTTACCTAGAATTAAGGTCCAATAAATTTACACTGTAAAGCGTACTTTCAAAATGTTACATGCATTATCAATAGATCGATTCAGCTCCGATGCTTGAATCTTAATATGTGTAACTCGAATTCGTTTATTCACGCAGCCTGTTCACTCAGCAACAAGGCATTTCAGCATGTCGCAATAACACCCATCAAAATAAAACTCGTCACCGGAATTATACATTGTCTTACGTCATAGAACATTTCTCAAGTTACAAGCAATCGCCGGATAGATCTGGAAAATTTGATCGATAATAAACAAGTAACTCCCTTAAAATTCTCAACGATACTACAACCATATCGATCGACGAAAATTATCAACATTATACACAGCTTGGTCTAACAACATCTTAGAATCAAACCAAATGTCAATACACGCTATCATCGCATGCTTTGCAAAATAAAATGATTAGAACTATCGTGCGCGTCTCAATCGTAACACAAATAAAAAGCTTTTACAAAAACCGTAATTAACCTCTTTCGAATCAAAATCATTGCACAGAGGAAACAACAGGCTACGTAATTACTGTTTCAAATTACGCTTTTAACAGCTATGCGAGGCTGTGATAATTATTGTTTCAATTAAGCTTAACAAATTATGTGACCTGTGAAAAGGAAAACAAGCAATTAAAGCAAGGAACATATGGGGGTAAGGCCGATGTTTCTCGTCTACAGCTCTCATTCTAAAAGTCTGAATGCCGGACATGGTTTCCTTCGATTTTAGAATACACGAGAGATCTTAATTGGGGATATTTTTTTTTTTTTTTTTTTTTTTTTTTTTAATTTTTTCAAAATATCACATAAATAGAAAAAAAAATACAATCACAACATTTATACTACATGACATTACTTAGTAATTAACTTACATACCACACACACACACACACACACACACCCACACACACACCCACCCACACACACACACACTCATACACACTCATACACTGAGGTTCTTCCCTTTTTTCATTTCCGTGGAATATTTTATAAATTCAATATTACAATGATCAGAAACTGACTAAACAATCACATCTGTATCACCCACAAAAAAAACCCAGTGCTCCCACAAATCATTGAATTTGTCTAATTCAAACCTGTTACGTGCATTATGTTTTTCTACTTCGTACTTCATTTTTAAATATCTCCTGAATGCATACAATTGTGGCAGTACCTTATCAAATTTACATTTATAAATAAAATACTTTGCCACCAAAATGACATATTGGAAGGTCTTTGATACTGTACGGTCATGAGAATATCCAAGAAGGACATGAACTTCAGAAAAATCAAATGCCTCATTTACCAAACCACTATCAAGTAATACATCACGCAGGTTACTCCAAAATCGTCTCACAAACCTGCACTGAAAAAACAAGTGTTGAATATTTTCACGCGCTTCTTCACAAAAGCAACAGCATTCATCAGGTGCAATACCCATGTATTGAAAAACAACGTTAGTACCAATTATACGATGAACCAACCTTATCTGAAACCATTTTAATTTAACTTCTTTTATCGCTTTTATTTCATACAGAATGTTTTTCCAGTTCAGTTCGCACTTAAGTTTTTCTTCCCATGTTTTACAAAAATTTGGTGCTACATCATCCGACATTAAAAGATTATAATACAATCGAGCGCCCTTTTGGACAGAAAATAACGTTTTAATAATCAATGTATCACCCATGGCCATATCATTCACAAGCAGTATATCGCTCTTTCTAGCGTATTCCTTAACTGCATTTATACAACCACAATAAGTTAGAAAGTGGCCTCGGACATTATACTTTCTTACAAATTCATTGAAAGACAAGAAACTGCCATTAGGATGAACGAGGTCTTTTACTTGAAAAATATTTTTAGACAACCATTCGTTTATGTATAAACACTTATTCCCTACTTTAATGTTTTGATTATAGAAAATTGGTTCAGCTAAAAATTCTTCAGATTTTGTCACATGGATACGTTTACCAAATAGGCTATAAGCATGAAAAACGTCTTTCCAGAATTGGTTTAAATTAGCAACATTTTGTGGCAAACATGAACCAACCGTTTTTAGATTATTAGCTAAAGGAAAAGTACCAAGAATAACCGATTTCCATTTATGCTCAGTTAAATAAATCTTTTTAACCCAAGTTAGCTTTAAACTGTACACATACTGACGGATGTTCGGAATACCAAGTCCTCCTTCTTCAACGCTTTTCATGGATATTTTTCTACTAATTTTGTCCCTTTTCCTTCCCCAAACAAAGTCAAAAATAGTTGTTTGAAGTGATTGCATAGTATGGTCAGGTGGGTTTGGCAGAAGCAGCCAAAGATAAGTCAGTTTAGAAAGTATTAACGATTTCAAAATAGCAACTCTACCCAGGGGGGTGATCTGCCTCTTTAGCCAAATGCCGTACAATCTTTTAACTTCTTCAAATTTATTATTAACATTAATATCGATTATATCCTTCAGGTCGTTTGTAAACAGAATACCAAGAATCTTAAACTGTCGTGGGTTCCATTGTATGTTTAAATGCTGCATGTATGTAACTGGTGAATTGCGTTTATTACCTAACCACACTGCGTTTGTTTTACTCGCATTTAGGAATAGCCCTGAGTAATTTCCAAATGTGTTGATTGTTATTATTGTTTCCTCAAACGAAGCTTTGTCCCCTTCTAAGAAGATTTCTGTATCGTCAGCGTACTGTGATAACTTGTGTTCTGTTTCGTGTATTTTAATACCTTTAATATTATTATTTTCCCTAATCATGGTACCTAGAATTTCGGCACATAGAATAAAGATATAAGGTGACATGGGGTCTCCTTGTCTGCAGCCTCTAGACACTGGAAACCAGCCAGACACTTGTCCGTTTGCAGAAATACATGATTTACAGTCAAAATGTAAGGTTTTAATCCATCGACACATGTCTTCACCAAAACCAAAGGCTTTTAAGGTCTTAAGTAAGAAATTCCAGTCTAAACTGTCGAACGCCTTCTCAAAATCACAGCAAAGGAGCAAACCGGGCGCATCCGTGGCAGTTACATAATCAATAATATCATAAACTAATCTAATATTATCCCCGATAAATCTATTTTTAACAAACCCAGTTTGATCTTCATTAATTAATCTTGGTAGAACTTTTTTCATTCTATTAGCTATAGATGTTGATCCAATCTTATAAACGACATTAAGAAGAGAGATTGGTCTCCAATTCTGTATCCGCTCTTTTGGTCTATCAGGTTTAGGAATACAAATAATAACACCTTCTTTTTGTGTACACGATAACTCCCCTTTACTAAATCCTTCATTTAAAGATCTGACCACGAATGCGCCCAACTGTCTCCAGAACACTTTAAAAAACTCTGCAGAAAACCCGTCTGAACCTGGACTTTTACCATTTTTCATGTTCTTAAGTGCGTAGCTGGCTTCCTCAAGACTTAGAATTCCTTCAAGAGATTCCGTTTCAAACAAGTTTAGAACGGGTATATTATCAACTAGGTCACTGATTTCACAAGTTTCTAAGTCTCTTTTAGTATACAAACGCTCATAGAAATCTTTAACCTCGTTTACAATAACATCAGTATCGCTGGTTACGGAGCCATCTTTTAAAGTTAGTTTATTTATATGTTTTAATTGGGGATATATATATATATATATATATATATATATATATATATATATATATATATATATATATATATATATATATATATATATATATATATATATATATATATACAGTTGAGCCTGTAAAGGAATACATTAATTATGGAGTTCTCTAATAGCATGTGCAATGTGCTGAAGCGCCGGGATGCGAACTTTTTTTTCCAAACTAGTTCCAGTCATTCACCGAAAAAGGCAATTACCGAAGGCGAACTTGTTTTTCCCAAACTAGTTCCAGTCATTCGCCGAGATAGGATCGCTGTCCTAAAAGCAATAAACGATATATCGTAGAGGAATCTTGTCCTAAAACAACAACAGAAGCAAAAACAACAGACATTTCAGTTGTCAAAGTAAATCGCCACCATGGCGCTCCTAGCTGCATTGACCACTCCAGCCACCAACTTGACCACCACGCTGTTCGACATGAGCGTGTTGACCATAGGTACTGGCGATCTCAACGACTTCAACCAAACAGAGATGACCACCAGTTCAACACAGCCTACGGCGACCAGCGCTGGTGGTATCTATGACGACAACAGAACGGTCAAAGAGTGGGATGACGCGACATGGATTTTGACATCCTCGTTCATCATCTTTACCATGCAGTCGGGTAGGTGAAGTTTTAAGGCATTAAGAAGCATTGTATTTAAGTATTTTAACGTCATTGTCAGAGAGATTGTTTAAGTGAGATCAGTAAAACAAATTGTGTTTTGTTTTGCATTGTAGATCTTATTCCAGAACTCTTTTTTTATGATCGATAATATCAAATCTGAATCATGTCATCACAGTATCGTCGTCGTCGTCATCATAATGATCACGATAATCATCATCATGATCATTATAATCATCATCCTCATCATCATCATCATCATCATCATCATCATCATCATCATCATCACCGCCACAGCCATCATCGGTACCAAGATCGTCACCAATATCACCTCCCTGATACACATTATTCATCATCACCAACATCACCATAATCATCATCATCATCATCATCATCACCCTAACCACAATCAACCTCATCATCGTGGTCGTCGTCATCATCATCATCACCATCATCATTATCTTCTTCATCTTCATAATTTTTCATTAACATTTTCGTCGCCTCTGACATCGTATTACCACCTCTGCTTTTAACTTAATGTTGGTTTTAATGAACCTTGCTGATAAATGCGTATGCGTTATCAGGCTCAGCGTGGTCTGGTCTTAAAATCTCCAATGTATTCGCTGATGTGTTACAACGTACATGTATTATTAGGTTTTTTGTTTAGTAATAATAATAATAATAATAATAATAATAATAATAATAATAATAATAATAATAATAATAATAATGTATATTTAATATAGCGCGTTTTCATATAAATGCTCAACGCGCTTTACAATAACAGCCATTTACACAAACATGCTACACATAGAAAGCACAATATTTAAAAACAACATCAGCAAACAAGCAAAGCATACCAAGCAAGACCTCAACAACATAGCCATACATACAAAGCGCGAAAGGATGTACAAGCACACAGTTAAACCACGGCAGTACAAACAACAGGGTCATAAAGACAAAAACACTAAACATACAAGCAAATCATAGTACAACATAATCAGAGCAAGACAATTAAACAACATTAACAATTAAACCATACAAACAATTAGTATATCACTCGTAAATAATCAGCAACATACATGACAAAACACAAGCAGGGCATACTCGCGGGCAAAGTAAGTCACTGAGATGCAGGCACGGACATGAGGGGTGGAAGGGTGCGGGGGGAGGGGGAGGAATGTTTATGTGTATGCTAGTGGGAAAAGATGAGTTTTTAGGCATGTGCGGAAAGAGTCAGGGGAGGGAGAGTGTTTTTTGTTGATTTTTAAGTTTTACTTATTATTGTTTTACATTCTGTGATTTGACTTGCTGTAACCTTCCCAAAAAAATATTATTATTATTATTATTATTATTATTATTATTATTATTATTATTATTATTATTATTATTATTATTATTATTATTATTTTATTTATTATTATTATTATTATTATTATTATTATTATTATTATTATTATTATTATTATTATTATTATTATTATGCAGGGGTTATATTGGTGAACTCATAGCGCGGAGACCTAAGGAGGCAGCTATTACAGAAGGCACTATACATTTATTTTTTTAGAGTTTAATATAGATTGATTGCAACTAATACCATGCATTAACGTGTACTCTTTGCACAATATTCTATACTAGCAGCTGGTAACACGGATTCTGTTATTCCTAGGAATTTATTTGTTTGCTTATGCTAAGGGTTCGGTATGCTGGAGAGTGGCTGCGTCAGCCACAAGAACGAGGTGAACATCATGATGAAGAACGTGGCTGACGTCATCTTTGGCGGCATTTCCTATTGGATGTTGGGTTACGGCTTTAGCTTCGGCAACGGAACAGGCACCAACGGATTCTGCGGGTTAGGAAAATTTTTTCTCGATCCAGGTTAGTCACTTAATCGGTTGTAATTTCAATTTTTAAGTTGTACTAGTGGTAGTAGTAGTAGTAGTAGTAGTAGTAGTAGTAGTAGTAGTAGTAGTAGTAGTAGTAGTAGTAGTAGTAGTAGTAGTAGTAGTAGTAGTAGTAGTAAGCAGACTATTGCTAATATAAATAGCAATGAAACAGCGTAATTAATGCAATGGTAAACAGACGATTGCCGGTAGCTGTGTTGTTTGTTTGTAGTATTGTGTTGTCGTTGATGTTTTCCAGAGAAAATGACCAAGTAAGACACAAAATCATTTAAAATATTTGACCAGATTGTAAAGGGTTACGGACACGATCTATAGTACTGTTCTATTTTGATGTTTGACCACAAACTCGTACTTACTAATGCTCAGCACAGCGTGGTATGGTGACTTAGGTCAGAACAAACATAATGATCAGATGTTTTGTGGTTTACATTTAAAACCAAATAATGGGCATGGCTGATGGAGTTACCCGGAAATTTAGTACCGCAGACTGGTTCATTTGTGAATAAGCACCGCTACGATGTTAAAATCAATTAATGTTAAAGGGAACCGTCAGCGACTTAAATGTGCTGCTAATGGGAATGTACTTTTTATTATTTTTTTTTATGTACAATTTTGCCCTGCCTGTTATTCTCTCTGTCTCTGTCTATGTCTCTGTCTGTTTGTCTCTGTCTCTGTCTCTGTCTCTGTCTCTGTCTCTCTCTCTCTCTCTCTGTCAGTGGCTCTGTTTTTTTCTTTCTCCCTGTCTCTCTCTCTCTCTCTCTCTCTCTGTCTCTATCTTTGTCTTTGTCTCTCTTGTCTATGTCTTACTCACGCTTTATATGTCTGTCTCTATCTGTTTTTCTCTCTCTCTCTAGCTCTCTCTATCTCCATTTCTGTCTCTGTCTCTCTCTTCTGTCTGTCTGTCTTTTCAGTTTTTGTTTGTCTGTCTGTCTTGCTTTCTCGTCCTCTCTCTCCCTTTTTTTCTCCACCCCCCTCTCTCTCATCTTTTTCTTTATACCCCCTCCCTCCCTCCTCTCTCTTTCACTCTCTCTCTTTCTTTCCTTCCCCACCCTCCTCCACTCTCTGTCTCTTCCTCCCCCTTTGTTCTTACCTCCCTTCTCATTCTTTTTTAAAAATTATCTCCCCTCTCTACCTCCCCTCTCTGTTCTCCTCTTCCTTCCCTCCCTCTCCCTCTCTTTTTTCTTTCTCCCCCTTCATCCCCCTCTCTCTCTATCTCCCCCTCTCTCTCTTTACAGCCCCTGTTAGACAAAACCCAGGTGGGCTTCTTGGTTGTTGTGGGCGCAGGACTCTCCGAGACTAAGCAGAAGCCTCAAAGAGTCTTGGATCAATACAGGAGGGGACGAGAAGAAACAAAATTAATGCAACAGTGTATCCCAAAACAAACCTTGTAACCGTTAACAAGTACCCTAGTACCCTACAGCTATAGCTAACCAAGTACTCTATGGTAATTTCTGGTCTTCGTGCGAAGACTATTAAATGTTGATTACCACACGGTCTCAGTGTCTCGGTTACATGGCTCATAACTACGAATGTAATAACAGTGCTTCTCAATGTTATGTTCTGTACAACGCAAGACAGTCACGCATATAGACTAAAATATTTAACAGTGTGTGTATGTGTTTGTGGGGTGTGTGTAATGTGCGCGCGTGCGCGCGTTTGTGTGTATGTGTGTGTGTGTGTACGTGCGTGCTTGTTTGTCTGTATGTTTCAGCGGACGACCAGAACATGGGAGTGGAATATTCTCGTTTTGTCTTTCAAGCATCTTTCGCTACCACAGCCACCACCATTGTTTCAGGTAAATAAATAAATAAATAAATACATTTTCAACTTCTTGGAAGTGTAATAATGAGGAATTGTCCCATCTTCCTGAGTAAATATCAAATCGAATTTCTGAATTCTGATTTTTGTAAAATATTTGAGTCTGAGGTCATTATTTTTCAAACTTTCACACTAGGCAGTATGAGCATAGGTTAGGTTATTATTTACCGTTGGTAACGTTACGGCGTGTGTTTAGCAAAAGGGTCCTTAATAAAGTCGTCTTTCGACGGCAGATACCAGAAAGGCCACAATACTCTCATTTGGTTAATTGATAGCAACGCCTTGAAGTAGGTTAGTCACGCTCGGCTGCGTTTCATCTGCCTGTATTCTAAGGTAGATAAACCATTGGCTGCTGTAGCAGACGACATTTTGAACGCTCTGACACAACGCTTATATTCAAATTTTTCACATTTATATTAGACACACAAAACAATGTACAGTATGAACATTTAAACAGATGGCTATCTTTTAGTGTGAAAAATACTTTTTCTTATTCAAATTTTGATATTGACTTCAGACCTACGTTACTCGTAACTATTGCTAACATTGTACGGGTACACTTTTTTTTAAACACGAGATGAGGAAAGACAAAGCAGACTCAAAATAGTCTCTATACAGTTTTCATAATATTTCGGGTCAATAAACTTCTGACACAAGTGGCGATGTGCATCATAGATTCACAAATCAGAAACGTCTCCCCATAAAATTAGGTCAGTAAAGTGTATAAGCCACTTTCCATACTGACCTCATGTTGACGAGTGACAACATGATACGTTTTGTGCAAATTATGAAAGTCAAATACAGGAATAATATTGATGTTAACAGTAAGTACACTGAAAAAAACTTGTTCTACGACACAAAGGTGTTTTCAGAATGTACCATTTTGTGTTCAACAGCACGATGGCAGATGAGTTTTTGTGTGTGGCTTTTTACTGTTCATGATAGTTATTGTCACAATTTTGGTATTTTCATACCAAAGTCTTCACTTTTATTTTTACTGGAGGAGGTTTGGGCGCAAGTCTCTAATATGGTTTATTTAAATTAATTTGTTTTAATTATAATGTGCACAGCGCGGTTTCCTGACATTTTGTTAGTTTTTTGGATCGATTTCGACCAAGCAAATAATGTACTGCATCATGCTCCCCTGAGACAGAGAGCTTTAATGTGGGCACACAAGAACACATTTGGCTTCAGGCTTAATTAATTGTGTTTGTCCTTTTGATTCTTTAACAATTCAAACCCAGTGAACCGCATTGTTCTCAAGTTTACAACAAAGTTGACATTCATTTGTCATTCATCTGTATTGGCAATATATATCTATATCTATATCTATATCTATATCTATATCTATATCTATAGATAGATAGATAGATAGATAGATAGATAGATAGATAGATAGATAGATAGATAGATAGATAGATAGATAGATAGATAGATAGATAGATAGATAGATAGATAGATAGATAGATAGATAGATAGATAGATAGATAGATAGATAGATAGATAGATAGATAGATAGATAGATAGATAGATAGATAGATAGATAGATAGATGTGTGTGTGTGTGTGTGGGTGTGTGTGTGTGTGTGTGTGTATACAACACACTAAAACATTGAGTATATAAAAAGAAATAAATACGTTTAAAAAAAATGTATGTATATATATATATATATATATATATATATATATATATATATATATATATATATATATATATATATATATATATATATATATATATATATATATATATATATATATATATATATATATATATATATATATATATATATATATACATGTATATATATAGAGCGCTTTGAGCAGACATTTTAGTTTGGAATTGCGCTTTATGAAATAAATTATTATTATTATTATATTATATATAATTTTTTGTGTGTGGTTGGGGTGGGTGGTGAGGAGGGTTTGGTGGGAAGTGAGAGGGAGGACTTTGATAACCTTAATGACAGCTTTTGAACAATGTTGATATGACAAATTCAGCTTCAATATCATCTCAGCATAATTTTCTTGTTGACATCCATAGCGCTTGCGATTGATGTCTTCCTCCCTTCCTATGTTCTTCCACATCTCTCTCTCTCTCTCTCTCTCTCTCTCTCTCTCTCTCTCTCTCTCTCTCTCTCTCTCTCTCTCTCTCTCTCTCTCTCTCTCTTTCTCTTCCTAAAGCTCATTTGAACGTTAGAGGTTCACCATTATACAGGGTGTTCCAAAAGTCTTGGGCACATTTGAAGTCCTCATATCTCAATTACTATGAATGGTAGTAAGATAAAAGTTGTGCCATTTTAAAGCTAATTACATAAGTTTTTTGTAAAGCTGTTGATTTTTGTATTTCTTTTCAGACCCATTAATGGCGTTCACTCAACCAGAAAATGCTAGGACGCTTTTGGCAAGAATTTGACTATCTGCTTGATGTGTGTCGTGTGACCAATGGTGCTCACATTGAACATCTTTGAACATTCCATGTAAAAATTGAGATTACAAGCTTTCTGAATTTACCAGATTCCAGAAACCAGTTTCGGAAATATTCAATGTCAAAATTTGCCCAAGACTTTTGGAACACCCTGTATAATTATCCTGTACCGATTTCAGGAGCAATTGCAGAACGGGCGAGGTTCTCCTCTTACCTCATCTTCTCTTTCTTCAACACTTTCATCTTCTGCTTCCCTGCGCATTGGGTTTGGGCAGAAACGGGCTGGCTGAAGAAGATGGGGGTTGTGGACGTGGCGGGAGACGGACCGGTCCATGTAGTCGGAGGGTTCTCAGCCTTGGTGGCGGCCTACTTGATGAAACCTCGCAAAGGACGATTTACCAGCGAGGATCACCATCAGATGGAATCGCCCGTCGGCGCCATCTTGGGTCTTTTTATTCTGTGGTAACAGATGTCGTGCATGTTATTGTGTTTGTGGAAACGATAAACTAAAATAAAGGAAGCAATTGAAGAAAGCAAATTAAATATAAAAAAGAAATAAAACACACAAAACAAGACGTAGGCACACGTACGCACGCACACACACACATACACACACACGCACACCACACACATGCGCGCGTACACACACACGACACACGTATGCAAACACACACACACACACACGCATAACTGTTATTGCACTCAAATGATATTGTGTTAGTGTAGTTTCCAAACATTACTGGGAAGCACAGCAAGTTGTATTGGTTATGAACTTTTTCTTCTAATCTTGAATTCCGTCAAATGCAAATATTTACTTTAGTATGCGACGTAGTTCCACGTCCGAAAGGTTATACAATCGTTGTCTTACTTCCAATCACTCTAGTTTCCGGTCTTGCAAAACGAATTTTGGTATTTACGTCTGACTGTAAATATGGTCACACGGTCTCTGGGCTAGGATGACTGTCTTGTTCTGTCTGGTACCGTCCCTCTTTAACTTTCTGGCGTATATTGACAAATTGTATTAACCTCATATCATGGACTTGTTACTAGAATAAACACGTCACTCACTTTCTGCGCAAGCAATGTGCCCCCACTTCTTATGTTTGTCAGTCTTCAGCGTGCATTGCACATTGCATTAGTCGCAAATTATGAACGTTGTTATTGGAATGGATGTGATGCTCACTTTCTGCGCAAGAGATCATTTGGTTCTTAACTTTGTGTACAGAGTGCACTCTTATGCTCTTCCTCCCTAAGAAAGAAAGTAATGTATGATTGAATTATGCAAGCAATCCGACTTGTGTAGATTATGTTACTGTACAGTGGTGCTTTAAGGTTTATCGGAAGCGCGAAGTACAAAATGCTCGAGTCAAAGAAATTCAGACCAATAGCATGCAAGACCAGAAGACAGGAATTCAACGCTTTAGATCCGTTCTGAATTATATCTCTGGTTGCTTCAGTTTACATTTTCTAATCACTTCTTATTCTGCTTTATTTATTTTTTCTGTGCAATATCTGTTTTATATCTTTCACCATTCTTTGACGTTAGGAACCTGCGAGAATTCTTTGAGTCTCTCGGAAGCGACAATTGCAGCTTTTTTGTAGTATGACATAAAAAAAACCTCCTTGGTAGCTTACTACTGATTCGATTTTGCGCAGAGTTGTTGTTTTAAAAAGACCCAAAGTGTGATATCTTTTTTTACACCAGAAGTATTTGTTGATTTCTTTCTTTCACTTATTTGATTTGGTTTTAGTAAATTATTTATGTGGATTACTGTTTTTAATTCAATATTATTTAATTTTATTTTGTATGTTTTCTAAAAAAAACTTTAAAAAAATTTAATTTCGCATGCAGCACATAGACTTTTTACTATTCTCCATTTATATTATATTATTTTATTAGTTCCCGAGCGAAGCGGGAGCACTTTTGTGTTTGGTTTTAGTAGTATCTCGTTTAATCCTTTGCTTTAACATTTTACTATTCTATTCAAGTACGCACGCAGCATTCACAGAAAACTGCTTAATGTGACTGTGGTTGTGTGACCTGTTTTGTAACTTGATGTTCCATTTTTCTTAAGGTGGAGCTGGCTGGCTTTTAACTGTGGCAGCACTTTTGGCATATCCGGTGGGAAATGGAAAGTTGCCTCCAGGTAAATGCGAGTATAACCTTAGAAATAATTATTTGCGTGTAGAAAAAAAGCAACGATTTATATTATCACAAACTAGTAACTCTATTCAGTTTAAGTTAAATTCATTAATTGTATTTAACTTCTATTCACACCAATGTGAAGTAAATACATAATAAACACATTTTAGACAATTATTTATAATAGAATAGCATTTTTTTAAACTCAAAAAATAAAATAAAATTTCCAAACCAGAAATATTTTACTAGCACTTAACATTTGTATCAGGTTCGCGACCGCCCACTCCTTTCATTTAGCTACGTGTCCATTTGGTAAACGGAAACAATAAATGCAGCATCCAGCGGGAAGGAGTCTAAAGAAGAATGCGCTACTGTTTTTTCTGCGTGTTTTCGCATACACTGATATAGGTCATCAACTTAGGGTAATCCATGTTTAAAAGTATTTCGCCTAACTACCTCCTATATACTACATTTCTATTTGTGGGCTCGGATGCCGTCAATAGATACTGTTCCTGAAAATGGATAACTTACTTAACCTCTTTGCCTTCTTTTCGTTAACACAACAGTCAGTCTAAATTAGATGATGAATGCTACTGTCCTCTTACGTTTGCTGCTATTAAACTTGTTTGTAAGCAGAGTTGTCTATTGTTTGCCAATCATTGAAAACAAAGAAAGAAAAAATAAAGAAAGAAAGATAGATAGGTAGGTAGTTAGTTAGGTAGATAGGTAAGTAGGTAGGTAGGTAGGTAGGTAGGTAGGTAGGTAGGTAGGTAGGTAGATAGATAGATAGATAGATAGATAGATAGATAGATAGATAGATAGATAGATAGATAGATAGATAGATAGATAGATAGATAGATAGATAGATAGATAGATAGATAGATAGATAGATAGATAGATAGATAGATGGAAAGAAAGGAAGAAACAAACAAACAAACAAACAAACAAACAAACAAAGCGCTTTGAGAACTGGTCGGTACCTATAATCTTACATGCTGTTTTTGGAATTCTGTTACGTCTAGTACTAACATTCAGCTATTGTGTCTGGAACAATACGGTGAACTATTTCGGCCGATTTCTTGTACGCGTCGACGGTTCGCATCAAGCCCCGAGCACATGAGACTTTTCCCAATCCATTTATTTCTTGAATTTCACAGTAGATGTAAACCTTTCTTTTCTGTTTTCCTGTTTTGAAAATGGGTATATCTATTGGTTTTCTTTTTGTTTTTATGCCTACTGTTGGTTTTCTGTTCCTTGTGCGTAATAGCTAGAGTAGCCTATTCGTATCATAGTTCGAAAAGAACTGGTGACTCAGTATTCTTATAACGTTTTTTCCTATTTTGTTTTGCTTAATATTGTAATCCAGTATAGCAAAGTTTTCTCTGCATATTATGTGTTATTTGGTGTCATTTTAATGTGACTAGGGCGGCTACCAACACTCTGATGGCTGCTAATGTGGGCGGTATCGTGGCATTCCTGGCCAGGTAATTGGATATATATAATTTTTGTTTACCAAAGAAAAGCAAGGCTTAGATTTTGATGTTGGTAGCTGTTATGACGAGAGTGAAAAAACAGAAATTTAATAATAATAATAATAATAATAATAATAATAATAATAATAATAATAATAATAGAAGATGATGATGATGATGATGAGGAAGATGAAGAGGAGGAGGAGGAGAAGAAGAAACAGGAGGAGGAGGCGCAGGAAGAAGAAGACGAGGAGGAGGAATAGTAATAATAGTAATAGTAGTGGTAGTAATGATGTTATGACGACAAAGCTGTTGATGCCAATTATGATGACGATGTTGTTGTCGTAATTATATTTTTATAATAAATAATTGTAATGATGTTGAAGATGATGATGATGATGATGATAATGGTAATGATAATGGTAATGATGATGATGATGATAATGATGATGATGATGATGAGGATGAGGATGATGATGAGGATGAGGAGGAGGATAAGGATGATGAAGTGCATGTTGGTTTTTCTTGTTTTTTGGAATGAGTTCTTGTACCCTTCGAATTAAAAATTATGGATGCATATAGGCTACAGAAAAAACCGTATTTGATTAGGCAACATGTATCAAGAATGTTAAAAAGAAAAACCAAAAACAACAAAAACGTGTATGAATACATGTAAGATCAACGTAGTTGGCATAGCACTTCAATAAATGAGTCGTATTTTTAGTTACATCTCCATAAAATAGGCAGCCGTTGGTTCTGTTTTAAAAAAACAACAACTTAAGTTTTCAAATGACGATCGCATATATTTAAGCAGTTTCTTGGCATGGAATTGACGCAAATATGTCTATAGAACTATCTTATCTTTGAAAATATCCGCTTTCTTTAAACAAATATAAAGGCAACTGGACCATGGCAGGGCTAAAATGTTTAAGCACAAGCTGTAAGTAAGCCTATACTTAGGTCAATGTACGTTTTGGAATTTAAGCGATCTTTTGAATCTTCCATGTATAATAAAGTTCTAATATAGGCTAAAGGAAATAGTGTGAAAAATGATGTTATATTTTCTAGTTTGGATTTATTTGAAAATTTTGTTTGTCAAAATAATTATCTTGTTCAGTGTCTGTTTAAATTCGCAATAACTGTTACCGTTAATTCTGCAATGTGCATTTTGTTGGTGTGTAATTAGATTAGGTGGGTGTTGAAAGTACAACGCGGTTGTTTCCTTATATTATTATTTTAAGGTAATATCACAGTGTTGTGAAAAATTGTATAAAAGATTAATTGATAGACTTCAAAGTGCAGCGCCTACTTTTTTTCTTTCTGAGCGTATACAGGATGGGCCATAAAAAGTGTCCACATTTTATTGTGCAATAACTGAGATAGAAATTAATATTTTACAACATGTTTTATTCCACGTAGACAACAATGTTAAAGGTTTTGTTCAAACTAATCTTAGCAAAATCTCTGCATTTTCAGAGTCACAGAATCAATAGTTCATGATGTGCTCAATCCATGCTCCGCGTTGTTGAATAACAGCTGCGAGCCGACAGTGGAAGTTTTCACCAGATTTAAACCCTGCTGATTATTTTCTTTGGGGTTATTTGAAAGAACGAGTGTATACAGACAATCCAAGTACAAGTGAAGAACTAAAGGCAAGCATCAGGAGAGAAATCAGAAGCATTCCTGCAGAGATGCTGACAAGAGTTGTGGACAACTTCAACGTTCGGCTCGCAGCTGTTATTCAACAACGCGGAGCATGGATTTGAGCACATCATGAACTATTGATTCTGTGACTCTGAAAATGCACAGATTTTGCTAAGATTAGTTTGAACAAAACCTTTAACATTGTTGTCTACGTGGACTAAAACATGTTGTAAAATATTAATTTCTATCTCAGTTATTGCACAATAAAATGTGGACACTTTTTATGGCCCACCCTGTATATTCTCTGATTAAAATAGGTTGGCACTTTATGGTAATTCTGCTAATGCATTATGGAGAGCATTGCTTATTGTTATTTTTTTTAAAACGAAAAGAGAGAGAGTGAGAGAGAGAGAGAGAGAGAGAGAGAGAGAGAGAGAGAGAGAGAGAGAGAGAATACACACACGTGCACATACGAACACACATACAAAGAAACGCACATACGAACACACACACCCCTAACCCCCCCTTCCCCACACACACCTACATGCACGCTAATACAAAAGAACGTAGATAGGCAATTACGTTTGCTAACCCCTCAATAGGAGGAATAACAACGAAAGAAAGAGAGACAGACATAAGGAACACACAACGCACATATGAACACAACAACTACGTAAGTAGGCAATTACGTTTGCTCACCTTCTGATCTATAGAAAGAATGACAGCTAGAGAGACAGAGACAGAGACAGAGAGAGAGAGAGAGAGAGAGAGAGAGAGAGAGAGAGAGAGAGAGAGAGAGAGAGTGAGAGAGAGAGAGAGAGAGAGAGAGAGAGAAGAAGAAGAAGAAGAAGAAGAAGAAGAAGAAGAAGAAGAAGAAGAAGAAGGGGAGCGGTAGGAAAGATTCAGACAAGCAGACAGACAAATGGTAAGTGTAGCACGCACGCACACACCCACACGCACAAAGACACACACACACACACACGTAGATCACACTAATGTACATGCACATGCACGGGGGAATCCCAAGACTCATTTTCCCATCTGCTAAAGATGGCGAGATGTCGTGCTACACAGCTACAGCATCTGTTTAGTTACAACTCCTAAAAGCTTTTAGCAGATTGAATTTTAAATCTCCCGTTAACACGCGCTCCCTCCTCCTCCTCCATCTCTCTCTCTCTCTCTCTTTCTCTCTCTCTCTCTCTTTCTTTCTCTCTCTCTCTCTCTCTCTCTCTCTTTCTCACTCTGTTACAATTTTTTTAAAATTATAAATAACCTTTAATTTACTGAACCTGCATTCGTGTTTACTTATTTAACATTAGTAATTTTAGACCTACTGGACTAAAATCTTTAAAGTATACTTAGTTTTTAATTAGTGTCGTATATCAAATTTTACCTGAATCTAAATTTCCCCCATAGTCTTACCTTTTATATTTAATTGTTAGCAGTCCATTTTAATCACGCCTTAATTTGGTCTCTGCTATTTATATCGATGTTCATAGTTTATTGGTGCAATAATTTTATTTCGTAATAGTTTGATTAGTTGGATGAGTGAGAATGTTTATGTGAATGAAAACTGATGTTACCTCTGATGTTTTATTTATTGACTATGATATTATCCTTGTTATCATGTTTCATGTTTATGTTATGTTGCTCACATTTCAAATTCCCTTGTGACAAAATGTGTACAATAAATCATCTTGTTTCTTGTAATTTTCAATGTATGAATGTCTACGCATGAGAGCAGACGTATGATTAAACTAAATGAGTGAATGCCTGAAAGAAAGACTGATTGTAAGATTAGCAAATTAATGCTAAAATCGTTTTATTCTGGTAATAAAAAAAAAATCTTGAATCTTTAATCTGAATCTCTCAGGCCACGTCATGCTCTCTTTAATTTAACTCTTGGGACACAATTTCACCATACTTTTCTACGTTTGATTGGATTGAATATCATATCACACCATTGCCTGCAAGCGATTGCATTTTAAAAATAAAAAAGTTCATGTCGACATGTTATAGTTTCAGTATTACCACTTTCAGGGCCAGAGTATCAAAGTATTTATTTCTTGGAGACAATTAGTTCACTTGAGACATTGCATTGGTATCGCAATAAAAGATTATATATAATGAGTAATCGTTGAGCAACTCGCTGTACGTGCTGTACTTTTGAAAGAGATTATTTTGGGCTTAGCCTTCTTTTCCGGTGAAGCAATATTTACCGTGAATTTAAAAAAGATATGCGAGTTGATATGCGTGATTTTCGGGTCCTTTAAATGGCAATGGTTATTGCATATTTCACACACCCCGCAATTGTCTTATAACAAGTAGTTTTGATCCCAGAAATTAACCTGCATACTCAAAATGGACACTTCTTCTTTTAAAGCCAAAGCTATCTAAAACTAAACGAAAGTCGGTTTTGGAAATCGTTTATTACACGGTGGCGAAAAGACGGGTGATGATGAGGCGGACAATGGGGAATCTTGTTGTAGTTGCTGCTGTTGTTGTCGTTGCAGCAGATTTTGGTCAATAATTATTTACATTGCGTTAGATCAGTTAGTTCTCTAGACAGTCAGGTCAGTCAATATTTAGACATTCAGTCATGTCGGTCAGTCAGTCAGTCAGTTAGTTTGTTAATTAGTTAAGCGGTAAAAGTTCGTTCTTTCGCACGTCAGTCATTCAGTCTTGTCAATCAGCTCAAGATATTTCACATTCATTCGTTCGATCTTAGGTTAGACAGTATGGTCAGGGATTTAATTTTTAATTATGTTAGTGAATGAGAAAATCAGTCAGTCTTGTCAGTGTTTTTGTTAGCGAGTGAGTGAGTTAATCAGTCGGTCAGTCAATCTTGTCACATCAAAGTGAGTCAATCAAATATTTGTCAGTCTGCCAATGATCATTCACTTAGTTTATTACTTAACAGCGAACCACACCTTTTCACATTGGGTTTTCTGTTTGCTACAGCTACGTGGTGTACAGGACGTTTCACGTACACTATGTCATCAACGGTGTTATGTCGTCTCTCGTGTCCATTACAGGTAAGTCAGGTAGTGCTTGCGGTCGTTGCCTGTTGTTTTGTACATACAATGCTGGTGTCAAACTATAGCATCGTCGTTGTTGTTAACATCTTCCTCCTTCTCCTCATAATCGTCATTGTCGTAGTCGCCGTTGCCGTCGTAGTCGTGATAATATAGGTTTCGATACTTTTTTATTTTTTGTTGTCCTCCTCTTCATTATCATCATCATCATCATCATCATCATCATCATCATCATCATCATCATCATCATCATCATCATCATCATCATCATCGTCCATTGGTGTAAATCTAATCATTGTTATAATAGTCATCATCATCACCATCACCATCATCATCATCATCATCATCATCATCATCATCATCATCTTCATAATCATCATCCATTGGTGTAGATCTAGTTATTTCTATAATAGTCATCGTCATCGTCATCTTCATTATCATCATCAACATCAACGCGGAACTCCTTATTGTCATCTCTCTTTGCCTTAATATGACTTGACGTGGCTCTGTTGCTTTCTTATTCCTAGTCCCCCGTTAGGGTGCCGGGGGTTTCAGTATAAATAGTATCCCCACTTTCTGGAAATTTAGTGCATTAAATTCCCAATGTCGCTGTCTTTCTCATTTGCTCTTTCTCATTCCTGCTCTGTTCTATCAATCTGCTATACTATCTTCATCTTCGGTAGACCAGTCTCCTACCTTTTTTCTCGAAAACTCTTTTGGGACAAGACTCCTTACTTGTATATGAGGTCTGTTGGATCAGCTTGGGAATATTGGACGCTTTCTGCCAGGTGGTCACTAGGGCTTCCTATGATGTATTATTTAGCAATGTAGGCATTTTATATGAATGTGTTTTGTTGATAATTTATAATGATGTTTGTATTCTATTTTGTTTTTGTAAACGGGGGTTCGATAAATTAGAGTACAGCCTCGGCGTCCCCTGCGTGGGATGTCTTTATTGTAAAGTCACTGGCTGGTGGAGAGCTTTCAGTTTTACCACTGGAGTTGTTTCAGCAGATCATTTATGTGGATCAGGGGTTGTCCGGTCCTGATTTGGCTCGGAAGAGTCCGCTGGACCTAAAGCAATAATCATGTAATGTAATGTAATGTAATGTAATGTCACCCGCCCATTCCCTCAACCTCTTGTACAGACACTGCGCTATTCGCCTTTCTCAACTGTTTAATAATAATAATAATAATAATAATAATAATAATAATAATAATAATAATAATAATAATAATAATAATAATAATAATAATTATTATTATTATTATTATTATTATTATTATTATTATTATTATTATTATTATTATTATTATTATTATTATTATTATTATTTATTTATTTATTTATTTATTTATTTATTTATTTTCTATAGCGCGAAACTGTTCCTAATTTGGATCATCTCTCTTAAAACGTAGCGCTCTGTCCAGCATAAAGAACTGCTCAATCCAGCCCACTTAATGCTATATATAACGTTCATTCATTCATTTCATTATTTAGATTAACGTCCCCGGACACAGAGCGTATAGGGGACAAAACGTTCATTTGACCATGAATCTTTACTTATGTAGTCTACTGCACAAACTGTTGTAGTAGTGTTCATCGTCATTGTTACTTTTGTTGTTGTTCTTGTTGTAATCAGTATCTAATTTCCCAACTGTCCAGCGTGCTGCGCGGTGACGAGTGTGAAGTATTCTATGCTGATCGGCGGCGTGGGGGCATTACTCACCATTTCCATGGACCACGCCATGGACAAGATGAAGATTGATGACCCAGTGTCGGCGTTCGCTGTCCATGGGGTTGGGGGAACGTGGGGGATCATATCTACAGGAATTTTCTTGCAGAAAGACACCGTAGCTTATATATTCAGCTCCAGAGACGGACTCGCGCTGGTGAGTCTATGGAAAGATTTATCTGACGCTTATCAAACTATCTAGCGCAAATAATTTAACATCCAACATTATTATTATTATATGATTATATTTTTTTATTAGTAAAGTACGGCTAAGATCGGTAAGATTCAATTATGGTCAGTTGGATCGTATCCTATCTTTGATTATATCCGATTTGTTCCAACAAAACACAAGAACAACCGAGATCAGAGTGTTTCAAAAAGATATAGTATGCATTATTTTAGTATAGCCGTTTTAAATGTTAACCCATCTTTTGCCTGACTGTATCATTGTGGAGCATTGTATTTGGTATTTTAGACTGAAACAAAACATACCGGCGGTTATTATTATTATTATTATTAGTAGTAGTAGTAGTAGTAGTAGTAGTAGTAGTAGTAGTAGTAGTAGTAGTAGTAGTAGTAGTATTGTTGTTGTTATTATTATTATTATTATTATTATTATTATTATTATTATTATTATTATTATTATTATTATTATTATTATTTTCTGCTATGCATCTTTGACAGTTAAAATGCAAACATCAGCGTGCTTTTTATTGTCGATTTTTTTTCTCTTATATAAACTATGGTTCGATTAAGATTGTTTAAATAATATTTAACGTTCCTGCGACTCGCGAAAGTTGTATACAGGCAAATGGTATACATATTCTTTGATAGGGTGGCGGCTTCGAGCAATTGGGAGTACAGGTGTTGGAATGGGTTTCTATAGCTTCGTGGACTATCTTCACTAGCTACGTGCTTCTCAAGTTCATTGATCGTATTGTGGGCCTCAGGATTTCGCCTGAAGATGAGGAGGTAAGACTATTCAATTTCTCTGTGTGTCCTGTGTCTGAACGATTACGAATAAAAGTGATGATGATGATGATGATGATGATGATGATGATGATGATGATGATGATGATGATGATGATGATGATGATGATGATGATAACCATAGTGGTGATGATAGTGATGATGATGATTAGGATGATGAGGATGACCACGACGACAGATGTGAACTTTTGTTTTCCGTGAATCTCAGTTGTATGCAGGCCGGAGATATAAATTGTTTTTGTTAACTTGATCTCAGACCTCCTTCGTTGGCTCTTTTCTTCTTATTTTTTTATTTCACATACATGCAGCATTTAAACATTGTCTGATTGAAAACTAAGCAATTTGATATTAGTCTACTGGTGGAAAGTGTCGAAACAATTAACAGGATATAAAAGACTTGGTTTGCCAGTTTTGAGTTTGCAGTCCAACATGGTCCAAAAAAACTCACAAGGTGTTTGCAGATAATACAAAAACATTAATTCCACACAAAAGAAACATAAATTTAAAAAAGTAGGATACCAGTTACTGACAGATATGAACTTTGATAACTATGATTACGATTACTAGAGGTTAATGCTGCTGCCGATGATGATGATGATGATGATGATGATGATGATGATGATGATGATGATGATGGTGATGGTGATGATAATGATGATGATAAGGAGGAGTAGGAGGAAGAAGAGAAACAGCAGCACACCTATTGATGTCCTGTTCATCTTGTAGTTTTTCTGAACATGTGCAATCCTTTACACAGGTAGGAGCTGACTTGGTGGAACACGGACACGTGCATCAATACCGCAGGCGCTCTCTCGCCCTCGCCGCCAACCTCTCTCTGCCACACCGCACCATGCTTAACCCCCTCTTTGGTCTGGAGGATGACCAGGGCAGCGACGACAGCAGAAAGATGCAGACGGGGTGCGGCGGACGAATCCTGACCAAGAGGCACGTCTTCACCATTGCCAGCACCCATCCGGTTCCCACCACCACGCCCAGCAGCAGGAACAAGGCAGGCACAGGCCACGTCAACAGCCGCAGTACCACTACCACCAGTGGCGTCACCAGCCATAATAACGTCACCGCCTTCAATGCGCGCAACCTCTACAACAACTTCAGGAAACGCGGCTCTCGATTCTTGTTCACCGCCAAACACAGAGCAGCCAGCAGGTCCCACAATAGCACTGAAAGAGTCATTTATTGCAACAACGTTGACCACATTGAAGACAGCAACCGAGACACGTTAATAAATGGTGATGCTGGGAGTGACGACAGAGAAGACGATGCTGGAAGTGACCCCAGCAGAAGCATAGATGTTAATGGTGAAAATAGCATTGACGACTATAGTAGTGATGACTGCACAAGGAACGAAGATATTCCAACGTCCTCATATTGCGAAGCGAGACACAGAAAAGTGAACAACCTCGGTACAGCGGCTCCTACGACCAACCCCGCCTTGACGGCTTTCATTGAGATGGGACCTTTGATAACTTACAGTTCAGGCGAGTTGCAAAGATGCTCTACAAACTCGTCCAGTGACTCTGCTAGCTGCAACGGCAGTTGTAGTATTATGCAGAGTATGTGTGGAAGCGTCGATTCCATCGTCTCCAGCTTCAGTGTGAAGAACCACAGAGACAGCGTACACGACAGCGTGCCCAGCGTATACGAGAGTGTGGACAGTAGAGAAAACATCAGTAGTGTAAGCACTCATCCTCATGACCGGCAAGACGACAACGACAACAACAACCAAGACTATGCGCCACGTGTTGACAAAAGTTATGTTCTTCACTGCGAGGAGACTGTCGTCGATAACGATGATAACAATGACGGCCAAAAGGATGACAATTTCAGTCTGTGTAATTTGGCGAAGAACGGTGTCATCAACGTGAAATTATGATATAATCCTGCGATATAACAACGTGATAAAACACATTATGTACGTGAACCATTGTGTCGCATATACGCTAATAGTTCAGGTTGTTCATTTCCATGATGGAGAAATAATTTGGGTAGACTATGAATAGTATATGATTCAGCGTTTGATTCTGATGCTACAGTACAGCGCATTGAATTCTTCCTGTTGTTTTATGCACAAAAATAGTTCTCACAAATGTGTTTTGTATTGAGAAAGAGACGCGCACAAAGAAAGATAAAACTGCACTGTGCAATTTACGTTTGCTCTCAACTTTATCTCCAAATCATCAAAGCCATGCAGTACTGTAACGTGTTGTTGGGCAGTGTTTTATGCTCTTGTCACTCTATCAGTTAAAACGGGCTGTGAATTTACCCACAAGAATAGTGCACATAGGCTTCCTCATAGATCTCAGTAAACGTAGTATTAATACATCCACTTTTAACGGGCACAAACACAACCCCAACGCGTGTGTGAAATGGCAATATGACGTTTCTTTAACTGAACATAGCAGCAGAAAAAAATATCACGTAAACAAAAGTTTTAATGGTTTCACTTTGTTGTGTCTTGTTGAGCAGTGTACGATGTTTGGCGTGACAATTCTGCACATGTGAGCACTACATTTGCTTATGAAAACAAATAGACTATACCATATAAAAATATAGCAAATGTAGCGATATTTGTTTTATGCGACTATTCATTGTTGTCCAACCGTGTTAAATAAAACCGGAACATTATTTGATGTATAATTATTTCTTTTAACTGTTGACACTCGGTAATAGATTTTAGGCATTTGACTAACGCTTGTATGATAACATTGTTTTTATTTCCTGTGGTTATTCATGGAATTTTGTATTTGTGCTACATTTAAACGTGTTTAGTGCCTCATACGTATACATTGTTTGTCAACTCCAATACCTCATTCAGGATTGAAGCAATACTTTAGGTTATCGTTTATCTACTGTTCCACGTATAATGTTACTTCCTGTATTTTCATAATAAAATCCGGGAATATGTTGAATGAGACACTGTCACGCCTAGGTCCGCCCTTCCTTTACACGCAATATTTGCAGAACCACTGGGCAGATTTCAAAGACATTTTGCGCAGCTTGAAATGCAATTTAAATTGCGCCAGATTCAAAGGTCAAGGTCGCTGAGGGAATGACATTACATTGCCAACGCTGAAAACGACTGTAACGATTTTCATAAATGTTGGTGTGAATATAATCTGCATTGTGAACTTCTATGATCATTCTATTCAGTGTAACAGGTGTTTTTTATTTTTTTTAAATACTTCATCCTCAATTTAAGGCTGGGTTTTGTTTTCTCCGCTCCTGAAATGGTTGCCAGAATCTTTCATTTTCGACGTTCGCACACCCAAATACGCACGAACTAACACACACATATGTAGGCCTACGATCGCTTGCGGGCACAGCCAACATGCCTACAAGGAAGCACTCACAACCACACCTACCTCTACGCGCAAACACACCGGCGAACGCAGATTTCGCTTTTAGAGCTGTGCTGATTAATATCTTGATACTTCCTTGTTTTGGATGTACGTATCATTCCACACATTAAGGCACTGTTTATTACTTCCAGGTTCCGGCAAAATCCAGAAATGAACCGATACCAAATATTTTCATTGGTGTCTGTAATGTGTGTTTTTGGCATTGTATGTTGATTCATGCCCGCGCGTTATTGTTGGGAGGCTGTGTATATGTTTTTGTGTGTGTAATTGTGTCGGTGTCTGCGCGCGATCGTGTATGTCATCACACTGTGCGTGCGCGCGGGCATATGTGTGTGTGTGTGTGTGTGCGTGTGGCGAAACGCCGTAAATTGCTACACACTCTTTATACTCTACCTGCGTTCTTTTGACGGCCCCGTTTTTTTCACGTCAAAACAGTGTTCCGTTATGGTTAGAGCTGTGTTAGGGTTTGGGTTAGCTTAACAAATTTGATAAAATTTTAAAAAAAAAATGTCAAAACAACGTATGTGGCGTTTCACGAAAATTATAACAATGGTGTTTTTATACGGTTTTGCGTGCGTGCGTGCTAGCGTGTGTCGTAATATCTTGAAATCATGTCCGAAGATTACATGACTTTCCACACAAACGAAGATACATAACACAACACTACAAAACACAAGCCCAAGTTTCCGAGTTTATTCACACACCTATTTTTTGGCCTTTGACGTGGCGTCTGCAAGCTAAATAATCAACGCAGCGGCAGCAACAAAGAGGATGAACACTGACTATCTTCCGGTAATACGACTCGCCTTTTCCGTCTCGATAGTCAAAGTGTTGGGAATCTGGGGACCATTTCCTTCTCCAGAGAGTCTATTAAGCCGATGTCTCGCACACGATTCATCCTTCAATATAGCGACAGAAAGACAAAATGAACACATGTTACTTTGGTGGTAGCGATTGATGACGATAATATTGGTGTTTATTGTTTTGATAATTTTGTCTTTGACTGTGAAGATGGTATTATTGCATTTTGACCCGCAAGTAGTGTGTTTACTAGGAGTTATCTCACGCATCAGTCGCGATCGCCTTTATATCAATATGATACTTTGACAAATAAGACGTGAACAGTATCGCAACCTTCGTAGCTTTATATAGCAATAGCTTCATCAAGCAGTCCTTGAAGCAAACAACGTACTCTTCCGAAATCATGGCTCTGTACGGCGATCCTTTTTACAAATAGAAGCCAACGGAACAAGTCGGAAAGTTTTCAGGGAGGTAGTTGACCTGGCACAAAAAAGACCCGCTATTGTAGCCGTCTTGCTGGAAGAAAGCAAAGTTCTCTGCCAAAACCTTGTTGAAAGCCTCATCACGAGTGTGGTGTTTAACGCTGGGGTCACTCTTTGCAAACGACACTATTCCTCTGTAGAACTTCTGGTATAGCTCCAATGAAGATGACTATTTAAGGCAGAAAGATTAGAGGCGGTGATATTTTATGATTTTGTGAATCACCTTTTTCGTGCAAGAAGTCTGTACTTAAAGATATTTTTAAGGGGATGACTGGACTGTAATTATTGGTCTTTCATCGAGCATGCAGCACGATGTAAAAGTGGACTCCTGCGTCTAGAAAGGACAACAGTCATCAGGAGCAGCGTTTTTCCAAAGCTAGGGAAGATTTCCACAGATTGTAGAATTATAGAGGATTGTTTAATAACAGTGTTACTATTTAAAACAGCGAGGAAGATGTGGTGTGGGAAGCAGAACAATTCTCTGAAGTAGGTTATAGAGGTTCTAAGTGCGCCTGTTTTTAACAAAGTAAAGGAGCCTAGAAATATTGAGAGCAACACCCACCTTCAAGACGGCTTCTTGTGCCGTGCCTGCAATGACTTCCCATTTGTACTTGGACTGATTGACAAGATCCTCTAGTGAAGTGAATGGCAGTTTCTCTTTGCTAACGGTTAAAGACGACGTCAGCGTACTGCTGTAAACAGAGGCCAGCATCAAGCTCAGCAACAGCCACGACACAAGCAGGACTTGACCACCACCTCTGTGTTCACGGTCACTGTGGTTCTGGGCTGCAACAAAAGGGAGACATTGTAACACATGTTCAAAACTGACAACTTTTGAGTAGTTATGTTTATGAGGGAAATGTCTAGCCTGAAATTCTATTGTACTTCGATCTAGTTTGGTGTGGTCAAATTCCATCTAATCTACCTTTTTGGCTGTGGCTTCAATGACTGCACAGTATTACTCTCGGGTTCCACGCAGGTGGGCGATATTTCCCTCCACAAACAAGTCTATTTGTTTCGTTTAAGGAATCCATTGCAGCGATTTCTCAAGTTGATTCTTGGATCTTGACTTTGGTGGCTTCGTGGCGCAGTGGATAAGTCGCCGGTTTCCTATGCCGAAGGTTGAGGGTTCGATTCCCGCAAGGGGCGAACGTATGTGACTTAGGTACGAGACTATTGAGGTCACCGAGGGTTTTCTCCGGGCACTCCGGTTTCCTCCCTCCCTTCAATAATGGTACTGGATGCAGTCAATACACAATTTTCAAAAACAAATCGAATTTCTTTCCGTCTTCCAATAGCGATCTCCCTGCCTTTACACCACCTGTTTGAGTGATGGATGTGTATTTGTTGTGTGTGTGTGTGTGAGGGTGGATGAGACAGGTGAGCGTGTATGTTGGTACAGATCGCCGCGCTTTGAGCCTGATTGATTTGGGGAAAGGCGCGTACATAGCATCCTGTATTATTAATATTATTATTATTATTATTATTATTATTATTATTATTATTATTATTATTATTATTATTATTATTATTATTATTATTATTATTATTATTATCTTCTTCTTCTTCTGGGATCTTGAACCCATCATTTATAAAATATATCACTAATTAGTTAGCATTACAAAGTAAATGTAATTGGCTAGTCTACATTCTTACTATGCAATTCCATCAGTGTTGTCTATAAGGTGGCTTTGGCACTGAACGTATTGTGGCCCAAATGCCTAGACCGTGCATAGAGCTTAGAAGTATGAAAATCACGGTTTTCGAATGTTATCTTAACTAGGCTATATATAACCTTCCCAGCTTTAACTGCATCACGTAACGTATTACTAATAGGAACTAAGTTACTAAGCGGCATCATGTAATATTGCCAACTCCTGATGCAAATAATGAAGATGCTGCAGATGATGATGATGATGATGATGATGATGATGATGATGATGATGATGATGATGATGATGATGATGATGATGATGATGATGATGAGGATGACGACGAGGAAGAGGGCAATGAAGCTGCGTAGAGGAAAATTGAGAAAAACGCATACTTACAGCGGAAGCAGAAGTACAGCAGTTAGTATTTCCAGCCAGTGGCAAAACCATACCACGTTGTGCTTTGCCCCTTGTTGCCCCTGTTCTGGAGTTCTCTTGAAGGATTCTTTCCCATTCAATCGTGCCCAATGGGAACAATTAGTGGCTTCATCAAGGGGCTCTCTTTGTTTACAATGAGTGATCGCACCACATTGGTATCGCTTCTTGTTTGTCCACCGTTCTGGTTTCCAGAAGGACCGCTGATTTCTGGGGGTCCCACAATACACGGTCCTTTACAACAGGTATGTAGATCGAGTTATGACAATTACTCTATCGGCATTTCCGGAGACGTTCTCACTTCCATGTTCCGCAAAAGTAAGATATCAGTCAGCAAAAACAGGGACAGTACTGTCAGCAGACTAAGTCCTAGCAACAAAACAAAAACAAACACAAAAAAGAACATTTCCCTCGTACAGTTAGTTCATTGTTGTTTTGTCCCCTGCTAAGTCTCGTCAAACCATGGACGGCGCAGGACGTGTCACGCCTTCTGACAACAGCAACAGACTGAAGTGGCGAAACCTCACCGCGATAGCATCACAGTCCTGTCTCCCCCCATCAGTCCGACACGCGGATGGATCAGTATCTTGAGCAAACCGATTGATCTGTGCACAGAGCAGAAATCATTCGTTCTCTTTCAGTTCCAAGCATGATGATGATAACGATGATTGATTGATTGATTGATTTATTGTTGCTTTAGGTCCAGCGGACTCTTCCGAGCCAAATCAGGACCGGACAACCCCCGATCCGCATAAAAGATCTGCTGAAACAACCCCAGTGGGAAAATTGAATGCCCTCCACCGGCCAGTCACTTTACAATAAAGACATCCCACGCGGGGGACGGCTGAGGGTTGACCTCAACTACGCGAACACCCCGGTTACAAAAACAAAATAGAATACAAACATCATTATAAATCATCAACCAAACACATACATATAAAATGCCTATAGTGCTAAATAGTACATTCATAGGAAGCCCTAGTGACCACCCGGCAGAAAGCGTCCAACACTCCCAAGCTGATCCAACAGACCTCATACACAAACAAGGAGTCTTGTCCAGGAAGAGTTTTCAAGAAAAAAGGTAGGTCATTGATCTAGCGAAGAAGAAGATAGTATAGCAGCGTGAAGGACAGAGCAGGAATAGGAAAGAGTAAATGAGGAAGACAGCGACAGTGGGAATTTAAAGCACTAAATTTCCATAAAGTGGGGATACTATTTATACTGAAAACCCCCGGCACTCCAACGGGGGTACTGTTGCCGCAGTGAAGCGTCTTGCCTATAAAGGAAAGACAGGTTTTCAACTGTGGCTTTCACTGTTCCCTTTATAGGTTTGAACAATCTACAGTGGCAAGATTGCTCATGACCCCAAGGGGTGATGATAACGATGATGACGGCGATGATGATGATTGATGAGGATTGATGATGAGGATTAATGATGATGACGGCGATGAGGATGATTGAGGATGATTGAGGATGATTGAGGATGATTGAGGATGATGATGATGATGATGATGATGATGATGATGATGATGATGATGATGATGATTTAGCACAGCATGGTATAGCATAATTAATGGTACCTTCAATAATGGTACCGGACGCAGTCAATATAAACATTTCAATAATAAAAATTCGATTTTCTTTCCGTCTTCCAATAGCGATCTCCCTGCCTTTACACCACCCGTTTGAGTGATAGATGTGTATTTGTTGTGTGTGTGAGAGAGAGAGAGAGTGGATGAAACAAGTTAGCGTGTATATTGGCACAGATCGCCGCGCTTTGAGCTTGATTAGAGATTTAGGGAAAAGCGCGTATATAGCATCCAGTATTATTATTAATTATTATAATTATAACCCATCGACTTCAGCTCATCCTTGACAACTGTTTTTTAGAACTTACTTCCAAGAGAGAATCTTCAACGAAAGAGAATTGACCAATTAGAAGGAAGTAAGACGACGGTGAAGCCATACATGCATGCTGTCTGACCACTATGGTCCATCCATGATGACCCGTTGGCCATAAGTAGGGTTGTCTGAATGCCAAGACCAAGAAGACTGTCCGTCAGTTCGCAAATCGACCGTCGGTTTATGGGATAAAATAAAAAAAAAAACATTAAATTTAAAACAAAAAAGACGGCAAGACATTGCCATTAATTCCCAGATACAAACACCTCACACACTGGCATATTATAGTTATAATACAACAGTGTCCTCTTAAAAACAATCACCAATGGGCTACACTTCCAACTATCTGTAAGAAAATTTTAGAAAATTCAAACGCGGTTCATCCAAAACTTTGATATAACGCGTAAAACACCACTCTACAAAACTGTTCAGACTTGTTTACTGCAGTTGAACAGAACGTGCTCTTATTGAAGGGCGTAGATGATGTTCGACAGAATATTTGCTTACAATGGCGCTAGTTTAGAGGGCCATATCGACTCATAACTGGATTTACTGTGTTTGAAGATTTATTTGCATAAAGTTTCCATGTTCTGCATCACAGAAGGAAGGAACAATCTCTACCTAACACACAATATTGCAGATTAGAAAAATTCTGGATTTTACAATCCATATATACTTGATATCGAAAGCAACAAGAACAAAACAAGATAACCCAAACATAATTAGTACTTTGGGATATCAGTACTTTCAGTATTTCCTATTTAATAGTTTTCACTAGATAGTTAGGAATGCAAGTGCTTTTATTTTGTAAATATTCTTATGTATTTTATATGCAGATTTGGTATTTAAAGAGAGAGAAGAACAAAAAGAAATCTGTAACTAATACAAAACAACTCAAAGCAACACATAAACACACACACGCACGCACACACAACACACACAAACAACACACAAACACACACAACACAAACACACACACACACTCACACACACACAGCCACACACACCCACACACTCACACGAAACTAGTTATGTGTGCTTATAAAAATGCATATAATTTATTCCCGTCGTACAAATGTTTGTTGATTCGATGGCTACATAATTATACAAGCTCAATACTTGTTCGGTGACGAATAAATAAAATGTACAAGTTCAAGAACTATACAACATGCATTATGAACGTAGTCTTGCTTGGTATGAAACTTCGCAAAGTGTTACGTAAAGCAGCATTCCACGAAAAATATAAAACAATAAAGAACGTTTGGGAGGTATAGTTCGTTTAAAAACAATGTCGTTGCTTAAAATTCTCAAGTCGTTATAATTTTTTTCTTATTCGTAGTTCAGTTACAGACTCGCAGAAATTAACTGTTACATCAAATTTCAAAACATTTGAACTAAAAAACATGGTTGTAATTAATTTGTTTAACATTGTTTTATTAGTCAATTTTTTGTGTTTAAAGTATTTTTAATGGCTTCAAAGCCCTTGTCAAATTCACAGCAGGCGCTGCCCGCCGGAATAATTAGTATTTTGCCCAAAATTAACCTTTCACAAGTACGATTTTGATATAAATCGATAAATTAGTTTATTTCCCTATTAACAGCAACAATGTTGAATCTAAATATACCACCCGCTGCGAAAGTGTGTATAGTAGGCAGAATTGCTTGTTTACATAACAAAGAAGATTGATTGATTGATTGATTGATTTATTATTGCTTTAGGTCCAGCGGACTCTTCCGAGCCAAATCAGGACCGGACAACCCCCGATCCGCATAAAAGATCCGTTGAAACAACCCCAGTGGGAACATTGAATGCCCTCCACCGGCCAGTCACTTTACAATAAAGACATCCCACGCGAGGGACGGCTGAGGGTTGACCTCAACTACGCGAACTCCCCGATTACAAAAACAAAATAGAATACAAACATCATTATAAATCATCAACAAAAAACATACATATAAAATGCCTATAGTGCTAAATAGTAGGCTTACATTCATAGGAAGCCCTAGTGACCACCCGGCAGAAAGCGTCCAACATTCCCAAGCTGATCCAACAGACCTCATACACAAACAAGGAGTCTTGTCCAGGAAGAGTTTTCAAGAAAAAAGGTAGGTCATTGATCTAGCGAAGAAGAAGATAGTATAGCAGAGTGGTAGGACAGATCGGGAATGGGAAAGAGCAAATGAGGAAGACAGCGACAGTGGGAATTTAAAGCACTAAATTTCCAGAAAGTGGGGATACTATTTATACTGAAACCCCCGGCACTCCAACGGGGGGAACTGTTGCCGCAGTTAATTTGTCATGCCTACAAAGGCAAGACAGGTTGTCAACTGGGGCTTTCACTGTACCCTTTATAGGTTAGAACAATCTACAGTGGCAAGATTGCTCATGACCCCAAGGGGTTAACAAAGAAGAGACGCCGACAAATCAAAGCTTATCGGTTGGTTTGATCAAAGATTGCCCATTATATCATATATCTTGTGACAATGCACTTAAGTGAACTCATGGTCGAACAAATATAAACAAACATCCACGATACCCTGGCCGTTTAAGACAATGCACAACTTTTTTTTCCTCAATTACAAAATGCACTCCCTTACATCTACTAAAAGTAGACAGATTTTCCATTTAAAATTAAAATACCGATGCCAATGTTACAAATACTAATCATAAAATGCAAGCGAATAAAAGAACACTAGCTTACAATTGTTTTGTTTTTTAAATAATTTTCAAACTAACTTTGTTTTCCTTTTTTTTAAACGTAATTTTTGGAAAAATATTCAAAACATTTTAACCTTGCATTATTACATTTTCAAGTCAATTTTGATTTCAAATTTGTGTTTTTTTGTTTTGTCATACTTCCGTACATTTTTTTAACTGTACATTTGCAGGTAAAAAGACCAGAACACTAAGAAAAAGCAGAAAAGGAAAGGCAGAGAAGAGAAGGGAAGAGAAGCGAAGAGAAGAGGAGGAAGACATTACATTACATGGTCGTTGCTTTAGGTCCAGCGGACTCTTCCGAGCCAAATCAGGACCAGAGAGAGGAGGAAAAGAAAAAGAAGTTAGAAGAAACTAGGAATATTGTTCAGAGTACATTCGCAGTCTGAAACGAATAATGGTGTAACTTATTCATAACTATGATTGAGTTACGGCAGTGCTCTTTTCAGGATGTTCAGTTTACTATGATATCGATTTCTTGACATGTTCGGATCGGTCTATCATTCATGACAAAGACATACACTGTTTACATTGTACAGAGGTCATGCACGAAGGCATGTATGCGGTTGTTAATCGCACGTGTGTGATCATCTTCGCTATACATGTTCACAATGACGAGAAAATCTACGTCTTGTTTGTAGTTCGGTTTTAATACTTCTAGAGGTTTATCTTACTCGGCATAGAAGATTTGCTAATCCTGCTGAGCGTGTTAATGAGTTTTAAAGTAAATTACATTATTGCTTTCTTTAGTATTACTAATGTACAGGAAGTCGAGAGTTAAAGGGAGACACCGAGTCGTCCCAGGTTCTTGAGGTTTTAAACAGAAGCTTGGGCATGTTTCTTACGATGCAACGATTCTTACTCCAGATCATTATTTTGACTCGAATTTCATACTTTGATTCCAGAACATCATGTTAACTATGGTTATAGTAGGTGTCGAACTGTGATCGCAGCTGTAGAGTAAGGAGATCGTCGCGAACGTGTTTCTGAATTTAGTCCATAATTAAATCTGTATTTAGAACTTTGTATTTTGCAGTGGCAGCAAGGAACAGGATTATGCTCCTATTAACTTCAGCTCTCCACCTGAGCTCAAACTGTTAAGGATAGAGCTCGTTTCGCAAGACCTAGGGGATGTTCTTGCTGGGATATTTCTGATGAGACCAGTCCATATTATCTACCATGATGGTATCGTATTCGCTGACTCTGCTGGCGCCTTCTGGTGCGCCCTCTTCAAAGACGACAGTGTCACTCTGCAGCCCGGTGGGTTTTGTCAGGTGCTCTTTTGGCGTGGAGGTATGTTTGGCCTTGCTGCGATCGCGCTTGACTTTCAGGTTGGGAGTAGACGAGGGTATCGTGTCATCAGCTTGCGGCTTGTCCTTCCTCCTCCTCGAAGATCTCCGCTCGTTGCAAGTATATCCGCGAGCTCTCTTAGGAATGTGTGCTTCACCCTTCGTGTGAGAGTATCTATGCATCCTGCAGGCACTGCGTACCCGACTACCTGTCCTGGTAGAAGTATTTGAATGGTCATGCGTCATGGGAGGGGTTTTATTTTGACTGGGAGAGGGTGCAGCTTTTATAAGACTATTTCTATAGGTAACAGGACAATAGCCACCTTCCGTGGACACATCCGAGTTCTTGTGCAACAATTTCTTTTGGACACTTGGGGCCTCATCTGAATCACATCCTAATGGTTCCGGGCGATTCTCGAACGCACACACGGGACAAGGTTCTTCGTGTTTAGAAATAGATCTGTCAATAACTCGGCTGCTGTCGCTGTTCATGTTTTCGGAGGTTTTGCGGACAGGTTCGTCCCTGATGTTTGCGTGCAACAGACTCTGTGGCTTTTTCGGTGTACAAGAGACAGCGTTCAGATTGTTCAGTCGCGAGGGCCTGCGGTCAATAGATAAGCTAACATGCTGGTCATCAGTGCCGTCAGCATATACAATACCTTGCTGGTCATCAGTCATTTCTGGCCTTCTGTCTAAAGTGTCGTGCTCTTGTTCGCCAACGCTGCATTCGCTGATTTTGGACAGCCTGTTCTGCAATCCCAAGGCACGCATCGGCATAATCTTGGTTTTGGTCCCAGATATTTTCCTAGGCGAACAATCGGGTCTTAAAGGCGTTACTTGATCTTTACGCTCGTTATCCCCTGAATCGGATTCGGAATCTTCCACTTCGAACGTAACATTGCCATCAGCGTCAGCCGTCTGGTGGCTGATGTCAAATGCGTATCTAGATTGAGAGTTCCCTTGAGAATTGCTGGCGGAGTTGTCGCGGTTGGCATAACCAAACAAGTGTCGCAAGAGACCACCGGCACCAGGAACTCCGCTAGCTTCACCAGAAGTGTCCAAGCTGAGGTTCACGCTGTTTATGCTGTCCATGATGCTATTGGACTCCGTCACCCCAGACGACCTTCTGCTTGCGCTGTCACGGAATGTCCCGATGAAGATGCATTTATCGCACAGCACTTTCCGCATCAGCCATTTAACCTTCATCTGCGCACCAACAAAGAGTATTATGGAATATAGGTATGATGTGTAAAAGCGTAATTTACTACACAAATATGGCAATGCAAAAATCTACGATCGGTGTTATACAACAAAGTCTATGGCTACAAGACCCTCATCAAAGGAAAACTAAAGGTCTCTAACGTGCGCACCATAGATTGTTATTCTTTGATGAGAATGAAATGATGAGTGAACATAAGCCACTTCGTGAAACAATTCAATTGAGCTCAATATTGCTAAATAGTAATGAATCGAATTATCCTAGTCAGCTCTGTTTCATAACTTTCTCGCTTGATTTGGATTGATTACATAATCTGTTTGTTATTTCCGCCAACAAACAAAATCGCGTAACTCATTTTATTAAATAAACAAGATACCATGAATCAAAACTACAAAAACCTATCAATACAAGGATGAAAATTAAGTTAAGACTGAATATTGGGATTACGTTAAACAAAACTGACTGCGTTTAATAAAGGTATTCATGTCCTTTTAATTATATGGTTGCTACATTTCATTAAGCTCATATTTTGTTAGTGCTTGATCACTTCATGCAAAGATTTTACCGTAACTAACATACACTCACGCGAACACAGAAGCGAATGCTGAAGACTTTGGAGCCCTGGAAGCTGTGGCTGGTTTGGCAGTCTGGGGGTACTTTGGGGCCAACGGCCAGAGACTTCAGTACCTGACCAGCTCCAATCGCTGGCAAATAGATTTTGGACACCCGCTCTTGGTAGTTCTTGAAGTCCCCACTCCGTATAGAACACCCTGCCTCGGTGGTTCTACTCTCAACGAACGTGAACTCCTGCATGAAAAGAGTCAGAATTAGGTGTAGTAGATTTTTTATTTGAAGCATAAATTAAGAACAGTGAATTTTAATATGTATAAATTCAGAAAATTGAATATTATATATATGAAATATAATGGTCCTGATTTGGCTTTTTGCAGCCCGCTGGACCATACAAACCTTAATTAACTAACAAAATATGAGATATAATTAAGATTATTTTACAAGAATTGGTTAGTAGTAATATTGGACGTCATTTCTATAAGTTATAATTATTTTACAATTTCATTTTTTAATTGTTCAGTTTTGTGTACTTTGTTTAATCCCTTTCAGTATGACAATTCCGTATTTGTTTAATATTTTCCCCTGCTCCCATCAAGTCTAAAATCACTTAGGTGAACAGACGTTACATTAAAGAAACAAACAAACAACAAGAGTCAGTACACATAGTGGTTAATGAAGGATTTTCCTTTTCTCGCTTAAAGAAATGGAACTGGGGATAACGACATCCTCGTGGACATAATCCTTAATAGATTAAATCCCCCGAGGGGCAAGGGAATGGTTGGAATAAAAGGAAGTATAAGACTATATAATCTTTATCCGATGGAATCCCCGAGGGGGGTGGGGGAGGGAATGATAGGAAAGATTTGTCTTCCTTCTCCCTTTTCTTAGCTAACAATGGCAGTCCATGTCTTGCAAAGAAAAGCTCGTTTACAGCGACTTTTCTAGATCTGCTATTTGGGTAATGTTTGACCAATACAATGCGCATTCAGCGAACATCTGCTTCAGACGCGCATCTTAAGGCTTACCAGCGCGACCTTCTAAATCTTACACTATTAGCAGGTTAACACAACTACATTTTTATGTTGCCGCGTTTTTACTGAGAAGGCACCCGAATTTCCTGCCCTTGTAAGGGTGAGAAATATCTATAAAAAGGAATAAATAATCCCGAATGCAAACTTGTTTTTTCCAAACTAGTTCCAGCCATTCGCATCCCGAATAAATAAAACCTACGGTTAAAATAACACAACAAAATCGTACATAAATACTGCTAACCTTCCAGAGAGTTACTGAGACTCTTCTAGTCCGGCACAAGGTACCGTTGGTGATGTCGACCTCGATAGGGATAGCTTCACCGCGGACGACCCACGGCAATGGAAGGTTGAGACTACAAATAAGTTGATTCATGGTCCACGGTATCATGGTCCGTTCCACTATCACAGGCTGCAAGGCGAGGCAAGGCAAGGCAATGCACATTTTCATGAGAATGAAATAACAAAATACTAAGGGCACAGGGAGATGAATAAAACGACATACACAAACTTGCAAAGCATAATTCAAAACATACAAATGAACTGTGAATGAGAGTATACACCGATGTCTAGTCTGTGCACGCACGCATTCCACAGCACAGACTTTAAAAGATCCTGACGCTCATGTGCTAGACGGGCGAGTGCCGGCTACACAAATATCTCCAGCAAGCACTAGGTCCTTTCTCCCTCATACCCCGGTCGCCCAGGATTGTGCTCAGTTCTCTGGGCGTTAGACTATGCACCCAAAAGCTGCAAGTTGGCGCTTCGGGCGTCTTGAGTTAAATCCTCTATCGGGTAGCGCCCTGAGCAGTTATTTAGCTGAAAAGCGCTATATAAAAAAGATTAAATAAATATAAAAATAAATAAATTGAAATATAATTGTAACAAAGAAAAAAATAAAAAGGAGAGGGGTGGGGGTGGTGTTGGTGGTGTTGCAACAATAAATCTAACAATATGTTGCAATCTGTACGAGTTCATGGGTGTCTATTGACTGTGTATTTAAATATATATTTCTACTTTTTTATCATCAGGGAGGAGGGTACGACGTTAAAACGTATATTGAACTTTTTAAAAATCACAATCTTACCTCGATATCCCACGTGACAGGGCCAGATATGATGGCTTCTACGTGGTCGTTCCTGACCACCAGAGGGGTGAACAACTCCAGTGAATACTCTTTGTTATCCCCTATGTCGAGGCGTCGGTACTTCACCTGTACACAGAGTTCGTTTATTTCATTAAGGTTTGTCCATACCTAGTCTTAAAGTACACAGATTTTTTACAGGTCTCTATCTATCTATCTATCTATCTATCTATCTATCTATCTATCTATCTATCTATCTATCTATCTATCTATCTATCTATCTATCTATCTATCTATCTATCTATCTATCTATCTATCTATCTATCTATCTATCTATCTATCTATCTATCTATCTATCTATCTATCTATCTATCTATCTATCTATCTATCTATCTATCTATCTATCTATCTATCTATCTATCTATCTATCTATCCTAATCTAATCTATCCTAATCTAATCTATCCTAATCTAATCTATCCTAATCTAATCTATCCTAACCTATCATAATTTAATCTATCCTATCCCAACCCAACCCAACCCTACCCTGCCCTGTCTTGTCTTGTCTGTCTGTCTATGATAGATATGTCTGTCGGTCTGTGATAGATAGATAGATAGATAGATAGATAGATAGATAGATAGATAGATAGAGAGATATATATCACTATTTCCAGAAAACAGGCTCAACGTGCATATATATATAGTTACACCGAACTACTATTCTTGCACTCCAACTTCAGGAGAGAAAAATAACGAAATAACATCACCTAACCAAATTAAAAATGCCACAAAATATTCAAATTATCAGTGTAATGTGAAAAATCTAATGACACAAAACCTCCACGTTATTTATAACAATGTAATATTCAAAATGGATGTGTGATGGGGTGGTCGGTGGGATGGATGGCAGAGCAGCTCCTACTTTCTCTTTTTCTTCTTCTTCCCCTCCTCCTCGTCTACCTCTTCTGCGCATTGTATCACAGTTCCACCTGCGCTCATCGTACCCTCGAGTTCAAAACGTGGCGGATCCGTCCTGATACAGATCCTCCCCATTCATAGGTGTCGGGCAGCGGAGTGTTTATCTCCAACTGAGCATCTTTGGAGACTGACTGTCCAGGATAAAGAGCCAGGGGCGCTTCACCTGGTATTGCAGAAATCGTCATCTTGTGTTAAGCAAAAACAATAGGATAACAAATAATAATAAATATTATTACAATGACAATACTCTCTTAACTGTTTATTACAATCCTCTCTAATGGGCCATGCTGCTGCTCCTACTTTCTTCTTTTACCCATAATACAGGCAGCTAATTTCCATTTTTTCAAGCACCCAAGAATTCTTATTTTGTTTGTTTCGTTTCTCTTTTTCTTTTGTTTCCTGGGACAATCCCCTAAAAGGGCAACAAACTCCTCGATTTGGATTCAGAAGAAAGTGCACTGTATGATGAGAGTACCTGTTCCTGTACTTACTGCAACGACCAAGAAGTGAGTTAAAAGGAAACTGTAAAAGGAAAAGACTACAATCCACATGTACCAAACCAGAGAACGGTCATGAGCTTGTTTATAGTACTGTAGGCCTATAGCAGTATAGGCCACACATAACGATCGGTTCCAAGAACAGACAACTATTGAAACAAATTAACGCAATAGCAAACAACAACAATAACACGTGGGCCTACACTTAGACCTCCAACAAGAGCGAACAGTGCAGTGTCGCGAGAGTGATTGTAATGCAACATGTACCACGTCCCAAGATCATGGATGGCGTACGTAGGCCTATAAAGTCTTCACGGACTGAGTTGGAAAACTCGTGGATGGCTGAACGTGCGCCATTTCTCATGTAGGAAGTCCGTCGCTGCTGCCATATTCCGTCGCCGGTCATAGTCACGGTCCACTCTGAAACACATACATAACATCGTGATGATGTTGTTGATGAGAAGGAGGAGGAGGAGGAGAAGGATGAGAAGGCGAAGGAGGAGGAGGAGGAGGAGGAGGAGGAAGAGGAGGAAGAGGCGGAGGAGGAGGAGGAGGAGGAGAAAAAGGAGGAGAACATTACCAGCATCGTCATCAGTTGTACCCTCCTCTTTCTCCTTATCATCATCATCATCATCATCATCATCATCATCGTCATCGTCATCATCATCATCATCAGCAGCAGCAGCAGCATCATATATCCTGGTTGGTTAATTATTCATTGCTTACAAGGTCCAGCGGACTGCTAAAGCCGAATCAGGACCACAAAATCAAGACTACAACTTCGCTGAAAGAAGACTCACCCCTTATCCGCACACAAGATCTGCCGAAACAACCCTAGTGGTAACTCCACCAGCCGGTCTCTTTACAATAAAGACATCCCCACGCAGGGGATGCTGAGGCTATACTCTAATTTATCGAACCCCCATTTACAAAAACAAACTAGAATACAAACATCATTATAAAATATCAACAAAACACACATATAAAATGCCTACATTGCCAAATAATAACATCATTGGAAGCCCCAGTGACCATTTGGCAGAATGCGCCCAATATTCCCAAGCTGTTCCAACAGACCTCACACACAAATGAGGAGTTTTGTCCCGGAAGAGTTTTCAAGAAAACAGGTAGATGAACGGTCTAGCGAAGAAGAAAATAGTATAGTAGATTGATAGAACAGAGTAGGAATGAGACAGAACAAAGGAGAAAGACAGCAACAGTGGGAATTTAAAGCACTACATTTCCAGAAAGTGGGGATACTATTTATACTGAAACCCCCGGCATCCCCACGGGGGTACAATAAGGAGACCTGGTTTTGTGGAGGACAGATTTGGGTACAACCCTTACTGTTTTTTTGCTATTAAATGTCCGCTAGTGTGTGTAGCAGTTATTGTTAATGTCATCTGTTAAGGATTGATCACCCTACTGTAATATTAACCAAAAGCAATTGTTTAACTCGTACACGACGTATCTTTGTCTTTTAGGGGATGATTGGGTGGTTCTAAGTGCATGTTTAAATATTTGTTGCAAGAACCTTTTAAATTGAATACAAAATTGTTATTAAAACGCCCTTCGTTTTGATGCCCAAAAAGGTTCTGCCTCTCTCTCTCTCTCTCTCTCTCTCTCTCTCTCTCTCTCTCTCTCTCTCTCTCTCTCATCTGTCTGTCTCTCCTCTCTTAGTTCACTATAGAAAATAGATTAAAAAAGACAACAATCTCTTTCAATTTGAATGCGCTACGCTCGCAGGAAAAAGCAGCCAGAACAAAGTGACCTGTAACCTGTGACCTTTCCACCTTCCCCATCTCCCCCTTGTTGAAATGTTTGTATTTTCTTTTGTGGACCAGTGTGGGCCACAAGCAGCAGTAAATGTGCTGTATGCATGAATTATAGACATGTACAAAATGATGCGTGATGGGGGCTACGACTATTTAGGTATGACTTACCACTGGCTACAGGTCTGCAGTAGTAAAAATAAAAAAATGTCCTGGCAAAACCCTTTTTTTGTCCGTGGGTATGTTACTTTTGTAGTTTGTGTTATTGTTTTTTATTATTTATTTTGGTGTGAGCGGAGTATCGATGTGTGTATGGGTGGTTCCAAGTATATGTTTATATTTATATATTTAACAATATCCTTTAAAATTTGGAAAAAAAGTTATTAAAATGCCCTTTGGTTTGACGCCCAAAATACAAGGTTCTCTCTCTCTCTCACTCTCTTTACCCCCCCCCCCCCTCTCTCTCTCTAATCTGTGTCTCTCTCCTTTCTCTCTATTCCTCTCTCTCTCTCTAAGTGTGCGAGAGAGAGAGAGAGAGAGAGAGAAGAAGAAGAAGAAGAAGGAAGTACTTTAGTAATTTTTAACTAACATGCCAACCTATCGGATCCTTATGTTAATAGTTTGCGACTCTCCCACATCAATCTGCACAATATTACCGAATTCGAAATCACAATGACAGACTCACCCACAATTTCGATGGGTACGTTGGTGTTAACGATCTGTGTACAGTTTATCTTCTCGCCTGGGCACGCTGTTGGGCACACGGAGGTCAAATTACCTTTGACCCCGAACCGCAGCAGCAGCGAAACAACGCTACCATCATCTCCCCATGTCGTGGAGTTCATTTTTCTCTCAGCAAGTGGCAGATCTATTGAGACCAAGTAAAAACACAGGACATAAATCATAAAATTTTAAGCAACAATTGCTTAAAAGCAATAACAACAAAAATGTCATTGCTTGTTTCAAGCAACGGCTTAGTTGGAACCCCTCCTCCATCCTCTCAAATAATTTAATTCATCGTTGATCGATTGGATGTGGTGTTCATAATTCTAAGCATCATTCTCATCATTCTAATCATCATTATAATGGCCACCACTATCACTCAATTTCATCACCACCTCTGCAACCAGCTTCAACAAATCAATACCAACATCAGCTCTATCCCCCAACATTATCACAAGAATCATCATCATCATCATCATCATCATCATCATCAACAACAACAACAACAACAACAACAACAACAACAACAACAACAACAACAACAACAACAACAACAACAACAACACTACCTTAAATCAGTCAGAAAAACAAAATCACCACTACTACCACCTTTACCTCCCTTTCCCAGTAGCATAATTATCATTTTCATCGTTATCGTCCTCATCATATCTTCATCGTTGTCATCATCATCTTCATCACCTGTATCATCATCATCATCATCATCATCGTCATCATTATCATCATTATCATCATCATAACTGATTGATAACTTGTGAGTAATTATGCATTTCCTGTGTTGTATTATTGTACGAAAGAATGCAAAAATTAAAATACTAACTGAAAAGACGAAGACATTAAATGTAAACATCAAAGCTCACCTGCATAAATAAATGCACTTTCGCTAACTCGGATATTCCAACGGTAATGGTTCAAATATACCCAATACAATTATGATGAGAATAAAAGTTCCTCATCAGTAAAAGGCCTAATAATTAATTTGCAATATAAAATATACATCTACCGACAAGGAATAGCTTGCGACAAAACGCGCTTATTCCAAGCAAGGTCGGACAGCATCCAATCGCACACGCTTTAGTAAACACCGACGCGAAATTGTGTTATTGTGATGTGCTTACAGTTTACTCAACACAAAGGCGCCTGCACGTGCATTTCGTGCGTTAACTCTCTCTCTCTCTCTCTCTCTCTCTCTCTCTCTCTCTCTCTTTTAGTCACAGATTTAAAAAAATAGATAATGTTTCAGGTTTTGTATTGAACGTATTTTCATTGAAACAATGATTGTAGATTTTTACAAACATATTCATACATATGCATAAAATATAAGTCATTTTATATATAAAATGGAGACAGAACGCCTACAATAAAAAAAGAATGTAGATGTGGATATGTGTGTGTGTGTGCGTGTGTGTGTGTGTGGGTGTGTGTGTGTGAGAGAGAGAGAGAGAGAGCGTTTATGGCGTACGTGAATGAATTACCAAACTAAAAAATAGCAAACTGGCGTTATATTAATAGTTATTCCATTTTAAAAAAAATGTTTGTTGTGGTTGTTTTTTTGTTTTGCTTGACCGGGAATAAGTTTTCGGATTTCATCTTTTCGACGAATGAAGTGTCTTATAGCTGGTTTACGTCTTCTTAGTCTTTAAATAACAATAATATTAATATTTATTATCTGTTTATTGTATCACTTTAATATTGCGCTTTTCCAGCTCAAGAGCTGCTCAAGGCGCTGGTCGATACAAGATCTAGCTCAAGCCTCTCGAGGAGCCCACCTGCAACCTTTGGGCGCATAGTCTGACGCCCAGACGATTGAGCATCATCTTGGGCGACCGGAATGGGGATAAGGGACCTAGTGCACGCTGGGTGTATTTGTGCAGCCAACACTCACTCGTCTAGGACATGAGCGTCATGATCTTTAAAGTCTGTGCGATGGAATGCGTGTGTGCACAGACTAGACCTCGGTTTATATTCTCAACCGAAGGAGTGATAGCGCCTCCTTGTATCACTTCCATTCGTATCTTCCTTCATGTTGACTCAATGGTGCCTTTTTCATCATCATCAAAACATCGTCATCATCGTCATAAATATCATTATTATCATCATCATCATCATCATCATCATCATCATCACCAAGATTCAAGATTCAAGAATACTTTATTATCTCAAACAGAGAAATTAAGACTGGATTTGCTGACAATACTATAATTGCAATAAATGTGTGAGAACATACAATTACAAACATTCACTCATTCAAAGGTTGAAAAAATGCATAGACTTATATAACAAAGCAACAGACAACAGTAAAGTAAAAAAAAAAAAACTCAACAATAAAGAATGCGAAAGGTCCCCAATTGAAAACAGTTGGAGGGGAGACCAAATTAAGACAATCCAACACGCGCGCACACACACACACACACACACAAGCACGCACACCAGTCCCCTATATGCTATTGTGTCTGGGGACGTTAATTTAACCAACAACAACAAGCACGCACACCATAACATACTGGTTTTATTCATTCTAAGAGACAAATATTAATCGTTTTTTTTAATAGTTGGATGGATTTGGGGACAAAGCTAGATTTGGATCGTACTTGGGTACACGGAAACGGCATCTAGATAGAAGAACATCATACTGTTTGCCCAGAACATGTGTAGTCTCCCGCAATCATGCTAGCCTTTTGCACAACACCACATTCATACAACTCATGCACTCTCCTGCTGCTCATCCACTACTTTTCCGCACACCTTCACCACTCTGTCAAACACATTCTTGTTTTTTACACTCAAGCTACCATACCAGGATATAAAACCAACTATAGGAACAGATTCAATTTTACACCTGTAAAACGAGCAGAGGACGGACTTTTTCACATTTAGAAATCGGAGTTTTGAGAGACAGTACATTTATTTATTTATTTATTTATTTTATTTTATTTAATCGTTCTTATATAGCGCTTTTCCAGCTCAAGAGCTGCTCAAGGCGCTGGCCAATACAGGATCTAACTCAAGCCGCCCGAGACGCCCACCCGCAGCCTTTGGGCGCATGGTCTGACGCCCGGACAACTGAGCACAATCCTGGGCAGCCAGGGATGGGGGAGAAGGACCTAGGTGCATGCTGGGTGTGTTCTTGTCACCGGCACTCACCCGTCTAGGACATGAGCGTCAGGATCTTTAAAGTCCGTTATGATGGAATGTATGCGACACAGACTAGACCTCGGTTTATACTCTCATCCGAAGGAGTAGGAAAACAGGAGTAAAGTGTCTTTCCCAGGGACACAACACAATGGCCCGGCCAGGGCTCGAACCCGGGACCTTCAGATCCGCAAGCCGAAGCACTAACCATTAGACCACAGTGCCTCCACCGGAATGCCTCCACCGGAATTTGTGATTGACATTTGTTGTGAATGGACGCGGTATTAACATGAACATTAAGTTTGTTGTCGATAACAGTCCCGAGACATTTGTACTCATTCATGCGCTCCATTTTCACGCCATCAATAAACAGATTGGAATACAAATGGGTGAGGAAAGGGGGGAGGGGGTGGTCTATGGACGTCAAGCAACATTTCTTTTTTTAATCTTAACAGTCAGAGCAAAGTAGTTCTCTTTGCAGCAGGTGGAAAATCGTTGAACCTCCTGAATGTAGTGGCCCATCATCATCATCATCATCATCATCATCATCATCATCATCATCATCATCATCATCATCAACGTCATTATTATCATCATCATCGTCATCATCATCATCATCGTTGTCGCCGTCGTCGTGGTCGTTGCAACCTGCGTGATCACTGGGAAGAGAAAAAGGATGGGAACAGAAACAGCGTTGGTTTAATCAAGGGATGCAAGTACTTGCCACGACATGGACACTTTAAAGGAATAATGCCTAGTTTTGTCTCCCTTGACAAGAATTACTATGCGTACGTGTCGGCAACATCTAATCATAAAATCAATCTCCCTTGAAAGAGAAGAAAATAAAATGTTTACCCTTCAATTAAGAACCTACACACCAAGCACCCTTGCATAAAATGTGTCCCTTAAAGGGCTGCTATCACGCAAACATTTATAATTTCTTTATAGAACTGACCATCTGATGAGATCAATCCTCTTTCTTGCTTTCCCCCCACATCCTAACAATTAACATCCGCTAACAGCATTAACAACATCTATATCATGTGATTGTAGAATTCAAGAAAGTCTTTGACCGAGTCTGGCACGCAGTTCTGTGAGCAATCATGAGAGTGTACAACGTCAGCTCTAACATTATTGAAGTCATCAAAAGCCTGCATGACAAGATTACAGTGCAGTCGTCTACAACAGCGCCATCTCGAACTGGTTCAGAACAACAATCGGCGTTCGTCAAGGATGCCTACTCTCTCTAACAACTCTTCAATATCTTCCTGGAGCGCACAATGTCAGATGCCCTTGCAGGTCACAAAGGCACGATTACCGTAGAGGGTAGAGCAATCTCCAACCTCCGTTTTGTGGATGAAATTGATGGATTGGCTGGAGAAGATCAAGAACTTGAACAACTGGTGCAGAGGCTTGACATAACCTCCAGAGCCTTTGGAATGGAAATAAGTGCAGAGAAGATCAAAATGATGACCAAAAACACCAATGGCATCAACATGGACATCAAATTCCAAGGCCAATCCCTCAACACAGTGCATTGCTTCAAATGTTTAGGAGCCATTGTATCAGACAATGGGTCCCGACAGGAAGTTACGTCCCCTATATGCTCATGTGTCCGGGGACATTGATTTATTTAAAGAAAGAAAGAAACAGGAAGTTCTCTCCAGGATCGCACAAATAACTGCTGCCCTGACAATGTTGAAGCCCATTTGGAAATACAGGACCATCAGCCTACATTCCAAGGTAAGATTGCTGCGCTCTCTTGTTATCTCTATCTTCCTGTGACGGGGGTTTTATTGTTGCTGGGCTCTGCACAATGGACTGCTGTTACCCACACGTCTTAGTCGATGGGGATCGCTAGTAATCTCCCTTTGACATTTATTTGTTTAGCTCGGTCTGTGTTTAGGCTGGGGTACAGAGATATATAGAAAAATGGTAAAAGATCACTGTCACACTAGCTTTCACACGGCTATGAATCATATGTAGTCCAGCCACTTGATATCAGTAAAAATCACACATTTATTTCCTCTACTCTATACACGATATTCGAAGTACGAAACTAACTTAAAAGTTCAATTGTCAATGCGAATGATTTGATCGCTGATAATCTAGGCAGCTACTTTTTCTTCATCGGGCACTGGCTACTTTCTGCCATAAGGGTCAGCGTTCTTGAAGAGTGGACTACTGTGGTCCTGTTTATACAGAGTTTTAGTGCACTGTTTCTTGTGGCACTTAACTGCATGGTTGAAGCGCTCCGTTGAGGTCGCTTCTGGGACAATCTGTGTGGCCGTGTAGTCTTTGGCTTTGTTGTTCGACGGTTGGGCTATCTGCGCGCAATGCTGGAGATGCCTCGGCAGCCAACTGTAAGCGTTGACTTGGTGTTGTCTTTTGCTGAGTTGGGCTCATGATATACCGCCTGCTCGTCTGTAACATATGAGGCAAAATTCTGCACAACCCTGTATAATAGGTTTGTGCAGAGCATCTCACTGAAGGCCAAAGTAGCCCTTAGTGATAGCTCCACATCTCTATACATAAGCAACGAACATTCTGCTAAGTCTGTGGTTTACTGAAATCTCCACTCTAATTTCCTATACATATATGAATAAAACTTGTGGTTAACTATACACATAAAGAAATAATAATATTATAAACATTCTCGGGTACAGCCACTGGTCTGCAAGCATACATATAGGTTAAACAACAGTGGATCCGTACATAATACAACATGGCGTCGGCCGGTCATGCTTGCCTCGTGGTCGGATTCTTCCACGTGGTCACGCAAAGATCGGACTAACAATTCAATTGTATGCATAGCAAATTCCACAAACATAATTTCAACAATAATATAAATACATCACGATGAAACAGAAGTATGTTAATTTACCTCTTTGACAATGCCAGGCCGTGGCTACTTGATTGAATTCAAATATTCAACAAGTACTGCTGTCTAATCTTCTCAGGAGAGAGATTTCTGCTTGAGTGTACTGTGTACTGCTCAGCGTTTCAAACTAGACTGACATTCTATCTCTCTCCTTGAATCACCCAGAACCGGTTCTAACTAACCTGGCTGTGTCCCGATTGGCTGAAAACGTCTAAGTGGCTGTAAACTTCGAAACACCATCGTAGGCTGCGATGATGTCTATTACTGTGCTTGCATCCAGCTACAACTGTGTTACGCATGATCACTTACGTCGTCTGCTAGAGACTACAGTAACCTTCTAAGTTTTACTACTGACCAAACAAGCAAAAACTCAAATGCAGTGGAAACGGGGCTCTTGTGACACTTCCTATACGCTTGTGAAACATGGATTCTCACAGCAGACCTACAACGAAGAATACAAAACATTGAGATGTGGTGCTACAGAAGACTTCTGGGGTTTTCCTACAGCCTGCACATCACCAACGACGAAGTCCGACAGATCATCACACAAGCCATTGGACAACACGATGACATGCTCAGTGATGAAGAAACGAAACTCCGATGGTATGACCACGTCACCAGATCATCAGACCTTGCAAAGACCATCCTGCAAGGCACGATTAAAGGAGGCAGAAGAAGATTGATTGATTGATTGTTGCTTTAGGTCCAGCGGACTCTTCCGAGCCAAATCAGGACCGGACAACCCCCAATCCGCATAAAAGATCTGCTGAAACAACCCTAGTGGGAAAATTGAATGCCCTCCACCGGCCAGTCACTTTACAATAAAGGCATCCCACGCAGGGGACGGCTGAGGCTTTACCCCAACTACTCGAACCCCCGGTTACAAAAACAAAATAGAATACAAACATCATTATAAATTATCAACAAAACATATACATATAAAATGCCTATACTGCTAAATAATAACATCATAGGAAGCCCTAGTGACCACCCGGCAGAAAGCGTCCAACACTCCCAAGCTGATCCAACAGACCTCATACACAAACAAGGCTGCCGTGATTTGACAAAACCGAGTAAGTCCACCTAAGGTCGAAAATGAGTTTTTTGCGCCATCAAACTTGCAAGAGAATGACGCATCTTACCTGTAAAAATCAAATCCGAACTATGTTTAGATTTGGAGATATCATAGAGTAAGTCCTTGTTAAAAAAAATTTTAAGTGGGGGAATAAACTGATAAAACCAAGCAAGTCCCCTGCGATTTTGTTTCGGCGATCCTCTGGCTGATGCTCGAGTTGGCATGATGACGTCATTTTCTACAATAACCTGACAAAGAAAAGTAAGTCCTCCCGACCAATGAGAAAGCGCCTTAAGATAAAGTGAACCAGTGAGAATCCATGTTATTGCTGTTGTGCAATTTTATTTTCCTGTGAAAATAATGACGAAATTTCGGTCAGCAAAGGACGTGTTCGGCTTTTTGAAAAAGAGTTTTCTTCATGTACTTTCCTGCCCACCATGAAGGATCCTGTAGATCTTACGCCTACGCGGCAACTTCCACGAGGTGTGGAAATAAACAAACAAACTATCCTATCCTATCCTATCCTATCCTATCCTGTCCCGTAACCCTGAGGTCGTAGGGGCACAACAGATGATCGTTTAACCAGCATACTCCATCTATCTCTGTCCTCAGCAGCCCTGATGGCTTCGCTCAGTGTCAAACCAGTCCATTCTCGAATGTTGTCCTCCCACCTCTTTTTCGGTCTCCCTCTTCTTCTACCTCCTTGCACTGTGCTTTGCAGAATAGTCTTTGCAAGGCCTGATGATCTGGTGACGTGGCCCTACCATCGGAGTTTCCGTTTCTTCACCACTGTGAGCAGGTCATCGTGTTGTCAAATGGCTTGTGTGATGGTCTGTCTGTCGGACTTCGTCGTTGGTGATGTGTTGTGTATAGGAAATGCCCAGAAGTCTTCTGTAGCACCTCATCTCCATGCTTTGTATTCTTCGTTGTAGATCTGCTGTGAGGGTCCACGCAAGCATATAGGAAGATGGAGATGACAAGGGAGCGCAGCAGTCTTACTTTGGAATGTAGAATGATGGTCCTGTCTTTCCAAATGGCTTCAACCTTGTCAGGGCAGCAGTTGTTTGTGCTATCCTGGAGAGGACTTCCTGTCGGGACCCATTGTCTGATACAATGGCTCCTAAATATTTGAAGCTATGCACTGTGTTGAGGGATTGGCCTTGGACTTTGATGTCCGTGTTGATGCCATTTGTTGGTCATCATTTCGGTCTTCTCTGCACTTATTTCAATTCCACAAGCTTTGGAGGTGGTGTCAAGCCTCTGTACCAGCTGTTCAAGTTCTTGTTCCTCTCCAGCCAATCCATCAATGTCATCCGCAAAACGAAGATTGGAGATTGCTCTACCCCCTATGCTGACTGTGCCTTCCTGATCTGCAAGACCATCTGACATGATGCGCTCTAGGAAGATGTTGAAGGGTGTTGGAGAGAGTAGGCATCCTTGACGCACACCGATTGTTGTTCTGAACCAGTTCCCGATGGCGCTGTTGTGGAGGACTGCACTGGTAGCCTTGTCATACAGGTTTTTGATGACTTCAATAATTTTAGTTCTGATGTTGTACGCTTTCATTGTTGCCCATAGAGCTGCATGCCAGACTCGGTCAAACGTTTTCTTGAAGTCTATGAACACATGATATAGATGTTGTTGGTGCTGTAGGTATTTCTCACAGATTATTCTGAGGTTGAAAATCTGTTCAGTGGTACTTCGCCCTGCCCTGAATCCTGCTTGTTCTTCAGCTATGATTTGTTCAGCTTGGGGTTTCAACCTGTTGAGTAATATTTTTAATATTTTTAACGAAAACAATACAACTTATGTTAATCTGATGAATAAAAATTGATGCAATAACAAGTAATATTTTCAGGAGGACCTTGCTGAGATGGATGATGAGGCTGACGGTGCGGTAATTTTCACACTCCTGAAGGTTACCTTTTTTGGGAAGAGTGATGACAAGCGACTGGGCCCATGGTATAGGCCACTCTCCACTCTGCCAGATCTTGTTACAGATAATGGTGAGGGCAACAATCATAGCTTCTCCTCCTGCTTGTAGCAGTTCCGCGGGTATGTTGTCCACTCTCGCTGACTTCCCTTTCTTTAGCGATTGCACTGCTGCCTCAACTTCTTCCCGGAGAATTGGGAGGATTTCTTCTTCTCTGTTCTCGGGACATGCTAGAACTGATGGGTCTCCATTTGGTGTATGGTTGTAAAGGTCAGAGCAGTACTCTGTCCATCTGTCCAAGACTTCTTGTTCTTCTGTAAGGCATATGCCAGACTTGCTTTGGATCGTGGAGACTTTGGGCTGTTTGAAACTTGTCAGCCGCTTTACAGTCTGGTAGGCCTTCTTGCTGTTGTTCTTGTTTAGACTGTTCTCTATTTCCTGGTATTGATCTTCTATCCAGTTATCCCTTTGCTGTGCGCATGCCTTTTCGGATGTCATTGTTGATTTTTCGGTAGACATCAGCTCCCTGTGAGGTGTTCTTTTTCTTTCTTTTTTTAAATATCTCTTCGTTTATCACACAGATCCAAAAGTTCAGGTGTGATCCACGGCTTCTTCTTTGGTCGGTGCTTGCCAAGGATCTCAGTGGCGGCATCTGTCACAGCTGAGTTGAAGGTGGTGGTCATGGTGTTGACATCTACTTCACCAGCCCCCAAAATGAGCAGTGGTGCAAATTTCCCTTCAATTGTGGCCTGAAATAGTTCTGCCACCTCCGGGTCTTGCAGTTTGTCCAGGTCGAACTTCAGTCTAGTGCAGTATTTACTCTCTTCAAGTGGAATCGGAAAGACATCATCAAGAGATCGTGGTCACTTCCGATGTCTGCTCCTGGAAAAGTGCGTGTCCTGCCAATGTTGATGCTTGATCTGAAGCGTTTCTTGACCATGATGTAGTCTATTTGGTTGTGATGCTCCCCCCTGGGACTGTGCCATGTCCATCGTCTGGAGTTTTTGTGGAGACCAAGCGTGTTTGCCAGTACCAGATTGTTGTATCTGGCAAACTCCAAGAATCTCAGTCCCCTGTCATTTGTCTCGTTGTTGCAGTGGGGTCCACATGTGTTTCCCTAGTTGTGGTGCGCATCTTGGCCAACCTTGGCATTCCAGTCGCCTTGCACTATGACTATGTCCTTCTTCGGCACTTGGTCAAGGACCGCCTGTAGATTTTCATAAAAACCCTCCACTTCGCTGTCGTCATAGTCTGATGTTGGGGCATAGGTCTGGATGATTGTGATGTTGAAAGGGGCTGCTCTCAGGCGGATGGTAATGAGTCTACTGGGCGGCAACCCATGACAGTGGCTGGAATGTTCTTGTGGACCAAGAATCCAACGCCGTGTTCGTGCCTGTCATCTCTACCGCTGAAATAGAGCTTGTGGCCTTTGTCTGTCGTTGTTTCACCTAGGCCTTTCCAGCGCAGTTCGCTAATGCCTAGAACGTTCCATCGATAGCGGTCCAACTCGTGGGCCAGTTTTTTCTAATTTTCCTTCCGCAGTTAGGGTCCTGAAATTCCAGGTTCCTATGACGATGTTGTTTCTCGTTCGGATCTTGCTAAATTGTCCATCAGTAGCATACTTAACACCTCCGTCCTGTTGGCCAACGGAAGGCGCGGTCCTTGAGCCGGGCGACGACCTATCCGGCATGGACTTAGTGGATAGTGTCATCATGCATGTAGTGTGTCTTGGGCAAAAAAGGACCTGGCGGTGCCCAATCCTCTCCAGGCTGTTGGGCACAGCCGAAATCCACGAATACAGTGTGGCTCGCCTTGGCCCCGAGCACGTGGTCGTTGAACCTGTAGCAACGTGAGGTTCCTCGCCCTGGCCGGTGACTTCTGTGTAGAAGACCAGTGATGCCGTGCTAACACTACCCCTGTTAGTCGCCTCTTACGACACGCCGGGAAACGTTGGGCCTATTCTATTCAGTGCCCGAACCCACAAACAAACAGCAACAAATATATTACAGACACACAACAAGGGCAACAAAATACAAGACATACACGTGGTGTAAAGGCAGGAAGATCGCTACAATAGGAAACTGAAAGTAAAATAGTTTTGTATTTTTAAAATTAAATTGGCTGTATCTAATATTAATTTGAAGGGAGAGCAAAAAACCCCATGACTCCTGCATACCAACCCAGGAATATTAAGTGAAGAATGGCTAAAAACAATAAACAGGCACACATATACACTCACTGTAACTGCCGCACCCACATCTTACAAAACCCAACTTATGTGACTCTTCTCGTCAGACTTTTTAACAAAGAAACGAAACGGCCTATGGGACTTACTTGGTTTGGTGAATTTTGAAAACAAGGATTTACTTAATAATAAACTGACAAAACCAAGCATATTTGACTTACTTGGTTTTGTGAATTTTTTTAACAAGGATTTAATTCAATAATAAACTGACAAAACCAAGCGGGTGACTTGCTTGGTTTTGTCATGTTCTCAACAAAGATCTATCTCAAGAATAATCTGACAAAACAAAGCAAGTCCACAAATAGTCTTAAAACATCAAATCTATCAAACATTTCTTTAACATTCAAGGTATGCACTCTTAAATCGAGGAATTGCATTATAATATGCCCTTAAACTTCCAGAAACGATCGCGTAATATAGCGCAACACAAAACGTCGATTTTCTCGAAAGTAGGTTTTGTGGACTTGCTCGGTTTTGTCAGTTCACGGCAGAAGGAGTCTTGTCCAGGAAGAGTTTTCAAAAAAAAGGTAGGTCATTGATCTAGCGAAGAAGAAGATAGTATAGCAGAGTGATAGGACAGAGCAGGAATGGGAAAGAGTAAATGAGGAAGACAGCGACAGTGGGAATTTAAAGCACTAAATTTCCAGAAAGTGGGGATACTATTTATACTGAAACCCCCGGCACCCCAACGGGGGTATTGTTGCCGCAGTGAATTGGTCATGCCTACCAAGTCAAGACAGGTTTTCAACTGGGGCTTTTACTTTTCCCTTTATAGGTTAGAACAATCTACAGTGGCAAGATTGCTCATGAACCCAAGGGGTGGCAGAAGAAGAGGGAGACAGAAAAAGAGGTGGGAAGACAACTTTCAAGAATTGACTGGCTTGACACTGAGCGAAGCCATGAGGGTTGCTGAGGACTGAGAAAGATGGAGTACGTCGGTTAATCATCTGTGGTGCCCCAACGACTTCCGAGTTACGGAATAGGATAGGGTAGGATAGAAATAACGCTCATACTCCCATCCCCACCCTTTGTCTATTTAATGAAGACTCTGGCTTAACAAGTAATTGAGCGAATCCGTATCGAGTTTTTTCTATGCATAACACGAGAAATACTACTATAAACAATGAAAATCTCGATGGAGGCTGTATGAAGAATAGTAGTCGTCTAAAAGGTAACAAAGGAACTCCAGTTGTATCATATTCTCTGGTTGGCAATCAGTTGGTCTACTTAGACGAGTAATACTGCTTCCGCAGACTGGATGCTGTGCCAGCAGGGGGCAAAACCGCGGGGGTCAGGTAGTGGGGATTTTCTCCCCTAAATCCTCGATTGATCCGTCCCCTCATCCTCTCCTTGCAGCACGTGCGTACTGTGATCCCCCTTGTGGCCATGAGTGTACACCGGCATGTGTCGTACTAGGTTTGACAGTGTTGGAGTCAAGCTTATTAATAATGGTTTCGCAGTTTCGTAAATACGTTGTTCAGTTTGGTCATGATAACGATTGACATGATGGCGAAAGTTGTGTGGTGGTAGTGGTGGTGGTGGAGGTAGTGGTGGTTACGGCAGGAAGAGATAATGAATGGCAAATAAGATAAGAATGGAAAAAGATGAGTATGCGAATGAAGAAGAGAGATTTACAAGAGAACTGTGCATTGAATCGCTACACGTCAGCAGAGCATCAGGCCTTTTAAAGACCATCCTGCAAGGCACGGTGCAAGGAGGCAGTAGAAGAGGGAGACGGAAAATGAGGTGGGAGGACAACATTCGAGAATGGACAGGTTTGACACTGAGCGATGCCATGGGGTTTGCTGAGGACAGAGAAAGATGGTGTACGCTGGTTAAACGATCATCTGTGGTGCCCCAACGACTTTCGAGCTACGGGATAGGATAGGATAGGTTAGGAATCGCTCTTATATAGCGCTTTTACTACTACTGCTGCTGCTACTACTACTACTACTACTTCTACTACTACTACTACTACTACTACTACTACTACTACTAGGTCGGCAGAGCTAGCTCAGTGGTCAGAGCGCACGACTTGTGTGAGTGCGTCTTGGGCGACGTGGGTGCGAATCCTGACTTCAGCAAACTATTGTGTGATTGCTGGATATTACGGGCCAGCGCCCTGAGAAGCTCTCTGAGCTTGTAAGTGCGCTATATAAGAGAGAATATAAGAGAAATCTCTTTCTTTTTTTACTACTACTAGCTACTACTACTACTATTACTACTACTACTACTACTACTACTACTACTACTACTACTAATAATAATAATAATAATAATAATAAAAGCAACAACAAAAACAACAACAGTAATAATAATAATAATAATAATAATAATAATAATAATAATAATAATAATAATAATAATAATAATAATAATAATAATAATAATATTAATATTAATATTAATAATAAAAGCAACAACAAAAACAACAACAACAACGACAATAATAATAATAATAATAATAATAATAATAATAATAATAATAATAATAATAATAATAATAATAATAATAATAATAATAATAATAATAATAATAAAAGCAACAACAAAAACAACAACAACAATTATAATAATAATAATAATGATAATAATAATAATAATAATAATAATAATAATAATAATAATAATAATAATAATAATAATAATAATACCGCCACATTGTAGACCAAAATAGTCCACTGTAGAGCTGCTCAAGGTGTTGACCAATGCAGAATCCAACTCATGTCGCCCGAGGTGTCCACGTGCAGCCTCTGGGCCCATTGTCTGACTTACAGATAACTGATTAAACATCGTGAGCGATCGGGTATGAGGGAGAAGGGACCTAGTTTTTGCTGGGTCTATTTGGATAGCTGGCACCCAACCGTATAGTTCATGAGTCTGGATAACCAGGCGCATTCTTTTTCAATTAGCTTTTAGGCCAATTTCCTCTATTACGTTTCCTCCACATGTAGCTTTCCCAGCTTCACACTTCTCGTTTCTCGGAGTTCTATTTACTACTCCAAACGTCCATCAAGTTATAATATTTTACTATTCGGATTCTTCTTTATTCGCTTTATCCCCTGCATCATGTATTAATTGGTTTGTATAGAAAGGTTTTATTTACGGAACACTAGTCTAGATGATAATGTAGAAAAGGAATTGTAGAAGCCGGTATTTCCCAATGAAGACCTTTCGTCAAAGTTGACAGTGTAACACCGCCTTACATTTGAAGATAAGGTGTTCTGTCTTTCATCCACACTATAGAGAAGCACCAATGCGGGTATTCTTTCTTTCTTTTTTTTTTAACTTGATTTTTTTCCTAGCAGTTAAAGAGACCCATCCCGTTTAGTTCTCGTTTCGTCATTATTAAGCCATTTAAGATTGGCCAACATTCTTCATCCTTTCCCTTCTCACAACTCAAAATGTTAAAAAAATGCACCTGTATCTGAACCCGCTATATTAACATTGCTTTTTCCTTATTCACATAATTTTTTTTTCTCGCTGACTTTTGTTCTGCATCTGGCAAATGCATGTTTTAGCAGGTAAGATTTTTCTTTTCTGGTCTCGTACTTCTTTTCTGGATTTTTTCATATTTGCACTACTTATAACAAGATTTTGTTGTTGTTGTTGCTGTTGTTGTTTTGGGTTGTTTTGTTTGATTGTAATGTTGATAAAAAGAATGATAAACTATAGTTTATGGTTGGGGTAAATTAAAATGAATTGAAAAGGTGAATATTTAATTATGGGTATTACTTAATGAAAAAAAAAGGGATTTTGCAATATTTTGTTGTAAACTGAAAGTGTAATTGTAAATGTAATATTCTTTTCTCGTGTGCTTTTGTTTGTTGTTGTTAGTGCTAGATAGTCATTGAATTTATGCATAACATGAACGGTGTTTTATATTGCCATTCAGGCTTGTTGTTGTTAGTGCTAGATAGTCATTGAATTTATGCATAACATGAACGGTGTTTTATATTGCCATTCAGGCTTGTTCTTGTTAGTGCTAGATAGTCATTGAATTTAGGCATAACATGAAAGGTGTTTTATATTGCCATTCAGGTCTTGTTGTTGTTAGTGCTAGATGGTCATTGAATTTAGGCATAGCATGAAAGGTGTTTTATATTGCCATTCAGGCTTGTTGTTGTTAGTGCTAGATAGTCATTGAATTTAGGCATAACATGGAAGTTGTTTTATATTGCCATTCAGGCTTGTTGTTGTTAGTGCTAGATAGTCATTGAATTTAGGCAAAGCATAAAAGGCGTTTTATATTGCCATTCAGCCTTGTTGTTCCATGTATTTCTCCAATCCCCCATTTACCCTCTGTTGGCCAAAACGTCACGTCCCTTGGGCGTATAGCCTATCGTCGTATAAATATTTAAACTCATGAGTTTTGAAATAAAAGGACTAGGTTGCAAAGTTCCAAGAAGGTACTCCCGTCAGAGGTGACGTAAAGAGGTTGTGAGCTGATAATGAACAGCACGCCATCATGGTTGTGATTACGACTGTCCCCCATTGACCGAGTCACAGCGGGAGGCCTTCTCGAGGGCCACAAGCTTCCGGAAGTCGTCTGCTCTCCTGACTTGCAAACGTGGAAATGATTTATCTCTCCTTTCCCTGAAGTACCATCTAGGTACTATTGTGTTTGAGTAAACTGTTGTTCCATTTTCCGTCTCCATAAATGACTATCTAGGTATTAAATTGTGATAATGTATGTAAATTGTTTGATTTTTATATTTTGGCTTTGTCAATGCTTGAACTGAAGGACACAGTAATGTTACTACTTATAGTTAGTGATAGCGTAAAATGTTACGTTTTTCATTCTTTATTTCACCAGACACCGTCTTTATCGTCTGTGTGTGTGGGGTGTGTGTGTGTATGTGTGTGTGTGTGTGTGTGTGTGTGTGTGTGTGTGTTTTGGCCGCTTCTTTTGTCTCTATGTACCTCCTTCAATCAATGGTAAATTGAACACTTCTGCCCGATCGTTTCATTCATCGCTTTCTCTTGATTCAGACATCGTAGCAGGAGGCAGAATTCTTCAAGGAAAGACCCTGGGAAAGAATGCTGCAAACTGCGTGATCTCCAAAAACAAAGTCTGGCATCGGGGCTGTTAACCTTTCAGCTTAACGACAAGACTGTGACACATCATTGTCCATAATGACTAATGTCTACGGCTATGAATCAGACTGTATGCGGTACCATCATTATATTTGGTAATGTCCTACTAGAAGCTCACTGAATGCGTTGCTCGAAACTCCATGGCTAGCTGGTCCTTTTTATAAAACTGTGGGTCCTTAGTTCCGCAATCTGAATGATCCGCTTTACAGAAAACTAGTACTACAAAGGAGTAAACGTAGGAAAAATAAAACATTAGACATTTGCTATTACGAAACTACAACTAAAACTTGTAGTGAAAGTGCGAAACAATCACAAATGAAGCATAAACAGCTCTATCCATTACATATAATTAAGCTTATGTGCAGCAGATTATATGAAACAAATTTTAGAATTAGAGGGAGGAAAATATTGCAATCAAGTTACTTTAAAGGATGTACAAAAATAACGTCAATGTGCAAGCTAAAGGAGCGTTAATAACTAACTTCATCTACATTTTAGGATGTCAACCCGCGTTGGAGGAGTACGAAACTAAGTTATTGAATGAAAGTAAATATGCACTCGGCATAATATTGAAGGAGAAAGTTTCGTATATGTGTGAAACTGTCTGCTGACTACAGAACATAAAGTCTGCACCTAAGTTTTCGCTTTGAGGAGACTGCAGGGGATAAACCAAATACTGACCTTGTGAATGTGAGACTGAGGGGATGACGTTGCGTTTTATAGTCAATGAAAATGTGCAACGTACGCGAAAAGGAAAACAACGAGTTGTCTTTTCAAATGCGATCTTTATTGCGTATCGCTGGCAATTGTGATCCTGTATGTTATTACGGCAAGACGTCATGCCCTGGGTTTTCGTTGCATAAAGAAAGATTATAAATTAGTATACCGTGTACAAACTATAATTAAGAGTAGTATGTAGCTCTGCCTTAGAGTTGGGTTTTTTTTTTTGGATGCAGCTGACACGGCCGGCTGACGGTCATGACGTCATAGGTGCACATGTACTCTTAGGTCATGATGCCCCACAACGTGAGGGTCTTTGTGACCTGTCACGGATGATGGATGACGTATGGCCCGGGGGGGATATAATTTTATTGATGGTGCGATTGCAAGTGCGCATCTTGATGAATATAGAATGACTCATTGGTCTGGGCGTGAGATCAAGCACCCAAAGACAGCAAGTGCGCGTTTTCACCCAAAGACAGCAAGTGTGCATCTTGATGAATAGAGAATGACTTAGTGGTATGAGCGTTAGATCAAGCACCCAAAGACAGCAAGTGCGCGTCTTATGGTTTTTAGGATCATGTTTATACAGAGCCACATAAGAATATAGAATGACTCAATGGTCTGAGCGTTAGACCAAGCACCCAAAGACAGCAAGCGTGCATCTGGATGAATATAGAATGACTCATTGGTCTGGGCGTGAGATCAAGCATCCAAAGACAGCAAGTGCGCGTCTCAGTCAAAGACAGCAAGTGCGCATCTTGATGAATAGAGAATGACTTAGTGATATGAGCGTGAGATGAAACATCTAAAGGCAGCAAGTGCGCGTCTCACTCAAAGGTAGCAAGTGCGCGTCTTTTTTTTGTATTTAGCAATTTTTTTATTTTTTATTTAGACCAAGCATCCCAAAGACAGCAAGTGCGCATCTTTTTGTGGTTGTATACATTAATAGTTATATCTAGATACATTGTGCAGTAAAATATCAAAAATGATGAATGATATATGCCTCGATGGTGTATGGATAATTATGGAAAAGTATGGAAAGACCTGCTTAGCAATATCGGATGTAAGCATTTGAATATAGATAGGGCGAATGGTTAAAAGCATGGGTTAATGGGTGTGAGATCTAATTTTTATCAGGCCCAACAAATGTTAGTACCACAGATAAATATCAAAATAAAGTATTATATATACCCCGAAGGCATAGTTAGGATTAACGAAAGGACGGATCAAAAGCCGATAGCGGCCAGCCAAATGTTAGTACCACTGATAAATATCAAAATAAAGTATTATATATATCCCGAAGGCATAGGTAGGATTAACGAAAGGACGGATCAAAAGCCGATAGCGGCCAGCCAAATGTTAGTACCACTGATAAATATCAAAATAAAGTATTATATATACCCCGAAGGCATAGTTAGGATTAACGAAAGGACGGATCAAAAGCCGATAGCGGCCAACACAATTTTAGTACCTCGCATAAATGTCAAAATGATGTATTATATATATCTAGAAGGCTTATCTAGGATTAACGAAAGGACGGATCAAGAAGAAGCCGACACAAGCACAGGGTATATAAAGAGCGGTTGTATCCAAGAAAAAGTAAAGGCGAGTTTTGTGGTGGCATATTTTGTGAAAAGAATTTTGAAATGGCAAGCCTTTTAAAATGGATGATTTTGAAGATAGCGACTTGGATCAAGTACTTGTAAATAATAGTTCAGACGCTGTTATTAACAGGGATGATTTTGAAGACAACAACTTGGATCAAGTGCTTGTAAATAATAGTTCAGACGCTGTTATTAACAGTCTTTTAGAAGAAGTACATTTTATTGGCGACCACGACCCAATTCTTCAGTGCTATGTGAATAATAGCCGATATATAAACAATTATATTTACCGTGGACCTGTGCTAGAACGTTATAATTTTGGTTTTGAAAACGGTTTGTTGACCCACGAACAATTAAATAATTCAATTTATCAAAACCAGACCTTCTGTTTTAAAATTAATGCCAGCTTAGGAGTGATTTTAAAAAATCAACGCTCAGGAGAAATAAAGTACCACTATGCATGTGTGAACAACGCGGCACTCTTTGAAAATCCCATTTCTATAAACAATCGTGAAGACTGGGAACAGTTCCTAAGCGACCTTGACAACATCGACTACCAGAACCTCGCTACCATACAAAGAGAAAACACGTAAGTAAACCATTAAATATTTATGATAGGAAATTTTTTTTTGTGTGTTGGTTTGTTTGTTTGTTTGTTTGTTTGTTTGTTTGTTTGTTTGTTTGTTTGAGATAAAGAAAAAAAGTACTTATAGTTTTTATTTTATTTTGCAGAGAATGGACTCTGGAGTGGATCACCAATATTGAATTTTTTGTATTTAAACGTCAACATCGTCTTTTGGGAGCTCCACCCGCCGATTTTCCATTATTTTTAACAGAAAATCGAGGACTTATTTCTCTCATAAAACGTGATGGTCGGCATCTTATCAAAGATAATTTGTGTTTATTTCGCTGTTTAGCGATAAAAAGAGGAGCGAATCAAGAAAATTGCGAACGAAGTGCAAAGACATTATTTAAAAGTTTTTTACCTCAGGGTGATCCCAAAACATTTGAAGGGATAAATCTAGAGGACCTTGACCGATTTGAGAAACATTTTGAAATCAATGTGACTATCTTTAGTCTGCAAAAAGACGAAGAATCCGAGTTACCTACAGCACAGTTAGTGAGACGCTCGTTAACCAGATACTCCGAGACACTATATATTAATCAGTTTCAAAATCATTTTTCATATATTAAAAACTTGAATGTATATGCAAAGACTTATAGCTGCAGTAAATGTGATCGCCATTTTAGGGCAGCCAGGAGTTTGTGTGATCATTTTGTGAAATGTAAAGGGGCTCAAACCCGTGAAAAATTTCCAGGAGGAATCTATAAACTGCCACCCACACTAAGACAGAGATTAGATGATGAAAACATAAAATTGCCACTACAACTGCAGTTTCATCCCTATAGAATTGTATATGATATAGAGACGTATTTTCCCAATACACCAAATATCCAGGATAACCCTACACAATTAACATTTTTAGAGCAGCACGTACCGCTTTCCATCAGTATATGTAGCAATGTACCTGGATTTACAGAACCACAATGTTTCATCACCACAGGAAACCCGGAAGAGTTGGTGCGTGAAACCATAGAGGCACTATACACCATCCAAAAAGCCTCACATTCCATTCTAAAAGAGGTAGCCAAACCTGTCTTTAAAAAAATCAAGAAGCGTTTAGAAGCGATTGCCGAAACTGATGAACATGTTGAATTTCACCCACTCAATGATCTTAAAGATCGATTATCCACATTTATTGAAAGCATCCCTGTGATTGGGTTTTCGAGCGGGAAATATGATTTAAATGTTTTGAAACCGTATTTGGCTAAATATTTTTGTGAAACCGAGCCCGACCCTGGCGTGAACCTAAATAAGGAGAAAGAGGATGATGCTGAAGATGAGGATGAAGATGAGGATGAGGAGGAAACAGAAGAAGAGGATGATGAAGAAGAAGAAGAAGAAATAACACCAGACGGAAGAAAGAGAAAAAAGGCGTCTTTGCGGAAAAAACAAAAGAAGAAAACAAAACCAACCTCCAAAAATCGGATGATCAAAAAAGGGAAACAGTTTTTGGTTCTTTCAAATGCTAAATTAAGATTTCTAGACATCACCAATTATTTGGCGCCTGGTTTTTCTTATCGCCAATATTTAGCAGCCTACAAGTGCTCACTACAGAAATCATTTTTTCCTTATCAATATATCACATCACTGGACAAATTGGATGAGCAACAGCTACCTCCCAGAGAGGCCTTTTTTAGTGATCTAACCAAAAGTACAATCACGGAAGAGGAATATCAAAGCTGTCAAGTGGAATGGGATGCCCAAAAGATGAGCACATTACGAGAATGGCTCATACATTACAATAACATGGACTGTGTGCCATTTTTAGAAGCTATTGAAAAGCAGACACATTTTTTTCAAGACTTGGGTTTAGACATGTTCTATGACGGCGTGACACTACCAGGGCTAACAGATCGCTTTTTACATTCAAGTTGCCGCAATTTTTTTGCGCTTTGTGATGAGCAGGATAAAGATATGTATTATACAATGCGGGATTCGGTGTGTGGTGGTCCAGCCATTGTTTTTCATAGATACCATGAAAAAGATGTCACCTACATCAGATCAGCGGACCCCAACATCGTTTCTCCAAAACTCTGCAAGACCATTGAGGGATATGATGCCAATAGCCTATATCTAAAATGTATGTCAGAACCTATGCCGGTAGGGTTTTATTTGAGAAGAAAGGCAGAAGATGGATTTTATTTAGATTGGAAGAAAAATCGACAGAGTAAGATTTGTTTAGAATGGCTAGAATATATAGCAGCTAAAGAAAAGAGAGACATCCAACATCAATATAATAGGGGAGTAGAAAAAAGGCTAGGAGGAAGAAAGCTTCCCGTGGATGGTTGGGACCAAAAATCAAACACGGCATTTCAATTTCACGGCTGTTATTGGCATGGACATGATTGCCGCCTAACACAAAATTTGGACCCCGACCTAAAAAAGAAGAGAGCCGACGACACACAAGAAAAAGATGCGTATCTACAAAAAATCGGCATCAATCTACGCATCATGCGAGAGTGCCAATGGCAAGATTACAGAAAGAAAAACAAGAAAGAAGTGGCACATTGGGCGCCTCGAGTTGAGTCTGGACCCGCCTTCTATAGTGGGGGCATGACCGAAACGGAGATCTTGGAGCATGTGAGGACTGGTGCCATGTTTGGATTCGTGGAAGTTGATATTGAGGTACCGGATCAACTCAAACCTCGATTTGAAGAATTTCCACCAATCTTCAAAAACACCAACATCGGCCGAAATGACATCGGTCCTCACATGAAGGCGTTTGCGGAAGCTCATGGCTTCTTGAAACAACCACAACGCTCCCTCATTTCCAGTTTTCGTGGAGAAAAAATATTGCTTATCACCCCCCTACTCCAGTGGTATTTGCAACAAGGGCTACGAGTCACCAAAATCCATCAGGTGATTCAATACAACAAACAGCCCTGCTTCCAAAAATTCACAGACAAGGTGACCAGTGCCCGACGAGAAGCAGACTTGGATGATGACAAGGCCATCATTGCAGCAGCTTACAAACTCGTGGTGAGTCTTTTTTTATCATGTGTAAGCATTTTTAATACACTGCACGCCCATTTTTAATACACTGCACGATCAAATTTTTAAAAGTGCACGGCAAAATACAATAAAATGCATTGAAAACAAAAACACGCAACCCATGCAACCAAGATACCATGTCCGTGCAACGATAATATCATACGCATGCACGTGTGCGCGCATGTGTGAACGACTAAACATGCTCATTTTTAATACTATACATGCCCATTTTTAATACACTGCACGATCAAATTTTCAAAAGTGCACGGCAAAATACAATAAAATGCATTGAAAACAAAACACACAACCCGTGCATCGATAATACCATGGCCGTGCAACGATAAAATCATACGCATGCACGTGTGTGCGCATGTGTGAACGACTAAACATGCTCATTTTTAATACTCTGCACGATCAAATTTTCAAAAGTGCACGGCAAAATACAATAAAATGCATTGAAAACCAAAACACGCAACCCATGCAACCAAGATACCATGTCCGGGCATTGCTAAAAGTGTCTACACACGTGCACGCGTGCGTGTGCGCGCATGTTTTTTTTTTATATTTTATTTTGAGGGGACTCATTTTTTGTTTTTGTTTTTTTTTTTTTTTTTGTTTGATCTAGGGCAACAGCTCCTATGGCCGGACCTTGATGAGGCGTGATCGTCACACTAAGGCGTTCATCACGGATGCCAAGGGCGCCACCAAAGCGATCCACGATCCACGATTTAAAAGATGCGTACCCGTGCAAAATGATTATTACGAGGTAGAGTGCCGATTGACCAGCATCGACCAAAATCTACCTCTACACATCGGATTATTTGTGTACGGGTACGCCAAACTCAAGCTTCTACAATTCTATTACCACTTTATCGACTTTTACATTGAGCGGTGCGATTATCAACTGATCACCTGCGACACTGACTCGTTGTATTTGGCATTGAGTGGGGACACTTTAGAAGACGTCATTCGTCCCGATCGGAGGGATCACTTCCGATGTTTGCCTACTCAATATTGCCAAACGCATAAAAACAACGCCAGTCTACCACCATCACTATCGACACCAACGCCTCTACCATCAACATCATCTCTGCAGGGACCATCAGCACCACCACCACCATCAGCACCACCCCCATGCTGTGCTGCAGCACATAAACACCAAACGCGTGAACCAGGTTTATGGAAGCTGGAAGCCAAAGCTGATAAAATTATCTCTTTGGCACCCAAAAGCTACGCATGTAGCACTCATACAACCACTAAGGTGTCTTGCAAAGGCGTGCAAAAAAGGTGCAATCCATTAACCATAGCCAACTTTGAAACCGTACTAACGGCACAAACGCCACATCATGTGGTTAATCGAGGTTTTCGTCTTGACGCACAAAATGTGATGCGAACTTATATCCAACCCAAAAGAGGTTTATCCTATCTCTACACTAAAAGAAAGGTATTGTCAGACGGTGTCTCTACCATACCACTTGATCTCTAACTTTTTTTTTGTTTTTTGTTTGACATTGATAGAGTGACTTATCATGGATGTGCGTTTTTTACAACATCCGTTCTCGATCCTTCTCGCAGGTCCTTCTGGCTGTGGTAAAACATTTTTTATTGCACAATTGATTCAACATTGTAAAACTCACATTCAACCGCCTATTAAAAAAGTGGTGTATGTCTATCATCAATATCAAGACTTATTTGGACAGCTACGAGAGACAAGTCCCGTATCTATTGATTTTGTAGAAAGTTTAGATGGAGTGGACTTTGATTCGACTATTGCAACCTTATTGGTGGTCGACGATCATATGGATAATCCTGTGATGGAACAGCGTGTGGCTGAATTTTTTATTAAAAAATGTCATCACGGAAATATAAGTATGGCTTATATGGTGCAAAATATATTTCATACCAGCAAACATCATCGGACGATTTCGTTAAATGCACATTATTTGTGGTTGGGTAAAAATCCACGATCTGCGGATCAAATTTTACACTTGGCTATGCAAACGTTTCCTAAACGACATCATTTTTTACGTGAGGCCTATCAAGATGCAACCCGAGAGGCTTACGGATACCTCTTTTTAGATTTTAAACAACAAACTCCTGAAACCTATCGTGTGCGCACTCATGTTTTTGATCCACATCCGATCGTCTATATTCCTAAAAACAATATATAAAACAGGTGTTATCTGTTATGAGACATTCAGATGAAAAAAGACTACCATGGCGAAGACACATCGTGCTCAGACTCGACTTCAACCTTTGATTCCTTTATTACGTGCTAAAAAAAAACATCAGCGCCAACAACTGTTGAAACAACCTCGTGTTATTAACTGTTTGTGTGAGATGGTACATAATGTACTTAAAGGACATGTTAAACTATCGCGTGGTCAGAAACAACGATGGGCTCGTCACAAGCACAAGCTTCGCCGTTTGATAGCGCCTAAATCAAACACAGTCAAACGACAAAAATTAATACAAAAAGGAGGATTTCTACAACTGCTGCTACCACTAGCTACACAGCTGCTAGGTGGGTTATTTCCACAACCACAATAATAAAAAATGCAACACGCCATCAAAATGAAACTCGTTCCAGCGAGTGAAAACATGATACCTTCATCAACACCGTTGCGACCGGAGCCTCCTACACCCCCTCTTGTAAATCAGCTGAGTGATTTGGATCAACAAATGACTATTATATTACAATCCTCTTCGCTCAATACGGAACAAAAACTGCGAGCGTATCAACAACTATTGCAACGATATCTTTCTTATCAAGATCAGTATCACTATCAGTCTCAACCATCTACATCCATAGATACAGCAACAGCGTCAGCAGCTGCGTCACTCCCAACACCAGCAACACTAGCTGATATGACCGAAGAAGTGGTTCATAGCCTTCCCGCCAGTCTTCGTAGCAAAGGGCGTAAATTGATGCAGCATTTAAAAGACAATGATGTGATGACATATACCAGTCAGGGCAATCTGGTGTGGCAGGACAACATCATTCCTAACACAAACATCGTAGATCTAGTTCATGATGTTTTACATTCGACCAAAGCGAGACAGTTGCTACCACCCCCTGCGGGCTGGCGTGTTTTTGCCCAAGGTTTAAAACAAACCAACATCCCTCGCCAATATTTAGGAAATATTCAACGGTATCATCAAGTGTTTGCTGACGACATCAGGGCTACACCACCACCCTCTCCATCATCTATGTTTGATGACAATGATACCTCCAAAAGCTCAACCAAAAAGAAAAAGAAACAAGCCAAAAAAACACTCAAAAAAGCTTTGGCTTGGGAATCATGGCTCGAAAACGACAACATGCAGCCCAAAAGTCCATAGAATCTATATGGAAAAAAGAATATTTTCATCCAGCCTACCCAGGGGCTTATAGCGGAGCCAGCGCCTATTTACGTCATGCCTCGACTTTGCCCCAACACAAACCCCGATTAAAGCAATGGCTTCAACAGCAAGATACGTACACTCTGCACCATCCTACCCGACAAAAGTTTCTTCGACGATCCATCGTCGTCTCTGGACCCTATGATCAGTGGCAAGCAGACTTGTGTGACTTATCTCGCTTTAAAAACGTCAACTCGGGTCATCGCTATATTTTAACAGTCATTGATGTGTTTTCTAAAGTAGCTTATGCTCGCGCACTCAAAAATAAAACGAGCGCTGCTTTAATCGAGGCTTTTGCTGACATTTTACGACAAAGCCCAAAGTCTCCACGTCACTTACAAACTGATAAAGGAACAGAATTTAAAAATAAACCATTTCAAATGTTTTTAAAGAAAAACAAAATTCATCATTTTACTTCAGAAAATGAGGACATTAAAGCAGCCGTGGTAGAACGATTTAATCGTACATTAAAAGGAAAAATGTATCGATATTTTACGCATCACAATACACGTCGTTATGTAGATGTGTTACAAGAGTTATTAGATAGTTATAACTCAACCTATCATCGATCTATTAAAACCCAGCCGCGCCTCGTGACATCAGATAACATTCATCGTGTTTATGAAGCTTTGTATGCCAAAGTTTTGGACAATAAGCCTGTCAGATCTTCTTTACCCAAGTTTTCTATAGGTGATCGAGTTCGCATTGCGGAATCTAGACGTACGTTTCATAAAGGATATTTACCTAAATGGTCACAAGAATTGTTTACTATCGCTCAAAGACATTTAAAAACATTCCCTTATGTATATAAAATACGAGACGATAATGGACAGCTCATTCAAGGAACTTTTTATGAATTAGAACTACAAAAAGTGATCGACAGCGGTATCTATAAAATTGAGAAAATATTACGTCGTAGAGGTCGCCAAGTGCTTGTCAAATGGTTGGGATATTCAGATGCCTTTAATAGCTGGATTGATGCATCTAACATCGGTCAGTATAAAAGCTAAATCACACGATACAACGGCTCATAGGATAAATACCCACAAGAGGAAGATGAGCAGTTTTTATATAACTCTCCCTAGCAACGCGTCTATGACGCATTATCCTGACAATACCTTATCCTCATTTACTACAAAATTAGACCCTCCTTTGGATCTTCAAGGTCCATATGAAGTGGGTTTGTGTGAAATTATTTATCCACGGTCTTGGATCAATGTAAACGCAAACAATATGAATTTACGAATAACGCGTAAAAAAGCTGGCCAGATAGATACTACTCAACACATTACGGTGACGTCGGGACATTATGATAGCCTACAGCAAATAGTGGATTGGATCAACAGTCGAATCCGACCACTCTTTAAGCCTTCACGCCCACTGCCTGTTATATATGACAAAAATGGTGCATGGGGAGAGTTGTTTTATTATCATAAAGACATTAACAAAGTCATGATGACTTTGGATACTGATGTTGAGGTGAAGATGGACGAACCTCTGGCTGACATGTTAGGATTTAAACATTTCAAATATCATGGAGGAAGACATGCGTATGGAGAACATGTAGCGGACGTTAACCGCAATCTAACGTGTTTATATGTATATATCAATATTGCCGAGGATCGTATTGTGGGAGACGCGAGGGCTCCACTATTAAGAATGGTACCTTTGACCGGATCTAGCTCTGACATTGTCTTTCAGACTTATCATGATGTTCATTTTGTTCCGATTAAATTTAATAGTTTTGATAATATTATTGTAAATATAAGAAACGGCGCGGGAGAATTGATCCCATTTGATCGTGGAGAGGTCATCTTAACACTTCAGTTGCGACGACGATCTCTAGTTTGATCCACACAAAAAAATGAGGCACCCCTATGCGGATCATTCTCCAAAGATATATCTCGATTATTATACATCGCAAGCAGGCGGAGGTGTAGGATTACCTTACTTTGCGGGGTCACGACATCAACGAGGTCATGGCCTCGGAAGTCTATTTAGTAGTCTCATGCGAACCACTGTTTTACCTACCCTTGGACGGGTATTAAAGAGAGAGGTTCCTAAACGACTGGTTAGTTTTGGCGCAGATGTCTTAGGAGATGTTGTGGGCGGACAAAAAATCTCTACCTCTTTAAAAAATAGAGGACTAGAACATGTACAGCGTGTAGCTCACGATTTTATAAATTCACCTTCTACTTCTTCTACATCTTCACCACCTCCAGGAGTGCCTCACAAGCGACGACAACCGATACATCGACCTCTCAATACACATTTGAGAAAAAAAAGACGAAGAGATATATTTGATTAATTACCGATCATGAGCGAACTCATTCATCAAAACTCGTGTCCTTGTTTAAAATCAGAACTGGATTTATTTCAACTACCGCCGACTCAAACAGCCATTATAGAATCTCAAGATATAGAACACAGGCCGCTTTCAACGATCACTGATGCCGGCCCCATTGAATTTTATGTGTCTGGTGGTGATTCAGACTACATTGATCTCAGTAACTCTTATCTTTATGTTAAACTTCGTGTGCTTAATGCGGATGGCACTAATATTGCTGGTGATGCCGCTGTGGGCCCGGAAAATTTATTGCTACACTCTTTATGGAGTCAAATTGATCTATCGCTCAATGATCAACAGGTGACATCATCCAGCAACACCTACGCCTATAGAGCTTATTTAGAAACACTCTTGTCTCATGGTCGTGATGCTAAACAAACTCATCTTCAATTATCCCTATGGGATAAAGATAGTGCAGGACATATGGATGCGGCGGCAAATCACAACAGCGGTCTACAGAGACGTGCTACAACGATCGCCGCCAGTCGCGCCACAGAGTTAATTGGACGATTACATCTAGACATGTGTCAACAAGAAAAACTACTTATGAATGGTGTTAGCTTAAAACTACGTCTAATACGAAACTCGGATGAATTTTGTCTTCATGCCGGGGCCGGGGCTGGGTTTAAAATTAATTTACAAGATGTGAGCTTTTTTGTTAGGAAAGTTAAAATTAATCCAAACATTCAGATGGCACATCTTCAAACGCTCCAAAACGAAAATGCCAAATATCCTCTAAAAAGAGGTGTTACCAAAATATTTGCCATACCCCAGGGAAACATGCAAGTCAATAAAGAAAATCTGTTTTTGGGGCAATTACCCACCCGCATTGTCATAGGGCTCATCAGTAATGGCGCTTTTCATGGTCGATATGCGCTAAACCCCTTTAACTTTCAACACTTTAGTATAAATTATATATGCTTACATGTGGGTGGCCGGAGTATACCGTCTAAGCCACTAAAGCCTGATTTTGAAGGACGGCGCTATGCTCGCTCTTATCTCTCTATGTTTCAAGGTTTGGGTAAAGCCTGGCAAGATGAAGCGAATGATATTACTTATGATGAATTTGGTCGCGGTTACACGCTGTTTGTATTTGATCTGACCCCTGATCAGGCTGCTGACTCTACACACAGCCAACTCATAAAACACGGTACAATGAGATTAGAAATTCAGTTTGCTCAAGCGCTGACAGACACTATTAATATAGTTGCCCATGCCGAATTTCATAACTTGCTAGAGATTGATAAGCATCGTAATGTTATGGTAGATTTTTCTACATAATGGATACACTACAGATTAATCAACTATTGACGTTTGATGTATTTACACGTGAAATCTTTAAAGGAGTGTATGCCCGTGATCAAATTGCTACCCAAAAGTGTTTATGGACTAAACCTAGTGCTTTTGTGGTTAATTTAGATCCGTCTATACTTTCTGGTTCTCATTGGGTATCAATGTATATAGACCCCAAACACAATACAGCAGAATATTTTGATTCTTATGGTTTGAGCCCTTTTCCTGAATGTCAACAATTTTTAAAGACTTATGCTAGTACATTTACATATAATGATATTGTTTTACAAGATGATACGCTCGTTTGTGGACAATTTTGTGTGGTATATTTGATGTTACGATGTAGAGGCTTTTTGTTTGAAGATATTATTCATCATCTTTGTACTCCTTTCAATGATGCCCTTGTATATAGTATTGTACAAAACTATTTTCCCCGGCTTCCGTTTGCGTTTTAATTGTATTATATAAAGCATGTGTTTGATTTTGTGCTGTATTCATTTGATTGTTGTATGCTATCCATATCGGATATTTTTACAATTATGTCTCAAGAAGAAGAAGAAGAAGCTAACATAACAATGCGCGTCACTCATCGTAATTCACGATGGTGGCATGTGTTTGGCCGTGAAGTACCTAGGGGTGAGATTGTATTTGGATGTCAAATGGTGATCATTTTTATGGTCGTCATCACTTCTATATATAATCTCACTGTGGGTCATAAAGACACCAATTTATGGATTGCATTATTGGGCTCTTGTCTAGGCTATATTTTACCTAACCCTTCTATCGCACCCGCTGCAAAAATAACTTGATTTTTTTGTATATATTATTATTTTTTTTTAAATCATGTTTAAATTTGTATACGATATGCAGGCTGATGCAATGGTGATGTCTAAAATAAATGCATGTTTAGACTTGTTTGTATGCTGTTCAAATGGCTGATAAAATGTTTGCCGATAAAACGTGTTTAGACTTGCTTGTATGCTGACCAACTGGCTGATGTAATGTTTGCTGATAAAAACGTGTTTAGACTTGTATGAGGTATGTTGGCTGATGCAATGTTTCTTGATGAAATATCATGGACAACAAATTTAAACATGTTTAGACTTGTTTTTCATAGACTCCGCGAAGTGACTCTAGCATTGTATATAAACGGCTCTCTCACATACCCTCCAGTATAAAAAGCCACTGATTACTCACTTTGCTACCATGTCTTCAGCTATTCAAAGATCTGTTAGTGGTGAAAAATTATTTCCTTTGGGAAATAGTCTCTTTGCTTGTGTTACTACGTTTAATGAACAGGTGTTTATTCATATACGTGCCTTTGTGCCCGGACTCAAAACCGAATCCTCTTTAAAACAAGACGAAAAAGAAGAAAAAACTTCAGACTTACCTCTTTATCCAACTAGACGGGGAATCACTTTGACGCCTGCTGCTTTCGACGAATTGTTGATTCACACCTCTGAACTCTTAAATATAATTCATGACAAGGAAACAACAAAAACTACCACTGTGCTTAATAATCAACAACATCAGCGAATGAACTCTGCTCTTCAAAAGCCTATGTATTCACCCTCTACATCCAAGAGATTGCCGTTGGATAGCCAATATCCGTTCCAAAAGTTGTCTGAATACAACTAAACAAAAGTGACATTTTTCAATTTATGTGAAAAGCTGTTGCAACTTTTAAAAAAGTGACATTTTATGTGAAAAAAGTGACATTTTTATATTGTGTCTATTGTATATATTGTGTATATATTTAAGTGTGTGCGGTTGGTATAATACATTTTCTTTCATTATCAATATGGATAGTGATGATGTCAAACCTTTTTTTGATAAAATATGTCAAAGAGTGGATGAATATGCTTTGTCTAAATGTCATGGATGCAGAATTAACCATCCATCGCAGCGCCAACATTTATGTTGCATGTATACACAACAAGAAGCTATAATAAATTTTACTCATAAGATTTTGTCTACATGTTTAAAACAAGAGTTTGTCGATGTTTTCACCCCAATAATCATTACACATTTGCTTAAAACTAGCTGGGAAACCAAGAGAGAGCAAGAGAGAGCAAGAGAGTTGGAGAGAGAGGGGAGGGAAGAGACAGGATAGACTCAAAAATAGCAGGGTCACCACAGATGCTGTGAGCGAGAGCACAAGACAGCGAGAGAGAGAGAGAGAGAGAGAGAGAGAGAGAGAGAGAGCTTGAGGATAAGATAGCGCCAGCGAGACAGACAGCGAGAGAGAAAAAAAAAGAGCGAGAGTGATAAAAGTATACATTACATAGTACAAAAGGCGGTTTATGGTTTGCTTGGTTTTTTTTTTTTTGCCTGTAACAAAAACAAAACAAAAACATTTTTATTATAAAATTGTATAACAATGTATATATATATATATATATATATATTGTCATAATAAAATGTATTATCCATGTGTATATAGTTAAAATTTGTATAAAATATTCATTTACTTACTTTTTATTTTGTATGCATAATGTGGGTATGTGCGCGCACGGCATCTGAAACACAAAAATAATAATGCATTGGTATTATAATTTTTTAATTTTAAAAAGATGTTGTTCATTAATAAACTATTTTATATCTTATTTTCTGGTGTTGTCGTTTTTTTTTTTTTACTTTTTTTCCTTTCTTTTTTTTTTTTGGTTGTTGTTGGTCTTTTTTTAAAAAAATTTTTTTTTTTTTACCTACTTGTAGCATCGTTATGCACCGTGGTTTGGTGATGGTGGTGGTGGTGTGGGTGGCTCGCCCTCTTCATCGTCTGATGCCAAACAATCCTCAATTTCTTCCACCTCCTCGACCATTATTAGCCAATATTCTGGATAGCTATATATAACATAAATCACAATAAATGATTATAATATATCAACATAGTCAAACCAAAAAAATAAAAAATTAAAAATTAAACAAATAAAAATAATACAAGAAAAAAAATTTTTTTAAGTTAATTTTATTAGGCTTATATTATAAAAATATTTTACTTACATGTCTAGAAAATGACACAGAAATGCTTCCGCCGTTGACTCGTGAGCGTTTACTATATTGATGTGCGGCTCTTCTTCCCCTTCCATATTCTTATGTGGCTCTGTATAAACATGATCCTAAAAACCATAAGACGCGCACTTGCTGTCTTTGGGTGCTTGATCTAACGCTCATACCACTAAGTCATTCTCTATTCATCAAGATGCACACTTGCTGTCTTTGGGTGAAAACGCGCACTTGCTGTCTTTGGGTGCTTGATCTCACGCCCAGACCAATGAGTCATTCTATATTCATCAAGATGCGCACTTGCAATCGCACCATCAATAAAATTATATCCCCCCCCGGGCCATACGTCATCCATCATCCGTGACAGGTCACAAAGACCCTCACGTTGTGGGGCATCATGACCTAAGAGTACATGTGCACCTATGACGTCATGACCGTCAGCCGGCCGTGTCAGCTGCATCCAAAAAAAAAAACCCAACTCTAAGGCAGAGCTACATACTACTATTAAGAAAAGTGTATCTGTGAACTTCAAAAGTGAAGAAGCGGTACAACATTTTCTTTGATAGTTTTGGGGGGAAAAAAGGGGATGGAGGTGGTGTTGATGGGGGTGGGAATGGGGAAGGGGAGTTGAAAGGGTGTGTGCTATATTTTTTTTAACATTACATGCAAATCAGACAGACTTAACATTTATTTTATAATAAACGCATTCAAGAAGTTGACTTGCTAGAAGAAAGGGAACTGGTGTGGCCTCGTGGCGCAGTGGATAAGTCGCCGGTTTCCTATGCCGAAGGTCGCGGGTTCGATTCCCGCAAGGGGCGAACGTATGTGACTTAGGTACGAGACTATTGAGGTCACCGAGGGTTTTCTCCGAGCACTCCGGTTTCCTCCCTCCCTTCAATAATGGTACAGGACGCAGTCAATATAAACATTTCAAAAATAAAAAAAATCGAGTTTCTTTCCTTCTTCTAATAGCGATTTCCCTGCCTTTACACCACCTGTTTGAGTGATGGATGTGTATTTGGTGTGTGTGAGGGTGGATTAGACAGGTGAGCGTGTATGTTAGTATAGATCGCCGCGCTTTGAGCCTGATTGATTTGGGGAAAGGCGCGTATATAGCATCCTGTATTATTATTATTATTATTAAATCAATCTTGCATTGATAGTTAACTATTTTGAAATACAGACCTTGAATAAGCCTAGTTGAGATCACATGGAGAATTACACAAGTTGGATGCCTGAATAGCGGATCTTCTGTATCAAAGCGGTAGATCTCTCATAATATAGCATGTTCTATACCGCACTGGCATACAGGCACACAACGTGAATAAATCCCCTGTGTTCCGACCTAATGCTTCTACGCACAAAACGCACAGTCTCGAAACCTGTACAAAAGCCAGTTTGCTTAAGATGACCACCTGTACACACAGAAGGTGGAAGGGCAGAATGGGAGACAATGCACACACTCAGGTTCATTAACAGTCACGGTTAGCGCCCTTCTAAACGTGACAAGAGAGAACAACATCCCTTCCCCATTCTCCCTCTCATTAAAGGGAGAAAGATGTTTCCTTTTGTTTTCAGTTTTCCCCGTTGACTCAATAAAAGAAACAGAAGTTCCTAGAAGCCCTAAAACTTCATAAAATTATGTATTTCTAGGTCTAATGCACTTAGAGGAAGTCTTAAATTGTTCTAGACGATAAAGGTTTTCTCAGTTTTTTAACATGCGTCCTTTTGTCTCGGGTTTAGTCCCAATCTTCTTGTTATCGCAGTCTATGCCACGCTATTCACAGAAGTGCGAAATGATTGCAGTTTTATGTGTATGTGTGTGCATTCGTGGGTGCGCGTGTGTGTATGTGTGTGTGTGTTATGTGCGTGTGGGTGTGTGCAATCCCACCATGAAGGAAAACGGCCACAGCAGGGTACTGGGATTTCTCTCACTCACTCTTCATCTCACCGGACCTTCCTTCATAGTTTAGTTTAATCTGTTCCGCATTTCAAAGGGGCGGGTTGCATTTTAATTGCTGTGGGTCTCTTTCGAACTGTGGAGTTTATTGTCATCAGGTATAATTCATGTCAAAGGAGTATCCACAGAATCCAGACGAAGAAGAAAAATAAGAAGAGTTTTTTTCAAAGGCGTTGTTTTCTTGTGCATTATTTTTTGCTGTTGTTGTTTTATAATTTTTTTAATCAATTCTGCCTGCCAAAAGGGCATTGTTTTGTGTTTATGAAGCATGCATGTGTTTGTTTGCTTCTTTAGTGGGAGGTACAACGGGGAGGGGAAGTTGATGGTGATTGATTAGTTGAGTTTTGCAGGAGTAGGAGGTGAAGGTGGTGGTGGCAATGGTGTAAGTAGTGTGTGTTTGTGAGTGTGTGTGGGGGGATGGGGTGTGCGGCGTGAATGCAAGCACAGGTGTGTGCATTATGGTCAATGTTATGAGTGTGTCGCCTTCCTTCCTTAAGGCCGACAATCTCTTCTCTTTTCCCTGAAGTAATGAGCCACTAACTGTGTCCACAGCTAGATCCTAAGTCCTCTCTCCGTGTGGAGTCATCCGCTTGTCCACTCGTTTCAGCTTGCCCCCTGTCCGGCAGTGCTTCAGCTCCAAGGGGGTCAGCAAGTTGAACTCGTTTTATTACTATTTTGATTGACCACCGACACATTATACATGTGTTTTATAGTTTGTAGCAGTTTAAGATCGCTGTATTCTTCTAAACGAATTTTCACAAGATTTAAGACAAAAGAAATGTATTCGTCCCAAGGTTTACATTGGAAAGGTTGTTCCCGGCTATGCAAAACAAGCATAATAAGCACAAAAAATAATTGCATAACGGTGACGCTAAACATGCGATGACATACTGCAACTGCAATCCAGGAAAACAAATTTCGCGTGCGTTTTCCTTTGTGGCTATACGCGTTCGTGGAGCGCAGTTTGAATTTAACCTGCAAGGTTGATACATGTAACTATGTCCGAAAACCAAAGTCTGTATGAAGAAAATACAGCACTACAGTACACGGATCTATAAAGACGACATTGATGCCATGATGTCCGTCAAGAGATGTTTACTAATTACGGCTGGGCATTTGATATTCTTTAATGTAGCAAAACGGTATTGTAAGTAGATTTCAGAGATAATGCGTCCTTGAGGGATCACACAGTTTGTGTTGCTATAACTTTTTTTTTTATTTACTGCTCATATTATTGCCAATTTTATGGTCATCTGCAATACTGTGTCACAATCCATTCCATCCCTCACCCCCCACCCTCACATCCCAACCCTATCGCATCACCTGCCCACCCGTCCCCTGCCCTCACTCCCTCCCCCTATCCACCACCTTCCCCTGTCCTCACTCCCCTCCCCCTCCACGATCTCTCTATCTTTATCTCTCCCAACCATCATTCCTATCATTTTTTTCAGTATGCCATAGGCCTCTCTCTTTCTCTCTCCAACCCCCTCCAACCCCCTCTTCCCATCCCACTCCCATTCATCCCTCTCTCGCTCTCGTTTTCCAGTCCAGTCACTACGGATGATGCAAGGCAAGCTTCACGAAAGGTGTGGCTGTCAATAATAAACACATAGCGTGGATGACAATTCAAGTCAGTCCGCATGTCTGGCGGTCGCAGAACCCCTTCCCCACCCCCCACCTTCCTCCCCTCCCTCTTTCCTTTCATTGTCTGTCGCCTGCGTGGACTATCACACAGTATCTCCCTCAGCATTTGAGGCATCAGTATCTACTACCTCCTTGCTGCCAGCTTCACTACAACACCAGTCTGTTGGACTACGGTCTCTTTTTTGACCGTCTCTGTTACATCATCTCTTCTTCTTAAACCATCTCAGTGTCTCTGCAGTATATATGTCAGCAGCATCTCTTCGGTGTCTCCGTGTATCTGCAACATCTCAGCAATCTCTTGGGCTACCTTGATGAGATAAATATAAAAAGGTGTGCCCAGGGACAAGGACATCACTTTACCAATGTGTGCTGTGTCCGTAACCATATACGATCGTAACGTTCCGTGGATATACTGAACATCTATTTTACGCGAAAGCTGTTCCTCCGTAATGCTGTATTGAGGAGTAAGTTTGATATGAATGTAAGATCTGCCAATATAAAAGGCTTTGCTTTTTTTAATGTTTCAAATGTTTCTTCTTTTTTATATTAAGGAGATTTGTTTTTCAAATTACCTGGCAATAAGCTTAAAAATTATGTTTAATAACAACATATGCATTAACAATGTTGGAGTGCTATAACTTTTTTTTTTATAAATGCAAATAGCAACATCTTTATTTTAGTAAAGACAGCTTCACGTTAATAAAAATTTCACTGCTGTTTTCAGGGCTTTTATTCGCGTGCGACTTTAAACTAACCAACACCAGTAATGAAGCAATGTTCAGAATGTTGATGTAGCTGTCCGACTTGCTAGCTAGTAAAAGGTTCATGACTATTTTGTTGCAATAAATGTACTTTGATCGTTATGTGTGACATTTTTAATGTGAATGTATGCGTTAGACCCATTCAAAATGAAGGCGGTATTGTGCAGCTTTGCAGACCTGCTAGTGGCGTTCCTTTTAAAGATGCACACATACGCGCACACACATGTGTATGTGTGTGCGTGCATGCGTGCGTGTGTGCGTGTGTGCGTGTGTGCGTGTGAATATACGCACACCTCTGCATTGACATTTTATTTTCGTTTATTATTTCCCCGGTGTACTTACATTTAATGTCAGTTTATTGTTTCACAAGCCGCACTGAAATGTGTGTGTGGGGGGGGGGGGGGGGTGTGTGTGCGTGTATGTGTGTGTGTGTTCCTTTCACCTGAAAAGTTATAACATTTTGTGGAAAATAAAAAGAAAGAGGAAATACTCAGAAACCTGACTCCGAAGTATAATAAAGTCACAAATTTGCATGATGAAGTGTAAATCCTATGCAACGCATCAATAAAATGCTGCTCTTAACTTTTATTATAGAAAATGTCACAGCATCCAGCTCACACAAGGTTTCTATATAGTCTTGCCCTTGTGTCAAGTAAGCTTACTACTAGACTACTACTTCAAGCGGCGTCGCGCCTGGTATATGTCGAACACTCTGTATGCATCTGGCGAATTTTGGAATATTGTTGAGCATATTTTGAGATCTGAAATCATTGCTTCTTTGGTCTCCAGGGGCGGATGGAGAGCAGAGCAACTGGTTAGCGTTAGATACCATCAGTGGTATTGGTTTTTTTTTTAAAAGAATGGCGTTGATGACAGCAAGAACAATGAGGATGGCAACTGTGTGCTTCCTGACAACTGTGATGCTCTATCTAGCATCAGTTGATGCCGGTGAGTGGTCATTTAACCAGACATTACATTTTTCATTACATCAAAGACATACACACAGAAATGTCGATGCTGTTGTAGTTTTGTTTTCTGTCGCCCGATGTGTCCTATGTCTGTAAGTAACTTATTTAGCAGAGTATAACAGGAAGACCAAAGAAGTTCATATTGTTCTTTGCTAACAAACATTAAGCTAGCAGTAAGCACTGTTGCTATCAATCTGCTGGTTGTTTCAGTACGTTGTGGGTGGGATTAGAGGTCTGTATAATGATTTGATAGGGTTGATGGGTCCTAGACCTCCTGGTCCTAGATAACATCGCTCTGCAGCTGCCGGACTTTCCATGAGAAAACAACCCGAGTTTTGTTCGAATAGGTGACAAATATTATACAACATACTAAAACAAAATTTAAAATCATTATAGCGGGATTGCTGGACGCTGATTTTCATATTTGTAGAATGATGATTTGAACTGCTTAGTTCAAATTCAAGTTACAGAACTGTCGTTTGGGAATATGATGTTGAGTGATTGTTGTTGTTATCATTATTATTGTGTTTTCTTTATAGTTTATACTCTAAAAATTAATATTTATGGCTATCATAATAACATGTAAACCTACATTTTACCAAAGAATCATGTTTTGCCACGTGATGATTTTAACCAGCTTATTGACGAACTGATTTTTTTGTTAAGTTCATTTTGACAGTCAACTTGTAAATTATATATGTAGTTTTAACTAATGAAGCAAACATACTCTGTTGTGGATCGACGTAGAAGCTCGTAAAAAGTGTAGTAAACACTGGTTTCATATGAAAAAAAATACTTGTATGCGTAGTAACTGTTGAGAGATGAGTCAGACCAAAGCCGCCCGTAAAAGACCCCAGGCATTCTCTGCTTACTAGTATTGTAATAACCAGAGAGAGGGTGACCCTGTTCGTACGCCATAGGTCTCTACAAGAACGCTCTCGCTTTTCAGATGCGGGCGCCCCTGGTCAAACAGACACAGAGAAAACAATACGAGTGTTCTGTTCCCTCATGTTTCCATTTTTATTCTTTATGTTTTATTCATAAATTTTCACCTTTTTTTTTACTTTATTTTAGGTATTATTACTTTCATTAAATATGTATTATTTATGGATTTATTTTTGGATGGAAGGGGTAATTGTATTATTTATTAATGTGTTTCAATTTTTCATTTTTTAAATCTTTTTTTTTTATTTTCTTTATGGGGAGGGATGGTTGGGGTGGGGGGGGGAGGACGCGGAATCCAGGACCCGGAGGTTAGGTACGGGGTGAGGGACCCGGAGTTTAGGTGCATGTTATGCTACGATCCCAATCCCAACTTCCACCTTCTGTAGGACGCAACATGACATTTACGAGTGCTTCAGCCTTCACAGGTGAAGTTGAAAGATTTTTTGTTAAAATTTAAATTTCGTGTGCTTTTGTTTTGTTTTGTTTTGTTTTGTTTGTTCTTTAATGTGAACTAATTCTTACAAGGGAATGCTTGTCGTTAAAATTGTATATTGTTAGAAGTTTTTATGGTGTGATGATTTATATGGTGAGTTAATTAATTCATTTGGAATATATTTATGATGTGCGCATGGTAGAATTTGGAACATTGTTTATGTTACATCAGTATGCGTTTCCATCTGTACCATAATCACTTGAATAATTCGTTCTCTTTCCAGTTTCTTCATCGCCTCTGTACTTTACCATTCTGCCAGTTACTTTTCCGCATTTGTGCATGTTTATGGTTAGGCGGGTTTTATTAGAACTCGTAAACTTAAGTCCGCAACGGGCAATGATTCAGCATAAACAGACGCTTGACGTACTGGTGTGGAGAGTTTAATGTTGCCAAAATGATCAAACCGTTAGTTTTTTTGGCGTTCTGCGGCGATGCTGGGTGCTGGTTGTGTAGTGCGGTGTGGAGGTGAGAGGCGTGCGCGCGCGCTCGCTCGTGTGTGTGTGTGTGTGTGTGTGTGTGTGTGTGCGTGCGTATGTGTGTGTGTGTATGTGTCAGAGTGTGAGGGTGTGTGCATGTTTGTAGCCTACGTACGCGAGTTTGGACAACGAACGCAGATTCCCATCCCTGTTTCTTTTATGGATTGAATTTAGTAAGAGTATGTGTGTTGTGGATGTGTGTGTGTGTGTTTTCTGTGCCTGTGTGTGTGATTGTGTGTAGGTGTGGGTCTGTCTGTGTGTATGTGTGTGTGATTGTTAAAGACACACACAAACTGTTTCTGTGTGTCTTCGTGTGTATTCATGAAGAAATGGAGTGTTAAATCTGTCAACACTCTTGTAAAATAGGGTTCCCTCCAAAATTGAGTGCCATTTTTGAACACCAATTTTTTATCACTTGGAAATTGTAAGAAATACTGCAGGTTACCCATTTTCAATTTTAGGGACAGTCCTCAATTTGAAAAATATTCGAACTCCGAGTATTTGAAAAACACACACAAGAGTGTCCGCTGTCAGTCTGTCTCTTAACTACATGTATTAAGGTGCCTTTATAGAGAATGGAGATTTAGCATGCGCATTACAGAGTGCGAGTTGAACATATTCTGAAAGTGGCAACAATCCTTCCATTACTCATCAGCTATTGAGCAAACTTTTCCCATAACCCCATTGTGCTAGGTTTCGGAACCCATTTTGTCCAAGTACCCATTGTGCCATGAACACTCGCCTGTGTGTGTATGTGTGTGTTAGTGTGTGTGTGCATTTATGGGTGTATGTGTGTGTGTGTGCTTGAGCGTGTTTTTGTGTTTGTATGTTTGTGTGTGTGTGATTTAGACGCAAAATGCTCATCTCCTTCCTTGTTAATGGCATTTTACACAGATGTGGGCGTGCTTGTTTGTAAAGACACTGTGAGCACATCTTTAAATTCTTTATGCGTATGGATAGACGATCGTTTGGCGAGTTAATACTTGCTTGGTGCCGTTTAATTGACAGGAAAGTGAAGAGGAAGGGCGGAGGTGACAGGGAGGATTTTATCGGTAGAAAGCTGAATTAGGTTTGACAATGTTTCCTAAATGTAACATTAATTATTTGCGACACATCCTTGTTTGTCTCTTTCTTTCTTTTCTTTCTAAGCCTTACGCGAGCGCCCACACAGTTATAAACACACATACAAATACACAGACATACAGACACATATACGCACACACACATATACGCCCGCACACACACATACACACATACACACAGAACACCATCTCCATTCCCACCACCACCTCCACCACCACCATCTATGCTTTCTGAACCTCTTATATTAGTCTGTGTCTTATTATTGTTCATTATAACTGTCTTGATGTGTGGAGCCAACATAATGTGATGAGACTTGTACAATATTTCCATTCCTGTGGTAATAAAGATGTGTTGAATTGAATCTACTCCAGTTTACATCCTCCAAACCTTCCGATTTCACCTCCACTGCTCACTGCGATGTTTTATTCCTTAGCCCCAAACAACGTTGCGGCGACCTCTAACCTACCCGCCTTTGACTTCAGTTTACAACAATACAAGTGAAGTTTGAATAGCGTTGGAGTCACGTTTGAAAGAAGAAGGCAGCACAGGTTGAACAACTCGGGACGGTCTTCTTATTCTGTCAAATGCACGCGTCTCGTGCCGTCACGTTTTCTCGTCTTTGTTTCGCACCACTCCTCCATCGTCAGTCTATGTGGGTTGATTTTTTTTTCTTCTTTTTCTTAAACACCGCTGACCAATACAGCTAAGCATTGCTGCTGCGGCCTGCTAATGTTATTGCGGTTGTTATTGCTTCTACTGGTCCTTCCTTTATTAGATAGAACGTGTGTGTCCTTTTCCTGCAAGTTTAGTTATATTTCGTTATTTTATTATTGTTTAGTTAGTTATTTTCAGCTTTCAATTTCCTATTTAAAAAATAAATTATAACAACTGTGCTATTGCTAACAGTACCATGTTTCGGCTGATACTGTTATTTTGCTAATACTGGTCCCTCTTATTTTCCACTAAGTCATAAATTGTACGCCACTCCGCTCCTTGTATTTCCAGACCTTTCTGGGAATAATGTTACATGGTCGGGAATCGGGCGAGCCAAAAGTCGGCCCGTCTGTCGATCGGTCCGTGCCGCGCCATATCTCAGATTTTGTTCAAACTGCATATAGGAACATCTTAAGTTAGTGGCCGGTGACCCGGTCCATCGTATTTTACCATTCTTAAAGGGTAATATCGTTGGGGCCAATTCTTTGCTAAACACATTTTGTTCTGTATCTGAAAAATAGCTAAACTGATTTTGATTATTTTTGGCATAGAGGTACTTCAGCTCATGATCAATTATTTAGTGGCAATCCGTTGGTCGGTCAGTTGGTTGGACCGTCGGTCGGTATTTTACTGTTCTGTTCAAATCACCATTTTCGAATTCTCTCAAACATTACTTGACCGTACAGGATTATTTTTAATATGCAGATACTTTAACTATTGACCAGTCCTTTATGTGATTTATAGTCGTATTTTCTCAAGGGTCAAGGTGGCGGAGGACCATCATTTTCTAAAAACTTTGTGCGATGTATCTAAAAAAAATGGCTGAACAGATGTTGATGCATTTTAGCTTGCAGATAGTTCAAAGAGTGGCCCATCGTTCCGTAATTTCACCTTTCTTCTGTAGGATTAAGCTGTAAAGGCCCACAAAAAATTACACTTTTAAAAATGTTGGTTTCAGCTATGTATGGGATGAGTTGGAGGGGGTGGTGTGGGTATGTGTGTAGGTGTGTGTGTGTGTGCATGTGTGTGTGTGTGTGTTTGTATATGGAAATACATTTGAATGTCTTCCTATCTTACTTTACTGTACTATACTTCTAGTTTATATACACGTTTGTTTTAAAGTCAGTCACAAATTTTATACGGCTCGGTCTTCTCTCCCCATTTGTTGTTTTATGACACTGTACTGCCATTGCTATGCCACCTCTGTGGTGGATGCTATTGCTGCTGTTGCTCTAGTGAATAATAATACTACTACTACTACTACTACTACTACTACTAATAATAATAATAATAATAATTATTATTATTATTATTATTATTATTATTATTATTATTATTATTATTATTATGATTATTATTATTATTATTATTATCTGCTGTTGCTCTAGTGAATAATAATAATACTAATAATAATAATAATAATAATAATAATAATAATTATTATTATTATTATTATTATTATTATTATTATTATTATTATTATTATAGATGCTATATGCGCCTTTTTCCTAAATCAGACTAAAAGCGCGGCGATCTGTAGTCAACATACACGTTCGCATGTTACCGACATTCTTATATACACAACAAACACACATTCATCACTCAAACATGTGGTGTAAAAGGTAAATCGCTGTTGGAAGACGGAAATCGAAATCGTATTTTTCATTTTTTTTAATATATTAAGCTGCATCCTATACCGTTATGGAAAGTAGGGAGGTAACTGGGGAACATTATTCGGTGTTCTGAAAAGTCTTGTACCTTAGTCAGGTAAGATCATCCCATGCGGGTTTTCGAATCCGCGACTTTCGGCATAGGAAACCAGCTCACCATCACCTGTGCTAACAGGCCATCTCGTGAGCGGATGGATGTAGATGAGGGTTTGACTTTCACACTAATGTAGCCAGAGCCACTGCATAGGAAAGAGAGAGAGAGAGAGAGAGAGAGAGAGAGAGAGAGAGTGAGAGAGAGAGAGAGAGAGTGAGAGAGAGAGAGAGAGAGAGAGAGAGAGAGAGAGAGAGGAAGGGGAGAAAGAAGGGACGAGTGTAGCTTTCGAGCAATATTGAGCCATATTTGAACGGGAGCTAATTCGGTGAAAGTTTCATACTAATATGTAGCAAAAGCCACGTTGTGGGATAACTGCTGCCATGTCGACCATTAGATGGGATTGTTGGGTTTCATTCCCACAATTCTGCCGGAGGGTGGTGGGATTGGGGCCCGTTGGTGAGAGGGTGGGGGAGGGAGCGGGGCGTAGTAGTTCAACGTATTCCGTACTCCGTACTTTGGCAAGATGGCAAAAAATACTTCATCTGCATTGCTCATAAACAGTATCCAAAATCCAATAGACATTATATTCCCCATTTCAATCATAGGTGTGGGAAGTTGTCAAACATGACGTTCACTGTACAACTATAAACGTGGAACTCCGAAAACGTTCTGTGATAAGTACGCTATGATACGATAAATCGAGATTTAGAGCTTGTCTTTCTTATTTATTATTTGCTGGGATGATGATGGGATGTGGGGGATATATATATTAACTAGCCAATTTTTGGATCGTTATCGGTATTATGAGTGTAGGTTTTCTAATAATTTTCTTTCTTATATCACCCTCAGAATGGGCGTGGTCACTGTCGGAAGGCTACCACGGCAAAGTGTTGGTATCTCGCGATGATGGAGTAGAGAGCGTCGTCTGCAGCTTAGGGTGGACAGACTCGGAAGCCTCTGCCCTGTGCGTGGAAATGGGCTTCCTGGGTGGAGTTGCCATGAAGGTACAGGTCAGCGTGGACACCTCAGACTCAGTTGTGTGGCTGGAAAATGTGACGTGTCCTGCAGGGGCCACTAACATGAGCAACTGCACATTGGATTCTAGGGTCAACCAGACCTGTATGGACACAACTGCTGGTGCTGCCTTGTGTTATAAATCAGCGTGTAAGTTGTTGGTTTTTTTTGGTTCGTCGTTGTTCGTGGTGTTGATTTTGTTTGTCGTGGTGGTGGCAGTGGTGGTGGAGGTAATGATGGAGGTGGTACGTTGTGGTGATGATGTTTTTGTTGTTAGTGGTGGTGGTGGTTTTGGTCGTTGTCGGTGATGGTGATGGTACTGTTGCTTCTTTTACTTCTTCTTCTTCTTCTTCTTCTTCTTCTTCTTCTTCTTCTTCTTCTTCTTCTTCTTCTTCTTCTTCTTCTTCTTCTTCTTCATCATCATCATCATCATCATCATCATCATCATCATCATCATCATCATCATCATCATCATCATGCAGTAAAGACATGTTAGAAGTTTCTTTTGACTTGTACGAAAGTACCACCTCCACCATCGTCACCACCACCACAACAACAGCAGCAACAACAACAATACCGTCGACAACACCCGTCCCGGTTAGATGTTATCTGATGCTACGCGACCTTCGCTGATACAAAACACACCTTTCTGATTAACCTCTCAGACCTTCTGATTAATTATATTTCATTGCTTTTACAGCGCCAAAATTTGCTCTTGTTGGCGGATCCTCGCCAAATGCTGGACGCATTGAAGTGACATATGATGGAGTCGCTGGAACAGTTTGCAACAACTTGTGGTCACGCTACGACGCACGCACACTCTGCAAGCAGCTTGGTACGTTTGATACATTGTACCCTATCGAGTGTCGAAGCCACAAAACCCAAAATCGCACTGAGTATTCTATAGTAGGGTGGATATTAGCGGTCGTAAATAAGAACCCAATCAACTCTTTATTGATCATAGGCCTTTAAGCTTATACGGACTCATTCATTGTGTCACGTGCACTTGAAAGTAGACCTCTCCTAAACATTTTAGCCTACTGATGACTTTCACCGATTGTAACAATGGAGAGAGTAGGAAATTGGTTAAAACAAAACACCGACTACTCAGTGCATTATACATACTATGGGGAGGGAGGGCAAAGAGGTCTTAAATAGTGCAGTTCCCGGTCAACGCACAAGCTTGAATCGTAAGCTAGGCATAGTGGTTCAACTCCACTGGTCATCGTGGAGATGCTTTCGATGATGGATGATGATGATGATGATGATGATGATGATGATGATGATGATGATGATGATGATGATGATGATGATGATGATGATGATGATGATGATGATAATAATAATAATGATGACGGCTACGACGACGATCACGACGACTACGACGATGATTTAGATTCATACCAGCGCAAAAATAAAACTGAGGTTTTTGTCCTCACTAGCCAATACCATATAAGTTAGTAAGCTTACATTGCTCGCAATTGACTCTCGTCTGCAGGCTACGTAGATGGACACCCCGAGAAAAGCCTGAAGTTTGGCGAAGGCAGCGGACCTGTGTATCTGGACAACCTCCGGTGCAGCTTCAGCGACGCCACACTTCTGCAATGCCTCACGCACGAAGGCTGGAATAAGTCCAGTTTTAACTGCCACAGCCACCAGAACGACGCAGCGGTTTCTTGTTTCAAGAATGGTAAGGGGGTGAAAGGGTAATGAGGCTAGGATTAGGTCCTATTTCTCCTTCTCGTTGCGCTTTCCTGCAGCTGTTATAAGATGTAGGAAGTGACATCCTACTTCCTTTCCCCCTCCCCCTCCTCCCTCCTTTCCCCCACCAGCATTTTCTTGTCCATTGTTACTCTGCATTATAACTGTGTGTTTTCACTGAGAGAGCGTCTCGAATTTAATACTTCAATGTAATTCTCCAAGTTGCATCAGTGTCTTTTCTTTGCTATGGCAGTGAAGCTGGGGCTACAGGACAACTACGGGCCGGTGATGTTCTACAGAGACTACAGCTACCAGTATGTGTGTAACGTGGGATTTGACCACAACGCCGCCAACGTCGTGTGCCGGCAACTCAACTACGCATCCGGTACAGCGGTCTACGCCACCGAGAGCATCGCCCAAAGTCCAGTCATTAGTAGATACGGAGTGACCAGCGTCCTATGCTCTGGAGTGGAAGATAAGTTTGAAGACTGCGACCTAGTGTTTGGGACTTCTTGCCAAGAAGGCTTTGCCAGGGCCGTCTGCTCCAACGAACCCTTTGGTACCTATGGTGAGTGTCTCTCACATTAACAAAGGGTTAAGATAGTAGGTTCAAACGCTGATGAGATAAAACAGCCGTGAAGAGTGTAGGTAAACACTTATTACTTGGGTCGATACCTATAAATGTATAGATTTTTCTGCGGCGATGTGAAATTATCTCCTAGCGTCAAATGCAAAATCGACTTTTTTGTTTCTTTGTTTCTCCAGCATATGTACTAAGACTGGATAGTGCCAAAGACCACGGGGAGGTCATCGTCAAATACGCAGATTTTGAGGGCAGCATTTGTGGTGAAAACTTCGACGACAGAGACGCAAGGGTAGTGTGTCGGGAGCTTGGCTACCCTACAGGTTTTGCCTATAAAAGAGTCCCTGGGAAAAACGAGTGAGTCGGTTTTTTAGTGTTAAACATATTTATTTTATAGACTAGACACAGAAACTACAACACAAGACGCAGTATTATTTCTTGTCCCAACTCACGAATGGAAATAATTATTGTTCATAGGGTGACAATACTACCGAAACAGTAAGCATAGTCAGGGCGACATATGATAGCTGTTATAGAAATGTTGCATGACGGCATAGTATTTGCATTATAATTGTTTGTGGCGTGTGCATGTGTGTGTTGTGTGTTTGTGTGTATATGTAGGCTTATGTGTGGGTGTGTGTTTCTGTGTGTGTCTATGTGATATTTATTTTGGGGTAATCAGAGAATTCCGATGTTAAGGGCGCTAAATTATTCCTCCACCGTTCATAAAAGGACTTTTCAGTCCTCCTTCAACTTATTCTCCTGCTTTCCTCATTATGTTAAAGTGTTAAGCTGATTCTCTTTGCACCCCCTATGCCTTTTCTTCTTCATGCAAGTGTCTGTGTCTTCTTAACGACAGTTTGTACTGGTTGGTGGAGCTGAACTGCGATGGGACAGAGAGACGCGTTGATCAGTGCAGGCAAGGCAACAAGCGTGTTCATTTCGGTGCTTACGCTCCAAGTCTCGGTTCCTGCACATCCAACGCGGCCGTTTTTTGCTCAAACACCACTGGTAGGCAAATTAGATTTCAGTATCATAGATGTATTTTTTTTTAGTTCGTCATTGTACGGCAATATAAGTCTTTTAGCGATACTTAATCTTACTAAGCTTACATTAGTATCAGGCATGGGAAACACTGTCAGAGATTTGCCAGCCAAGTTTTCATGCTAAGCTTATAATAACGTGTGAGGTAAAGCGATGCAAATTAGTAAAGTAGTACAAGTAAACTAGTAAAGTTCGTAATTACGACTCAGTTGTTACAAAAATTTCATTTTAAACAAAACCTTTGGTCAAGAATTTCATTAGCTTTTTTTTCTAATAGCAACACTGGAATATTATGAGAGCAGAAAAAAATGTCTGTTCACGATTCCTTAAAGTAGGTCATAGATGGAATCACAGGGTAGGATGGAAGGATCCGCGATAACAAAAAAAAGTGGGTCCTCGATAGCAAAGCGGTAGCAGTAATAGCGTAATCCCATGTATCATAGATAGAAGGGCGAAATCGGACTGCTGTCCAAACGGGTTATCCTCAAACCGAGTACCAACGAACCTATAATAACTTCATTTACATTTCCTGCAGCAGGGATAGCTCAGTGGTCAGGCCCCATGCTTTGCGTACGTGCGTCTTGGGCAAAGTGGGTTCGAATCCTGACTTCAGCACAGTATTGTGTGCATGCTGGATATTAGAGACCAGCGCCTTGGGAAACTCTCCGTTTCAGCGGCCGATTCCTTTCGCCAAAGTCGCCGTTCAATCCCATCCTTCCTACTTATAATACAAATGGCTGTTGTCTACCGCTGCGCTATCGAGGATCCACTTTCTTTTTGCTTTCGCGGATCCATTCTTCTTGGATAATGCCCTTGTGGATGGAATTGAGTTGGCCCGTCTTTTGGAGGCTTTCGTCATTCATTATTGTTAGTGAAAATCTAATGGGAGATTTTATGAGACTGTATATATCACTGAGTGATTAGCTGATGTGAAAAAACAAACCACTCCTCTGTATTATGTCGCAAGGATGATTTAGCCTGCCTCTTCCGCCTCGCTCTTTTCAGGGCACTTGGAATGGAGACTTGCCAGCAACGACACCAACGTTCATCCGAACGAAGGTCTTCTGGAGGTCAAGGTCAATGGACAGTGGGGCAGTGTGTGTCATCTGTTCTTTTACCGGAGTGCTGCCGAGGCGGTGTGCAAGAAGCTCGGTTATCAGTCCGGTGACCTCGTTAATTATCGCAAGTGAGTTTGCTGCAGTAGCACTAGACGATAAATCGATCTCGGATACGTCAAGCAAAGTGCTTACTCTGAGTAGAGAACACTAGAGCTGTTCCCTACCCTCAAAGAGAAAGCTCTTTCGTCCTATGTTAAAAATGGACCCACCTGCGATGTTGTTGAAGAATTTGAGGTCGATAAATAAACTTTAACACCGTTGTGTACAAATTGTTGCACACTTCTTCAATTTCTTACTATAATTGTGAGTACTACACTCCTCCATCCCTGGCTGCCCAGGATTGTGCTCAGTTGTCTGGAGCGTTAGTACAATGCGCCCAAAGGCTGCAAGTTGGCGCCTCGGGCGTCTTGAGTATGATCCTTATCGGCCAGCGCCTTGAGCAGCTCTTGAGCTGGAAAAGCGCTATATAAGAACGATTAAATAATAATAACAATAACTTCCACGATCGAACAATAAAATATATCAGCATAAAAAGGAAGTCGCAAGGGATTTGCTGACACGCGCAGTGTCATTTTTTGTCTTTCAGTCTTTTATACTGAAATTCAAGGGAAAATTTATTAATTATTGTTGAATGACTGCAGGTTTGGACCGAGGCCTAACAAGATGTGGATAAGCGCTTTCAGCTGCCATCCAGGCAGTGACATCGAAGACTGCTGGATGAGGTTCATGCCTGATAAAGTCTACGGCAACATTTGCTTTTTTGGCCCGCCCGTAGCCGTGGAGTGCCATGGTGGACGTGAGTTGTTTGTTCTCTGTAGTAGTAGTAGTAGTAGTAGTAGTAGTAGTAGTAGTAGTAGTAGTAGTAGTAGTAGTAGTAGTAATAGTAGTAGTAGTTGTAGTAGTAGTAGTAGTACTTGTAGTTGTAGTTGTAGTTGTTGTAGTTGTAGTTGTAGAAGTGCTGGTATGTTATGAATTGGTGTTAGTGATAATTTGGTAATCTTGGCGGTTAAAAAGCTTAGTAGACTTAGTCAGTTGGAGAACCTGGTATACATTTTGGTAAATTATCTGTTACAATTGTACCTCAGTATCTGAAGTTACTCAACACATACTTCTTCTTATTGTGTTCCAGTGCATTTGAGAAACGAGAAGTATCCAGAAGAAGAGTGGCGTTACGGCGTTCTGGAAGCGCTGCGACAGCCAGGCGAGTTCATACCAGTGTGTGGCACATCTGACTTCACTGACCACACCGCAGATATCATCTGCCAGGACCTTGGCCACGAGGCTGGATCCTTCCAGAACGTCACTGCCCATATGGGAGGTGCTGCTACTGCTGGACCTAGCGAGTCCGCCGATGGACGGTCTGCTGGACCTAGAGAATACGCGTTATATGCCAAAGGAGAGTCTGCTGGGTCAAACGAGATCGCACTATTTGCTAATGCTTCTTATGGATCTGCTTTATCTGCCAATGTATCGTGTCCATCCTACAGCAAGAAATTATCTGCCTGTAAGGTGAAGGTATCTTCCTCCAGCTGTATGTCTAATACGCACGTTTTCATCTTCTGTCTCGATACTGCCAAGCTCCCGCTTCAGCAAGAGAGTAAGTGTTCCTAGCATAATAATAAACATAAATTTAGGAAAATCGTTAAATGCCATTGTTTAAAATGCGGTGCGTTTTTAGACTAGACAACTATTTAAAATTTACATTCCATTCAGAGGCATCTCGTAAAAGGTGATAGAAGTACTGAATCAATGAGCATTTTGTGAGAATAGCTAGACAAATTCCGCTTTGCATTATTAATGAGAAATGCGTTCTGTATACTGTGAATGGGTTACTACTTGATTACGAAGTTTAGACAATTCTGTATCGTTTCAGATTTCCACATTTCCCAAGTGTCCACAGAAGGTGGTTATGTTGAAGTTGAACGTTATGGGTTCAAGGGTTCTGTTTGCGGCGCAAACTTTACCGACAACGAAGCTCGCGTCATCTGTAGACAAAGGTAAGTCTGATGATGATGAGAAGGAGGAGGAGGGGAGGGGAGGAGGAGGAGAAGGAGTATATACACCGTGGGTATACACGAATAAGCTTAGCGAAGAACAAATGCACCGTAGTCCAGCCTTTCCCTGATTCTATGGCATTTCTGGTACATCTGGTCAAAGTTGAGAAGAAAAACTAGCAGGCGATTCTAAATCGATAGCTTGGTGTCTTTGCTTATTACTGTGTAATTTAAAAAATGACAAAGATCTATTATTGATTGATTTATCGATTGATTGGTTAGTGTCTGATTGTTACATTTGTTTGTATTTGTATTTAGTATATGTATTTATTAATAGTTGATTCAGACCCGATGCTTGAATCTTGATATGTATAACTCCAATTCGTTTATCCATGCAACCTGTTCACTCGGCAACAAGGCAGGAGTCGTCGTATAAAGTTTTCCAACTTTATTCAGCAAACACCAACAACTGCATATCAGGTCGCTTTCCGAAAATCACTACAAAGATCTCATTTCAAGCAGACAGTGCTTATATGACTTATATAGCCTCTCTGCAATGGAAACAAATTTCAAACATTCCAGCATATCAATCAAATTAAAATTCGAGGTTAGAAAAATCGTTTAGCTAATACGAGACACATCTGGAAACTTCAATCGATAATAAATAAGTAATTCCAGAACATTCTCAAAATATCGGCCGACAAAAATTATTAACAGTGTACAAAGCTTCTTATACCAACAGCGTAAAATCAAATCACAAGGAAATACACGCTATCTTAGCATGCTTTGCAAACTAAAACGATCGAAACAATCGTGCGCGCCTCAGTCTTAACACTGATAAACCAAAAATCTCTTGCTACCAGGATTTGTTCAGTGTGTCGTTTTTTTAACTGCAACTCTTAGTGTATGCATTTTACTAGTTTCTTTTCCACATGCTATGATTCGTTTCCAGTGGGTACATCAATGGTCATGCCTTGAAGCCAGTGCAGTCTTGGAGTTCTAAGTCGTTGGTACCAATAGTTGCAAGCGGTCTGCATTGTAGTACTGGTCAAGAGAAAAACATCCAGGAGTGTGCAAGAAAAAACATCACTGACACATATTCAGACTGCTCGGCTGATGATGGACAGCTGCAGCTAGCCTCAGTTCTGTGCACTTCTAACGAAGGTATGGGAATTTAACTGTTAGCATTCCTGGTGTTTCTTCAGGATAAATGATCATGTAGATCTATTCTATTTAGTTGCGGATAATCCATGATCTGAAAAAAGAAGATCAAGGGCAAGGGTGGTGGAGTAAAGACGAAACGATGCTTTTCAATCTTTATTTCAAATTATACAAATCTTAAAAGCAAGAACAATTATAAAGAGAAAGTTTTGTCTTTAGAAAATTTGTCTTAATGCAGAGGTGGATCTAATATTAATGGCAGGAATGTTTTAGCTTGGAAGACTGACGGCAGTTAATCCATTAATGCGAGCTAGATCACTATGGTCCCTAGGGATAAGTTTTTTGAGCCGGAAAAAGTAAGCACTTTTACATAAGAACGGTCCGTTTCATGTTGTATTTGTAAATTAAAAACCCTGTTGCAGATCCTATTGCATGGCGCATAAACCCATCTGGTGGTACATTAGGAAGAGTAGAGGTGAAAGTGAATGGAACATGGAGCTTGGTGGATCGCACCAACTTCACCACAGAGGATGCTCGAGTCTTCTGTCACAGCCTCGGATTTCCATCTGGCAGGGTCGCCAACTTGAGGTCAGTACACAGTATGAGAAAATCAACTATACAAATGATTAGTTCATTTAAGGTAATTCCACCTTCAATATTCAAACACACTTTCCAGTCATTGAAATTCACACAATGTAATAAAAATGTAATACACTTTTATAGTAACAACAAAAATTGTATAAATGCATAATGTAGTAGATAAAATATAAACAAAATCAGTTTACGAAAACTGGTGTAATTTGATATTATCTTTATTTGGACTTTTTCTTGAGATAAGGAGCCGATGGTTATAGTGTAAGGCGGTGAAGGGTAGAGGTGATTGTGGTGAGAGGGAGTTGTTATGAGAGGGAAAGGTGGCGACACCAATACCGAGAGTACACTGGTTATCTCAAGTGAACCCTGAGATAGGCAGAATATGTCTCTTAGCAATATTTGTTGATCTACGTCCTTTTGCTGAGCAGAGACCTCAGCTTGTACAACGGCTCACTGATCGTCCTGCACGACGTAGACTGTGAGGGCACAGAGGAGTCTTTACTGGACTGCCGCGGCAACTGGACTCACCCTGACCTGACCAAATCGCCAACATCATACGCTGCCTATGTGGAATGTCTGCCTGAAGGTGGGTGGAGCTAGGGCCACCTAGCAGATGTGTGCATCTTTGTAATGCATTGATGTTGTGGCCTTAATCTTCTACACCTTAACAGGAACAACAGGAAATACTTTTTTTTTAAAGTTGTGAATTCTTGAATTGCTCTTGCCTATTCACTTACGAAACTCTCGTAGACTATAATAGTACAACTGCGTTGCTCTGCGCTGTTGTCACCAACTCAATTTTTTGGGGACTGACTTATAGAGCACAACTGCATAATATGTTCGAGGTTCGGTTTAATCAGAGATGTTAGTCTTCTGAGATCGTTAGTTTAATTGAGGGATTTAGCGTAGACCAGATATGTTTGCTTGGACGTCTCCCTTATGCTTTTGTCTGTTTCTTACATATGCTTATATATGGCGTATATACAAAAGAAATTGTATTTTTCAGTGAGCCTAATACGTGGAACCCAAGCCACCGGAGTGGTCCTATACACGTCACTACAGGGCAAGAGTGTTGAACTATGCGGTGATTCGTTTGACGATACTGCAGCTAGTAAGTTATTGTGGAGATTTTTACTCTGTTTGTTCCAGCCTTGACGACGATGCTGATGACAAAGACTTGCAAAGTGCACACACCAACGCTGGCAGAACGTTTAGAGAGCACAAATAGGTCCAGTAAACACTAGTTAATAGTAAGGTGCAGATGAAGAGAGTGAAGGCGGAGAAAAGCAGCATCCCCTTAACAGAACAGATGGACTTTGAGTAGTTTTCTGAAACTTTAGCTCTGACGTCTACATTTCTAAGTTGCCTTTGGCGGCCTTTTGCGTTAATAACTGCGTTGTATGATCAAATTTACCCAAGTTCACTGAGTAATTTACTTTCAAACTGTTGCACTGAAACAGGTTAGGTTCCCACTGTTTCCAGTTTTTACTTAATCACCGTTGTAGATTTTGTTTTTCAACTTTGATATGATGTAAAAGTTTTGATGTTATTAAATAATTTGTAGCCTTTGGAGACAATTTTTGATTGACACTTTTCAGAGGTTGTATGCCGACAGCAGGGTTACGAATCCGGCATGTCTCTTTGCTGCGATCCTTTTGGAAATATTCAGAGAGATTCATCGCACAACAACAGCGTGAAATGTCAGGGCAACGAGACCAGCATTTCCCAGTGTGTCATGACCTATAGTGATCACGTCTGCCTGAACTCAGCCGCCGTCGTCTGTTTCAACAATGATTCAAGTAAAGGTAAGATAACAGTTTTTTGTCTGTCTGTCTGTCCGTCTGTCGGTCGGTCTGTTTACATGTGTGTCTATCTTTTCTTTCATGTTCTAGCCATGCTTAATCTGTTGTCTTTTCTTTGAACTCTCTTTCTTTGATTATTCGTTTGTCTCTAGATTGGTTTTTATATGTCAAGGTCTAGTTAGTGTCCGATAGGTACAGGCTGAATTTAAGAAGTATTCTTCAACTGTCATTAGTGGGTGCATCTCTCTTTCGCTTTCTGTCTCTTTACATATAATCTGCAGCAAAAGGAAAAAAAGTCGTTTCTTTTTGTGCCTAGTTATCTGGGGCAACTTTGATGTTTCAGTTTCATTTCAAATTTATTGTATTAATAATTGCTGTGTTTCAGCCATGATGACTAATTATTAAAATCAGTATCACGTCAGCGCCAGCAATAACAATTTATGTAATAATTTCAGTTGCTAGTCTCTCTCTCTCTCTCTCTCTCTCTCTCTCTCTCTCTCTCTCTCTCTCTCTCTCTCTCTCTCTCTCTCTCTCTCTCTCTCTCTCTCTCTCTCTGTATAAATCAAAAGTCACAGTTTGTTAAACAGTGAGGGCAATGTCTGAATAATCTAATGTGCTGTATTTTGTGTTGTTATAGACTTGTTGTTTGTTTGGATTTAGAGTACAAGATTCGTTTTCAAGGCGAAAAGAGCCAGTACGCGGGGCGAATGCGAGTGACGTATCTAGGGGCAGAAGGCACCATATGCAGCGACCTTTGGGATAACAAGGATGCCAAGGTTGCCTGCAGGGAAATTGGCTTCTCTGCTGGGGTGGCGCATCCACACCATCGTGAACCTTCAGACATCGACACAGCTCACGGGCCGTACTGGTCGTCCAACTTCTTGTGCACGTGAGTGGTCTAATATCGTTCAGATGGGTTCGTTTAAATTAAGGCTGGTGTAATCAAGGTCCTCTTGGTCTTCTAAGGACTTGAGTTTGATCAAGGGTCAGCCTCGTCTAAGTTTTGTGTGCAAGGACTGGTCGTTTAGTTTCCAGTAAAAGTGAGTTACGTGTGGATCAAATGTTATCCTGGCCGTCCATGTTTGTGTGTGCAAGTTAGTCCTTTTTGTTGCTAGTTCTGGTGGTTGTGGCAGTGGTGGTGGTGGTGAACCTTTATTTCCACAGGTTTGGCGACCTAAATACCATTTAGGTAGCCGATCACTGTGAACTGGCTACCTACTATTTTGAACGGCTACCTATAATGTGAATGTCTACTTAACCATATTTGTGAACTGCTACTTAATTTTGAACCCATTTTTACGACAGGCGACCTAAATGTGAATGGTTACCTGCCTGTGAATGGCGACTTAAGCAGTTCACCACCACGGCTACCTATTACGTGAAATGTTACTTGATGGTGATATGGCTACCTAATATGCTATGTTGTTAAATTGACATGAAACAATTTGTTAAAAAAACATTGACCAGCTAATAAATAACCTTACAGCCATTAGTTCATAGTTTTATAGTACAATTCAGTTGTATTCTGGGAGAGCCGACAAATATTACAATACATATATAACTCATGGATGATTTGCAGTGTGCAAATTTCAAGATAAAAGCGCGTTTTAAAGAAAAATAAGCGAATGTAAGTGGTCATAAGACCTTTGTAGCTCTTGGTATTGTTTACTTCGACTGTTGAAGTGTTGGCACGTTCGACAGCATTAACGGGAAATGATACAGTTTGACCTGAACAATTCTTCTGTTGATGTGATAGCAATGTTGGTGTTATATGTCCCTTTAAACGTCTAATCCTTTATCTATGCACTTCATAACCTTCAACAACGAATACCAATGGAAGCAGCAGTTAATTTGATTTTTAAAATGAAATGTGTGCATTCGATTTTAGATAAGGTGATGCCGACTGTGCGTTGATTTTTATGAGCAAAAAAACCCAATAGTTTTCAAGGGATAACCTTTTTTTTTGGTGCACACACACGGGAACTTATAAGCCTTATAAGTAACAGTTCAACATGGAATGTAACTTATAACGATAGAACTGTAACTTATAACTGTGAAATGTTACCTCGAACTCAAAATTCGGAAAGTAACTTTATTTTGTGAAACTGTGACTTTGTTAAAATGCTACCTGGATGTGAAACGTAACTTAGTAAAACATGTTGAACTGTTGCTTAATATGTTGTAATGTAACTTAATGCGGTGGTTTAGTAAGACCTTCATTCATAGGGTTCCATAACATACTGAAATGCATAAACAGACATTTATGTGAGAACACACCACGTAAAACAATACTTTCAAACAGCTTCACATCACTTCAAGATTCTTTATTGTCCAAACACATCGCATGGATATTTGTTTTGCAGTGCAAGAAAAGAGATAACATCAAAAACATAGACATACAATATTAATACATTTGATATACTATCATACCCAACTTCCATACCGGAATACAAATCTATGACCACTAGCACACATGCCTAAACAGATATCCAGTCACATACCCATGCGTACACATTAGACACACAGATAATTATTCAACAATACACAAAACCACTCAAACCCACCCATTCTTCCATGCCTTAGACCCATCCTAGCCATCCACAACACTTCACTCCTGTATCTATACACTCGTACTTGAAAACTTTTCATCCTTCCTACCACTCAACTCGTTGACTCACACATACATCCATGCACACACATACACCCATGTACACATATACACACATGCTTACTCGTGCACCCACCCCTCCATTCATGTCTGCATACACCTTGCACTAACGACACAGCAACAATGGAATAGAATATAATATTATTAGGTTCCTGAAATAACTAGGTGCGACAAAGTACTAATGACTTCAGCAAAGCTATCTTTTTAAAATTACAATACTGATTACTGGTGAAAACCTGATGAAGGTGACAATGGTGATTTCATAATAATAATAATAATAATAATAATAATGATAATAATAATAATAATAATCCTAATCATAATAAAAAATAATCGTAATCATAAGAGTAATTATAAAAATAATAATGATAACAATACAACTACTAAAAATAATACAACAGCAGCAGCAACAAAACTAATAATATATGGTAACAATGAAAACAATAATAATAACAATACTAATAAAACTAATAATAATAACAACAAGGATACAAAACCAAGCTTCATGATGATCTAGGAGAACACAATTAGCTGTTCGTGGGTTTAATATCCATGTTAGTTATTGTCAACAAAACTACCTAGTTGGAAGTAATAATAATAAAAACAAGAAGGATACCAAACCAAGCTTCCATGATAGTTATTGTCAACAAAACTACCTAGTTGATAGTTATTGTCAACAAAACTACCTAGTTGGTAGAAGAAAGAAGGATACAAAACCAAGCTTCTTGATGATCTAGGTGAACAAAATTAGCTGATCGTGGGCTTAATATCCATGATAGTTATTGTCAACAAAACTACCTAGTTGGAAGTTTCTCTCACCCCATCTCTAATCAAAAGGAACAACGGATGGACAAATATTCACCAGAGCACAGCACACTGTGACAATTTGGTCCAACGTGGTCACAGTTGCACCTTCTGCACAAGTCAACATAGTGACAGGAATTGTAGAATCAATAATGGCATAGTTTTAAACAATGTTACCAATCACCCTTTCAACATGAATCATTACTGTGGCTTACATGTGCTATTTTGCGTGTTGATTCTACATCAAAAGCAGATAGTTGCTTTTTTACCTTTGGTAAAAGCTGGTATCTTAACTTCAGCACACATCAGTCCAACACTATCATGGATATTAAACCCACAATCAGCCAATATATATATATATATATATATATATATATATATATATATATATATATATATATATATATATATATATATATATATATATATATATATATATATATATATATATATATATATATATATATATATATATATATATATATATATGTGCAAGTGCCAAAAGGTCGTTTTGAAACAGTATGCATTTTAAAAATGGAAATAAATGTGTATTTGAAATTATGTGTTTGTTGTAATTTGTGATATTGTAAGGATATATGTTAGAGAGATATATAAAATAAACTGATGCTGTTAATTGTAGAATTAGTATATAAAAAAAAATAAAACAGTGAAAAAAAGGGGATTTTTTTGCGGTCCAGAAAGCTGTAAGTTATAGTTGCTCACATTAGAGTCTCTTTACTCATTTAAATGAAATAACAACTGGATAAAATTTTGTAGTTTGACTTACCGATGTTTAAGCACTTAAAACAGCTTAACAATTTATCTGTAACCATTTTTGAAATTATTGCATTATAGCCTAATTTTATTCACGGACGGTCGTTACATCAAATGTCAAAATCGTACTACTCTTTGCAGACAAAAAAACAATGCTTTAGTGAAGTTCCAGTCCTAATTTTGGGATAACCGAAGCGGAGAAATGTATGGCAAATACAAATATATTTTGTTTAAAGGATAAAACAAAATTCTTATATGTAAAATATGGCAGAATATCTCACTTTTTAAAAAAATGTCAAAAAGTAACGACCGTTCATATTCGTTTTTTTATTTATTACTTTACGTTTTGAAACCCATTCCGACATTTTATTGATCACGTGACCAAAACAGAAAAGTCAAATGGCGGCTATTTTAGCTGAGAGCAAGCTACGGGAAAAACGGGTGATGTTTTCATAAAATGTCAAAAAATTTTCAATTGTACGACCGTCACACAGAAGTTCGAAATGATCGTTTCTTCACTTGTGTAGAGTTGGATTGTACATTATGCTTTTATTTCGCAGTATTTTTGGAGGAAAGTGAAAATAAAAATGATCGGAAGCGTAAACATAATAAAGTAGAACAACCAATTGATGTTTTTCTGATCGACAGATGTCTAATATCGACCGTCACTTTTCATCAGTAAAGTCAGAGGGTTTTCTTTACCTTTGGCTGGAAAAAAACCATGTCCCTAGCAGTGATTTTCTAACTACAGATCGATAATCTAGGTTATCCAATTTGACAGACTCTTACAAGATCTGTGATGACTATAATGTGATAAATAGGCCTAAATTCATTAAATAATCAGGTTTACATTTATTATTTTATTCAAATATTGTTTGTTTTATTTTTTATTTTTTCACCATTTTTCAAGTTGATACATTTTTTTACTGTTTTACTTAACTACATAATAATTAGTAAATATGCTGATAACATGAATGATTTGTCTTTTTGTCCTAAATGTGCACATTGCTTCATTATGTATGTCAACACTACTGACAACAGTGTCTCATGTAACAACCGTCACAATGTTTTTCAATATCAACATTTTGTATTACTTGACAATGTTTAAATGTGTTTTATTTTGAAATATGATCTAAATGTTTTAGAAACAAACATATCTTAAATCATTAAAGCAAATCATAACATACCCATGAAAACATTAAACCAGATTTGCGTGATTGTTGTTACATCTGACATGATCATGTTCATATACTGCTTTTTGATATTTCATTCACTTTGGTTTTTTTATTATTTTTTCTTTCAATTGTGGAAGCTTTATTAATTTTAATAGTTTAAAGTTACACATTTCTTCCATCTTTTAAATTATGGGTGATTGAGGATGTCAGTGTAACAACCGTCACGTTGTCAGTTTTTTTCACATACATGGCTTTATGTGAAAATTCCTTTAATGAGTTATCTTTTCATGCACATTTCCTTGAAGCCTATATATAAGACTTACAAAAAATGCAAATTATTATGTAATCAAAAACAATTTATTAAACTGCTTATACAACACGACCTTTTGGCACTTGCACATATATATATATATATATATATATATATATATATATATATATATATATATATATATATATATATATATATATATATAGACATGAATTGTTCTTATGTGGGGCATTTTCCGTATTTTTGAGTTTATTGTGGGGCATGAAAAAATTGTGGGGCTTGTAAAACGCCCCACAATTTTAACCTGTTTACAATATTGCCGCGGGTTTGCTGATTACTGTCCTGTATAGATCTCACAACAACGTTTTATATAAAATTGTACCCAAAAAATAATTGGATTGCCTCCCTTGCTTCAAAACTTTTCAATCTGTCCGCCATGGTGACTTTGCCATGGTGATTTTAATCTTCAATGTGAAAGGAGAGTTACCGTTCTTGATTGCAACGAGAATGGCCTCGCGAAGATTCAGCGAGCCTGTGCTTAAACCGGTGAGTGGAAATTTGTTATACTAGTACAACACTAAGTTTGAACAAAATTGGTCGATGTAGTTGTTTATCTTTCAAAGCAAATTGTGTTTTTAACATGTCGGCGAAGGTTGCTCAGTGAAGCACCGGTGCGGTGGGTCGCTATTTTTCATTGAACTTATTTTACTAAGTCTAAGGGGTTTGGTCTAGGTGCATGAGTAAACGCGTGTTCAACTACGCATTGCATAATGTTACAGTCTTCTTCTTCTTCTTCTTCTTCTTCTTGGATTGTAGCACTACAATAACATTTTGATGACAAAGAAGACACCTTCGCCGATGTTTTCAACGCAACAAAAATCGTGATTTGTTTTGGGAAAGTGACATTTTTGCTACTACAGTACTAGACTACACGCAAAAAGCCGAGGCACTTTTTCGGTATATCTCTAAAACTCTAACAAGGTCTACGCCACAGTTCATACTTAAACGCCATTTAGATTATGTCTACTGCATTTCATTTTAACTCAAAAGGGCACAGTCGCTAAAGGCTCGTACATGTTTTGTAGGCCTACGTTTTGCTTGTCAATCGTGGCAGCCATTTTCGATGGTCAACTTTCAAACAATCATTTACACTCAATTTTCCACAGAAAATGTTTATTAGGGAATCCGATGACAGATGAATTATTCATTTCTGCTTTTATGCGGGTATCGTTTGGAATATTACTACATTTAATGTAAATCAAGCTGTTTTTCACTACCCTACCTAACAGGAAAATCGGCACACCGATTGGCTGAATGGCTTTTCCTAGCAGAAGTCTTGTTTGCGCTTTTTCACTATCGTACGCTTTATGATTAATCACAGAATTCTAAGTTTTTCTTTCAAAGGTTGATAATTGAATGGTGTTTAAAGATAAACTAGGCGTACAGTTTGTTAAATCTACAGAAATAAACCAAAAAGCTGTATCAGAACAGTAGATAATAGTGATATTTATTTAAAATTCCTTTTAATATAGGCCTACTCCCTACTGTACTGCGTTGCTAACATTGTTGTGTAAATAGACTATTAAAAAAAGTTTTTCTTTGCCTTTGGTTTATTGGTTTATTACAATGCTGTGACAAAAGGCTTTTTTAACTTACTGCTTTGGATTATTTTTATTTGATTAGGCTAATTATTTCATTTATTTATGTAATTTTTTATTTCATTTTATTTATTTTATTTTATTTTATTTATTTTCTTTCTTTTTTTTTTTCGGGGGGGGGGGGGGGTGGGAGGTAGGAGGAGGGGGGTGTTGAATTTGTATCTTTTTTTTCAGAAATCTAATAACTATATTAAATCAAAAAGTGAAAGAAGAAATAGTTTCCAATGGTAAAAAGCCGAAGTTGCTGTGCATAATTTATTCTCGTTTGTCACTACCCTACGGTAAAAAAATGTATGTACTCTCCTCCCTCCCCCCTCCCTCCCGTCGCAAATTTGGAATACCCCCCCCCCCTCCCTCCTCTGAAGGCCTTGATCCGGCCCTGGCTCATCAGAGAGAGAGAGAGGAGAAAGAGAGAGAGAGAGAGAGAGAGAGAGAGAGAGAGAGAGAGAGAGAGAGAGAGGATAGGGGGCCTAGTATAATGCAAAACGAACCACATCCTTGAGAGTAGATAATGATCTAGGCTTTGGAGACAGAGGAGATAGCACGCAAGAAGTAAAAATGTTAGTCCCCTGTACTTCTTACTAAAAGGGTAACACTGTATATATATAATATAGGCCTAAATATAAAATTTCTTTTTTTTTTACTTTGTTTACACAGTGGATCGTACATGCAAAGTTCAGCAGTGGTTGAAGGGCAATCCAGCACAGACCTGTGATGAAACATCTATGGAATCGTTGGTAAGAAACATGTTGTCTAGGCTACTGTTGTCTGTTAAGTTACTTTCTTCTTCTTCTTCTTCTTCTTCTTCTTCTTCTTCTTCTTCTTCTATCACCATCGTCAGCAGCAAAAGCAGCACCAGCAGCTTTATCTTCCTCCTCCTTCTTCTCCTTTTCCTCCTCCTCCTTATCATCATCATCATCATCAACAACATTATAATCATCATCTTTTTCTTCTTCTTCTTCTTCTTCTTCTATCATCATCGTCAGCAGCAGGAGCTTTCTCTTCCCCCTCCTCCTCCTCCTACTCCACCTCCTCATCATCATAATCATCACCATCTTCTTCTTCTTCTTCTTCTTCTTCTTCTTCTGAATCAGAAACTTTCAGATAACCGTTTTTTACTAATCTATCAATAGGGATACATTGTCCTTGCTAAGAAAGCAATTACCAGCAAATCGATGCATGTATCTCCAAGAAAGAAAAAAAATTGTTCACGGCAATGACATTTAAATTTACATTGGCTTACTCTTGTGAAGGAAAACTACTTGCTACATGCCAAATTTTCTCCTGTTTTAACGCCCAGCAGACAAAAATTAGAGCTACTCTTTATTGTCTAACTTTAATGTGCATGTTTATACTTTATTTTTATTTTATTATTATTAATATTATTATTATTAATATTATTATTATTATTATTATTATTATTATTATTATTATTATTATTATTATTATTATTATTATTATTATTATTATTTTATTATTTTTTTAAATTCAGCCTCCTGATTGCTCAGACGATGAAAGGCTTGACTTTGAGTTCGACCCAGAATCAGAGTCGGAGGTGGAGTCGGTGATGGAGTTGGTGATGGCACATGACGGTAATTTTGTTAATATTCCTGAGAAATAATATTTTGGTAATTTTCCTGAAAGACTGTAAACAGTGGAATCTGCTGGACACACTTTAAGGGTTTTGTGTTTATTCAGTTGTGGTTTGTCTGGTTTGTTTCCACTAGATCATTAAGGCCATAGAAGTAAACTGGTCTAACTTGACTTTTTCTTGTTCAGAAAAACTACCTCCAAAGGTTTTGGAAAACGTATGTCGGGACACATTTTACATCATTTACTTCACTTACTTTAAAATGTGTCTGTGTGTGAATTGTAGACACTGACATGTATTTGGATAAATTATGATGTCATGCTATTGTTTTTCATATGTATGCTTCAGTTCATCGGTATGGTTATATTCCAAAAACTTGTACTATTAGTATTACCTTGGGTTGTTTTTTTAATGTGAATGAATGCTTCAGTTCCTCTGTATGTTTATGTCCTGAAAACTTTTCGTGTACTGTAAATTGTTCATGTATCCCTTTATAAATGGGGCAAGGGCTAGATGTAAAGAAGCACCCCTGCTTACTCTTCACCCTGAGAATAAAAAGATTTTCTCTCTCTCTCTCTCTCTCTCTCTCTCTCTCTCTCTCTCTCTCTCTTCTATTTTCTTTCCATTTTTCCATTTTTCCTTCCTAAATTTGGGTGGTTTGCATCCAAGTGCAATACTAATTTTCTTATTTTTAAATTTTGTGTGTGTGTGTTTACAGGTGCTGCGGATTGGACGAGGAGAACTAACAGTGGTCAGGCGCCCAAGTTCTGTAGAAGATGCTAAACGTGAAAACTATCTTCCTTGTGTTCAATGTAAAGGGTGGATTTTTGAAAACAATTTATCGCTACATTCAATCAATCATTTTATTGTCCGGTTTACCCTATACCCTGTACAGAGGCTTGACACCACCTCCAGAGCTTATGGAATGGAAATAAGTGCAGAGAAGACCAAAATGATGACCAACAACACCAATGGCATCAACACGGACATCAAAGTACAAGGCCAATCCCTCAACACAGTGCACAGCTTCAAATATTTAGGAGCCATTGTGTCAGACAATGGGTCTCGACAGGAAGTCCTCTCCAGGATCGCACAAACAACTGCTGCCCTGACAAGGTTGAAGCCCATTTGGAAAGACAGAACCATCAGTCTACATTCCAAAGTAAGACTGCTGCGCTCTCTGGTCATCTCCATCTTCCTATATGCTTGCGAAGCATGGACCCTCACAGCAGATCTCCAACGAAGAATACAAAGCATGGAGATGAGGTGCTACAGAAGACTTCTGTGCATTTCCTATACCCAACACATCACCAACGTTGAAGTCCGACAGACCATCACACAAGCCATTGGACAACACGATGACCTGCTCACAGTGGTGAAGAAACGGAAACTCCGATGGTATGGCCACGTCACCAGATCATCAGGCCTTGCAAAGACCATTCTGCAAGGCACAGTGCAAGGAGGTAGAAGAAGGGGGAGACCGAAAAAGAGGTGGGAGGACAACATTCGAGAATGGACTGGTTTGACACTGAGCGATGCCATGAGGGCTGCTGAGGACAGAGAAAGATGGAGTATGCTGGTTAAGCGATCATCTGTGGTGCCCCTACGACCTTCGGGTTATGGGACAGGATAGGATAGGATAGGATTACCCTATAACCAATGTTTTATCTCATCTTATTCAATAATTTGTAGATATTTAGCAATCGTTACATATATAAAATTAAAACTTACAACAAACGAGGGGAAAATGATTTGTGTGTGTTGGTCCTGATTTGGCTCGGAAGAGTCCGCTGGACCTAAAGCAATAACCTTGTATTGGTAAAATGTGAATTTTTTGTTGCATTTTACCATGCCATATTTTGATATATTTTTTACTTTACAAGAATGCAAGTTTTTGTGTGCATGAAAATCGTTTCTTTTGTTTTACTTGAGTGGTAAGGGAGAATGGTGTATAGGGAAGATGCACTTAAACAAAATACATAAAAATGTACATTGAAAGTACCCTTTTCAATACCTAAGGTGCTAGTAATTTTGTGCCTAAAATGCCTTAGATGTCACAGATTTTAACCTTTATTTTAAAAAAAATTTAACCCATGTAAATGCCAATTACCTAAAAAGAATATTTGGCATATTTGTTTTGCATAATGATCTGCTGTAATAAAGTTTAAAGTGAAAATAAACATTCAGTAAAAGTTTTATTTTAAAAAATCTCTCTCTCTCTCTCTCTCTCTCTCTCTCTTTCTCCCCCTCTCTCCCCCCCCCTCTCTCTCTGTCCTTCTTCTTCTCCTTTCTTCTTTTTCTTCTTCTTCTTCTTTTCAAGTTTTCTTTACCTTAGTTATTGAAAAAAAATCGGATTACTCATTTCATGTTTAGTTCGTTGCCAAATTTTCAGCCGATTCGGGTCAACATAATAATAAATGAAAAACAAACCGGGTTGGTGGGGGACATTTAAGGAAGAGAATAAGTATTCATAAGAAGACACTAAGTAGAAAGTAAAAAGAAAATAAATAAATAAACTCAGCCTTAATCCATACATTAATGATGGGGTTTAGAATGATTTCATTATGCATTCATTCACTTCTTCATTGATTTATGCAATCCTGCTTCGTTCATTCATTCTTTAATAGTTTACATTGTATCGAGAGCAGAGACATACACACATTAATTTGAATAAAAATGTAGCAGATGAAATATTTAATTTCCAATGATCAAAAAATGCATGAAACATTCATTCACACTGCAATTACACAACAATAAATTACTTTCTTCCTTTTCCCATTCACATAATAATAATTAATAATAATTTATTTCATTTAAACATTCTACGCCTTTCCCTCAGGAGAAGCTCAAAGCGCAGTTACAGCCAGCCTTAACTAAATAATCAAGGAACATAAAAGAATAAAAGCATCAAACACAATACCAAACACCACAGTATTAAAATATAGTCAAACACACCCACTCACTCTATGTCTCCCACGCATACACACACACACATACATACACACATACACACAACCACAACCACACACACAATAAAATACAAAAGCACAATAAAATTGTCTATCTCTATCACCACAGTATTAAAACATAGTCAAACACACCCACTCACACACCCAAAGACATACACACAATAAAATACAAAGCACAATAAAAAATTGTCTATCTCTATCACCACAGTATTAAAACATAGTCAAACACACCCACTCTCTCAATGTCTCCCACGCAGACACACACACACACACACACACACAATAAAATACAAAGCACAATAAAATTGTCTATCTCTATCAGTATACGTGCATTTCACACAGAAACAGAAACGAGCAATTTGCTTAAAAACGCCATGGAACAACTACTATGATCAGCACAAAAAGACACCACAACACAACACCTGCACAGACACTCAAGCAGCCAAACACACCTGGGCCACAACGACGACGAAGATGAGGAAAACAGCGACGATGACGACGACGATGACGACGACACTGAGAAAGAAGATGACAACGGTGACGATGATATGATGAGGCTGATGACGACAATGATGATGATGACGACCATGATGACGACGATGATGAAGGTACGATGACCACAAAAGAGATTGAGGACGGCTGGTGGGCAGGAATTTATTTCAAGAGGTGTTCATGGAAAAGATGTGTTTTAAGTCTAGATTTGAATGCAGATAGAGTAGGAGTGTCACGGAGAGGCTGAGGCAAGGAATTCCAAAGTGTAGGAGCAGCAAAAGAGAAAGAACGACGACCATACGTCTCCAGCTTGATGCGTGGCACAGAAAGGTGACCAGCGTCAGCGGAACGGAGAGATATATGGCCCACAACATGTAACATATAATGGCCCACAACTAGCAACAGTAGGTCTATATATATGCCTCATAAACAATTCTATTATAAAAAGCCCCACAATGCTCTACATTTTGAAATACATATATATATAATGCCCCTCAAACCAACACCAGACAGAAAACCCCACAATAGGTTTATACATATAATGCCCCACAACTAGCAACAATATACATCTGCCTCATAAACAATTCTAATATAAAAAGCCCCACAAAGGTCTAATATAAAAAGCCCCACAAAGGTCAACATTTTTTATATATATATATACATAAAGCCCCATAAAAAAATGCCCCACAAACCAACACCAGACAGAAAACCCCACAAAAGGTGAGGTTCATGTATATATATATATATATATATATATATATATATATATATATATATATATATATATATATATATATATATATATATATATATATATATATATATGACAGCCAGCACCTTGAGAAATATGTGACACTGAAGTGTCAGAAATGCCAAACAAATCAACAACGACCTGTACAGTCAGATTCAACCTCAGTTGAGTGAGGACAATTAACACTTCTTGAAATTTTCTTGTGATAGATCTGGGCCCACTAGTAATATCAGGAATGACACCAGGGCAGCAAGAGTCAAAAAAGATGGTAGGCCTGTGTAATATTTCACTTTCTCATCATCTCTAGACCCACCTTCTTTTTTTTTTTTTTAAAGTCATCTGACATAGTGCTGGCATTCAGTTTCATAGGAAGAGTGAGGTTTTCTGTTCTTAAAGTCTGAAGCTCAGACTCCATGGCTTCCAGGTAGGAAATGGTAATATCAGTCTGGACTTCCTTCTCCACAGTTCGTTTCAAATCAGTAGCTTCTTCACCCAGTTCTAAATCAGTGTCCCCTCCAAGATCACCCATAGATGCAGTAAACAGTAAACAGTAAACTTTATTGTCCAAATCTTTACAAAGTGGAAAATGATGCGTCACTGTCTGTGGTGTTCTCACCGTCCTCAGCATTATCTGCACAAATAAGAACCATAACATACACATAACTATTTGTTTACTTCAAGCACATTCTATGTTTAGGTGATCATACTGCCTTGAAATGTTTCACTTTTGTTTTTTACTCAAAAGTATGAGTAAATGCCTATTTTGGGCAATCAGTGTTCCTCCCATCTATAAGACAAGATGTGGCTTCTTTTTATATTAACCAAAATGAAAAATGAAGACAGTTTATTTAACTGTAGTTTAATACTGATTAATTGAGATTCATAATGATGAAGTGGTGGGAACGGGTTGTGGTGAGAGAAAAAAAATTAACACTGGATCTGGGGGCATGCTTCCCTGGAAAACTGCATTCCTGTGCACTTACTAACAACTGCATTACCTTCAAAAAGCATAATTTCATGGACTACATCAAATATCTAAATACGAAGGCGATGACATTATACATGACAATGTTAGATTTACAAACATTAAAAATTGCATTTTAGAAAGGCAGCATTGTTTTAAAAACACAATTTCTTTACACTTGAAGATAAACTATGAAATATTTCATAAAGTAAATATTCATTACATACTGTTGTGGGCATTTCCTTGTTTCTGTTGCTCTCTCTTCTGTTTCCTTTCAAACCGGTCCACATCAGTGGATGCACATTTAATGTTGTAGCCAAGGTGCAAAGTTGGGATCCAGTTGGGCGTATCATCTTGATAGAACTCCGCACGTTTTCCTGTCATCAAAATCAAGTCAAAATGTAATAACAACTACACTAAAATATTGACTTGCATGATAAACAAAACAAGCACTCTACTCGTCTCTAGTCTTTCCTCTGTGATTCTGGAAGAAAGGTAAACAATGTTTCTCCTCAGGTGTTTTGTGTGGTGTTTTTTTTTTAAATTATTATTTTGTATTCAAGTAAACGTGAAATTTGAAAAAAAACAACAAATACAGTCCCAGTCTTTATATTTAAATCACGAAGCCTAAACGCACATTCTATCTATGAAATTTTTAGAACAGAGCAAAAGTCATCTAAAAACCCTCCAACAATCGACCTGCTAAAAAATGGCAGATTTCACTACTGCCAGGTTGTCGGTGAAAGTGGGCAGCTGCAACTTCGCAATGTCCTAGTAAGACCAATAACAAAATGCATGTGAACCATTGAACAATTATTGAAAATGCTTACCTTTCACAAAGTGGCGTGAACACACACGGGTCCAGGGTTTCACTATTTTGTCTGTGATCTTCTTTCGATTGATTTGGGCGATCCAAAGCCTTCTCCTCCTAGCTGTCAGCTCGCGTATGTTGGTGCCTCTATTGAATATAATCGTCGGAATTCTATGGTAAGAGATCCCAAGATCTCTAGTACTTCGCTTCGAACAATGTTTGACACAACAACCGTTCGTCATGGTGAGAAAAATGCGAATAAATACGCACAAAGTTATGACGTCAATCGGGATAGGTCCAGTCTATTCTCTCTCTTTCTCTCTTTGTCCGGAGAACAGTTATTCGGGGTGGGGACATTCCAAGCAGTATAACACCCGTTCTGCTTGACTTATTTACACACTTTTGGTTGCAAACAACGCACCGTTGAAATACCTACCTACAATGTTTGTATATTTGCTGAAAGTTTTCACACAGCTTTGCGATTGATTGATTTTGACTGCCACCGATTGTCTTGGCTACCTAAGCTAAAATACGGTTGATACATTTATTATAATACTTCGCCACCAAGCCCATAAATCATTACAATAATTAAAAATAGTATAGAATTTAAGTTTTTTGAGTACATGGTGTCAAAGTTTTAACTTTTTGTAAAAGTGTTGACCAAAATAAGCGCGGTGGTGCTTTTCCAAACTGGACATGGTGACCTAAATCGGATATAAAAACCCCAAATCCACATTTCTCCCGCCACGATGAACAAAGTTAAGTTTTTAATGATGGTCAAGCCGAATGTAACTAGCTCATATGCACATGGCATTCTACTTAATTGAACTAAGGACGCTGTCACTGACTTTCTTAGGTAGCCATTTTCGGCTTATGCCACGGGTTTTTACAATGTTCCAGAAAATCACTATAAAACTAAAATTACTGATTGGATTTTCAAACTTTTTCCTTCACCACTTTAGTAACATTCCAGGCAATGTTTCTGCCAAGTTTGGTTACATTTGGTTAACGTTTAGATATTTATTTTTCATTTCAATCGTTAAAACGAGTTCACGCAACTTGGTGTTGAAATCTGGACATATGGGCAGTGTGAGGAAGTAATACGCTTGACTCTGTTTTTTTAAAACCACCAAAAACACGTAGTGTTTCAATTCTAAATTTTATACAAAATATATTTCTTGATATTTCTTAACCAAACAAACACCACCTAAGTTTTTACATCAAAATAAATAAATTTCATTAAATAGAACACGTAAATAGTTTTAGGTAGCCACTTTTTGGACACCTCCCATTGGTATAAAAAAGTAATAATAACTGTTCCATTGAATTTTTCAGAAACCTACAGCCATATAATTTACAATGAAACACTCAGAATCTTAATTGAAAAACTAGAAAGTACTCGTGGTGGAACCATTTTGATTAGGTAGCCAACGTCACGCCAGCAGGTAGTGGTGGTGGGAGTGGTGATATTACTACTGCTGTTAGACCTACTAGTTGTAGTAGTAAAAGCACAGGAACACGGTTGACTGACCAACATTCAAATTGTTGTTTATGTTTTTAAAGTACTCTTTATTGCTGCGTTCTTTTTTTTTAGTGGTGATGAAGCGAGATTGGGAGACTGTCCACACGATGGATGGGGAAACGTTTCTCACTGTCGGAGCCGTCAGTTTGCCAAAGTGTTTTGTTACAATGATGAAGGTATGTTCGCAGGAAGAAGACAGGTGCGTTGGTAAATCTCTACGTGTAGATGGTGGCTGCGCAAGCCAAGCAGACCAAGGAGATGGCACATTTACGTTAGTTAACTGGTTAAGAATTTTACCCTCCCATCTTAATTTAAATCTCTACTAAGTAGCATATGTAATATTATCACGAATATATAAACTATTTAGAAGATCTCCGGGTGCATCATCCATTGTAGGACAGGATTTTTAAGTGATGTCGAGTTTTTGTTCATATGACTTCTTTTTTTCGTCATTATCTGTACTGTGCATGTCAATTTGCGGTTTTTAGGTTTATTTTCGAGTGGTGGTTGTGTTTTTGTGGTTTTTTTTTAGGTTTTGGTGTGCCAAGATGTAACTTACATTGTAATCTACGGAATTTAGGATTTTCTTTAAACTATGTTATTGTCTGGCGCCACAGATCACACGTTCGCTTTTGACCTGAAGAGCGACAACACGAAAGGACTGGAAAGGACAGGGCAGGTGATAGTGCGTCAGGATGGAAGATGGGGTCCTGTGTGCGCTGAGAGCTGGGGACAGAAGGAAACAACCATTTTCTGCCTCACACTTGGCTTCCACAGCGGAACTCCATCTACACCGTTGAACTTAGGAGCTCCTGAAGGTGTGCTGTGTGCGTGATGTGTGTGTGCGAGACACTGATGATATATATTCCATTGCCCATTGAGAATTAATCAGATCTTTCAGGACGTAGCGGATCTGTCACAAGCTGTAATACTATCTGAAAGGCGAAATTGGGTTAATGTAGCACAGGTAGGAATCTTAGATGAAAGAGCGAATGTACGACTTGTAACGCGTTTTCTTATCTTCACGCCCAAAAAGCATGGCAGCAGTACTTGGCAGGTGGGAGTAGGGGTCCGGGTTGGAGATGGGGGTAGGAGATTTGGATACAGGGAAACAACATTTTTACTCAATCGCTACACCTACAGTATCACACTATATCTACATCTTTCCTAACCCCACCTTCCACTCCCCACCCCTACCGCCCACTCACACCCCGCCCCTTAAACCCCTCACCCACACACACCTCATAATCACCCAAAAGACTACGCACTATGACCAAATATATTAAGGTGCTGACTACACTAGGCTTCTTTGTTGTTGTTGTGAAATACAGCTCAATATTGATGTTTTGCTGCGTGATGGTAGTATGACAAGGAGGACGATGACGATACCGTCTACGATAATGGTGACAACAAACCGCTACATTTACACTGATTTGTTGCAGCAGGTGTTGCCTTTGAGGCGGACGTCCGGTGTGATAATCTACCCACGGACAACATCAACTTGTGTGTCCCTAAAGGTTTCAAACCCGTACCCGCTCAGCTTTCTGCCTGCAACTCGACTGGTTTCACATCCGTTACATGCCACTCTCAACAGTATGGTTGGTAGATGTTTGTGTAATTGTGTAAAAGTTTGCGATGTCATTAATGTTCTTACCTTCCCCTTTCTTATTTAATAGGCCTTCTACCCACGACTATAGACCCACGACGTTAATGTTCCACGTGGTCGCATCATTCATTGAGGGTTATTTATTGTTTATTCAATTGTACTACTGCTCGAACTTGAACAGCTGGTACAGAGGCTTGACACCACTTTCAGAGCCTTTGGAATGGAAGTAAGTGCAGAGAAGACCAAAATGATGACCAACAATACCAATGGCATCAACACGGACATCAAAGTCCAAGGCCAATCCCTCAACACAATGCATATCTTCAAATATTTAGTAGCCATTGTATCAGAGAGTGGGTCCCCACAGGAAGTCCTCTCCAGGATCGCACAAACAACTGCTGCCCTGGCAATGTTGAAGCCCATTTGGAAAGACAGGACCATCAGTCTACATTCCAAGGTAAGACTGCTGCGCTCCCTTGTCATCTCCATCTTCCTATACGCTTGCAAAACATGGACCTCCACAACAGATCTACAACGAAGAATACAAAGCAGGGAGATGAGGTGCTACAGAAGACTTCGGGGCATTTCCTATGCCCAACACATCACCAACGACGAAGTCCGACAGACCATCATACAAGCCATTGGACAACACGATGACCTGCTCACAGTGGTGAAAAAACGGAAACTCCGACGGTATGACCACATCACCAGATCATCAGGCCTTGCAAAGCACAGTGCAAGGAGGAAGAAGAAGAGGGAGACAGAAAAAGAGGTGGGAGAACAACACTTGAGAATGAAGCCATCAGGATTGCTGAGGACAGAGAGGGATGGAGTACGCTGGTTAAACGATCAACTGTGGTGCCCTTACGACCTCCGAGTTATGGGATAGGATAGATAGTATAGGATACTGCTTGGTGTGTTTGGGTCAGTATGTGTCACGCAGAAGGTTGATATGCAACCCAGTCAGCACCCCATAAACAATGGTAACAAACTAGGCACTGCACTCCTTTACAACTTTTAAAAGCCTGCACACTGTGCATCTGAGGCAGGCCAAGGCTTACTGTACTGGCGAAGGTACATCGGCCAGTCTCTGCAAAGCAGTATGCCTTCAACGTTGCCAGGGCATATTAGCAAGTTGGCTTTAAGCTTTTGACGACGAGTTTTTTTTTTAATTTATTTTAGCAATATACAAGTATAGATAATGTTTTAATTTGGTGTGTTTGATCTCCGTTCAATATGTTTAATTCTCTTCCTGATAACCTATATAGCTTATATTAATTGACGTTTTGTTTCAGTGAGTCTCTATAGACCTGTCAGCACATCAAACATGACCGCTGGAGTCGCACGTGCAAGGACTCGATTTTCGGATCATACATCTTTCGTCTGTGACGAGGATGGCTTTGGTGACCTCACAGCTCGCGCGGCATGTCAACATATGGGTATGGAGGATGGGCAGGCTTTGTGCTGCTCAGCCTTCGCTGGAACTTACACAGGGCTGGATGTCGGCCCCATCAACACACCTGTGAAATGCACTGGGACCGAGTCCTCTTTCTTGCAATGTATCGGCACCGTTGGCTCTTGCTCTTCCGGCCAATTTGTTTCTTTCCTGTGTATGGATCATAACATCTCTCTTGGCAGCATGGGTGAGCTCTTTGCATTTAAGTTTTCTGATTTAATGCTATCACTACTACTACTACTACTACTACTACTACTACTACTACTACTACTACTACTACTACTACAATAATAATAATAATAATAATAATAATAATAATAATAATAATAATAATAATAATAATAATTATAACTCAAGATGATGTATACTACAAGGACTGAATGGAAGTCAAGTTTTAATTGTGTAAAATGTTAGATTAATTGCATCTAATACTGTTTTATAAATATACGTGGATTCCATGTAAACAGAGTTATCAATAAGCCATCTGCCGTCGACGAGTGATTACGCCGGGCTGATGGTGGTGGACTATTTGGGCTTCCGCGGACGGATCTGCGCTGTGGACTGGTCGGATGAAGATGCTGCCGTGTACTGCAGGTCTCACGGTTACCAGTCAGGCTATGCCACCTTCCAGGACCACAACTGGCACGCCAGTCACCACAGCATCAACGTAAGTGTTAAAAGAAAATAGTTTAGGCATGATGTTTGAGGGGGCGGATAGAATGCTGTCATGGATAAGGCAGAAATAGTTGGATGGATTTGCAGATTAATTGTGGTGTGTATACTGCTACGATTCACGCTATACCTTTTACGTTCTGTAGAGAAAAAAACCACAGTGGTAATATTTGGTGGAATCAAGTATGTGCAGATGCAGTTAAGGAAAAAAAAGAATACATATAAGAATTGGATAAAATGTAAATCTTTTTCTGCTTACAGGCACATTAAATGTGCAAACATTAATTGTAATAAAATAATAGCATCAGCACAGAAACAATATTGGGAAGATTTCTGTTTAAAAAAAACGAAATATCAAAAAAGTTTGGAAAAAAGTTAAAGCTTTCAGCTTCCTAAGTGTCCCATAAAAATAAATAACAAACTATTTTTTTTTCTTCAGAAGATAAATCAGAAGAGCTTGGAAATCGTTTTGCAAATTCAAGCAATTCTAGTAATCTAATTCAAAATGAGTTAGAAAAAATAAAACACTGAATGTTATACAGATCCTAATTCAGACAATTCTTAATTTATTAATTCTAGGAAATCACTAACAGAGGTTACAGGTGCTTTACATTATATGTGGTCCTGATTTCTCTTTTGGCAGTCCTATAAACACTGAATATCTATCTATCTATAGCTTTAAATTACCTTGGTAATAAAATTAGTTAGTTAGTCATTGTTTCTAGGTTCCAGCGGACTGCAAAGCGCCGAATCAGGACCACAACTTGGTTGAAAGAAGACTCATCGCCAATCCGTATAAAAGATCTACTAAAACAACCCTAATGATAACACTAAAGGCACTCTCCACCAGCTGGTCACTTTACAATAAAGGCATCTCATGCAAGGCGTCTGCAATGCTAAGGCTGGCCAAGAAGAGTACCACAATTGGGGAGACACGTGTGAACCCCATTGGAACAATAAGACATTTCAGTAGTCTGAGACTCTTAGAGTTTGCCAGATACAACAATCTGATACTGGCAAACACTCTTGGTCCCCACAAACAACCCAGGCGATGGATCTAGCACAGTCCCAGCGGAGAGACACAGACACAGACCACACAAGGGCTGGTTATGTTATACCTCCTTTAAACGTTAGTGAATCATTGTATATAGGTAAAGATCGTTCAGTTTATTCTATGGCATTAAATAAAATCACGAGTCTACAAAAGACCTTTTTAGTATATAATTATGTGTAGACTTTAGATTAGTTCTTCAAAGTTTTTACTCTAATTGTAATGAACACAGAGGTGATATTGTATATGAAATAAAATATCTTATATATTGCTTAATTATTAATGTCACTAGTGTTTAGTTTTGCTGGATACTATCTCATTGTGGTTTAAATCATAATGATTGGGCAGACAGAAAAACAGAAGAAGGGGCATAAAATCAACACAATGTTAGCCAGATTGACATCCCCTTATCACCAAAAGATATATATAGTATAATCAAAAAGAAATTAAAAAATACTTTTCCTTTAAAAACAGTATATAGTAAAATTCACAATATCCTCGAACAACAATTTCTGTAGCACATCGTCTTGCTTTAAATTCTTGGAGGATAAAATATTGCAAGGATATTGTTTACTTTTGCAATGAAAACTTAAATATAAATCATATAATTCATGACTGCAGTGTAATAGCACAATATATATATATATATATATATATATATATATATATATATATATATATATATATATATATATATATATATATATATATATATATATATATATTTCACCGAACATAATGTTCATAATGTTCAAAGTAAGAACAGTGAATATTGGATCACCATCGCTAAATCTATATTGTGTAGTAATGTAGGGCATATTTTTAAAATGAAAATTGAAAGTTTATACTGAGGATTTAGTGTATTTAGTGTATGACAATATCCCACAATTGACTTTTTGTATATGAACATTACACAAGTATGATATATTATATTGTAATTAAATGTTGTTGTTTCTTTCTTTAAATATTAGTTTGACTAATTAATTTTTATTTTATTTTATTTCGTGTTATTTTACTGTAAAAGTTTGTTTAAATGTTCTCTCTTTTTCCCCATCCAAGTAGCAAATATTGTTTTTACCCACCTCCCTTTTATTTTTAAGTCTAAAATCCCTTCGGTGAACAGACGTTAAATGATATAAACAAATCAACAAACACGATTCACGCTACTTGTTGTAAGCGCTTACACGTATCCACACACACACACACCCGCACACACACACACACACACACACAGTCGCAAGTTAACGAGAAATTAATAAACGTTATACAATATATAAAATGTACAGATAAGATATCTACACAATTTATAGTAAGCAGTATCATAAAAGTGATCACATATTGTCAAAACAGTAAAAGGTAAGTGCTTATCGTGTTGATCTGTGAAAGAGCTCCTGAAAACATCTCTCTTATAGTTTTAACAATTTCTTGATTTTTTTACAGTTTGGCCCTTTTTTCATGAGCAAGTTCAACTGCACTGGGAATGAGACTAACTTGATGGAGTGTCCCCATGCCACGCGATTCAACATGGGCAACTGCAAAACGGGAGCTGCGGCTGCTGTCGTCTGCTTCAAAGACCACAGTAAGCCCTGGCTATCTTGTCTATCTATCTAGTCCCTCACCTGTCGGAGTCGTCGGGGAAAATGAAGCAGCAGGGACTAGCATGATGTCGCGTGCTTAAACGCCTAAGCTTCTCAGGATATGTAACAACCTTCACTTTGAATAAAAATTGTCGAAGGAATATTTTTCCCACAGGGCTTTCATTATGTTTTACCTGCCAATTTAAACAATTAGCAGGGTTGTAGGTTCGATGCACAGATGTGGCAATAAAAATTAACTGGGTTTAAAGAAGCGAAGCTAGAAAAATATTATACGAAATGAGGTCGAAGTTGCAACAGCATCTATTTTGACTGTCTAATTTCAGTTCCGGAACCGCTTGTTCATAGAATCATAACGCTGTTTTCCCTTGGACCATAAAACCACATTTGCTCAAAGCATCTATAGGACATATTCCATATCAGCAGCAATGCTGTAAGGATTTGGGGAGTACTACGAAATATCTCTTTTCTCCTCTCTACTGCCTGTTGCCACGCGGTTCCAGGTTTTAGATTAGATGCATTTACGTGGCTTGGTCTCGACTGTGAACCTGAGTGCTGAGAAGGATATCTTCTGACCCCTTGCCTGCAGCCATGATTTGGGTTTTGAATTAGGCTTAATTGCAAGTTGCGTGTTTTGGCTTTGACTGTGAATCGTGTTGAACTGAATAGGCCAGTTTCCACTTGAACAGGCTACCTTGTCGCTAGCTGAGTGTCTGAGATTTATCAAGAATATAGGCTGTGTGTAGGTTTATACCCTCAGCTATGGGGCGCCATGTGTCCATTAATTCTATGTGACCATTCTATACATAGAATAAATTCTATGCACATAGAAAGCATTCTGTGCACACAAAAAGCATTCTTTAGTTGAAATTCCATTTATAGAAAAAGAAACCAATATTGTAAGTCATAGAATAAAATTCTTTGTATAGAATAACATTCTATAATATAGTGTAAAATTCTATGTCCATAATAAAATTCTATGTATAGAATAACATTTTATAATAGAGAATAAGATTCTATGTATGTAATACAATTCTATATTATAGAATGCACTTGTATGCATAGAACTATATTCTATAACATAGAAAGAATTCTATTACAAAGAATGAATTCTATAACATAGAATGAATTCTTTAACATAAAATAAATTGCATGACATAGAATTAATTCTATGTGCATAGAATAAATTGTATAACATAGAATGAATTCTATAATAAATAATGAATTCTATATGCATAGAATGAATTTTATAGCATAGAATGAATTCTATGACATAGAATTCATTCTATGACATAGAATGAATTCTATAGGCAAAGAATGAATAGTATAACATAGAATGAATAAGATTACATAGAATGAATTCTGTGACATAGAATGAATTCTATAACATAGAATGAATTCTATAGCATAGAATGAATTCTATGACATAGAATTTATTTTGTAGCATAGAATGAATTCTATGTCATAGAATTCATTCTATGCTATAGAATTCATTCTATGTTATAGAATTCATTCTATGCTATAGAATAAATTCTATGTAATAGAATTCATTCTATGTCATAGAATTCATTCTATGTTATAGAATTCATTCTATGTCATAGAATTCATTCTATGTCATCTTATTCATTCTATGTTATACTATCCATTCTATGCTATAGAATTCATTCTATGTCATAGAATTCATTCTATGTCATAGAATTCATTCTATGTCATAGAATTCATTCTATGTCATAGAATTCATTCTATGTCATAGAATTCATTCTATGTCATAGAATTCATTCTATGTTATAGAATGAAATCAATATAAAAACCTTTTTTTAAATAGTAAAAACTGGGGCTCTGTCAAGGTATAGAGAACATTTTGTATGGCATGGGACTGTATTGCAGAGAGATACACATTGCCACATCCCATCACCACACCACATCACTCTACATCAATGGCTGACGTACGTTCCTAATGCTATTATGCTATCCATTTTATTAACGGAAGGAACTATACATAAATGTGGGTGTTCTCACAAAGGGAGGCCAAATTCGCAACAGAGCTATTTAGCTGAAAATAGGTTATGGGGGACGCCTGGGGTGAAATAGTTTTTTTTTGCAATAATTATTATGTCTCAGAGTTGTATCGCAATATTCGACCTTTAATTATATTAATTATTGCTTTTTATGAGTGTACAGTACGGTTATTTCTTCGGTATTGAGCAAAAAGAACTGATTATTTCATTAGATTTTTTCACTATAAACCCTTATAGAACCTCAGCACATTGTAATGAAAAAGTAAGCAAGCAGGGGCGGAGGGAGGGGGGAGGGGAGGGTGTGACGTCAATTATTTTTATTGCTTTCGCGATCTACTCACACTACCGTCGATGTCGTCTGCATCAAGAAACCTAAAGGCCCCGCCACACATGCCGATTGTGCAACGATTTTGTTTGCGATGGAATCCCGATTGCTACGTGATGACGTCAGAACTACTGCTTGCCTGCAGTCCGATTTGCAATCGGCTCGGTATCGTGCGATTTGAGCCTGTCCTAAAGCCAGCAGAACGCTTGGCACGTCAGCCATTTCTTCAGTTCTCGCGCGCGTGCACATGTCCCTTTATTCATCAAAGCCTCGTTTCACAAAGAATGACCTAGTTGCGCATAGAATGAACATTCTATATTATAGAATGCATTCTATGTTAAAGAATGCACATTCTATGTTATAGAATGGATTCTATGTTATAGAATGAACATTCTATATTATAGAAGGCATTCTATGTTAAAGAATGCACATTCTATGTTATAGAATGGATTCTATGTTATAGAATGAACATTCTAAGTTATAGAATGGATTCTATGTTATAGAATGAACATTCTATGTTATAGAATGAACATTCTATGTTATAGAATGGATCCTATGTTATAGAATGAACATTCTATGTTATAGAATGAACATTCTATAACATAGAATGCATTCTATGTGCACCAAATGTTAAGAAATAATTCTATGAGTGTATTCAGTGTTGCGAATAAAATCCATTTTATGTTTAAAAAATGTATTTTATGTCATACAATTCTTGCTGTGTTATACAATTAATTCTATATACATATAATTTATTTCACTCACATAAAATTAACAAACACAACTAATAAATTGTAACGAAATTTAGAATTTAAAAAAAGATATTGTATGACACATCACCACATCGCATCATCACCACATCGATCACATCATCACATCACATCACTGCATCACATTGCTTCATCACCATCATCGTGAAAACGCACCACCACATAAAATCACATCACATCAACAAATCATCACATCACATCAGCCGACATCACAGCAGCAGCACATCTTCGCATTGCAGCAGACAGCACATATCATGGCATCAGTGAATCACATCACATAATCTAATCACCCCACCCCTCCCACCCATCACATTTGTGGTGCAGTGTGGTGTGATTGATTGATTGATTGATTTATTGTTGCTTTAGGTCCAGCGGACTCTTCCGAGCCAAATCAGGACCGGACAACCCCCGATCCGCATAAAAGATCTGCTGAAACAACCCCAGTGGGAAAATTGAATGCCCTCCACCGGCCAGTCACTTTACAATAAAGACATCCCACGCGGGGGACGGCTGAGGGTTGACCTCAACTACGCGAACACCCCGGTTACAAAAACAAAATAGAATACAAACATCATTATAAATCATCAACCAAACACATACATATAAAATGCCTATAGTGCTAAATAGTACAATCATAGGAAGCCCTAGTGACCACCCGGCAGAAAGCGTCCAACACTCCCAAGCTGATCCAACAGACCTCATACACAAACAAGGAGTCTTGTCCAGGAAGAGTTTTCAAGAAAAAAGGTAGGTCATTGATCTAGCGAAGAAGAAGATAGTATAGCAGAGTGAAGGACAGAGCAGGAATAGGAAAGAGTAAATGAGGAAGACAGCGACAGTGGGAATTTAAAGCACTAAATTTCCATAAAGTGGGGATACTATTTATACTGAAAACCCCCGGCACTCCAACGGGGGTACTGTTGCCGCAGTGAAGCGTCTTGCCTATAAAGGAAAGACAGGTTTTCAACTGTGGCTTTCACTGTTCCCTTTATAGGTTTGAACAATCTACAGTGGCAAGATTGCTCATGACCCCAAGGGGTTGTGGTGTGATTTAGAGTGATGTAGTGTGGTGATGTGATGTGGTAATGTGTATGTATGTATCTGCAATACAGTTCTATTATGCCTTAAAAGCGAGTGAATCAGACCACATCATCACATAACCTAATCACTTCACCACACCTACCCATCACATTTGTGGTGCAGTGTGATGTAGAGTGATGTGGTGTGGTGATGGGATGTGGCAATGTGTATATCTCTCTGCAATACAGTCCCATGCCATAAAAAATGTTCTCTATACCTCGACAGTGCCCCAGTTTTTAATATTTAAAAAAAAGTGTATGTATTGATTTCATTCTATAACATAGAATGAATTCTATGACATAGAATGAATTCTATGACATAGAATGAATTCTATGACATAGAATGAATTCTATAGCATAGAATAAATAGTATAACATAGAATGAATAAGATGACATAGAATGAATTCTATGACATAGAATGAATTCTATAACATAGAATGAATTCTATAGCAAAGAATGAATTCTATTACATAGAATTTATTCTATAGCATAGAATGAATTATATAGCATAGAATGAATTCTACGACATAGAATTCATTCTGTAACATAGAACTCATTTTATGCTTTAAAATTCATTCTATGTTATAGAATTCATTCTATGTCATAGAATTCATTCTATGTCATAGACTTCATTCTATGTTATACTATTCATTCTATGCCTATAGAATTCATTCTATGTCATAGAATTCATTCTATGCTATAAAATTCATTCTATGCATATAGAATTCATTCTTTCTTATAGAATTCATTCTATGTTATACAATTTTTTCTATGCATATAGAATTCATTTTATGTCATATTATTTATTTTATGTTAAAGAATTCATTCTATGTTATAGAATGAATTTTATGCACATAGAATAAATTATATGTTATAGAATTCATTCTTTGTAATAGAATTCATTCTATGTTATAGAATATAATTCTATGCATACAAGTGCATTCTATAATATAGAATTGTATTACATACATAGAATCTTATTCTCTATTATAAAATGTTATTCTATACATAGAATTTTATTATGGACATAGAATTTTACACTATATTATAGAATGTTATTTTATACAAAGAATTTTATTCTATGACTTACAATATTGGTTTCTTTTTTATAAATGGAATTTCAACTAATGAATGTTTTTTTGTGTGCATAGAATGCATTCTATGTGCATAGAATTTATTCTATGTATAGAATAGTCACATAGAATAAATGGACACATGGCGCCCCATATCAGCAGCCAATGAAACTCAGATTGGAGTCAACGTTGACTTCGGGTTGACTGCTTCTATAAATCATAGCACGATAGCGGCAAAAGGTATTAAACTAAAGTGAACTCATTTACAATGGTACGGGCAGACTTGAGTTGAATTCAATGGAACTAAATTTAGCTGAACCGAAATAGTATGGGTTGAGCTGAACTGAATAATCGAAACTAGTTAATGAGTCATAGTTTATAGGGTCCAGCGGACTGCAAAGAGCCGAATCAGGACCACGAATTATTTGGATTCAATTGAATTTGACTGAATTGAATCGAATTGAAATGGGATGATTGGAGTTGATTTGGATTATTACTACGGATGAGATTATAAACCGAGGTCTAGTATGTGTACACACGTACTTTAAAGATCCTGACGCTCACGTCCTAGGCGGGTGAGTGCCGGCTACGAAAATATACCCAGCACTCATTAGCTCCCTTCTTTCCCATACCATGTCACCCAGGACTGTTGCTCAGTTGTCTTCGCGTCAGAATATACGCCCAAAGGTTGCAAGTGGGCGCCTCGAGACTGAGTCGAGTTAGACCCTGTATCGGCCAGCGCCTTGAGTAGCTCTTGCGTTGGAAAAGTGCTATATAAAAACGCTTACATTTAAAAAAAAATGAATTCACTCACACCGAATTGAAGCGAATACTTCAGTAATATTTTTTTTGTTTCAGACATTGAGTTTCGCATAGCGGGTGGAAATAGTTCTGGGCAGGTGGAGATGGCGGTGGAAGGACACTGGGGCGCTGTCAATGCATTCGACTGGACCGATAAGGATGCTCAGGTCTTCTGTAGATCTGTCAATTTCTCTACAGGTCCGTTTGTTTCAAATTATTAGCAACAGTTTTACAGGTGTAAATTTTCTCCCCAGTAATCTATCTGAATAATATTAATTCTAGAACATCGACTTTCCTATCGACTCAAGGCTGACGAAGAGCATTAATTTACTCCCATTTGAACACGATCGTGTTATAATTATATGGAGGTTGTATGAACCTTTCATAGAGAATGACAAATATAAGTAAAGTTATCATTGTTTAATCCACCACTATAAGGGCATGCATGGTTGCATAAATATCTGCGGTATATAAAATCCCAGCCGTTATCAGTCATTCAAGTCATGTTTCTGTTTCAGGTACGGGGTATTACGGCTTTTTTCCTGGATACCCCAGACAGTCATGGTCGCAAGGCGCGCTGTGCAACGGTTCGGAGTCGGCCCTACACCTGTGTGCCCATGTAGTCTACAGTGAAGATCTGCTGAACTTGACTAGGGAACTTCGCCTCAATGATCAGTACGCCGCCGTTGATTGCTACAATAGTGGTATGCAACATTGAGATCTTTCATTGCTGAAACAGTATTATTTATTGAGTCAATATCATTGTCAAATATTCTATTATGTTCGGCACTAAGAGTCCTGCTCTGAACATTTTTCATAGCTGCCCAAACACAGCTGTTTTCTATTGAGGGTGTACTGAATCCCGATTTTATTACTTTTATTCATGTTCTGAAAACAAACTGCCAGTTCTCCCTGTTGTTGTTGTTGTTGTTGTTGTTGTTGTTTTTGTTGTTGTTTTTGTTGTTGTTGTCGTTTTAATGTATTCTGAATAGTACACTGGTACCTGTACCCCACACAACAGTTGGTTTGTGACAGAATAAGGCAATGATGCTGCAATTATTTTCTGGAAGGGTTGCTTCTTTACCCCAGGTCAACTTTTGTTTCTTTGTGTCACGCCTTTGCAGTTCAGCTAGACAGAAACCGCTGGGGCGATGGGGCATTGCTGATGTACCTCGGACAAAACAGCACGTGGTCGTACGTGTGTGACTCGGCCTTCGCCGACACGGAAGCGACAGTGGCGTGTAGAAGCCTGATGAGAGGACATCGATATGGCATTGTCATCAAAGTGTGTATTTCATCTAACTCTGATGGCGACTTGACCAGCACCATTATTTAAAAAAAAATATATTTAAAACGGGTATTGAAACAGAAAGATTGGTTTTGTATTCCGATGGACCCTGTAAGCAATGAATAACTAACTAATTGGGTGTGTATTACGGCAGTAGCGCGATGTACGCTCACTGGCTGACACTCACTGAGGCTTTCTCAGCTCCAGATACTAAAGTACTGGCATATCGGGGGTGATATTTTAAGCGAACGTTGTGATCGCGTGGTCTATGGCCGGACTAACTTGCCTTATCCAAAGGCTAGAAACCAATGGCGACTGACCGGTGTGAGATAGATCCCGCCTCTGGGCGTTATGTTTCTCCGAGTATTATTTTCTGTCGACTCGGGCAACGTCTCGGGGGTTTTCTCCCCCGGCAAAAATTTCAAAAACACAACTAATTGTAGTTTAGGCTGCGACTACGTCTTCCTTTTGGGAGGCGGGCGAGAATTTCCCGATAAAAAGGGACAATAAAGTGTCAAAAAAAATTTCATCGCTTAACGCGCAGCTTAGGAAGTTCCGTTTTGTCTCTGCTTCATTATGCATTGACTGACAATACGCCACAAAGAAAGAAGAAAACTTAAAATGTGTTATTTGTTTTAATACTTTTCATTTTTGTATATAATATAGCCTTGCTAAGAAGTATTCTTACTTCAAACCTACATATTTAAATATTTAACATGATGTAGTTTTTATTTATTCCTTCTCCCTTTCCACTTCCCATGTTTAGGGCTCTGCGTACACGGAAATGGAAACTTACGGACTATCTGTCCAGTCAGTGAAGTGCCAAGGAAATGAGAGTGATCTCTCAGAATGTGTCTACACCAGAGGCGAGTGTCCAAGCGGTCACTACGTCTCCATCGTCTGTGCCCGACTGCCCTTCAACGAGACAGGCTCACCAGGTATGAAATCAAATACAAATGAACGCCTTTCATACAGGAAACATTTTGCAGGAGCTTTTATCATTTCGGAACTGCTATGCTGGCCAAAAGGCCAAATTGTATCATTGTTTTTGTGAGTTTTTTTTGTTTTGTAAGCCTACGGTGGATTTAACTAAATACGATAAGATAAGATATTTTTAGAAAGATAACAATTTTATTTTGCAAGGGCAAAAAGAGAATGTACTGGGAAAACTAGGACCGAATGAGAAGACAGGGTGGTGTTCAATGCAATCGAGTTATTCGGTTAATATTATTGTGGTGTTCGTTAGATAATAGATTACAGATGAACCTGCTGAAGTATAGACTTCATATTTTTTTTTATGCCTCTTCTATATGTATGTATCAGTTTATAGTCCCCTCTCTTCCCGATAAGGATTTTCAGAGAGGAGACTTGTGAATATTTTGTTTTAATAGCAGCACTTTATAGTAATATTGGCAGGTAGATGTTTCCTTATGTCTGTTCTGTTCCTTCTTATAGTCGCAGCAGAAGCAGAAACAGGAGGACAATAATCCGCAGCGCTTTAAGAAGAATATATTTTTTAAGAAAAAATATTAATATTTAATTAAATTATTTTTGGCACTTTTTTACAATGGAATAGGTATATTATGTTTGTTATATTTGTGTTTCTTATACGCATTTTAATTATTATCTTTTACGTTAGCTCGCATACGGGATATTATGAGATATAATATGCTAAGGGTTTTCTGTGCAGACCTACAAACCTGCGTGATAGACATAGCATGAGACACTATTTTAACAGTTTTCTGGGTGTTTCGTCTTTCGATATTTCCACTGCGTTTTATGTTTTGCAGGGGAAACTCTGAGTCTTCAAGCCGACTCGCTCAAGTCCCCTAACAGTGGAATCTTGCAGATAACAAAACAAGGTGAACTCGTAGAACGAATCTGCATACAAGGCTGGGATGACACTGACGCTGCTGTTGCATGCAGATCACTTGGCTATAAGGTTTGATGACTTAAAAAAAATTTTACAATGTGTGTGTTATTGTTTATTATTACTTCTTCCAATTTTGGCTTTCTGAATATTCGGGTAATGTTGTCCAATTCCATACGCAGACTGCGTATGGTAATGTTTGGAAAGAGTAAACAATAGTTTAAAAAAACGTATTACATTTTTGTTTCAAGGGAGGAAGAGCCTACTTGCATCCTCACACGAGCAGTCTTGTGATTGGTTACCGGAATTTTTCTTGCTTGGGAGATGAGTATTCATTGTTCCAATGTGCTCACTCAACAAACCCTGATCTGGACAAGTGTGGGCCTCATGCCTATGAAGCTGGTGTCATCTGCTATCACACAGGTGACAAATTCAGTCATTTTTAGGATTAATTATAATTTGTTTCAGCAACAATAGGCTTACTATTACTCCATACATCGAGCTGAACAACTGATTTTTTTAAAGAGAAAAAATATTGGTTAAGTCTAAATCTGAATAAGCATGTTAAGTTTTTTGGAACGGAGATAATATTGTGTGCTGGCAGAACCTTGATTTGCAGCAAGAGCATATTAATCAATATGGCTGCTTGTAGAAGAGGAAGTTACTTCCCCTGATCTTTGTTGTTGACTTGGTGCCCCAAACTCGGATCTATTGAGTTAACTTGGTACCACCACCCCCATCCACCACCCTCTGTCCCCACCCTCTAATCTCACCCCCTATCTCCCCCTCACCCCAAAAAAGAAGAAGAAAAAAGAAATGAAAACTCCAATAGAATGTTCAAAGTATCGTACTGGATACTTATTGTGGTTTTAGTTGATCCTGCTATTTGTCTTGTAGAGTTGCGTATATTTTGATAACATTCTAATTTTATGTATTACTGTTGTTTTTATTTTTCAGAGTTTAAGGTGAAGCTGGGTGGTCAGAACAGCACATCCAAGGGTCGCGTAGAGATCTACCACGATGGTGAAGTCGGTAGCATGTGCGGTGGCTGGTTCGATTCCAGAGATGCTGAGGTGTTGTGCAGGACTATGGGATTTAAGTAAGCTTAAGTTCGATTGCATGATTCCGTTTTATTAGTCATTGGTTTATTGTATGCCTTAACTTGTGAAGCGAAACACACATCAGAAGTAATGAATCACAGCGTGTGATGAAACCTACCGACTACTGTTAAGGAAATTACACACAGCTTTCAATAACTGAGGTCGTCCTTTAAATAGCGCATGAAAGTATTCTAGAGATAATCATCTACTCCTCCAATTGTAAAACCAAGCAGCTAAAATGGGATTTTTAGTTATGCTACAAAGAAGCCAATTACTTTTTCTTCTTTCTTTGTTTGGTTTTACTCCATTTATAGATTTGAAGTACAGTATTTGGCCCTGTGGGTTTGGGCACTGAATAGAATAGACCCAACGGTTCCCTGCGTGTCGTAATAGCGAATAACAGAGGTGCTGTCAGCACGGCATCACTAGGCGAAAGTCTTCAAAACAGAAGTCACCTGTCAGAACCGAGGAACCTCATGTTACTACAGGTCCAACGACCACGTGCTCGGGGCCAAGGCGAGCCACACTATACTCGTGAATTTCGGCTGTGGCCAACAGCCTGGAGAGGATTGGCCCCCCACCCCACCCCACCCCCACCCCTACAGGTCTTTCCCCAGAACAGAGAAGAAGAAGAAATCCTCCCATTTCTCCGAGAAGAAGTTGAGGCAGCAGTGCAATCAATCAATACGAATACGAATACGATCACTTTATTATCTCAATTAAAGAGAAATTCACACGTGGTGCCAGATATAAATGTTACAAGACGATAAAGGACAGTATAACAACAATAAACAATAAACAATAAAACAGGATAAAAGTATATCAAAGAAGACATTACTGAATTAACCATTTAAAACTGTAATCATAAGAAGTTACATGGGGAAAACAAATACCTATCACATGATTTACGTTCAGTGTCATAATCATGATAGAAGGTATTGCAACATAACAATCACTGTTGGCAAGCAATAATCGCATCAATACACAACAACGTAAGACTTTTAGATAAATATGTTCTTAAAAGAATATAAAAATCGCTAAGCACATAGGCCTACACTAAACGGAAATGTAAGATCACAGGTGCACATACTCACTATCTCATGCGGATTGGACATTAATTATATAAATCATGCCACGCACACTGTCATAATAGAAGCATCATACGTTCAAATTCTCAATCATTTAATAAAGAGATTGCGGTGGGTATAAAACTATTTTTAGTGCGCACAGTTTTGAACTTTGGTTCAAGGGGAAGAAGGGGAAGTCAGTGAGGGTGGACAACATACCCGCAGAATTGCTTCAAGCAGGAGGAGAAGATATGACCATCAGTCTACACTCCAAAGTAAGTCTGCTGCGCTCCCTTTTCATCTACGTCTTCCTATACGCTTGCGAAACATGGACTTTTACTGCAGATCTACAATGAAGAATACAAAGCATGGAGATGCGGTGCTACAGAAGACTTCTGGGCATTTCCTATAACCAGCACATCACCAACGACGAAGTCCGACTGACCATCACACAAGCCATTGGACAACACGATGACCTGCTCACAGTAGGGAAGAAATGGAAACTTCGATGATATGACCACGTCACCAGAGCATCAGGCCTTTCAAAGACCATCCTGCAACGCACGGTGCAAGGAGGCAGAATAAGATGAAGACAGAAAAAGGGGTGGGTGGACAACATTCGAGAATGGACTGGAGGTTACTGAGTACAGAGAAAGATGGAGTAAGCTTACGCTGGTTAAACGATCATCTGTGGTGTCCCAACGACTTTCGAGTTACGGGATAGAATAGGATAGTAAAGGACTGACTATTATGATGTAATTGTAATTATAAAATATAGAAACACTTCACGTGTTTGATCCCATCAGAAAATGTCAATACTCAGTTTGTAAGTGTGGGCATAGGCCTACATATAGATATATATATATATATATATGTTGAAATATAAAATATTTCAAAACCCAACTGCTTGCTCCACACAATTGAAAATTCGAGTGTTAACCTTCATTATACAAGCACAAGATGAATCAGAGAGAGAGAGAGAGAGGGGGGGGGGGAGAGGGAGAGAGAGAGAGAAAGAGAAAGAGAGAGAGAGAGAGAGAGAGAGAGAGAGAGAGAGAGAGAGAGAGAGAGAGAGAGAGAGAGAGAGCAAAGTCGAAGTCGAAACCTTTAATTGGATAATAGCATTAGGTCCTGTGGACCTGTCTTACAGCTAGTCCTTAAGAAAATTGTAACTTTTTTTTTTAAAGATGTTCAGAACAAACAAAATAATTCACATAAAATTGATTTGAAACTAACACAAACCTTAACAATGGTAAGAATTTAAAAAACAAGTACTAAGAAAATTAATGTACCGAAATGCACATTCTCCCTCCCCCACCCCCTCCTACCTCTTCCCTACTCCCACTCTCCCCACCCCCTCCACCACAACCACACACATATACAAGCTAATTCACACATGAACAAATTAAACTATCGCAAAATAGGAAAGAACAAAATGTATACAGTCATCTTAAATATTAGTAGCATGGGAAAATAGAAATTTGTGGAGTCTTTTAAACAATGTTAATGATTTGCTTTCCTTGATCTCTTGTGGTAGATAATTCCACATACTTGGACCAGAATATGACAGAGATGTTTTAAATATGTCTAAGCGTGGCTGTGGCAAGGTTAAATTATGTCTGACAATTGAATACCGAGATGAAGGTTTGCTAAAAAAGTACTTTTAAATAATCAGGAGCTCTTTTGTTTAGTATTTTGTACATTGAAACGGCTTTATTGTAATTAAGGTGTTTGTTAAGGGGAAGCATACCAGCTAGTTTTAATTTTGAATTAGTATCGATGGAAGTGTTGGAGATAAGTACTTTTGCAGCTCTGCGGTGAATAGAATTAATCTTTTTATACAAGGCATCACTGCGGCCGTCCCATATTGTTGATGCATAATCAATGTGAGGTTTGATATGAGCATTATAAAAAAGCATTATATGAGCATTATAAAAAGTTTTTTTAGCATCTGCAGTTATGATAGATGGAAGCTTAGACAACATAAATAATTATGAATAATAATAATTATTAGAGACAGAGAGAGAGACAGAGAGAGATCTATATATGTGGTAATCATAACCTTCCATTACTTGTAATTTTTTTTTTCAGAGATGGTCTTTTCAACGAACCAGACCCTAGGGTCCCAGCCTTGCCGAATAAGTTCATCAATGCTCCGTGGTGTGTAGGTGACGAGGCCTCCATTTTTCAGTGCTTTGGCAGCGGTTTCAACAACTCTTTCTTCAATAATAACTACTCGTGCGCCTATGAAGCCTTCGCTACTTGCTATGATGTTCAAATCAGTAAGCTTTTTTTTTCTTTCTTTCACGATTCTTCAGATAATCGAATTTGCATCGTCTTCTTTACAAATTACAGTTACAGAATACAACATTTATTCAGCCAAACGACACCAGAACATTAAACATGGAAATTCCCCCTATATGTTGGTAAGCAATCATACACACATTCCACTCCACCATCATAAACCTATCACACACGAAACATTTGATACGACTTCAATTTTAAAATAAAATTAACAACTAGTCTACATACATGTAGACTGGAGAATAAAGTGAACGGAGATAAATCACATAGCTTTTAAACCAGTTTGAAAAAATAAAAGGTTTCCAAGTTCTCCTCCGTGGTCAGTATTCAAGGACGTTTAGCTGCACTCTATTAATGCATGGCAGTAGCTAAGTCTGTGCATTTCTCGTTGACAGAAATCATCGGTCTTCGGCTAGTTGACGAGAACAATGCGACGGACACTGGCAGAGGCCGGGTGGAGATCAAGATCTCTGGTGCCAATGAGTGGGGAACAGTGTGTAATTATTACTGGGACCAGGTAAGACCATAGTCGGACACTTTATACACTACTCGTTCCATTCCTAAGAATTAGCTTTGCTGTCTGTGTGGTAACATGAAAATCCACGGCATAGAAGACCCCAATCAATGATAGTTTAAAAATCACTTTGGTGAAAACCTTGAAATGAAATAAACTAACGTAAAAAACATGATTGGTTTATTCTTATTGTCCTGCCACAGTTGGCAGCGGAGGTGGTGTGCAGACACTTTGGCTACGCTTGGGGACAGACGTCGAGCGGTCAGTTCGGTCCAGGCAGTGGTCAGATCTGGCTGAACGGCGTGTTCTGTAACGGCACGGAAAACACGTTACAGGAATGTGTACGCATTGGTCAATGGGGCAAGAACAAGTGCCAGCATGAGAGCGATGCCGAGGTCATCTGTTACAGTGAGTTTGGCAGTTAGGAGGATAAGGACGAGGAGAAGAATTAAAGTGGTGATGGTGGTGGTAGTTGTGGTAGTTGTGGTAGTGATGATGGTGGTGGTGGTGTTGGCGGTGGTTGTTGTAATAGTAGTTTTGCTGCTACTATTGCTGCTGCTGATGATGATGGTGATGATGATGATGATGATAATGATGATGATGATGATGATGATGATGATGATGATGATGATGATGATGATGATGATGATGATGATGATGATGATGATGATGATGATGTATGCGTATACATTTGTATAGTGCCATTCATTGAAATCTATTGACAAATTTTCTGCGCGCTTAAGAGAAATAGAAGAAAGACAGACAAACCAATTGTTAAGTGTTTAAGTTGCCGCTTGAAAGTTTCTTTCGACCTCTGTGCTTTCAAGATGTCGCTCCTGTGCTTCGTTCGTTTGAAAATGACGATTGCCCTTTGTTGTGAAATAGTTTGTTGCCTGAAACAGTAAAAGCATTATTGATTGCTTTTTTTCCCAGCCGAGCCGCAGCCATCAGTATCACCAGGAGAGTTCGCAACTGCATTAAGCACAACAACAACAGCAACAATAACAACAACAATAACAACAATACCAACACCAACTACGATTGCAGTTTCAGCGTCAACATTATCATCACCAACAACAACGATTGCGTCTCCTTCAGAAGTTACATACCTTGCAAAAACGCCATCTACACAAACTGCCCTCCTGACCACCACTCCTGCTCCAACAAGGTCAAAACATCCAGCCACAGCAACTACATCTCCAGTGACAAGAACCACGTCGACAACTACAGCATCACCCGTTAACAAAACGGCAACTATATCATCACCACCACCATCGGCCGAAACAAATTCCAACACAACAGAAACGCCAGCGATGAGCAGCACCACAGCCCGTGACACGAAAGAAAAGAATTCTACTAAAGCCGATGATGGTCAGACACCTCAGACGCACAACGCTGATAGCCGAACCGTCCACATTGCAGTCGGCGTCGTGGTTGCCGTCATTGTCGTGGCCATAGTCAGTATCGTCGTGTCTGTGTGGCTGAAGAGACGGGCTCAGACGAAAGGCAAAGGGTCCAGCAGCATTCCTCATAAGAGGTTCAATGACGAAGTATTCACGGAGAACGGAACGGACAGCGGGGATGTGATCACGATGCGGAATCAGGCGTTTGACGGCGACCACGCTGAAGAAGAAGGATTCTCCAACCCCCTCTATGCTCATGGTGCCGCCACGCTACCAGTACACTCCAGCACACATATCACCCTCAACGGACACAATGCGTCTAATGGCGTTGGTTCTCAAGCATGATCAGAACGTGTGTGTGTGTGTATGTATGTATGTGTGTGTGTTATGTATGTGTACGTGTGCATTTTTGTATGTGTATGTTTGTGCGTGTTTATGTGTAAATGTGTGTGTGCGTGTGTGTGTGTGTGTGTGTGTGAAAGATTCAGACTGAGACCGAGATTCAATATTTTATTACCAGAAGAAACTATCCTATCCTATCCCGTAACTCGAAAGTAGTTTGGACACCACAGATGATCGTTTAACCAGCGTACTCCATCTTTCTTTGTCCTCAGCAAACCTCAGGGCTTCGCTCAGTGTCAAGTCAGTTCATTCTCGAATGTTGTCCTCCCATCTATTTTTCTGTCTACCTCTTGCAGGATGCAAGGTCTGATGCTGTGGTGACGTGGTCATACCATAGGAGTTTCCATTTCTTCACCACTCTGAGCATGTCATCGTGCTGTCCAATGGCTTCGTCGTTGGGGATGTGCTGGGTATAGGAAATACCCAGAAGTCTTCTGTAGCAGCTAATCTCCATGCATTGTATTCTTCGTTGTAGGTCTGCTGTGAGGGTCCATGTTTCGCAAGCGTATTGGAAAATGGAGATGACAAGAGAGAGCAACCTTACTTTGGAATGTAGACTGATGGTCCTGTCTTTCCAAATGGGCTTCATACTTGTCAGGGCAGCAGTTGTTTGTGCGATCCTGGAGAGGACTTCCCGTGGGGACCCATTATCTGATACAATGGCTCCTAAATATTTGAAGCTATGCACTGTGATTGGGATTGGCCTTGGACTTTGATGTCCGTGTTGATACCATTGGTGTTGTTGGTCATCATTTTGGTCTTCTCTGCATTAGTTTCCATTCCAAAGGCTCCTTAGGTGGTGGTGTCAATCCTCTGTACCAGCTGTTCAAATTATTGTTCTTCTCCAGCCAATCCATCAATGTCACTCGCAATACGGAGGTTGCAGATTGCTCTATCCCCTATGCTGGCTGCGCCTTCGTGATCTGTATGGGTATCTGGCATGATGCGCTCTAGGATGAAACTGGTTCAGATCAAAAATCAGCGTGCGTCAAGGAAGCCTACTCTCTCCAACACTCTTGAACTTCGCAACAAGGGAACTAGGTATACTTTAAAATAAAGCGGTTAACAAGAACCATTTAATCTTATTTTAATGGGAATGGCTTGGGTGGCGGGGCTGAAAGAGGAAAGTCAATTGATGCATGTGTATGTGTGTTTTGTGAGTGCACGCGTGTGTGTGTGAATGTGTTTGTGCGTGCAGCATGTTTTCTTTCTTTTAATGTGCCTGAATGTATGTGTGTGCGTGTGCATTTATGAGTGTGCATGACAGAGCGAGTGCGTATGTGTTGAAACGCTCACTCTGGTCGATCGCATAAGAAAATGTAAGCAACGTAAAAAAGGTAGGCATGTAAGCCTAAAAATGTGTCATGCATGTCCATTTCTCGTAGGAATGGAGAAGGTTAACGTGTGTTATTGATATTCGTTCTCATCTGTTATTTTTGTTTTAGTACCTTACGTGTATAATATAGTGTGACTGTTACTCCATTTTATGTCTTCTTTACGCGGATTTACGCTTAGAATGTGTGTGTGGGTGTGTGTGTGTGTGTGTGTGTGTGTGGTGTTTGTGTTTGTGTTTGTGCGTGTGCTCGTGTTATTCGTGGATGCGTTTGTTAGACGGACAGAGAGAGTATAAAAGTATGAGATGTACATCTTCCACATTTTATGCACTTGTTATGGATGGATGCTGCCGCAATACAAATGGACATTATCATCACCGATCATCACATTTTAATACACGCTTGTTCTCCAAAATGCTACAGTCTGTGTGAAATGTCCATTTCAAGTGTTAACAAATGAGACAGACGTTTTAAGGGTTTTTAATTGCAGGCTCTGTATCTTTACTTGAGTTTGAAAAATTATTGTTGTGGTTGAGGCTGTGGTTCTTGTTTAACGGTCGAGGTTATGAGTAGTTTGGTTCCAGGGCATTGTATTAATACTTTTTCATCCTCCACTCTCTTCTTATTTAATGTATGGATGTTTTGATGTGTTTATATTAAACTTAATTGTTCTGTCTTGGAATGTTATAAATACATTATTTTGACTGCTGTCTAATACTGAAATACGCACACTGTTATAAATAAACAATTTCTTATATTTTTAAGAGTCCAATTTAACATTGTTGTGAATCATTGTTTTAAAACGACATCATCATCAATTTTATTTATCAGATTAACTTAGGTTATACTGATTTTAAAACGACAATGTTTAATTGTAACAGGGCCGAGAAGACGTTCAATATTTACTTACTTTCATTCCAATTTTCCTGTAGATGTTGCTAATTTGATAACCATGTGATGATAGTGAATTTTACGCACTTGTGCGCGTGTCAAACAAAATATTAAAATGAAAGGAAACACTATTTCAGGTGGAAACAAAATCGGCGTTTGTGTATGAGTGTTGCATGTCTGTAAATGCTGATAATATTTTACGTTTGATAACAATAAAACAATTACAAAAACAAGTCAGAAAAACAAAAATGTATGGAAAAGGAAGAGAAAGAAGAACACGCAACCATACTCGCGCGCTCACACACACAAACACACGCACACACACACACACACACACACACAGAGCGCACGCTCATACAATGTTGACAGATTCTAATATCGGCAGTGACGAAACACGTTTACAATTAGGTCATTTTAAACTAGAACCAAATATTTAATTAAACAAACAACAATTTAAACTATACGCTCCCGAAAATAGACAAAACAAAGTTCACAGAATTCGCCATAGTAGTAATAAAATTAAAAGCTTTAATAAACGCGAGCGTTTAGGAATGTTCTTTGTTAAACGCTTAAAATATATAATTATTATGTATCAAATTCATATAAATACATATATATTCTCTTTGTTTGATTAACAACTAAACGCATTATTCTTCGAGGGTCCAATTAAAAGCGAAAAAAAAATTGGTACAATGAATACAACAAAAAAGTAATATTTATAAAATAAATATGAGGTCAGAAGTCAACAACAGTTAGGTTTACTGTTCACATACAAAACGGGTCAAGTGCATTGCGAGATGTAAAAATATAATTATGTTAAATTATGCATTAAAACGGAACTCGATTAATTAAACATTGACACCTGGTTTTACAAGACAGATTACGTACTGTCGGTTTACTTATATTCACAGTGGGCTCATTGAACGTGTCTGTTGATGGAGTGCGATACAAGACTACTGATATTATATCATGTTAATCATCATCATTATCATCACCATCATCATCATCATCCTCATCATCATTATCATCATCCTCAAAACAAATACAACAATAACAATGAAAATGACAACAATATATACGAATGAATGATGAATGAACATTTATTAAGCGCACAGAACAAGCATGATCACAGCGCATGGAAACGAAATGAAACCAAAAAAACAAGACGCTTTGTACAAGGTGAGCTAAGATTACACATCATGCATACAATCTCTCTATACCTTTCTCTATCTCTCTCTTACATACATGGGTAGTACACACCTCTCTTTATCAGAGTGTTCAACAATCCAAATAAACCAACTATCCTATCCTATCCTCTTATAACTCGAAAGTCGTTGGGGCACCCCAGATGATCGTTTAACCAGCGTACTTCATCTTTCTCTGTCCTCAGCAACCCTCATGGCTTCGCTCAGTGTCAAGCCAGTCCATTCTCGAATGTTGTCCTCCCGCCTCTTTTTCTGTCTACCTCGTCTTCTGCCTCCTTGCACCGCGCCTTGTAGGCTGGTCTTTGCAAGGCCTGATGCTGCGGTGACGTGGCCATACCATCGGAGTTTCCGTTTCTTCACCACTGTAAGCATATCATCGTGTTGTCCAATGGCTTGTGTGATGGTCTGTCGGACTTCGTCGCTGGTGATGGGTTGTTATAGGAAATGCCTAGAAGTCTTGTGTAGCACCTCATCTCCATGCTTTGTGTTCTTCGTTGTAAATCTGTTGTGAGGATCCATGTTTCGCAAGCGTATAGGAAGATGGAGATGACAAGGGAGCGCAGCAGCCTTACCTTGGAGTGTAGACTGCGGGTCCTGTCTTTCCAAAGGGGCTTCAACCTTGTCAGGGTAGCAGTTGTTTGTGCAATCCTGGAGAGGACATCCTGTCGGGACCCATTGTCTGATACATTGGCTCCTAACTATTTAAAGCTATGCACTGTATTAAGGGATTTGCCTTGGACTTTGATGTCCATGTTGATGCGATTGGTGTTGTTGGTCATCATTGTGGTCTTCTCTGCACTTATTTCCATTCCAAAGGTTCTGGAGGTGGCGTCAAGCCTCTGTACCAGTTGTTCTAGTTCTTGATCTTCTCCAGCCAATCCATTAACGTCATCCAAAAAACGGAGGTTGGAGATTGCAATACTCCCTATGTTGACTGTGTCTTGGTGATCTGCAAGGGCATCTGATGATGCGCTCCAGGAAGAGGATGAAGAATGTTGGAAAGAATAGATATCCTTGACGCACACCGATTGTTGTTCTGAACCAGTTCCTGATGGCGCTGTTTTGCACTGTTAGCCTTGTCATACAGGCTTTTGATGATTTCAGTAATGTTTCTCTCATGGTTGCCCACAGAGCTGCATGCCAGATTTGATCAAATGCTTTCTTGAAGTCTACAAACACATGATATAGATGTTGTCGGTGCTGTAGGTATTTCTCGCAGTTTATTCTAAGCTTGAAAATCTGCTCAGTGGAAATTCGCACTGCCTTAAATCCTGCTTGTTTTTCAGCTATGATTTGTTCAGCTTGGGGTTTTAACCTGTTGAGTATTATTTTCAGGAGGACTTTGCTGGGATGGCTAATGAGGCTGATGGTGCGGTAATTTTCACACTCCTGTAGGTTATCCGTTTTGGGAATAGTGATGACAAGCGAGTAGGTCTATGATGTAGGCCACCCCCCACACCGCCAGATCTTGTTACAGATAATGGTGATGGCGTCAATCACCGCTTCTTCTCCTCCTAGAAGCAATTCTGCGTGTATGTTGTCCACTCCCGCTGACTTCCCTTTCTTCAGCGATTGCACTGGTGCTTCAACGTATTCTCGGAGAATTGGGAGGATTTCTTCCTCTTTTCTGTTCTTGGGACATGCTAGAACTGACGATTCTCCGTTTGGTGTATGAGTTCAGAGCAGTACTCTGTCCATCTATCCAAGACTTCTTGTTCTTCTGTAAGGAATATATGCCAGACATGCTTGTGATCGTGGAGACTTGGGGCTGTTTAACACTTGTCAGCCCCTTCACAGTCTGGTAGGCCTTATTGCTGTTGTTCTTGTTCAGACTGTTCTCTACTTCCTGGCACTGATCTTCTATCTCCTTTAACATTATCAACAAGAACAATGACAATCCATTAACGGCTATGAAGGAAAGCAGATTATATTTCTCATCCACAGCAAAGAAATACGTTTGGTAAACACAGCAACAAGAAACAACAAAAAAAAAAACAACAATGAAGGGCCTTCCCTCCCATGAAAAAGACAAAGTGTGACAAACAATATTAAACTAGCTGGACGCCTCGGGCGGTTTGCGTTATATATCTTGTATCTGTCAGAGCCTTGAGCAGCTCTTGAGCTGGAAAAGCGATGTAATAGAACGAATAAACAAATTAAACATTTCTTAGGCGAATGAATGTAGGTGTAACGTGCCGAAACTGCCCCCAATACCAGTTTTATTCCTGGGAGTAGTTTCAGTCTAGGTTCATGGTTATGGCGCAGAATGGGCAGCCTCCCTTCCCCCCCCCCTCCTCCCTTCTGTTCCAAGTCAACTACAGGGAGATTGCTCTACCCCCTATGCTGACTGTGCCTTCGTGATCTGCAAGGGCATCTGACATGATGCGCTCTAGGACGATGTTGAAGAGTGTTGGAGAGAGTAGGCAATCGTTGATCCACACCGATTGTTGTTCTGAACCAGTTTCATATGGCGCTGTTATGGAGGACTGCACTGGTAGCCTTGTCATACAGGCTTTTGATGACTTCAATAATTTTAGGGCTGATGTTGTACACTCTCATGGTTGCTCACATAGCTGCATGCCAGACTCGGTCAAACGCTTTCTTGAAGCCCACATGATATAGATTTTGTTCATGCTGTATTTATTTCTCGCAGATTATTCTGCTTGTTCTTCAGCTATGATTTGTTCAGATTGGGGTTTCAACCTGTTGAATATTAATTTCAGGAGGACATTGCTGGGATGGCTGATGAATCTGATGGTGCGTTAATTTTCACACTCCTAAAGGTTACCTCCGCTAGATCTTGTTACAGATAATGGTGAGTGCGTCAATCGTCGCTTCCCTTCCTGCTTGAAGCAGTTCCGTGGGTATGTTGTCCACTGCCGCTGACTTCCCTTTCTTCAGCGATTGCACTGCTGACTCAACTTCTTCTCGGAAAATTGGAAGGCTTTCTTCTTCTTCTCCTATGCTCTCGAGCCATGCTAGAACATGGGTCTCCATTTGGTGTGTGGTTGTAAACGTCAGAGGAGTACTCTGTCTAACTGTCCAAGACTTCTTGTTTTTCTGTAAGGCATATGCCGGACTTGCTTTGGATCGTGGAGACCTTGGGCTGTTTAACACTTGTCAGCCGCTTCAGAGTCTGGTAGGCCTTCTTGCTGTTGTTCTTGTTCAGACTGTTCTCTATTTTCTGGCTTTGATCTTCTATCCAGTTATTCTTTGCTGTGCACATGCCTTTTCGGATGGCATTGTTGATTTTTCGGTAGAAATCGGCTCCCTGTGAGGTGTTCTTTTTCTTTTTCATCTCTCTTTGTTTAACACACAGATATAAACGTTCAGGTGTGATTTACGGCTTCTTCTTTGGCCAGTGCTTGCCAATGATCTCAGTGGGGGCATCTGTCACAGCTGAGTTGAAGATGGTGGTCATGGTGTTGACATCTACTTCACCAGCTTCCAAAAAGAGCAGTGGTGCCAATTTCCCTCAAATTGTGGCCTGAAATATTTCTGTCACTTCCGGTTCTTGCAGTTTGTCCAGGTCGAACTTCAGTCTAGTGCAATTTGCTGTGTTTACTCTCTTCAAGTGCAGCCGGAAAGACATCATCACGAGATCGTGGTCACTTCCGATGTCAGGTCCTGGAAACGTGCGTGTCCTGCCAGATGACGATTGGCTGGAGAAGAAAAAGAACTTGAACAGCTGGTACAAAGGCTTGACACCACCTCCAGATCCTATGGAATGGAAAAAAGTGCAGACAAGATCAAAATGATGACCAACAACACCAATCGCATCAACATGGACATCCAAGTCCAAGGCCAATCCCTCCTCAACATAGCTTCAAATATTTAGGAGCCATTGTATCAGACAATGGGTCTCGACAGGAAGTCCTCTTTTGGATCGCAAAAACAACTGCTGCCGTGGCAAGATTGAAGCCCATTTGGAAAGTCAGGACCAGCAGTCTACACTCCAAGGTAAGACTGCTTTGCTCCCTTGTCATCTCAATCTTCCTATACGCTTGCAAAACATGGACCCTCACAGCAGATCTACAACGAAGAATACAAAGCATGGAGATGAGGTGCTATAGAAGACTTCTGGGCGTTTCCTATACCCAGCACATCACCAACAACGAAGTCCGACAGACAGTCACACAAGCCATTGGACCACACGATGACATGCTCACAGTGGTTAAGAAACGGAAACTCCGATGGTATGGCCACGTCACCAGATCATCAGGCCTTACACAGACCATCCTGCAAGGCACAGTGCAAGGAGGTAGAAGATGAGGGAGTCACACCAGCTCAATTCCTACGTGAGCAGCACTGTTTAGTGCCTCCACATTTAGCTTGCTGCGGGCTATTTATAGCTTGCATGCACCCTCCCTTCCAGTGAAAAGAAAGGAAAAGAAGCATCGGCGAAGATTTTATATCTAGCCTGGCTGACCTAACCTCAAAATCTAAATACCTTTGGTTGAGTCGCTGTGGGAGACCGAAAAAGAGGTAGAAGGACAACATTCAAGAATGGACTGGTTTGACACTGAGCGAAGTCATCAGGGTTGCTGAGGACAGAGAAAGATGGAGTACGCCAGTTAAACGATTATCTGTGGTGCCCCTACGACCTCCGAGTTACGGGATAGGATAGGATATGATAGGAGAGTCAGACTGGGACAGACCCCGAACAGCCCCCTCCTCCACTTCCCTCCTCCCTTCCACGCCCTCCAACTGCAGAAGGGTATAAATGGGATAGGTCCAGAACAGCCTCCTTCCTTTTAAACATAACCATTAAAAACAATACAGAAAGGTTGAGCTGGGACAGGCCCAGGTCAGTCACCAAGCCTACATAAAACCCTGGCACAATAAATACACAAAAGGGGAGTTAAAAGTTAAACTGAGACAGATCTTGAACAGCCCTTCTCTCACCCCTAACACACTTAAAACACAAAAGGGGAGTTAAACTGAGACAGGTCTAGAATAGCCCCCAGCCTCCCCCACTCCCTCCTAAACATAACTATCAACCTCCAGGCACTTAAATCCCAACTTAGCCATTAACCGCTACACCTTTGGCCAGGGAAGTTAAACTGGGACAGGGCCAGAACAGCCCTCCGCCTTATTTAATACTGTCTGTTGTATTTTCCCTCTGGTATTTTATGTGTTAGATTATTTTATGTGGTTTTTTTTTCCTCGTGTGGTTGGCACACACTGATATATCCAATGTTAAGACAGTGGATGTGACTCTGGGCCATAACCAGACTAACTCCCGGGGAGATAATCTGGGCAAGGACTAAAACTACTCATGGGAGTAAAAAATGGTAAGGGAGTCATTTCAGCACGTTACATCGGCTACACCAATACACCCAGCAAGCGTTAGGTCCATTATCCCCCTAACGGTCTCACTGTCCATCTTAGCAGTGTGATTACTCTGATGGTTCAGTGTTGATTTACATGTAGGTGCGTACCACCTCTTTCCTGGGATGCCATATCGCCAATGATGGGTGTAGACGTTAAACTTCAATGTTCATTCATACATACACATGTAGATAACAACAAAATACAAACACAGGCAACCAGATACTGTACAATACAAATAGTCTACAGCTTTGCAAAGATGTTCTGCATAACATTAGAAGGTTATATAATGCCTCAGTCAGCCAAGCATAGGCCGAATACAAAACGTAAAAATAATAGTAAATCACAGACAACTTTATAGATGTAGACTCATTTCAATTTTAGAACACGTGATCCCTTCTGCATAAAACTTGCACTTGCAAGTCATTATCACGATAAACCATCAAACAGAGAGGCCCATAGGCTGAATAGAGAATGGACATTCGCCCTCGGAGCCAATTGCAACGCCATAAATTAAAAAGAACCACGTTGACCAAACCCCCTCGACAGATCTTTTTAACATTCACAGTGAGTGTTGCCCTACTGAAAAAATAAGCTTACAAAAAAAATATTTCGATATGTATATTTATTTTTTAAATCAATAAATTCTGTAGTTTTTGCGCCTAATAATAGTCCACGGCGATGGTATTAGTAGCCACATATAGCCTTTTTTAATGTATATAAAAAGCGTCCAATATTAAATATATATTTTTCAGTGGAATAACACTCACTGTGAATGCCACAAGGATTGTCACACTGAACCTGTGATAATGGGGCCCATTTTGCATCTAATTTTTGACGGCTAAAGAGTTAACACATCAGTATAGCACGAGATGTTTTACTGCTGTATTTTGTCTTACTTGCAGTGTGTGTGTGACTCCATAACTTATGATATATGACTGATGTATGTTTAACACTGTGTTTACCTATGCTTTAGTGCTGGATACAATGTTGAATGCCAATGAAGTCTATGACACTTGTGTATGAATGCATGTGAGGCTGTGCTAGAAAGGATGTATTTTATTGTCGCCATGCCACACCAAAATCCTTGTAACGTTTTTACTTGGTGAATAAATATTTTTATGTCTGATGCCTTATGTCTTATTATTTTGTCAGCATATCAAAAACAAATTATCCTCCAATGAAGTTACTATATATATACAGGATTCAAAGTGCTCTTAAAAACATCAGTTCTTCTCCTGTTATATGTTTGAAAAATAATTTGTACGAAAATAGATTATTAATAGCACCAGATCATTAGGTTAGCCTGAAACAAAATACAACTCGATCTCTCTCCTCTCTTAATATTCAGCCTCTTCTAAAAACAAAAACTTAACTTAATAAATAATATAAAAAAAGTAATACTTAAAGATTTGCCTCTTGAAAAATGTCTCTTTTTCAATTAGATGCTTTAAAAATCTTATCCTCATTCAGACAGTAAGAATAATAATCAGTTCTTTTAAAAACTGTAAAAATAAAGTTCAATATACTACCTGTGTCGCGCTAGCAATGCAAAATTCTGAATTTCAAACACTTAAAACAATCAACAAAAATGCCTGGGACATAGTATACTGCTTGCAGTATAATTGCCCTTAACAAAATAATGTCTGTCAGTATAAAACAAATGTCAGCAAAATAATTTACCAAAACACGATGTACAATAAGAAAGAATATCTTTAATATTTTACATTTCAAAATAATATTTTCAAGGAAAATCAATTAAACAATACAAAAAATGAAGATATGTTCAATAACGAAAAGCTTTCTCTTACAATGAAGATGTTTTTCCATAATAGTCAACAGGTGAAGGAAGAGTCACAAAAACACAATATCTGCGGTAATTAAGAAAACAAACTATCATCCGGAATCCAGCTTCAGAAAATGTTACCCTCACCATTGACAGCAACAAGAACAACACTAAATAATTCGTCATTCAATCAATTTGACTCATTCTTCCAGCAATAATTAATTATTCGATAAATTTTGTATTTGTGGTGTGCAGAATATGAAAAACATATCTTTGAAAAGTAAAACAAGAAATCAAAGGTGAAATAAATATGTAGTCATATAACAAGACAAAAATAGACAACCATAAACAACAAAATAAATACATAAAAATAGAACATAACGAAAAACATAATATAAATAACCACATTTACATATAAAGACTGAAACTTCAGAGCATTAAGGAAGATCAGTTTGGTTTGAACTAGCAGTGTCCAAAAATTGATCAAACAAATCCACACAAACATTTTTCTCTAGAAAAAACAAAAGTTATAAACATCACAATTATTTTAATAATAATTATGGACAATAGCAAATGATATAGATTCGTTGAGGATGTCTTGTTTTTTTAGACCTTGCAGCAGCTAAATATGACAACAAAACGCCAAAATGGGAATGCACAGTCTTCCATTGGAAAAAGCGCACATGTATCAACAATGCAAGCAAGCATACGATTTCAGTTTGTTAAATAAGAGACTTGTGCTTGGGGGAGGGAGAGAGGGGAAGTAAGGGGTGAAACCAGGCAGTTAAAAATTACCCCCAAAATACGTATCAAATCGCAGATTAATAATTTATTACAGAGCAAAGGCCTATCAAAAATTGCGGCTGTTCTACTGAACTGACCTCCTACACAAACCAGGCCTAACAGAAAAGACAATAAGCACTCGTTACACTTCACCTAATACTGTTGATTCTACAGCAACTGTTACCATTGAATACGGCACACTGATTCACTGGTCTGTACCTTTTACAACAGTGTTTTGTTTGTTATGTTGTTGTAGGGTTGTTTGGTTTGGTTTTGTTTTCTAGGAGTAGGCTTCAGCAAAACCCGTTTCCTAAGAGGCTTTAACGTGAGATCAAAACTACGAAATTCATACCCTATCAGCTTCTTCTTAATTAACCCGAACTAAGCGGCAAGCCATTCAAAAGTATTTCAGACTCTAACATATTGCTGAAAACCAGCTTTTAAAAATATGTTAATTTTCGTGGAGCTGTTCGAAGTCAGCTCCATCCTAAAGAATCAAACTTTTAAAAAAGGATCAATGTGCAACGATTTGAACAAATATTATGCAAGCTAAACGTGATCGAAACCTGTTTAGCCAATTTTGAATTACGGCGCAAAACCGTGATTAAAAAATGATGGATCTCAGCGACTTTGACCTTTGAGAGAGTGCAAGTAATGGAAGGTGTAAAATGCTTAGCAGTAGCTACTGAATAGTACAGATAACCCAAATCTATCAAGTCATATGATATAATACAAAAGAAAAAGTGTCTTGAACAGAAAAGTGAAATTCCGAATGACTGATCAAACGACTAAACAACAACCAGACTGCTATGGAATGATTGATGAGTTAAAATACTTGCATACCAAAACATCGTCAAAATCGTTTCAGGCGTTTTTAATTGATCCCCAGCGACCTTGACTTCGAAGGAAATAAGATAGCATGGGAAGCTGATCATGAACTATGGGCAAAATTCGTTCAGAAGTTCTTGAGCTATGGCATGCAACGGATCAAGAAACCGACAGCCAGACAAATCGTTGTGATTTCCGATTATTTCAAAGTATGTTTGGATATTATCTGAAATACAGCGTGTTTTAAAAAATTTGTGTATGTCGAAAATACTTATCAGCGTCCTTTGTTAGCTTTGAAAATAAATTTGGTGCTGGTTCCAATACCGTGAATTGCAAAATCCACTACAATTTGGGTTTGAAATATGAGTGCTAAAATCATTATCAGTATCACCATTTAAAGTATATACCACAATATAAACATAGTTTGATACAAAAGTGATTATCCAAAACGCGTTGAGCTTAATAAAGATTTACTGCTGGTTTATCATAGTGCATGTACAATCGATCTATTTAAAGAATACTATAAAATAAACACAGTGCAAAAGTCGTTCAAATATCACTATGAATTTGAACAAATTCAACAAGACCGTGATGAAATGCGAAACGATGCATGATGAGAAGGTAAGATGAAGATGTAAAAACTTTAGTTAAAATAGTACAAAATTTGTATAATAGGTATATACATGATAGGAAGATCAATGGAATAAAATAGAAGCCACAAAAGTGATTAATTTCAATGTGATGCGTCTGAATCACGGAAAACAACAGACCAGAATCGTTTAGTTAAATTTTATTAAAAAACAAAAATAAGTTGTTATTTTAATGTACCTTTGCTTATCGTAATGGTGATAATCAATGCAAAATCTCTTTAGATTTTGACATGCCAACATGACAAACAATTTTATTTCAATTATTAAATTGTTTATTAGTGGAAATACAAAATTGCGTGTTTAAAATTTATTGTTTGTGTATGTAAGCTTATACCCGTCTTAGCATTGACAGTAAAATAAATTTGGTCAAAAGTGATTAATAATAATAAAATTTTATTTTTTAATAATATCTATAAATATTTAAAATAAAATTTAAAATAATAATACACACAATATAATACATTAAGTAAAAATTTGCTCCAAAACACCTTATAATCCTTATCACACAGGTTTTAATATAAATGGTTAATAAATACATTAATTTCGAATAAAACAACAAATTAATTAATAGAAATTAACAAAATGTTGGAAAGTGAATTTTTTTGCAACTAACACTGAAATATATAAATCGATAGGATAGGATTTTCAATGAAAATAACCACTAAATTTCGCAAATTAATTAATTACAATGGACCAGCATAATAGTATATATTCACGGTTAGGTTTTTTCATTATTAATTTTTAAAGTAAATTTTATATTTAATATTTTAAACTCATTTGTTTATTTTGAAAAATGGGGGCTATATTTCTCATTATTGATTTTGAGAGATACCAAATACGATGGGTTTCGATTCAATGATTAGTGTTTTAGTGTGGTGAGTACAAATACGATTTATAGTGATTTTTTTTGTATAGTAAGCTATTAAGTGGCATGAGGATTGTGTACAGTAAAATTAATAATATAAATAATAATAATAATAATAATAATAATAATAATAATAAATAATAATACATATAATAATAATAAAATAATAATAAAAAAAAATAAAAATAATAAAAATAATGCTCCAAATCATAAAAAAAAAAAAAAAAAAAAAAAAAAAAAAAAAACATAATAAAAAAACAAAAAAAAAAAAAAAAAAAAAAAGTGAAAAAAAAAAAAAAAAAAAAAAAAAAATAAAAAAAAAACTAAATTATAAAAATAAAATCTTTTATTTCTGTTGGTTAGTAAAAAAAAAAAAAAATAAAAAAAAAAAAAAAAAAAAAAAAAAAAAAAAAAAAAAAAAAAAAAAAAATAGATAAAAAAAAAAAAAAAAAACAAAAATTTATTGATTTAAAGAATAACTATAATATTATTTTCGAAAGAGTTGTTTAATCAAATGAAAACCTTTTTTTTTCTCACTGTAAATGTTAAACGAATGTGTTGAGGAGGCGTGGTCAAAATAGGCCCCTTAAAATAAAATAAACATGCCACAATGCATAAATATATACAATTCAAACAAACAAACAAAAATACTGTTGGTGTGTTATGTCATCGGCCTTTGAAACAATCATTAAATCATAAATACCAACAATGTTAAACCAAAAACGCCGTGTATGTATGCTGTCTTCAGTTTTTTTCAAACAATCGTTAGGTAAATACGGATATAGCAGTCCATGGTAAAATAAAATATATCAAGCGTACAAAGCTGAAATTGTTCATTCCATCTGCGCAGAGTACATTACAAATGTATCATGATGTCAGACAAAACAAAACTGAGACGAGGATAGGAAAAAATGAAAAGGTATGTAACAAGTGGATAGCAGAAGAGGCTGCGTTTCGACTCCCTCGAACATTCGGTTGATTGGCCTCGCTTCTAGGACCTGGACAAAGAAGAAATAATTATTGTATTTTTTTATTTATCAGTTCAGCACATTTTCTACTCGTGTACATTTTAAACGAATGAAGATTTAAAAAAAAACAAAAAACAAATGTGTTCTTTCTCCCACCCCCATCAATTCAATAACCCTTTCCTCTCCTGTACATCTTCCCCTACTCCCTCCCCCCTACTCTCACCCCGTGTCCAATCCACATCATCGTTGAACAGGATGCCAACTGCTGTTTCTGATTTTACAATCGCGGCTGATAACCTTCCTGCACCCTCCCCATCTCCTCCACCTCTCCCTCTCTCCCCTCCCGCTCCACCATCCCGCACCCTCCACACCTACCTAATCTTTTAGTCTGCACAAACAGTAACAAAACAGAAATTTCAAAGTTTAAAGAATAGCTTAAACATACGAGGTTTGAAAAAAAAAAGTTCACGGTTGATGAAAAATGTTCAAGTCGTTCCCGTTTTATGGACATTGCTTTGTTTTACCTTTAAGAAAGGGTTTTAAATAAACTCGAACACTTGCTTTTTATCTGACGACTCGTTGTTTGTTGTTATCTTCATTTGTTTCTGCCTTGAGCTTATTACATCAATGTCGTGTTTGACAAACACTAACACATGAAATTTAAGCCGTATATCATGTCACTTACTGTTTGACAATTTGTTACACAAGTGACAAACAGAATTTTAAAATTTCAAATAATTGTTTAGGTCGGAAGTTAGCTTTCGGCGGAAGGAGGTGGGGGGGGGAGGCGGAAAATAAGCTGCGGACGGGAAAACGAACAAAACGAGAGAAAGAAAGATAATCCACCTTGCTGCCGTGGAACCCACGGTTCCGGATACGGAGTTACGGGCCTGTAACTGTCTCCGGTATTGTGTCCTCTGCCTTCCACGGGGAAGACATTGTTGGTGTGTATGGCGGTGGGATCTTCCTCTTCGTATGGTCTGTTGAAAACAATCAGCGTCGACTTGTCTCTGGGGCCCCGTGTCGTCGTCGTTGTCGTCGGTGGCGTTTTTAAATGTGCTGTATATTCTGTAAAATGATCATTCGTGTATGGAACACGCAATCCATCGCGCTGAGGGAGCATGTTCTAGTAAAAAAGTAAAAACTGATTGCCTGTTTTCCTAAACTGGAAATTGTGAGATTTATTTATTATTATTATTTTATTATCGAGGATTTGTATAGCGCACATATCTCGCCGTACTTGGCGACTCAAGGCGTTGGCCGATATACAGGACCTAACTCAAGCCGCCCGAGGCGCCCGACTAGATATTCAGTAACCCGAAAGAATTATTGTGTTTTAACTGTACTGGATATTTTTCAATGGCACACACGCATAGGCACACACACACATTCAATAAGTGATAAAGGATGCTATCAAACAACAACAAGAAGGAAGAAAGGTTGGGTGACAGCTTACCGTACAAAACCATAGTTTCTGAATCTTCTCCCAGCTTGTTGGAGGCAACACAAGTATATGCTCCGTAGTCGCTGCGCTCGATGCTGAAAATGCGCAGGCTGAGCGTGATGGTGGTTTGGTCTTCTTCATACATTTCAGTCCTGTACTTCTGCGTGGTCGTGCTGATTCTTTCTCCCGTTCTTTCCATGAAACACAGTTCAACGTCCACAATGAAATTTTATATAAAAAAAAAGAATATCACAATAGTAGTAGTAGTAGTAGTTGGTGCTGTTGTGTTGTTGTTGTTGTTGTTGTTGTTGTTATTGTTGTTGTTGTTGTTTTGTTTTTTAGAGGCAATTCAACGTCCCAACCTGATTGAAATTCGGGATCTTCACTTTCCACAATGTAACGTTGTACACAGTCAGAAAACCACCTCAGGGGTCGATCCCCTTTAGAGGTAATTTTGTGGTGGTTTTTTTTTTAACCTCAAAGGAGTTTATCCTGAAATCACTCTATTATGATGTTCAACTAATATAATAATAATAATAATAATAATAATAATAATAATAATAATAATAATAATAATAATAATAATAATAATAATAATAATAATAATAATAATAATATTTATAATAATAATAATAATAATAATAATAATAATAATAATAATAATAATAATAATAATAATAATAATAATAATAATAATAATAATAAAAATAATAATAATAATAATAATAATAATAATAATAATAATAATAATAATAATAATAATAATGGATGATATCCGCGCCTTATTCTTAAATTAGACTCTAAGCGCGGCGATCTGTAACAACATACACGTTCACGTCACATGCTACAGACTCTCCTACAGACACAAGAAACACGTATTTATCACACAAACATGTGGTGTAGATGCAAATCTTTATTAGAAGACGGAAATCAAAATCGAATTTTATTTTGGAAAGTTTTGATAGACTGCATCCAATACCATCACTGAAGGGAGGGAGAAAACCCTCGGTGTCCTGAAAAGTCTGGTCCCTAAGTCACGTAAGCCTACGTTGGTGCCATGCGGGGTTTGAATTCGCGACCATCAGCATAGGAAACCAGTAGGCCTACTCTATATCAAGTGTGCTATCATGCCCGCTGTTTTGCGTGAGCGGCACGTTAAACAAATAAACCAATGTCTGAGCTATCGAGTGTTATTAGTGCATTTGAATGATTGCAATAAACAACAAGCATCTACCAACCTGAACACAGCCTGTAGTCTCGTCACCTTATTTGATTCATTACATGCATCGCTGTCCAACATATTTATACTCCTTTGAAACCAGATCCATTCTTAGGAACATTGTTATGCAAATTGAACATGACTGTTGGATTTTCTCCTAATTTGCCATAAATGCAAGGCATCGCCGCTTGGAAAGAACACTCAATGAAAATCATCTTGCATGGCAGTTTACTTAGAAAAACGAACAGACATTTTTTATTGTGCAATACGTTTTTGACAGAGGTTATATCCTGAAAAATAGTATTGCTAGCTATCGGGTGATGCAGCCGAGAAAATTAAAGCATAAATATGAGAGCCTCAAGGCTGTTCTGCAAGCTAGAGAGTCGAATTTATGAAGCTCTTTGATTTTAACCTGGACGATTGAACACCTCATAAAGTGTTTTATCGTTATCAGGAAGATCGAAATAACTATAGAAATTTTTTGTTAACGCACCGAGCGAATGTAGGAATTTAGATTAGATTACATTGGATTTGATAGCGCGAACCGATCTACCATGATACATCTATGAATTATGACTGTGGTATTTGCCTAGTGATTCATTAATATGCCGTCCTGGAGGCTTTGCAATCAAACAAGTCTAAGGAAAGAAAAGAAATTGTTATTGAAATAAAGCATAAAATCAACAATTTAATTGTTAACGGAATAGGTGTAAGTTTCTGCTGGATACCGTCACATAGTGGGTTTCTCTATAATGATTGGGCAGATAGGGGGGCAAAACAGGGTGCCTCAAGTTTGAACTCCAAGGTTATTGCATTGAAGAAATCCCCTATAGAAATACAACATCATATTGAACAATTTTTACTTCGACAAATTATATTTGACACACATTTTGAAGAGCAGAGTAAAGTCTCAAGAGCTATTTCCTCAATGGCAAATCGAATATGGCTCAATGCAATAAGACCGAAATATTGTAAAAATGTTTTATGTGCCTGTGACAGACCTTTGTCTTTAGAACACATGTTGTTTGCATGCTCTACTATTGCCCCTATTTTACCGCTGGAGATGAACGACAAAACTTCCTTAAAAGAACTTAATTATCCTTTGTGTATTACCTTAGCGAAAATACTCTTTGATTCACCTGTTGCAAGATTAATATAATCGTTTAATTTTTATTTTTATTTTTTTTTATTTATTTCTTTATTTATTTCTTTATTTATTTCTTTATTTATTTATTTATTTATTTTTTTATTTTTTTTTGTATGTCTTATCATCTTGATGAATTAAGACAATAAAAATCAACAACATCATTAATATGCAGCGTCAGTTTTAAATGCTGCATCATCACCTTTTAGTACGGGGTGCTTGCTTACCTCATCCAGTAAGTAATGCCATGGGGAAAAGCAGTGACGGTGCACTCCAAAATGGTCTCTCTCCCCACGTCTTGACCTATTCTCTTGTTGGGAAGGTAGATCTCAGGAGCGACTGCAACAATGCATAAACATGATAGCCTACATGCGTGCTTCTCTGAAGACCTGTTAAAGCACTGATGGCCACGGACCAAGAGTACGAGGTTCATGCCCCAATGCAGGCTCGAACATTTCGGCCCTGATTTTTTGCATTTTGGGCTTCCTTCCTCTGTGGTGATTGTATTACAATAATATCTCCTCTCCTACATGCGACTTTTGGATCACTTCATTCTCTCGTTTATGAACATGCAATAATACAATAAAATTTAAATTTGAACCGCAACCATCAATAAATAGCATTACTACCAAAGTTTGCCAACAGCAGAGGTAGATTATACGGGCTATATAAATCATTGCACGACTGTGCACGCAATAAAATGTCAAAGTATTCCTGACACATCGATGTTCTTTTCCTCGCAAAATAGAATCAAAATAGGGCCTTCAGGTAAAAATACGTTTAACAGAAATTTGAGTGTAAATATAATAATAATAATAATAATAATAATAATAACAATAATAATAATAATAATAATAATAATAATAATAATAATAATAATAATAATAATAATAATAATAATAATAATAATAATAATAATAATAATAGTGGATGCTATAAACGCGCCTTTCCCCAAATCAATCAGGCTCAAAACGGGCGATCTGTACCAATATACACGCTCACCTGTCGCATCCACCCTCACATACAAACAACAAATCCACATCCATCACTCAAACAGGCGGTGTAAAGGCAGGGAGATCGCTACTGGAAGACGTAAAGAACAAATTGTTGTTTTTTAACTTGGTGTTCTTTCAATTTACTGTTAGTTTATTTAGTTATTAATAAGCTTGCACAGACAAGAACAATTTCAACATTTCAGCAAACTTTGTTAAATTTCTTGCTAAATCAGAATGCATATACTTTTTCTCCACACAAAAAAAAGAATTCTGATGCTGACTGTAATATATTGTTAAAGGCAATAGTGTGTGCTTTCAACACCCCTGCATGTTTCGCCAATTTATCAGCTTATACATCATTCCAATAAATGCTGGATTGAGAAGGAATCCAAACAAGCTGATTCCAATACCTTTAGACATTATCTAATTAATTAGCGACAATAACAAGTTGTCATGAAATACCGAATCCAATAATGATAAGGCTAACGTTGACCGCCAAGCGTCCTTTGATTGATTACTTGGCTTGGTTAAGTAGGTCGCCAGGTTCTATAATCTTCTGCATCATTAGGATACTCATAAATGTGTCGTTGTGACAGCCTGCTAATGGATATCTTTATACACACACAAATATACACACACACACGCACACAAACACAAACACACACAAATCGTAACTTTAATGGCATGATCTGATAGTGTGTTACTTTACATTTGTGAAACTGAATTTTCCCAATTCCAGACACATGGTTCTTTAGATACATCAATTTAATTTTCGCCAGATCAGAAATAGGCCTAAGAATGTTTCGTTGTTGTTTGCTTGTTTTTTTAATTTTATTTTACGGAAACGTAAACTTACTTTACAAACTATCAGAAATAGAGGTTATTGATTTATATAAGACAATGAAATGCCTAATTCAATTGCAGAAGAAGAAAAATTATGCTTTGACTTTTCTATTGTTTGAAAATTAATATGCAAGATCGCGATCAGTTTACCCTTTTTTGTGTGTGTGAAGACAATTAAATGTATCAATTCTGTTTCTTGCAGGTAGAAAAAAAATCTTCAGACAGAACACGATGGCAAGCCATTCAAATGTATTCCGGACACTCAGTAGCATAACTGACAAAATTTTCAAAATGTTCGTGGGGTTGTTCAGTCCCGGTTTCATCCAACAGAAGCAAAAATTAAACGTGGAACGGAACGATTGGCCACTCCTTGAAATATTTGCAAGCCAAGTTGTATCAAAATCAGTTCAGCCAGTTTTGAAAAACAGCGCCAAACTTGTTTAGAATATCAGCAACCTCAGCAACCTTGACCTTTCATAAAGCGCAAATATGAATTACATAAAAGACTGAACAGTTGTTAAAGTATCTGCATAGTAAATGTAATATAATATAATCGGTGTACTCATTCTTGAGATAATACTAAAAACGGGTTTTGAAAAGAAAAGTCGCATTCGGACCAAATGAGCGAGGAACCTATCAACACTGTGTCATTATTTATGAGTTGAAGTGCTTTACCTATCCTATCCTATCCTATCCTATCCCGTAACTCGAAAGTCTTTTGGACACCACAGATGATCGTTTAACCAGCGTGCTCCATATTCTATGTCCTCGGCAGTCCTCTTGGCTTCACTCAGTGTCAAGCTAGTCCATTCTCGAATGTAAATGTAATTGTGTAACTGTAGATTATAGTCACACGACACCGAAGCGTATAGGCGACTACTGGTCACATTATTCTGACACCAGCAAACCAGTTGAAGGTAAGGGGAAAATAATATGGTCACACATTGGCCAATCCGGGATTCGAACCAGGTACCTTTCGGTTACTAGTAAGACGCTCTACCAACTGAGCTACCCGGCCCCTCAATCTCGAATGTTGTCTTCCCATCTTTTTTTATGTCTCCCTCTTTTTCTGCCTCCCTGCCCCGTACCCTGCAGGATGGTCTTTGCAAGGCCTGGTGCTCTGGTGATGAGGCCATACAAACGGAGTTTCCGTTTCTTTACGACTGTGAGCAAGTCATCGTTTTGTCCAAATGTGTGCTATGGTCTGTCGGAAGTTATCGTTGGTGATGTGCTGGGTTTTAGGAAATGCCCAGAAGTATTCTTCATTGTAGATCTGTTGTGACGTGAGAGTCCACGTTTTGCAAGAGTATAGAAAGATGGAGATAAAAAAGGAAGCGCAGCAACCTTAACTTGGAGTGTAGGCTGATGGTCCTGTCTTTCCAAATGGGCTTCAACCTTGCCATGACAGCAGTTGTTTGTGCTATTCTTGAGAGGACATCCTGTCGAGACCCATTGTCCGATACAATATTGCTCCTAAATATGTGTAGCTGCCCACCGTGTTGAGGGATTGGCTTTGGACTTTGATGTCCGTGTTGATGTCATTGGTGTTGTTGGGTCATCATTTTGGTCTTCTCTGCACTTATTTCCATTCCAAAGGCTCTGGTGGTGTCAAGCCTCTGAACCAGCTGTTCAAGTTCTTGCTCCTCTCCAGCCAGTCCATCAATATAATCCGCGAAATGAAGGTTGGAGATTGCTCTACCCCCTATGCCCACTGTATCTTCATAATTTGCAAGGGCATCTGACGTATTGCGCTCCAGGAAGATGCATAAGAGTGTCGGAGAGAGTAGGCATCCTTGAATCACGCCGATTGCAGTTCTGAGATAGTTCCCGATGTCGCTGTTGTGGAGGACTCCACTGGTAGCCTTGTCATACAGACTTTGGGTGACCTAGTGGCCAACGGAAAGCGCCGTCCTTGGTGACCCGGGCGACGACCGATCCGGCATGGGGTGAGCGGTTATTTTCATAATACTGCGTGTGTCTTGGGCAAAAAAGACCTGGCAGGGCCCAATCCTCTCCAGGCTGTTGGCTACAGCCAAAATCCACGAGAACAGTGTGGCTCGCCTAGGCCCCGAGCATGTGGTCGTTAAACCTATAGTAACGTGAGGTTCCTCCGCCCTGGCCTGGCCGGTGACTTCTGTACAGAAGACTTTCGATGCCGTGCTTACAACACCCCTTAGACACGCCGGGAAACGTTGGGTCTACTCTATTCAGTGCCCGAACCCACAGAATATCTGCATATAGCAAAAACCATCAATTTCAGTCCAGGCGTTTTTGAGAGATAGAACATGCGTGGTTAGCAAGGCATTGGCCCCTGCGACTTTGAACTGTGGAGTAGAGCAAATATGTAGACACGGAATGATGGTAGCCTAATGTTTCTATGAAGTTTGATCAATATCTGTTCTGGGATATGGCGGGCAGCGGACCGACAGACCGAAATTTGGCTAGTTCCGATTCCTTACTTTTCAAGATGCTATTTCATACTATGAAGTATACAAAACGCGATAACGGTTTAATTGATTTCTAAGGCTTTTTTTAGTGTACAAAACGCGATAACGGTTTAATTGATTTTTAAGGCTCTTTTTCACTATTGTGCAAACAACAGGAGACAAATCAACGTACGGATTCTGTATGCTCAACCCAAGAAGAAGGAACACGAGGAGAACAATACGAAAACGTTTCGTCACTCGGAGCCCAAAGTGCCTCGGTGCTTGCAGTGTGCACCTGACCAATCAGTTTCCTTTTAAACGTGACAGCCGAGACAAAACGGCGAAATTATATCAAGCTCGCTAAACAATCGATAAAAGATGCATTCCCGCTGTGCAACGCTCTAGCAAAATGTATTACAGTAGGCTTTTGTTTTAAAAGGCATTGCAAAGTTACAAAACAGTAGATACATAACACAATTTTGCCTTTAGTAAGAATAATCACGATTTTTCTTCTAGCCTACTTCGTTTTCTTTAAATTATCTTCTTCTTCTTCTTCTTCTTCTTCTTCTTCTTCTTCTTCTTCTTCTTCTTCTTCTTCTTCTTCTTCTTTTTCTGGAGTAGTTTTTTTTAAATGTCCATGGCGTTCTGAAAACTACAGTCTGCAAAATAACAACATTATAAGAACGAAATCATACTATAATAGCCTAAGACTGGCCAACTGATAATAAATAAATGCAACAAAAGAACTTTTACAGACGAAAGAGGAAACAATTTGTTTAATGTCAATGGTATTACGAAATCTTTCTGTCTGTAAAATCAAATACCGAGAAAATGTAGTTTGCTTTTGTGTGCGTGAGTCTGCAAAATACAACCAGGGACAAGCTTCCTACTAGCTCTGCGGTATTAAGCCTAACTGGTAAATGAAGAAACGTGCACACATACGAGTATTTGCAAAATAACGAAGACGAGCGAAGAAAGGTTTAACAATTTGTTTTAGCAAGCACATAATTAAATACACTGCCCTCGAACCGCGTTAGTGACAGCAGCTTCATTTTTATGTTTAACTTGTATAACACTTCTTTAAATGTATTCAAAATGGCCTTTCAAAGAGGACAAAGTTTTAGAAATCCTGACACTGTCACCATCGCTACCATCACCAACAGCTAATAACAACAAAAGCAACGGTCTCAGTGATCCTGTCATCGCCATCGTCAACAGAATAGTCCCCTATACGCTATGTGTCCGGTCCGGGGACAATCTATACAACGTAACGTAGCGTCAACGTCGCTTTGTATGGAAAAGAAAGCGTAGTACTACATGTGTGATATCAAAAAACCTGAACAGATCCAGATTGGTCAATACTTCCAGGACCCTATTCTTCCATCTTTAAGGGATATTATGTTGTGGTTTTTTTTTCCTTCTCTTACTCTTCTTCTTTCTGTTCTAAGTCTGATCGTCGATCTTTCCTTAATAAATGTAATATTCTAAAAGTAGAAGAAAAAAAAAGTAAAATACTTTTAATTTTAAAAAAGGTTGCCTACTTTTTTTTCCATTCTAATTTTGATCTTCCATTATTCTTTTTTTTCTCTCATCAAACAGTCTAAGAAGCATGCATAATCTCCTTTCTGTTCTAATTCTAATGGTAATCTACTACAGTGAACGGGGTCGACAATTCACACTGGGACTGGTGTGCTGAACATAACAAAGATTATGCTTGATGTGACTCCTATGATTTTGACCTCTTTAGACCCTCGTAGACTTTCGTGTAGTTTGCAAGTCAAAACACTTAGTGGCACCTAACCAGAGTAGACCGGCTGTTACTGATTCTATATTCAAAGAATACAGAGTCCCTGGCTTAAGGATGTTTCTGTGAAGAATTCTAGCGTTAAAGTTTCGTCGACTAGTCCTAAAAATGGAGCCAAGAAGAAAACAATGATGATTTACTCTGAAGTTGGGTAAAGTTTTTGGAAGAAAAAAAATGCGAAAGAGAAGGACATCAAGGGAAGAAAAAAGCGTGTTGGGTGAGACTTTCTCATCGTCGTCGTCATCGCCATCACTATTATCATCGTCATCGCCATTATCGTCATCATCATCATCATCATCATCATCATTATCATAATCAACATAGCGGGCAACGCATTCTTATGTAGCCGAGCGAAGTATTTGACTACCGCCTCTCGGCCACCACCTCGAGAACACGACCCGACCTGAAATGTTATTTTTTCATTTATCCCTCGTAAGAGAGACATAAAAATTGTTGCCCTGCAAGGCGGGAAAGCATGTTGGTAGTAAAACGGTTTGCCGGCTACTAGTGCCACGACACTCTCTACAAGTCACTGCCACTGACTCGCATAAAATGCCTGCCGACAATGTAGTCCTGCTCACCACCCAAAGCAGAAGACGAATGGTCAAGGCGGGGAGAACATATGTCGTGCCGCCTTGTCCTGCATAACCCAATGGCCACACCAAAGTATTCTGCCCAGCAGGAGCCACCCATGGGCTAGATTAACCAACAAATGGAGGTAGACAATCTCTCTCCCAAGCGTGAAACAGTCGCCTCCAATTCCGCCACACCTATCTCAGACGTCATCGCCCTCCGTTTCATCGCCACCGTCATTACCAACATCATTGTCATCAGGAGCAGAAGCAGTAAAAATTTCACCTGTCTTTATAGTTTATTCTTTTTTTTTCATCAGCACTAGCTGAAAAATAAATCTTCATCGACGCCATCATCATAAGGCTGCTCCTCCTTTTCCTTCTCATCATCAACGTCATTAAAAAAAAAACATTTTGTCGTTATCATCATCAGCATCAATATGATCGTCGCCAATGATTTTTGTACTTACATTCCACAGATACTTTGATAAGATGCACAGCGACAGGGGGAACTCCGTTGAAAGCCACACACTCATACGTGTCTCCACAGTAGCGCGTGATGTTGTGAATAATCAGAACCTCGCCATTCACCCCGACCTCTGGCGGAAACAGACGGAAAAACACGAAGTTAGTTTTTATACGCACGTGACGAAATATTAATGCATTAGGGCAAACCTAAAATTTTCTATGTTTTTTTTTTTTGTTGTTGTTGTTGTTGTTTTTTTTTTTTGTTTTTTTTTTTTTGGGGGGGGGGGGTGGAGTTTAATTCGTCGCTCATTCGGGCGTAAATCTGGCTGCCTTCTCAACAAAACAGCAACAGCTGCGCCACCCAGGAAAAGAGGGCTGGGTGTACTTGTATAGCTGGCACTCACCCGTCTATAGGACATGAGCGTCAGGATCTTTAAAGTCCGTCCGATGGAATGCGTGCGTGCACAAACTAGTCCTGGGTTTATTCTCACATCCGAAGGATTGAGAAAAAGAGATGCCGGTTCAAAAGAGGTGCCGGTTGCCAAATAGTTAAAATTTGTAAGTGCAGATTTTAAGGTCTGCAGTGAATTTCAATGCAAATCCAATCTAAAGTCTCCTTTCATCTCACATTTGCCATTTTCACGGTCTAAGCAATATCGTACTATTGTAAGACAACAATAGTTAACATTGTGCAATACAATGATTTTATCTGTACATTTTTCACATCTTTCTATACTTTCCATAAAGCAAAAACAATGTAAACGACCTGTTTCGGGAAAACTCAAAATAGCTTTTTGTGCAAATACAGTATCCTACTGGCATGCATTATACAGTAACACAAGTATATCAACTAACAAGTTAGTATCTGGTATTGCCCCCAGTCGACGTGCGGTGGTCCCGTTGCCCTTGGTTTTAGCCACAAGCTGAGACGGGGATATCCCAAACCTAAAAATAGAATAGAGAATTCTGGGAAATCTGTTCAAGGGAAGTAACCGTCATGGTCGCCATTTCTCGCGAAGATGTGCTGGCTGAAATGAAACGAAAGTTGGGAGAGGAACTGCATATTTCTGGTAGTGAACAAAGGCAGAAACTTGTCAGCAGTATTATCAGCGATGGAGTTATATTATAAGCGATGGAGTTATAATGGACGAAGTGCTCCATACCTATGAAGTTGCCTTTGCTCGAGCAAAGAAACTAAAGAAGGATTTGGCCGACGTCATTTCAGAAAAAGGATTTCCCTACCCATAATTCCCCTGGGTTTTGAAGTTTCTAAAAAGTTATTTCAGGCCGACGACGCTCTATGGAGCGCAAAGCATGTAAAGGGAAGCAACCGGTTGTACGCGCAAATCGATAGAGACATAGAAGAGAGATACTAACTTGTTAGTTGATATACTTGTGACAGTAACTAAAACTTCGCTGTGAAAGCATACATGACAAATCATTTCAGAACAACTAACACGAAGCCTTACACATACAGTCACAGACTGCGTGCCTGAGACTGGCCGGGGCTACGTTCGCCTCTCCTCGACCAATCTCAGCTATACGCAATATGCTACAGTCAATGCATGCAACACGTTCATCAACGCTTACACACAGATTTTTATATTCCCAAGATTACTTTGAAAAAGTGGTCGGTAGACTACTGCTGCTGCTGCTATTACTGCTGCTACTACTACTAAGCTTACTACTACTACTATTACTACTACCCCTTGGGGTCATGAGCAATCTTGCCACTGTAGATTGTTCTAACCTATAAAGGGAAAAGTGAAAGCCCCAGTTGAAAACCTGTCTTGCCTTTGTAGGCATGACTGATTCACTGCGGCAACAGTAGTGCCGGGGGTTTCAGTATAAATAGTATCCCCACTTTTTGGAAATTTAGTGCTTTAATTTACACTGTCGCTGTCTTCCTCATTTGCTCTTTCCCATTCCTGATCTGTCCTATCACTCTGCTATACTATATTCTTCTTCGCTAGATCAATGACCTACCTTTTTTCTTGAAAACTCTTCCTGGACAAGACTCCTTGTTTGTGTATGAGGTCTGTTGGATCAGCTTGGGAGTGTTGGACGCTTTCTGCCGGGTGGTCACTAGGGCTTCCTATGATGTTATTATTTAGCACTATAGGCATTTTAAATGTATGTGTTTTGTTGATGATTTATAATGATGTTTGTATTCTATTTTGTTTTTGTAACCGGGGGTTCGAGTAGTTGGGGTAAAGCCTCAGCCGTCCCCTGCGTGGGATGTCTTTATTGTAAAGTGACTGGCCGGTGGAGGGCATTCAATTTTCCCACTAGGGTTGTTTCGGCAGATCTTTTATGCGGATTGGGGGTTGTCCGGTCCTGATTTGGCTCGGAAGAGTCCGCTGGACCTAAAGCAACAATCAATCAATCAATCAATCAAAAAAAACTATTACTGCTACTACTACTGTTACTACTACTACTACTACGACTACGACTACTACCACCACAACTACTACTCCTACTGTAATTTTGTGTCATTATTTTACTCCAATGCTATATATAAAATACAAATAGAGACAGAGATAATAGTGATTTATTTATGTGTTTGTGTGCGTGTTTGTGTGTATGTGCCGGTGTGTGTTTTTATGTGTGTATGAGTGTGTGTAATATTAATATTTGTTATCAATTCGAGAGAAATTCTGCTAGCCCTCTCAGCGAAAGCACGGCAGCCGCAAAGCAGCGTTAACAAGACCGAGAGGACGGGGGAGGCGGCGGGGCGGTGTTGGGGGATGGGTGGGGGTAGGACATAGAGTTTTTTTTTCAGTCTGTTTCAGTACAAGGCCCCTCGCCCGTCTGTATAGGACATGAGCGTCAAGATCTTTTAAAGTCTGTGCGTTGGAATTCATGCGAGCCTATAGCTAAAGGGATGCCGTTTGTTTCGACGGCAGGTTTATGTATCAAAAAGATTTTGAAGCGATTATTCATAATAAATAAGCAAATTAATATAAATTGACCAGTGAGTTGCGAAAGAAAATAGATAAAGGACGAAGATAAGTGGATTGTTGCATGTTTTTATAATCAAATCCAGAGTCAAAATGAATCACTTCTAAGTTTAGTCACGTTTTGGGGTCCAAACCATTTAAGGAAGACACATTTAGTTGTCAACCTTAAAAGAAACTTTTGAATTCCAAAGTCCAATCTTCTAGCAAAATAAATTAATGTACAACTTTTAGTTCTGAGTTTGGGTGTGGATTGGTGGTGGGTGGGGGGAATATGGTGTGCTTGGAAGTAATCTGCTGAGCTATGACATTCTTAATTAGTAGAATGAACTTGTTCTAGTCACATAACATGTAACTTGTTATTTTAATGATTCTTAACTTTTTTATGGTACTCTTAATGTAATCTAGTTATGAGATAGGCAACCTGCTCAGTTGTGTCTTTGCTGTGTATTTTATTACTAATGTGTTTTAAGAATGTTGCTAATGCACTGTATTATGTAATTGGTTGTTGACTGTCATCTATGTATAGGTGAATGTAGAATGTTCTACTTATGCCTCTACTTTTTGATCACTGCCATTATAATCGTGTATAGGCCGTGATATGTATAGTTTGAGACAACTACCTGTGCTGTCAGTAGATTATTTTGTGTGTGTGTGTGCGTGTGTGTGTGTGTGTGCTTTCTTTGCATGAATGTAAAATTATTAGTTATTATTGATGTGGGGTTTAGATTGTGAATGTCAGTATTTGATTGGAATTTAAGATTGCTGCTGTGCCATTAAAAATGAATGTGTCTCTGCTGGTTGTATATATAAAATGAATATATTGCATGCTTCTTGCGGACGACGAGCCAAAGAAACCTTTCTGTTTGTGATGAACATTCAGACAATAAAGTTATATTGTATTGTATTGTATTGTATTGTATTGTATTGTATTGTATTGTATTGTATTGTATTGTATTGTATTGTATTGTATAATAAGAATTTTTTTAATATCTACATGTTAAGCTTTTTTTATTATTTCATTATATTTTTTGGTCCATTTTATATACTAACAACACATTTATTTGTAACTTCCAAAAAACAAAGAAAAAACGAACAGAAGTCATGTTTCAAATGTCCGATTTTACTCTTGTGTGTCATAAGAGGAGGAGAGAGCAGTATCTGGAGGTGAGGGGGAGTACTAGTACAGAATTATAAATACACCATACTGTAATGCGTTTCTTTAAATCGTGCACATAAAATAAAGGCGTTAATCATAAAATGACGTTCAAAAATTCTTAGAGACAGACAGACCGACAGACAGAGAAAGACAGAGAGAGAGACATACAGAGACAGAGACAGAGACAGAGAGAGAGAGCAAGAAAGAGAAGTTAGTTTAATTTAACAAAGGATCCCATTCCTAAAACTTTTTTTTTTAAACCTAAAACCAATCAATTCCACAATCCTTCCTCCGCTCACCCTGCCCCGTTTCCAAATCATTTATCCCTTGATGTGTGTACCCTGTTGGTCTCAAATACTCTGGAGCGGATAAGAATCAGCCCCCTACAAGCCTTTCCCTCGCCTCGAAGAATGACTCTCGTTTGTAGCCATCGGTGCGCGAACCTTGTCGATAGTGGCACAAATAGTTGAGGAAGGCTCTAATAAATTCTTTCAATGGCGGTGAACGGGGTCTCAGACGACGAGACGAACAAAATGAAGGACGGGAGCAACGAGCACGAACCAAAAATCTATCCTGTCTGCATAGTTCGACGTCAGTGTTTTCCTTCTGCTTGTGTACCACCGCTGACACGTTTAAAGCAAATCGTGTTAAATAACTCTGATTATCAAATGTAAGTGGATGGAAACCTTGACCGATTGCTGCATTTAATTATAGTTGGTTGGTTGGTTGGTTGGTTGGTTGGTTGGTTGGTTTATTAACGTCTTTATTCATCAAGATGATAAAGACCGTACATACAGATTCACGCATTTAAACAGACATACATGAACACATACATACACACAGGTACTATTACTATCTCTCTAACATAACAATAACAATGTCAGTTAAATAAAACGAGCGACTTCATTATAGTTAGTGTGTTGCTGAATGAAAGCTTTCTGTTTATGAGTCAATAAACTACATTACATTACATGATTATTGCTTTAGGTCCAGAGGACTCTTACGAGCCAAATCAGGAGTCAATAAACTGGGAAAAGTGTTGTCTACATTTCGTTAAATGAAAAGCCATTAAGGTGGGTCCATCTGCTTCTCCATTATCATTTTATGACACACACACACACACACACACACACATCCTAACTCACCGCCACTCATCTCTTTCTCTTTAACCCCTTGGGGTCATGAGCAATCTTGCCACTGTAGATTGTTCAAACCTATAAAGGGAAAAGTGAAAGCCACAGTTGAAAACCTGTCTTTCTTTTGTAGGCAAGACAAATTCACTGCGGCAACAGTACCCCCGTTGGAGTGCCGGGAGTTTTCAGTATAAATAGTATCCCCACTTTATGGAAATTTAGTGCTTTAAATTCCCACTGTCGCTGTCTTCCTCATTTACTCTTTCCCATTCCTGCTCTGTCCTATCACTCTGCTATACTATCTTCTTCTTCGCTAGATCAATGACCTACCTTTTTTCTTGAAAACTCTTCCTGGACAAGACTCCTTGTTTGTGTATGAAGTCTGTTGGATCAGCTTGGGAGTGTTGGACGCTTTCTGCCGGGTGGTCACTAGGGCTTCCTATGATTGTATTAGTTAGCAATATAGGCATTTTATATGTATGTGTTTTGTTGATGATTTATAATGATGTTTGTATTCTATTTTGTTTTTGTAACCGGGGGTTCGCGTAGTTGAGGTCAACCCTCAGCCGTCCCCCGCGTGGGATGTCTTTATTGTAAAGTGACTGGCCGGTGGAGGGCATTCAATTTTCCCACTGGGGTTGTTTCAGCAGATCTTTTATGCGGATCGGGGGTTGTCCGGTCCTGATTTGGCTCGGAAGAGTCCGCTGGACCTAAAGCAACAATAAATCAATCAATCAATCAATCTCTTTCTCAAAGCATCCTCACTCCCACCTAGCTAGGAAACTAGCAAAGATCCCACTGAAAGACAAAAATAACAAACAATCAAACAAACAATTCGGGCGCCACCGCAGACGGAAGCAGGCATTTCCGAGAAGCAGGAAGCGCCCTATTAAACTCGATTTTGTTTAGGCTAAAGTCAATGGTAAAATATGAGAGAGAGAGAGAGAGAGAGAGAGAGAGAGAGAGAGAGAGAGAGAGAGAGAGAGAGAGAGAGAGAGAGAGAGAGAGAGAGAGAGAGAGAGAGAGAGAAAAGAGAAAGAGAAAGAGAGAGAGAGAGAGAGAGAAAGAAAGAGAGATAGAGAGATACATAAGTCGAAGTCGAAACCTTTAATAAAATAATAGCATTACGTACTATGGACAAGTCTTAAAGCTAGTTCTTAGTAAACAATTCAGAACAAACGAAATAAATATTTTTTAAAACCTTAAAATTAACATATTTTTGCTTTATGGTAAAAAAGTCACTAAGACTATTATTGTACCTAAAAATAAACATACTCCTCTTTCTCCTCCTTCTCCCTCTCCCCCCGAAACCCATTCCCTCATGCCCCCGCGCACACACACACACACACACACACACACGCACAAACGCGCGCGCGCAATTTTACACATTATCAAAAACTCAGTTGTCGCAGGGTAGGGAAGAACAAAAGGTATACAATCATCTTAAATATTTGGAGAAAGAAAAACTATTTTTTTGGAGTCTACTTTTAAACGATGTTAATGATTTACTATCCTTGACCTCTTGTGGTAGAGAAGTTCACACGCTTGGCCAAGAACATGACAGAGATGTTTTTAAATCTGTCTAAGCGTGGATGTGGAAATGTTAAATCATGTCTGAAAGATGAATAACGAATTGACGATTTGCTAAAATGTGTTTCAAATAAGTAGGAGTTCTACTGTTTAGTATTTTTTAAAATTAAAACGGCTTTATTGCAATGCAATGTGGGTGTTTGTTAAATGGAAGCATGCCAGCTATATTTAATTTGGAATCAATTGTGATGGGAGTATTGGGGATAACTAATTTTGCAGCTCTGCGATGAAAAGAATTACTCTTTTTAAACAAGACAGCACTGCAGCGTCCCATATTGTTGATGCATAATCAACGTGAGGTTTGATATGAGCAGTATAACAAAAAAATAGTATCTGCAATTATGAGAGAGAGAGGGAGAGAGAGAGGGAGAATAGAAGTAGCTGTCAAAATGAGACACCGATAACACACAATCGTTAGATAAACCATGCACACCAAAAAAAAACTCATTTTGCAACACTGCTTCCAAAACTTTTAGTTTAGGGAGGGAATAATGCGTGCAACGCTTTAAGGGGTGAAAGAGAAGAAGAAGAAGAAGAAGAAGAAGAAGAAGAAGAAGAAGAAGAAGAAGAAGAAGAAGAAGAAGAAGAAGAAGAAGAAGAAGAAGAAGAAGAAGAAGAAGAAGAAGAAGAAGAAGAAGAAAGAAGAAGAAGAAGAAGAAGCAGAAGAAGAAGAAGAAGAAGAAGAAGAAGAAGAAGAAGAAGAAGAAGAAGAAGAAGAAGAAGAAGAAGAAGAAGAAGAAGAGGAAGAAGAAGAAGAAGAAGAAGAAGAAGAAGAAGAAGAAGAAGAAGAAGAAGAAGAAGAAGAAGAAGAAGAAGAAGAAGAAGAAGAAGAAGAAGAAGAAGAAGAAGAAGAAGAAGAAGAAGAAGAAGAAGAAGAAGAAGAAGAAGAAGAAGAAGAAGAAGAAGAAGAAGAAGAAGAAGAAGAAAAACTAGGAAGGCAGGCAAGAGGATGTAAAGAAAATAAAACACTGACGACATTGAACCGTCAAGGCCAGGAGACGCTGGCAAAGAGAAATGAGAACTCACAAGACAGAGCCAGAGACCCGCCATCCTTTGCAGGAGGCCACTTGTTCCACCCACAAATCACTACATTTTCTTTAAGGATAGGCGATTTTCTGTGGCACTGTCCGGTTGCCGAGTGAGACCTTGTAAGTTGTAGGGTACACACTCACTGTGATACGGTCCACACTCGTCAGAACTACGATGAATAGGGGCCTCCTCCTCACACAGAGTTGCTGAAAAGAGCAATTGCTGGCGAGGGCCAATTGCCCTCAAGGGCCCCGTTACGTTCTTGCTTTCCCGCATGTCGCGCTGAACTACGCCGCCAGAACTACACTTAAATACACCTAAGTACAAGCATGCTTTTATCACCATCTATCAGTGTATCTGCCAATGTAACGTAGTATTACAGTAGCAGTTTTCATTACGAGGAGGTTCAGCTCTGTGGGTTCGGGCAAATAGAATAGACCCAACGTTTCCCGGCGTGTCGTAAGAGGCGACTAACAGGGGTGATGTTAGCACGGCATCACTGGGCGAAAGTCTTCTACACAGAAGTCACCGGCCAGGGCGGAGGAACCTCACGTTACTACAGGTTCAACGACCACGTGCTCAGGGCCAAGGCGAGCCACACTGTATTCGTGGATTTCGGCTGTGGCCAACAGCCTGGAGAGGATTGGGCCCTGCCAGGTCCTTTTTGCCCAAGACACACTACATGATGACACAATCCACTAATTCCATACCGGATCGGTCGTCGCCCGGGCCGTCACCCGGCACAAGGACCGCGCCTTCCGTTGGCCACCAGGACGGAGGTGTTAAGTATGCTACTGATGGACAATATAGCAAGATCCGCACGAGAAACAACATCGTCATAGGAACCTGGAACGTCAGGACCCTAACTGCGGAAGGAAAATTAGAAGAACTGGCCCACGAGCTGGACCACTATCGATGGAACGTTCTAGGTATCAGCGAACTGCGCTGGAAAGGCCTAGGTGAAACAACGACTGACAAAGGCCACAAGCTCTATTTCAGCGGTAGAGATGACAGGCACGAACACGGCGTTGGATTCTTGGTCCACAAGAACATTCTAGCCACTGTCATGGGTTGCCGCCCAGTCTCCAGTAGACTCATTACCATCCGTCTGAGAGCAACCCCTTTCAACATTACCATCATCCAGGCCTATGCCCCAACATCAGACTATGAAGACAGCGAAGTGGAGGATTTTTATGAAAATATACAGGCGGTCCTTGACCAAGTGCCGAAGAAGGACATAGTCATAGTGCAAGGCGACTGGAATGCCAAGGTTGGCCAAGATGCGCACCGCAACTGGGGAGACACATGCGGACCCCACTGCAACAACGAGACAAATGACAGGGGTCTGAGGCTATTGGAGTTTGCCAGATACAACAATCTGGTACTGGCAAACACGCTTGGTCTCCACAAAAAATCCAGACGATGGACATGGCACAGTCCCGGCGGGGAACATCACAACCAGATCGACTACATCATGGTCAAGAAACGCTTCAGATCAAGCATCAACATTGGCAGGACACGCACTTTTCCAGGAGCAGACATTGGAAGTGACCACGATCTCGTGATGATGTCTTTCCGGCTCCATTTGAAGAGAGTAAATATAGCAAAGTGCACTAGGCTGAAGTTCGACCTGGACAAACTGCAAGACCCGGAGGTGGCAAAAATATTTCAGGCCACAATTGGAGGGAAATTTGCACCACTGCTTATTTTGGGGGCAGGCGAAGTAGATGTCAACACCATGACCAATACCTTCAACTCAGCTGTAACGGATGCCGCCACTGAGATCCTTGGCAAGCACCGACCAAAGAAGAAGCCGTGGATCACACCTGAACTTTTGGATCTGTGTGATAAACGAAGAGAGTTAAAAAAGAAAAAACCTCACAGGGAGCTGATGTCTACCGAAAAATCAACAATGACATCCGAAAAGGCATGCGCACAGCAAAGGAGAACTGGATAGAAGATCAATGCCAGGAAATAGAGAACAATCTGAACAAGAACAACAGCAAGAAGGCCTACCAGACTGTGAAGCGGCTGACAAGTGTTAAACAGCCCAAAGTCTCCACTATCCAAAGCAAGTCTGGCATTTGCCTTACAGAAGAACAAGAAGTCTTGGACAGATGGACAGAGTACTGCTCTGACCTTTACAACCATACACCAAATGGAGACCCATCAGTTCTAGCATGTCCCGAGAGCAGAGAAGAAGAAGAAATCCTCCCAATTCTCCGGGAAGAAGTTGAGGCAGCAGTGCAATCGCTGAAGAAAGGGAAGTCAGCGGGAGTGGACAACATACCAGCGGAACTGCTACAAGCAGGAGGAGAAGCGATGACTGATGCTCTCACCACTATCTGTAACAAGATCTGGCAGAATGGGGAATGGCCTACACCATGGACCCAGTCGCTTGTCATCACTCTTCCTAAAAAAGGTAACCTTCAGGAGTGTGAAAATTACCGCACCATCAGCCTCATCAGCCATCCCAGCAAGGTCCTCCTGAAAATAATACTCAACAGGTTGAAACCACAAGCTGAACAAATCATAGCTGAAGAACAAGCAGGATTCATGGCAGGGCGAAGTACCACTGAACAGATTTTCAACCTCAGAATAATCTGTGAGAAATACCTACAGCACCAACAACATCTATATCATGTGTTCATAGACTTCAAGAAGGCATTTGACCGAGTCTGGCATGCAGCTCTATGGGCAACCATGAAAGTGTACAACATCAGCCCTAAAATCATAGAAGTCATCAAAAGCCTGTATGACAAGGCTACCAGTGCAGTCCTCCATAACAGCGTCATCGGGAACTGGTTCAGAACAACAATCGGTGTGCGTCAAGGATGCCTACTCTCTCCAACACTCTTCAACATCTTCCTAGAGCGCATCATGTCAGATGCTCTTGCAGATCACGAAGGCACAGTCAGCATAGGGGGCAGAGCAATCTCCAATCTTCGTTTTGCGGATGATATTGATGGATTGGCTGGAGAGGAACAAGAACTTGAACAGCTTGTACAGAGGCTTGACACCACCTCCAGAGCTTATGGAATGGAAATAAGTGCAGAGAAGACCAAAATGATGACCAACAACACCAATGGCATCAACACGGACATCAAAGTACAAGGCCAATCCCTCAACACAGTGCACAGCTTCAAATATTTAGGAGCCATTGTGTCAGACAATGGGTCTCGACAGGAAGTCCTCTCCAGGATCGCACAAACAACTGCTGCCCTGACAAGGTTGAAGCCCATTTGGAAAGACAGAACCATCAGTCTACATTCCAAAGTAAGACTGCTGCGATCTGTGGTCATCTCCATCTTCCTATATGCTTGCGAAGCATGGACCCTCACAGCAGATCTCCAACGAAGAATACAAAGCATGGAGATGAGGTGCTACAGAAGACTTCTGTGCATTTCCTATACCCAACACATCACCAACGTTGAAGTCCGACAGACCATCACACAAGCCATTGGACAACACGATGACCTGCTCACAGTGGTGAAGAAACGGAAACTCCGATGGTATGGCCACGTCACCAGATCATCAGGCCTTGCAAAGACCATTCTGCAAGGCACAGTGCAAGGAGGTAGAAGAAGGGGGAGACCGAAAAAGAGGTGGGAGGACAACATTCGAGAATGGACTGGTTTGACACTGAGCGAAGCCATGAGGGCTGCTGAGGACAGAGAAAGATGGAGTATGCTGGTTAAGCGATCATCTGTGGTGCCCCTACGACCTTCGGGTTATGGGACAGGATAGGATAGGATAGGTTCAGCTAGCATTCAACAAGCATAAACTACACAAAGGCATGCTTTGCAGTCTTTCTCTTTTCCTAAAATTCCTGCCTTAAGCCTAATGAAGAAACTCCTTCTACCACTATTAACCTACACCCCACCCCCACCCACCCCCCAAAAAAATTCTTAGTTGACTAATGCAAATCTCCCACCAACAACAACCTCACAAAGATACCAAATCCTTCTTATTTTTTTAACGTCTTGTTCCTTCATATCCTTCTTTTAAAGTCTTCTTAAACACCCACCACCTCACCCAGAGCTCCACTCACCTCAAGGGTACCAACATCTCCATTATCTTCGTACACTGCCAATAAACCTCCATCTTCGTTCCCTCCAAGTCTATATCCTTCCTTTCATTCCCTTTTTTTTCTCCGGTAAACTTTTTTTTCTTTTAGGCCTTGTCATTCCTTAAACGGCCCCAACGTCTTAACTAGGTTAATGTATTTGCAGAACACACATAACCCAGTTAACTTGTTGGATTGAATCGCCCTTTTCATAAAGTGAACAATTAAATGGATTTTCTTCGTCTGATTTTATTACCGCTGCCGACACACGGCCCAGGCCTCGGCTGTCCAAATATGACAGTAGGGTTTTGAAAAAGTAAATTCTTCAATGTCTGGCCAAGTTTGGCTACCGTAATAAGCTGTAGAAAAGGAATGGAAATGAAGTAGAGGGTAAGGGCGATGAGGGATAATGGGAAAAGTAAGAGAACACGGAGATACAGACAGATAGACACACACACACGCACACACATAGACAAACAAACACAGACAGAAACACATACACACACACATACATATATATACACACACAAACATCACAACTACTAACACTACCCTCCGTAATATTTCTCTCTGGAGCGGGGATGAGATGGGGAGGGGGGCGGGAAAGGAACAGAAAGGATAAATTAAAAAGTAAAGGAAAAGTTAAGACGAAGCTAGCAAGACGGAGATGCAGAGGTTAAGAACTGGCCGGCGGCTTTGGTCGACTACTTTGTTAACAACGCAAAACATAGACTGAAAAAACTGAGCATGAGGAAAACACTGAAAATTCATGAAGAACGCTATCATTAACTTAACTAAAACCAAGAATGTATGCCAATTCTAAAACTAACAGAATGGCGGTTCGCAATACACGAAGCTCTGATGGCAACAGCCTCGTTATTGCTAAAAAAAACACTTGCAGTCAAAATAAGGCCCTACATCATTAAAAGAGAGCAATAATCCACATACCCACACAAATAAATAAAATAGATCAGCTGAACAAAGCAATATTTACAATTTAACAATGAAACAGTAATATTCACACCCTACCATTACGACTGTAAAGAACCGAGGGGTCGAAATGGTACTGTACAAACGTCATGTTCAGTAAAAATTAAAAAATATATATATTAAAAAAAATTGTAGAAGAGACAATATATTGTAAGAGAGACAAAGTTAACAAAGTACGGTCGCAGATCTGCAGGCATAATGAAGAGTTCGAAATTCACAATACACTGTACTCTCTGTCAAAGAAATACCTATTCTAAGTAGCAGGTGAACCGGGACGATCAGACAGACAGCTTCAACAAAACGACACTAAAGAACAAAAACGACACAGATTCACCTGCTACAATATTTTCAGAACCTGGGAACGTGGGGCCATCGAGCTGTAGGAATATAACGTTGTAAGAACAGAGGGTGGTCGGGATGTAAAGCTGGATGGTGCGGGGAAGTGTGAAGGGGGGTGGGGTGGGGGGGAGAGATAACAGACATGCAACTTTCTCTGACAACACTGAAACGAAGCGACAGGAAAGGAGCGACAGCGACAGTACTGAGGAACGGGCAAGAGGGGGAGTTTGCTGACAACTCTAGTGACACGAGTAATAAAACACATCACTGTCTGCTTACGCTCCGTCCTGGGGCAGAACTCACTCTTTTTCGCCACCCCCTTCTTGTCCGTCATGTGACGGTACCACGTCACTTCCGGCATCGGCACGCCCGTGACGTTGCATACCAATGTCACCTTCTCGTTCTCGCGCACCACGAGATCCTCCGAGGATAGCTGCTCGATGATCGAGGATGGCACTGGATAAAGACAGAAACGAAGTGATAGTACAATAGATGCAGCTGCGATTTGTTTAACATCATCATCATCATCATCATCATCATCATCATCATCATCACAAATAAAACCATTTACATAAACCATGAACAACAGCAAGTACACACACAAGCACACACACACACACACATACACATTAACAACAACCATGACAACAACTACTACTACAGCGCAAATTACACAAACATAGGCCTACGAAAAAAGACAACTTTCCAACATTTTTTTCTATATCAGTTCCTAATGCTGCTGATTTGCATGGTGCTAGTTTCTGTTTCATGTGATACCAAAGCCAAATGAAACAAACAGGATTTCTCGTGTTCAAACATCGTTGTCTCCGAGGACATGCTGACGCTGTCCAGTTCCATACTCGTGTCTCTAGAGATTCCCATATTCATCCATTCATCACTTCACAATAAAAGATGTTAATATGCCCGAACATGTGTCTTCTTCTTCTTCTTCTTCTTCTTCTTCTTCTTCTTCTTCTCCTCCTCCTCCTCCTTCTTCTCCTCCTCCTTCTTCTCCTTCTTCTTCTTCTTCTTCTTCTTCTTCTTCTTCATCCTCCTCTTTCTACTCCTTCTTCCTCCTCCTCTTCCTACTCCTCCTTCTTCCTCCTTCTTTTTTTTTCTCCTCCTCCTCCTCCTTCTTCTTCTTCTTCTTCTCCTTCTTCTTCTTCTTCTTCTTCTTCTTCTTCTCCTTCTTGTCATTTTGTGATACATCTTTAAGTGCAAACTTTATTTCTAAATAACAAACAATCCTCAGGTTGCCCGCTCCTACAGTCAATGACGGATCTTCACCAGGTTGAGCGTACGCATGGATGAGAAGGCTCGCATCTCCACTCCCTGGACGCCTTCAGCGAGCGATGCTGGAGCATCTCTAAACGAGTTAGCGCCTTCGCAGATGGCCGGCTAAAGGAGGGTGGATGGTAATTACACTTCCGCGGAGACCCGGATCTGTACGGAATTGTCCAGCTTGTGACTTAATCTCTCTCTCCCGCATAATTGCCCTATTCTATACTACAACAGCAACAAGTTGTAGGCGTGTGGGGGAGAGAGAGCGAGAGACAAGCATTGATCATTGCATGAGAGAAGTCATTTGTTGTTGTGTGGGAGGAGAGGTATACTACTGCTACTACTACTACTACTGGTACGCTGATGAAGGATGATATGTGGACAAAGTGAGAACATCGTGAACGAAAGCGTAAAGATTAAAAAAAACACGTAGCCTCACTCTTCTACCCCATCCGCTGATTACCGGAGATGCGTGCTCCATTGCATACAAATAAGACAGATATTTCTATACTCATGGATCGCTTTATAGAGACATTGAAGAAGCTGGTCATCGAAGCTTTTCATCCGCTCATTGTTTTTGAGAGGCTTTTACAATAAAGTTGTTCACGGTTGTGGAGTCGTGCGAGCGCCTTAATATTATTAAGTAAATGATTAATCATCTAAACATATTATTTTTTTTCCGGGCGACGATAATATTCGTGCTGCGAAAGTCGGGACCACCATGCAAATGTTAACTAAGATATTTTATAACACAGTAAAAAAAGCACAATGAAAGAATATATATTTTATGCCTTTACATGTATAACAATTCTACTCTCTGCGTCAGCATCCATCATGCCTTCCCAACTGCCTGACCGGCTGCGGGACTGATGATGATGATGATGATGATGATGATGATGATGATGATGATGATGATGATGATGATGATGATGATGATGATGATGATGATGATGATGATGATGATGATGACGAGGAGGAGGATGAGGATGAACAATTCTACTTTTCCTAAATACTCGTCCTTTCAAGAACCGAATGTAATAGGTCTGAAGGGAACGTAGACCAGGCGGGATCAAACATAACTCATTCTCTGCAAGGTATACAACGTGTCTAACTTCAGCGACAAGACAAATGATTTTGAGAACCACATAAGGCCTCTTTGTGCGCTGCTAATAATCTTATGAAGGGATTTTAGCAACATGTTATTCAACAAAGCATAAATACATTCGATGTGTTTACCGAGGTAAATGCTATTTCACAATGACAGTGTAATCTGGCAAAAAAAGTTATATTATTCTTAAAATGTCAGCTTTGTTCTGAGTTACCCAAGTATGTAAGGGTTTCAATATTATATTGTTTCCTTCAGTTTGCAATAATGCTCAATTTTAACATTTGAATAAATCCATAGCCAAAATAACTGTCAATTCTTCTTCTTCTTCTTCTTCTTCTTCTTCTTCTTCTTCTTCTCCTTCTTCTTCTTCTTCTTCTTCTTCTTCCTCTGCTTCTTTTATTTATCATCAGCCCCATCATCCTCTCCTCCATTGTCTTTATATGTCCCCTCTTCCTCTGTTCCCCTTCTCCTCCTAATCTCTGTCTGTCTGTCTGTCTTTCTCTCTCTATCTCTGTATATCTCTCTCTCTTCATATATCTCTTTCTAATTCTTCCCAACGTCTTCTTGCGGTAGGAACACAAGATCAAGCTTGAAAAGATCATTAACGCAGAGTTTCTTGTATTGAGATCATCACGAGAACTCCATTACAGAATATCGTAAGAATGCGTCAGACATTCACATGCACTAGCCAACTAATACGTAAACTACTACAATGTAATTATGATGTACTTACTACTTGCACTGTGCGTATTGTCATTATCTTTTTATTTATTTAATGTTTTTATTTTACAGGGGAATAAGAACGAGCCAAATGCCGGTGTGTCGTTGATTGCCATAATTCAAGAACCAGCTGAACAGATTTTGACCACATTTCATAGAAACATTATCTATGTTGATAGCCAGCCGCCAGTTTAATCGTATTTGCGCTACTTCAAAGGTAAAGGTTGTTGGCGGTAATTCTTTCCGCAACACGTTTTGTTTATATCTTAAAAGCACGGTTGCTTGGCGCTTATCTCATCATTAGTTGAACCGATTTTGATACATTTTAGGTTGCAGATAGTTAAAAGAGCAGTCAATCGTACCACGTTCCAATATATTGCTTTTGTAGGATAAAACCGAGACGGAACAAGCGAAAAAAAAGACTTTTTGAAGATGCTTTCTTTTAAGCTACGGTAGTCAGCGTCTGGAAATACACTTGAATCTCTTGCCGTCTTCTTAAATGCTGCGCGAGGAAAAGCGCTGTTGTGGCTTCGTTCCTAGTGCTAAAAAAAAGTCGACTATTACGTGTAACATAATATATAATCGCGGCGTTTGTTTGAAGGGAAGTTTTAGATAAATTGATCACGTGTATGCTGGAGTTTATTAATTTCCTCGGTGTTAATCAAACTTTCACAGACACACACAAAAGAAGAACAAGACGGCGCGTCATTCAAATGCATTTCCAGACACTCACACGCATATGAAAACAAGCATTTTAAAAAAGAGTTATTTTTCGCGGAGCCGTTCTTGTCTCGGTTAATCTTAAAGAAGCAAAAAATAAAAAATAAAACATTAAAAACTATTGACCACTCTTTGAACTATCTGCAAGATAAAATGTATCAAAATGTGTTTAGTCAGTTTTGAGATACAGTGCAAAAACTAATCTCATGATCATAAATAGAGCCCAAAAGACTATCTAATAAGTATCCATTTACAGCTGAGTGAACTAGGTGGGGATGTGCGGTGTGACGGGGTTTTTGTTGTTGCTGGGCTCTGCACAATGGAATGCTATTACCCACTCGTCTTAGTCGATGGGGATAGCTAGTTATCTCCCTATGACTTCACTTAATACATTTATTTGTTTACCTCGGTCTGTGTTTAGGCTGGGGTACAGAGATAGATAGAAAAATGGTAAAAGATCACTGTCACACTAGCTTTCACACAGCTATGAATCATATGTAGTCCAGCCACTTGATAACAGTAAAAATCACACATTTATTTCTTCTACTCTATACACTATATTCGAAGTACGAAACTAACTTAAAAGTTCAATTGTCAATGAGAATGGTTCGCTCGCTGATAATCTAGGCAGCTACTTTTTCATCATAGGGCACTGGATACTTTCTGCCTTAATTAATGGTCAGAGTTCTTGAAGAGTGGACTACTGTGGTCCCTTTTTATACAGAGTTTTAGTGCACTGTTTCTTGTGGCACTTAACTGCGTGGTTGAAGCGCTGCGTTGAGGTCGCTTCTGGGACAAACTGTGCTGTCGTGGAGTCTTTGACTTTGTGATTCGTCGGTTGGGCTATCTGTGCACAATGCTGGAGATGCCTCGGCAGCCAACATGAAGCGTCGACTTGGTTTTGTCTTTTGCTGAGTTGGGCTCACGATATAACGCCTGCTCGTCTGTAACATATGAGACGAAATTCTGCACAACCCTGTATAATAGGTCTGTGCAGAGCGTCTCACTGAAGGCCAAAGTAGCCCTCAGTGATAGCTCCACATCTCTATACATAAGCGACGAACATTCTGCTAAGTCTGTGGTCCACTGGAATCTCCACTCTAATTTCCTATACATATATAAATATAAATCGTGGCTAACTATACACATAAAGAAATAATAATATTATAAACATTCTCGGGTACAGCCACTGGTCTGCAAGAATACATATAGGTTAAACAACCATGGGTCCGACCGGTCGACAACATGGCGGTGCAGCCGGTTGTGTTTCGCCACGTGGTCACGCAACGTTGGACTAATAATTCAATTCCATGCATAGCAAATTCCACAAACATAATTTCAACAATAATATAAATACATCACGATGAAACAGAAGTATGTTTATTTACCTGTATGACAATGTCAGGCCGTGGCTACTTGATTGAATTTGAATATTCAACAAGTACTACTGTCTAATCTTCTCAGGAGAGAGATTTCTGCTTGAGTTTACTGTGTACTGCTCAGAGTTTCAACGAAGACTGACGTTCTATCTCTTTGCTTGAATCAACCAGAACCGGTTCTATCTAACCTAGCTGTGTTCTCATTGGATGAAACATCTAAGTGGTTGTAAAATTCGAAACTCGATCGTAGGCTGCGATGATGTCACTAACTGTGCTTGTATCAGTCACTAACTGTGCTTGTATCAAGCTACAACTGTGTTACGCATGATCACTTCTGTCGTCTGCTAGAGACTAACAGTAACCTTCTAAGTCTACACTGACTGAACAAGCAAAATCTTAAAATGTGCGGGGTAAAACTATGCTCTTGTTACATGCGGTTAGCAGTTTTATCGTTTCTGCCTGTTCAGCAGTCCCATCCAAATTGGTAACCGTGCTTGAAAATGCTTAACCACGAAACTGTGAAATGTGCCCTAACGAATACGCTTTAAAAACAATTTTTAATGTAAGTAGCCTTACACGAAATACACAAAAAAATTTAAAGATCTTTTTAAAATAGTATCTAAGTACAGGAGGAAGAAGGGGCAAAAAATAAGGCTTAATGCACATAACATTCAAGCATTGGAAGTTTACGACGTGGCTTCATATCTCTGCGCATTTTCGATCTCTGGAGTTGATAATGAACAGAAAAATATCTAAGTTCAAGAAAAACAATCCAATCATAAACGTAATGCTATAATTACTCGGCGTTGTCAGGACAAACACTAATGATCTTACATACTTGCTTGTGGTGGGTGAGAGTACAGAGGTATTAGTCCACGTTCAGTGCAAAGCAACGATAGAAAAGTACCACTTTCCATGCATCAACCCACGGCATTTTATGCAATGTTAGACTTGAAATTTTGTCCGTATTTTAGTTAATAGCACCAAAATAAACAAACAAAAACAAGATTTTTTAAAACAAAATAAATACTTGCAACAAATCAAACTAAACGAAAACGAACACGTTATTTCCTGACCGTAAGTATAACCGGAAAATACGGGAAAACAGTAAAATTTACAAACTGGTTAGGCTTTTGGGAATCCTGGTTTGTCATATGTCTTTCTTATAAATTAAGGCCCCCTTGCTGTTTAATAAAAATATAATGATGCAGTGTTAAGACCCTTGATCCTGATTCAGTAGACAAGAAAAGCTATACATGATAGAGAATCTTAAGAGATTAAGGTTAGGACGTTTGTATTCTGGCTGAAATCGGAAGAGTCAGACAGCATACAGAGTATCTTAGCTAAGTATAATTGAACGAGAATTCCTACAATCATAAAAGAGTTTATTAATCCACATTATGGAGCTGAAAGCTCTCAGATACGCGTGTAAGTAGCTTAAAAGGACTTTTGGTTTCTCCATAACGTTACCTCGCCAAAGGACTCCTCGCGCCACACAATACTACAGGCACACAATTTCACGCTTGGTTAATTCACCACGTCGCCTTGGACCATGTCCGTCGCGCATCTCTGCGCTAACTTAATCTGTTGGGTGCCTGACTGTCTCTAATAAGGGAGATAAGCCATTTAGTGATATCGCAGACGACGGTCGGACACAAAGTTTAGAGGAATGTTTCGCAAGAATAGTAGGCGCACAAAACAATGTATGAATATATAAGCAAATAGTAATTTCTTAGCATGAATTAAAGATTTTATCAGTTGTTCCGTTTTTTTCTCGCACATCTGATTTTGATTTTAACAGCACTTTAATTATTATAGAATCTCTACACGAAACTTCTACAGTGTAACAGGATTCAATCATGTTTTTAAAGAACGATTAATATACCCTCATCATATAAGCTATGTTAGCAGATGTCGCTGCTCAATTCGCTGGCCACCTAGAACCAGCATCCCCAAAATAATGTGTTGAAAATCAGACGCAGGCCACACAGGAAGCACGCAACCTATATATTGTAGGCGAGTTGCCATGACATTCCTGAGCCAAACACTTTTGCTGAATTCAGGGTCCAAGTCACGTCGCACAAGATGCACGTAGCCTACATAAGGCGTCGGCCAAGGACCGCAATAGGACGTTAAGCATCGTTTTTCGTTCGCACGGAGTCACCCACCCATGCTGCCTGCCAAACGCAACTTAGTCTGTAACATCGAGGAGATGTACGTGCTTTCTTTGACACTGTATGGTGGTAATGATCGATTAACAACAGTACGCAATAGTGTGTGGGTACCACCTCTAAACACGTTCTTTTCCAGTATCAGGTAATTTGTCTTTTTTATTTAGCCTCCTTTCTAAAGTTATAATTAAATTTAAAAGTCGATCGAAGAAACAGGAACTTTGGGGAAGCGAAGGGTATAATAGTGGAGAGTTGGTTTGTGTGTGTGTGTGTGTGGGTGTGTGTAGGTGTGTGTGTGTGTGTTTGTGTGTTTGTTTGGTTAAGAAGAAGAAGAAGAACAACAACAACAACAACAAGGGAAGAAAAAAAGAAAGAAAGAAAGAAAGAAAACGGCAAAAAAAAAGAAATAAAAAAAACAATGACAACAACAACAACAACAAGCAAGAAAAAAAGAAAGGAAGAAAGAAAGAAGAAGAAGAAGAAGAAGAAGAAGAAGAAGAAGAAGAAGAAGAAGAAGAAGAAGAAGAAGAAGAAGAAGAAGAAGAAGAAGAACAACAACAACAACAACAACAACAACAACAACAACAACAACAATAATAATAATAACAACAACAGCAACAATTTCATTATTTGTTCACTACAAACGCGCAGTCTCGACCTATTTATAATTTTGTGCGCGCGCGCGTGTGGGGCTTGTGTACATGCCTCTGTGTTTGTTATATTTATTTTACTTTTTTTTCATTTTATTTTTTATTTGCATGTGACTTCTTTTCCCTTTTCTCAAAACTTTTTTTTATTGTCTTAGATTGCTTCAGGCATTTATTTACTTTTTTAATCGACAGCTACTATATTCTGTAAAGTTTACTCTTGGCTTGGGTACATGTATCTGTTTCTCGTTCGTTCGTTCATTCATTTATTTCCTTATTACTTTTTTTTTCTCCTCGATTTTATTGTATTTCTTGCCTCTTACACTATAGTTGTATGCTTGTTTGCTTTTTTATTATTGAGAAGATTAATTAAAATATTTCTTTTTTTTTTACTTTGTACTTGTTCATGTTTGCCAGAGACATTCCAATTTTGTAATTTGTCAAAAGTTAGCACTTATTTAAGCTTTGCTTTTGTGTGCCCTTTATGTTCTCTATGTTTTGTTTGCTTGTCTCGTGAATAATAATAACGTTTTGTTAAACCAACAACAACATCAAAAACAACAACAACAGTGAAGTTGAAAGAACAATGTAAATCAGCGCTTGGTATTCAAAACTAATTTACCCTCGACAATTAGATTGACAGTTTTGATCCTGACGGGTCGGGTGTTGATTTGGCAGCTATAGACGCCCTGGTCGCGGAGGTTGACGTTGCGGATATGCAGGTTCCAGTCCTTAATAAACGGTCTCTCGATTGACATGCGCTCGTCGTCCATGATGCGCCGATCCATGAAAGCCAGTGTCCTGGAGGCGTGGTCCAACCATGCCACCTGTAGCAATAATAATAATAATAATAATAATAATAATAATAATAATAATAATAATAATAATAATAATAATAATAATAATAATAATAACAGTAATATTTGTGTTCTTCTATAGCGTTTTTCCAGCTCAAGAGCTGCTCAAGGCGATGGCCAATACAAGATCTAATTCAAGCCGCCCGAATTGGCTAGGAGTACCTGTATTTTTAACAATCATCGACATCAGCTCAGCCGTGTTTTGTTGTTGTTGTCGATGTTGTTGTTGAAGTTGATGTTGTTTTCAACAGAAATAGAGCAACACGCTTTTAGCAAAGATCTGACTCTGACACTTGACTTTGAGGTAGATAAAATACGATTGCACTGGAAGCTAACCATTAATTCAGGTTTTTATGAAGTTTGAACAAAATCCGTTCTGTGGTTCTTGAGATACGGCGTACAACGCACGGACGGACGGACAGACGAACGTTTTTGCTCGTTGTGATTCCGGACTATATTAAAGTCTTCCCGGATTATTTTGGAAATACAGAAAGACAGGTCGGCAAAAATCTATACTAGGAAACTCTTTGCCTTGTATGGAAAAAGATAGTTTCTAGGGTAAAATCCCCAGGAGTCAATTGTTGTGAGTATTAGACCCGGTAAGCACCGCCCTCTGTGGAATTACCAGACACAAGTGTGCCATTAAGGAAGGAAACCTCCTTCCTAAGTGTGAAACTAGTATACACACAAGACGGTGGCTACGAGCGAGAAAGAGTGGAGGAGAAATGCTTTCACTCAAGGGAGGATCATGTGCATAAAATCAAGAAAAATGGAGCAAAAACATTTCTCGCCCGCTAAGCCGCAATTCAAACAGGTTTCCAATCCCATGTTATTTATATAAAGCGTAAGCTAAATCTGCTAAAAGGTGTTTCGGGTTGCTGTGTCTCCAAACACAACCCGAAACATTTAGCTTTTTTTTCGCTGGATCCATGCTTCCTCAGTAAAGTTCCGAATGTGTAATCCTTTTTTTTTCTTCTCGTTCAATTTAAAGAGTATGCATGATAGGTTTACTCTGAATCATTGTCCGACATAACCGTATAAGCCATGGTAGGTTTACTCTTAAATCATTGTCCGACATAACAGTATGAGCCATGATCCATAATTACGATGCCTATCTCCTTAACTGAGTTAAAGGGGTTAAAGGTCATACACCCTCGCTAATAATAAAACACTCTCACTCCGAAATATTAGCAGGCTTATTATTCGTTCCTGCTCGGAAGTGACTGTAGGTAAAATGAATATAATATATCTGAGGCTTTGTTGGAGCGCCCTTGCAGATCGCGAAAGCACAGTCACCATAGGGGGTAGGGCAATTTCCAACCTCAGTTTTGCGGATGACATTGACGGATTGGCTGCAGAGGAACACGAACTTGAACAGCTTGTGCAGAGAAGACATGATGACCATGATTGATTGATTGATTGATTTATTGTTGCTTTAGGTCCAGCGGACTCTTCCGAGCCAAATCAGGACCGGACAACCCCCGATCCGCATAAAAGATCTGCTGAAACAACCCCAGTGGGAAAATTGAATGCCCTTCACCGGCCAGTCACTTTACAATAAAGACATCCCACGCGGGGGACGGCTGAGGGTTGACCTCAACTACGCGAACCCCCCGGTTACAAAAACAAAATAGAATACAAACATCATTATAAATCATCAACAAAACACATACATATAAAATGCCTATAGTGCTAAATAGTACAATCATAGGAAGCCCTAGTGACCACCCGGCAGAAAGCGTCCAACACTCCCAAGCTGATCCAACAGACCTCATACACAAACAAGGAGTCTTGTCCAGGAAGAGTTTGCAAGAAAAAAGGTAGGTCATTGATCTAGCGAAAAAGAAGATAGTATAGCAGAGTGAAGGACAGAGCAGGAATGAGAAAGAGTAAATGAGGAAGACAGCGACAGTGGGAATTTAAAGCACTAAATTTCCATAAAGTGGGGATACTATTTATACTGAAAACCCCCGGCACTCCAACGGGGGTACTGTTGCCGCAGTGAATGTGTCTTGCCTATAAAGGAAAGTCTTGCCTATAAAGGAAAGACAGGTTTTCAACTGTGGCTTTCACTTTTCCCTTTATAGATTTGAACAATCTACAGTGGACATGATGACCAACACCAAAGGCATCAACATGGACATCAAAACCCAAGACCAATCCCTGAACACAGTGCATAGCTTCAAATATTTAGGAGCCATTGTATCAGACAGTGGGCCCCGACAGGAAGTCCTTTCCAGGATCGCACAAACAACTGCTGCACTGACAAGGTTGAGGCCCATTAGGAAAGACATTTAAAGGTAAGGCTGCTGCGCTCCCTTGTCATCTCCATCTTGCGAAACATGGACCATATCAGCAGATCTACAACGAAGAATACAAAGCATGGAGATCAGGTGCTACAGAAGACCTCTGGGCATTTCCTCTACCCAGCACATCACCAACAACGAAATCCGACAGACCATCACACAAGCCATTGGACAACATAATGACATATTCACAGTGGCGAAGAACGAAAACTCCGATGTTATGGTCACGTCACCAGAGCATAATGCCTTGCAAAAGACCATCATGCAAGGCACGGTGCAATGAGGCAGAAGGAGAGGGAGACAGGAAAAGATGTGGGAGGACAACATTCGAGAATGGACTGGTTTAATACTGAACGAAGCCCTAAAGGTTGCAGAGAACAGAGAAAGATGGAGTACGCTGGTTTAAACGATCATCTGTGTTGCCCCAACGACCTTTGAGTTACGGGATAGGATAGGATAGGATAGGATAGTCTTTATCGCTTTCTTCAAGAGGTTTAAAGCATTTCAAAATGCGTTAATTTTCTTGGCTGAGTTGTGACTCGAATTTTTTTCTAACAAAACAAAACGAAAACATGAAATAGTAGGCCACTGTCTGAACTATGTGCGTGCAAGCATTTCATTATCAAAATTGGCTCGGCCAATGTTAATATACAGCGCAAACCGTTTTTAGAAAATGGTGACGCATAATGGCCTTGACCTTTGAGAAAGTACAAATAAGAATGATCTATCAAGCTTAGCAGAAGTTAAAGGGTCTCAAAATAAAAGGGATGAGTTTGGTTTCAGGTATTCTTGAGATACATGAAAACATGTTTTGAACCAAAAGAATTAAATTCGGACCGACCGACTGACCGATAACCCAAAAGCTACTAAATGATATTCCATGATATAAAAACTCAACAAAATAACTTCAGTCGTGTTTTAGACATTGAGCAAAGGCGTATTTAGCAATAAAATGACTCCAGTGACCTTGACCTTTTGCGATATAGAAAATGTGATGGCACGGAGGCAGGCTCTATCCTAGGTAATGTTCATATGAAGTTGGGTCAAAATCCATTCAGAGGTTCTTGAAATATGGCGTTCAACGCATCGACAGACGGGCGGACCGACGGACGGACAAATCGACAATTTGCTCGTTGTGATTCACCCCACCACAGCCTCGACTATTTCAAAGTATTTCCAGATAAGACTGGAAATACAAAAAGGTTGATATTACTGCAACAATTTGGTAGACCTACCCGATGTGTTCCAAGATCGTTGACAGAGCAAGGCAGAACGGCGGTCTCTCTCTCCGTCACTGTGACGTTGACCAGGGGCATATCGAAAGTAGGCTCTACCTCACACCACGTCACTGAAACAGTGCAAAATACGTCAACTTGATATAGAGCATCTGTCTTCAGACAATAATCATAAGGTGACTGTTTATTCAATAAATTGGTTATTTATTAGCTTAACTTGGTATCATTGATTCATTGTCTGTATTATCAACATTAATCGTCAGCAGTCTTAATCATCAGCATCATAGTAATCATCATCATCAGTAGGAGAAACGTCATCTTGAATAACAAACATTAAATAAAGCATTTCTGACTCGTAGGCAATCAAATCTAAATTCTAATCAGTTGGTGAATTTCGTAGCTTAAATTAAATATGTACTAAACAGTAAAAGAATTATGCAGTATAATTAATACAATCACTGGATTATTGTACGTCTGGGCCACGTAGGAGGGCATTCAAATGAATTGTCAGCGAACTGTAATACATGTACAACGTTTTAAGCAAATGCGCACATAAACGCAATGACTAGTTTCCATTGTACTGTTCTGCATGCTAATGCTAAATCTTTCATTTACATGACTTTCTCTTTATTTTCTCCTTCTAGTATAGTACCGCATTAATATAATTATAAAGTTCCCTCGTATAGGTTTCTTGTGCTGAATAATTATCTTAATTTCACCACACTACTCCCCTCTCTCTCTCTCTCGATCTCCCCCCCCCTCTCTCTCTCTCTCTCTCTCTCTCTCTTTGCACACCCACTTATTCCATCTCCCATTTTCCCTCGTTGTTTTGTTCTGTCGCCCTGTCAGTCTAATTAAATGTAGCGCCTGTTAAATGTAAGCATGGGGGGGAAAAAAACAGTACCTCACTTGATCTTTAGTGGTTCAACAGCACCAAAGACACAGACGACCTCGTAAATTAACTAGCCAATGACAATTAATGACTCCGAAAATTTGCTAGGTTTTTCTTCCTTCCCCTCTCTTTCCCTCCGTCCACTCCCCTCCTCCCATCCCACCCTCCTTCCCCATCCCCCAGACGAATTAACCTCAATACTGGTCATCAGTGGTCCTTGCCTTCTGGTGGCGTGGGTAAGTTAAAGAGGTTGAGGGTCCAAGTCGACAAGAGAGAGAGAGAGAGAGAGAGAGAGAGAGAGAGAGAGAGAGAGAGAGAGAGAGAGAGAGAGAGAGAGAGAGAGAGAGAGAGAGAGAGAGAGAGAGAGAGAGAGAGAGAGAGAGAGAGAGAGATAACATTGAGGTTTAACGTCTACACCACCATTGGCGCTATAGTAGACGGGAATAACCATCCCAGGGAAAGAGGGGTAGGGACCTGAATCAACACTGAACCCCCAGAGCAATCATACTGCTAAAATGGACAGTGCCCACCACGGGATTCGAACCTGGGTCATCGGTGTGCCAGGCGAACGCTACATCACTTGAGCTACTGAGGTAGGACTGAAAGTCGACAAGTATGTATAATTATTGTGCCTCTCCAGGATGTTTTCACACATTGTGTGCCGGTTTTTCTTCTTTCACGATGTATTGTACCTCTTAATGATTTGTTCATTTGTGTCGCTGATTTCTGAAGAATTTGCAAAAAAAATTGAATAAAACATAGAACTAGTTTTATACCAAACAAAATTTACAATAATGAAAAACGAATTAACATTCTTTTGACTTACATGTAGGTACTCCTTTATTTCTCACCACTGGAGAATGTACATTGTGTGTACATGTACAGCTGCCGAAACGGGATGTTTTGCTACAATTTATTACAAAAAGTGAAAACTGAGTGCTCGTTAATTCTAAATTTTAAGAAAATAGAGGCTTTTTAACATGACCTCAAAAGAGTATGCTGGATTGAGTTATGCCCAACATGTCGAACTGCAGGACGATAAGGCCGCATTGTTTTGCTGTTGTAGTTGTTTTTGTTGTGGTAGTTTTTTTTTTTTTACTTTATCTAATTTGGGTACAGTACACTGATAAGAACATGTCCTTTTTATACGAAAATTTAGGATAACCTGAGGCTTTGAATCAGAAGTTTAGTAGATGCGCTGGTCAGGTATTGAGAATTACATTCTTTTGACTTACTAGGTTGCAGACTCGTGATAAACGAAACACTAGATCTATACAAAGTGTGAACGCAACACAGAGCATTGCATCTGTTTTTTGAAATATCATAATAGCCTGGTCAGCTTAAATGGATTAATGTCTCTCATATCTTTAAGAAAACGAAAGACATATATTGTATGTATTATTGCTAAAATTATTGCGTTTGGATTTCTTTAAAAATCGCGAACGATCGAGAAGTAATTAAATTCGTTTATTTTATCCTCTAAGGCATCTCTTCCTGCTTTTCATCATCCTACTCCTTCGTCTGCCTTTTCCTCTCTTCTTCTTCTTCTTCTGCTTCTTCTTCTTCTTCTTCTTCTTCTTCTTCTTCTTCTTCTTCTTCTTCTTCTTCTTCTTCCTCCTCCTCCTCCTTCTTCTTTACCTTTGTCTTTACCTCCTCTTTCTTTTTCTCAGCTAATCTGGTGTTCCTCATGACTCCTGAGATTGTTTTGTCTACGAACGTAGGTTTAAATTTAAACCATTCAGAAAACCAGACACCTTAAAATGGGATTTGAATGACTTTTACTACAACGCCAAAACGGAATAAGTAAACGGAATGACCCATAACAAACAAGAATTCGCTAGCTGCCGAAATCCCTTGGACATTACGGACTCTGGAATAGATATGTCTTTCAAAGAACCTTGTAGTGTATACACAGTTCGTGTGTATGCCAACCTAACTTTCTTTGCCGTTAACGACTATTTACTCGGAGTTTTTTTTCTTCTCTTTTTCATGTTAATTAAACATTATTCCTGAAATTACTGGCATTTGCCTTCTTACATCGTTTGTTTGTTTGTTTGTTTGTTTAATAAAAGGACAAAGTTCCAAAGTTCCAAAAGTACATTTAAACCAGAGCTACTGTGAATACAATCGGATATAATAATTCAATATTCTCATTTTTGTATTATATTTCCATAACTAGTTTCCAGTTTTATAGCAGAAGAGCTTGTTTGTCCTGATCTCGCAATCACGAGTCTCGCTGCGAGAAGAAGGGCAATTAACTCTAGGTGCAGGTCTCGACCTCGGCATAACAGCAGTGAAACACTCTAACGAGTTGCTGCTCCTTGCTTAGTGTTTGGGGTGAAGGAGGGTAGATATTCTGAGACTTCTGACAATTGGATTGGCCCCATGCGAATTCATTGTTAATACACAATGTTATTGTTATCGTTGTTGTTGTTCTTGTTTTTAGTGGTGGTGGTCGGTGGTGGTTGTTGTTGGTGGTGTTCTTCTTCTTCTTCTTTTTATTTTATTTCTTCTTCTTCTTCTTCTTCTTCTTCTTCTTCTTCTTCTTCTTCTTGACGCTATGACGTCTCATTAAATGTAAATAAAAATAATTGTATCTTTAAAAAAAAAATTGTAGTGTACATGCTTGTGTTTATTTGTGTTCTT
>CM072511.1:90349579-90375609 GCA_036898135.1 Oncomelania hupensis | reverse complement strand
ATAACAAACAATCCTCAGGTTGCCCGCTCCTACAGTCAATGACGGATCTTCACCAGGTTGAGCGTACGCATGGATGAGAAGGCTCGCATCTCCACTCCCTGGACGCCTTCAGCGAGCGATGCTGGAGCATCTCTAAACGAGTTAGCGCCTTCGCAGATGGCCGGCTAAAGGAGGGTGGATGGTAATTACACTTCCGCGGAGACCCGGATCTGTACGGAATTGTCCAGCTTGTGACTTAATCTCTCTCTCCCGCATAATTGCCCTATTCTATACTACAACAGCAACAAGTTGTAGGCGTGTGGGGGAGAGAGAGCGAGAGACAAGCATTGATCATTGCATGAGAGAAGTCATTTGTTGTTGTGTGGGAGGAGAGGTATACTACTGCTACTACTACTACTACTGGTACGCTGATGAAGGATGATATGTGGACAAAGTGAGAACATCGTGAACGAAAGCGTAAAGATTAAAAAAAACACGTAGCCTCACTCTTCTACCCCATCCGCTGATTACCGGAGATGCGTGCTCCATTGCATACAAATAAGACAGATATTTCTATACTCATGGATCGCTTTATAGAGACATTGAAGAAGCTGGTCATCGAAGCTTTTCATCCGCTCATTGTTTTTGAGAGGCTTTTACAATAAAGTTGTTCACGGTTGTGGAGTCGTGCGAGCGCCTTAATATTATTAAGTAAATGATTAATCATCTAAACATATTATTTTTTTTCCGGGCGACGATAATATTCGTGCGAAAGTCGGGACCACCATGCAAATGTTAACTAAGATATTTTATAACACAGTAAAAAAAGCACAATGAAAGAATATATATTTTATGCCTTTACATGTATAACAATTCTACTCTCTGCGTCAGCATCCATCATGCCTTCCCAACTGCCTGACCGGCTGCGGGACTGATGATGATGATGATGATGATGATGATGATGATGATGATGATGATGATGATGATGATGATGATGATGATGATGATGATGATGATGATGATGATGATGACGAGGAGGAGGATGAGGATGAACAATTCTACTTTTCCTAAATACTCGTCCTTTCAAGAACCGAATGTAATAGGTCTGAAGGGAACGTAGACCAGGCGGATCAAACATAACTCATTCTCTGCAAGGTATACAACGTGTCTAACTTCAGCGACAAGACAAATGATTTTGAGAACCACATAAGGCCTCTTTGTGCGCTGCTAATAATCTTATGAAGGGATTTTAGCAACATGTTATTCAACAAAGCATAAATACATTCGATGTGTTTACCGAGGTAAATGCTATTTCACAATGACAGTGTAATCTGGCAAAAAAAGTTATATTATTCTTAAAATGTCAGCTTTGTTCTGAGTTACCCAAGTATGTAAGGGTTTCAATATTATATTGTTTCCTTCAGTTTGCAATAATGCTCAATTTTAACATTTGAATAAATCCATAGCCAAAATAACTGTCAATTCTTCTTCTTCTTCTTCTTCTTCTTCTTCTTCTTCTTCTTCTCCTTCTTCTTCTTCTTCTTCTTCTTCTTCCTCTGCTTCTTTTATTTATCATCAGCCCCATCATCCTCTCCTCCATTGTCTTTATATGTCCCCTCTTCCTCTGTTCCCCTTCTCCTCCTAATCTCTGTCTGTCTGTCTGTCTTTCTCTCTCTATCTCTGTATATCTCTCTCTCTTCATATATCTCTTTCTAATTCTTCCCAACGTCTTCTTGCGGTAGGAACACAAGATCAAGCTTGAAGATCATTAACGCAGAGTTTCTTGTATTGAGATCATCACGAGAACTCCATTACAGAATATCGTAAGAATGCGTCAGACATTCACATGCACTAGCCAACTAATACGTAAACTACTACAATGTAATTATGATGTACTTACTACTTGCACTGTGCGTATTGTCATTATCTTTTTATTTATTTAATGTTTTTATTTTACAGGGGAATAAGAACGAGCCAAATGCCGGTGTGTCGTTGATTGCCATAATTCAAGAACCAGCTGAACAGATTTTGACCACATTTCATAGAAACATTATCTATGTTGATAGCCAGCCGCCAGTTTAATCGTATTTGCGCTACTTCAAAGGTAAAGGTTGTTGGCGGTAATTCTTTCCGCAACACGTTTTGTTTATATCTTAAAAGCACGGTTGCTTGGCGCTTATCTCATCATTAGTTGAACCGATTTTGATACATTTTAGGTTGCAGATAGTTAAAAGAGCAGTCAATCGTACCACGTTCCAATATTGCTTTTGTAGGATAAAACCGAGACGGAACAAGCGAAAAAAAAGACTTTTTGAAGATGCTTTCTTTTAAGCTACGGTAGTCAGCGTCTGGAAATACACTTGAATCTCTTGCCGTCTTCTTAAATGCTGCGCGAGGAAAAGCGCTGTTGTGGCTTCGTTCCTAGTGCTAAAAAAAAGTCGACTATTACGTGTAACATAATATATAATCGCGGCGTTTGTTTGAAGGGAAGTTTTAGATAAATTGATCACGTGTATGCTGGAGTTTATTAATTTCCTCGGTGTTAATCAAACTTTCACAGACACACACAAAAGAAGAACAAGACGGCGCGTCATTCAAATGCATTTCCAGACACTCACACGCATATGAAAACAAGCATTTTAAAAAAGAGTTATTTTTCGCGGAGCCGTTCTTGTCTCGGTTAATCTTAAAGAAGCAAAAAATAAAAAATAAAACATTAAAAACTATTGACCACTCTTTGAACTATCTGCAAGATAAAATGTATCAAAATGTGTTTAGTCAGTTTTGAGATACAGTGCAAAAACTAATCTCATGATCATAAATAGAGCCCAAAAGACTATCTAATAAGTATCCATTTACAGCTGAGTGAACTAGGTGGGGATGTGCGGTGTGACGGGGTTTTTGTTGTTGCTGGGCTCTGCACAATGGAATGCTATTACCCACTCGTCTTAGTCGATGGGGATAGCTAGTTATCTCCCTATGACTTCACTTAATACATTTATTTGTTTACCTCGGTCTGTGTTTAGGCTGGGGTACAGAGATAGATAGAAAAATGGTAAAAGATCACTGTCACACTAGCTTTCACACAGCTATGAATCATATGTAGTCCAGCCACTTGATAACAGTAAAAATCACACATTTATTTCTTCTACTCTATACACTATATTCGAAGTACGAAACTAACTTAAAAGTTCAATTGTCAATGAGAATGGTTCGCTCGCTGATAATCTAGGCAGCTACTTTTTCATCATAGGGCACTGGATACTTTCTGCCTTAATTAATGGTCAGAGTTCTTGAAGAGTGGACTACTGTGGTCCTTTTTATACAGAGTTTTAGTGCACTGTTTCTTGTGGCACTTAACTGCGTGGTTGAAGCGCTGCGTTGAGGTCGCTTCTGGGACAAACTGTGCTGTCGTGGAGTCTTTGACTTTGTGATTCGTCGGTTGGGCTATCTGTGCACAATGCTGGAGATGCCTCGGCAGCCAACATGAAGCGTCGACTTGGTTTTGTCTTTTGCTGAGTTGGGCTCACGATATAACGCCTGCTCGTCTGTAACATATGAGACGAAATTCTGCACAACCCTGTATAATAGGTCTGTGCAGAGCGTCTCACTGAAGGCCAAAGTAGCCCTCAGTGATAGCTCCACATCTCTATACATAAGCGACGAACATTCTGCTAAGTCTGTGGTCCACTGGAATCTCCACTCTAATTTCCTATACATATATAAATATAAATCGTGGCTAACTATACACATAAAGAAATAATAATATTATAAACATTCTCGGGTACAGCCACTGGTCTGCAAGAATACATATAGGTTAAACAACCATGGGTCCGACCGGTCGACAACATGGCGGTGCAGCCGGTTGTGTTTCGCCACGTGGTCACGCAACGTTGGACTAATAATTCAATTCCATGCATAGCAAATTCCACAAACATAATTTCAACAATAATATAAATACATCACGATGAAACAGAAGTATGTTTATTTACCTGTATGACAATGTCAGGCCGTGGCTACTTGATTGAATTTGAATATTCAACAAGTACTACTGTCTAATCTTCTCAGGAGAGAGATTTCTGCTTGAGTTTACTGTGTACTGCTCAGCGTTTCAACGAAGACTGACGTTCTATCTCTTTGCTTGAATCACCCAGAACCGGTTCTATCTAACCTAGCTGTGTTCTCATTGGATGAAACATCTAAGTGGTTGTAAAATTCGAAACTCGATCGTAGGCTGCGATGATGTCACTAACTGTGCTTGTATCAGTCACTAACTGTGCTTGTATCAAGCTACAACTGTGTTACGCATGATCACTTCTGTCGTCTGCTAGAGACTAACAGTAACCTTCTAAGTCTACACTGACTGAACAAGCAAAATCTTAAAATGTGCGGGGTAAAACTATGCTCTTGTTACATGCGGTTAGCAGTTTTATCGTTTCTGCCTGTTCAGCAGTCCCATCCAAATTGGTAACCGTGCTTGAAAATGCTTAACCACGAAACTGTGAAATGTGCCCTAACGAATACGCTTTAAAAACAATTTTTAATGTAAGTAGCCTTACACGAAATACACAAAAAAATTTAAAGATCTTTTTAAAATAGTATCTAAGTACAGGAGGAAGAAGGGGCAAAAAATAAGGCTTAATGCACATAACATTCAAGCATTGGAAGTTTACGACGTGGCTTCATATCTCTGCGCATTTTCGATCTCTGGAGTTGATAATGAACAGAAAAATATCTAAGTTCAAGAAAAACAATCCATCATAAACGTAATGCTATAATTACTCGGCGTTGTCAGGACAAACACTAATGATCTTACATACTTGCTTGTGGTGGGTGAGAGTACAGAGGTATTAGTCCACGTTCAGTGCAAAGCAACGATAGAAAAGTACCACTTTCCATGCATCAACCCACGGCATTTTATGCAATGTTAGACTTGAAATTTTGTCCGTATTTTAGTTAATAGCACCAAAATAAACAAACAAAAACAAGATTTTTTAAAACAAAATAAATACTTGCAACAAATCAAACTAAACGAAAACGAACACGTTATTTCCTGACCGTAAGTATAACCGGAAAATACGGGAAAACAGTAAAATTTACAAACTGGTTAGGCTTTTGGGAATCCTGGTTTGTCATATGTCTTTTCTTATAAATTAAGGCCCCCTTGCTGTTTAATAAAAATATAATGATGCAGTGTTAAGACCCTTGATCCTGATTCAGTAGACAAGAAAAGCTATACATGATAGAGAATCTTAAGAGATTAAGGTTAGGACGTTTGTATTCTGGCTGAAATCGGAAGAGTCAGACAGCATACAGAGTATCTTAGCTAAGTATAATTGAACGAGAATTCCTACAATCATAAAAGAGTTTATTAATCCACATTATGGAGCTGAAAGCTCTCAGATACGCGTGTAAGTAGCTTAAAAGGACTTTTGGTTTCTCCATAACGTTACCTCGCCAAAGGACTCCTCGCGCCACACAATACTACAGGCACACAATTTCACGCTTGGTTAATTCACCACGTCGCCTTGGACCATGTCCGTCGCGCATCTCTGCGCTAACTTAATCTGTTGGGTGCCTGACTGTCTCTAATAAGGGAGATAAGCCATTTAGTGATATCGCAGACGACGGTCGGACACAAAGTTTAGAGGAATGTTTCGCAAGAATAGTAGGCGCACAAAACAATGTATGAATATATAAGCAAATAGTAATTTCTTAGCATGAATTAAAGATTTTATCAGTTGTTCCGTTTTTTCTCGCACATCTGATTTTGATTTTAACAGCACTTTAATTATTATAGAATCTCTACACGAAACTTCTACAGTGTAACAGGATTCAATCATGTTTTTAAAGAACGATTAATATACCCTCATCATATAAGCTATGTTAGCAGATGTCGCTGCTCAATTCGCTGGCCACCTAGAACCAGCATCCCCAAAATAATGTGTTGAAAATCAGACGCAGGCCACACAGGAAGCACGCAACCTATATATTGTAGGCGAGTTGCCATGACATTCCTGAGCCAAACACTTTTGCTGAATTCAGGGTCCAAGTCACGTCGCACAAGATGCACGTAGCCTACATAAGGCGTCGGCCAAGGACCGCAATAGGACGTTAAGCATCGTTTTTCGTTCGCACGGAGTCACCCACCCATGCTGCCTGCCAAACGCAACTTAGTCTGTAACATCGAGGAGATGTACGTGCTTTCTTTGACACTGTATGGTGGTAATGATCGATTAACAACAGTACGCAATAGTGTGGGTACCACCTCTAAACACGTTCTTTTCCAGTATCAGGTAATTTGTCTTTTTTATTTAGCCTCCTTTCTAAAGTTATAATTAAATTTAAAAGTCGATCGAAGAAACAGGAACTTTGGGGAAGCGAAGGGTATAATAGTGGAGAGTTGGTTTGTGTGTGTGTGTGTGTGGGTGTGTGTAGGTGTGTGTGTGTGTGTGTTTGTGTGTTTGTTTGGTTAAGAAGAAGAAGAAGAACAACAACAACAACAACAAGGGAAGAAAAAAAGAAAGAAAGAAAGAAAGAAAACGGCAAAAAAAAAGAAATAAAAAAAACAATGACAACAACAACAACAACAAGCAAGAAAAAAAGAAAGGAAGAAAGAAAGAAGAAGAAGAAGAAGAAGAAGAAGAAAGAAGAAGAAGAAGAAGAAGAAGAAGAAGAAGAAGAAGAAGAAGAAGAAGAAGAAGAAGAAGAACAAGACAACAACAACAACAACAACAACAACAACAATAATAATAACAACAACAGCAACAATTTCATTATTTGTTCACTACAAACGCGCAGTCTCGACCTATTTATAATTTTGTGCGCGCGCGCGTGTGGGGCTTGTGTACATGCCTCTGTGTTTGTTATATTTATTTTACTTTTTTTTCATTTTATTTTTTATTTGCATGTGACTTCTTTTCCCTTTTCTCAAAACTTTTTTTTATTGTCTTAGATTGCTTCAGGCATTTATTTACTTTTTTAATCGACAGCTACTATATTCTGTAAAGTTTACTCTTGGCTTGGGTACATGTATCTGTTTCTCGTTCGTTCGTTCATTCATTTATTTCCTTATTACTTTTTTTTCTCCTCGATTTTATTGTATTTCTTGCCTCTTACACTATAGTTGTATGCTTGTTTGCTTTTTTATTATTGAGAAGATTAATTAAAATATTTCTTTTTTTTTACTTTGTACTTGTTCATGTTTGCCAGAGACATTCCAATTTTGTAATTTGTCAAAAGTTAGCACTTATTTAAGCTTTGCTTTTGTGTGCCCTTTATGTTCTCTATGTTTTGTTTGCTTGTCTCGTGAATAATAATAACGTTTTGTTAAACCAACAACAACATCAAAAACAACAACAACAGTGAAGTTGAAAGAACAATGTAAATCAGCGCTTGGTATTCAAAACTAATTTACCCTCGACAATTAGATTGACAGTTTTGATCCTGACGGGTCGGGTGTTGATTTGGCAGCTATAGACGCCCTGGTCGCGGAGGTTGACGTTGCGGATATGCAGGTTCCAGTCCTTAATAAACGGTCTCTCGATTGACATGCGCTCGTCGTCCATGATGCGCCGATCCATGAAAGCCAGTGTCCTGGAGGCGTGGTCCAACCATGCCACCTGTAGCAATAATAATAATAATAATAATAATAATAATAATAATAATAATAATAATAATAATAATAATAATAATAATAATAATAATAACAGTAATATTTGTGTTCTTCTATAGCGTTTTTCCAGCTCAAGAGCTGCTCAAGGCGATGGCCAATACAAGATCTAATTCAAGCCGCCCGAATTGGCTAGGAGTACCTGTATTTTTAACAATCATCGACATCAGCTCAGCCGTGTTTTGTTGTTGTTGTCGATGTTGTTGTTGAAGTTGATGTTGTTTTCAACAGAAATAGAGCAACACGCTTTTAGCAAAGATCTGACTCTGACACTTGACTTTGAGGTAGATAAAATACGATTGCACTGGAAGCTAACCATTAATTCAGGTTTTTATGAAGTTTGAACAAAATCCGTTCTGTGGTTCTTGAGATATACGGCGTACAACGCACGGACGGACGGACAGACGAACGTTTTTGCTCGTTGTGATTCCGGACTATATTAAAGTCTTCCCGGATTATTTTGGAAATACAGAAAGACAGGTCGGCAAAAATCTATACTAGGAAACTCTTTGCCTTGTATGGAAAAAGATAGTTTCTAGGGTAAAATCCCCAGGAGTCAATTGTTGTGAGTATTAGACCCGGTAAGCACCGCCCTCTGTGGAATTACCAGACACAAGTGTGCCATTAAGGAAGGAAACCTCCTTCCTAAGTGTGAAACTAGTATACACACAAGACGGTGGCTACGAGCGAGAAAGAGTGGAGGAGAAATGCTTTCACTCAAGGGAGGATCATGTGCATAAAATCAAGAAAAATGGAGCAAAAACATTTCTCGCCCGCTAAGCCGCAATTCAAACAGGTTTCCAATCCCATGTTATTTATATAAAGCGTAAGCTAAAGCTGCTAAAAGTTGTTTCGGGTTGCTGTGTCTCCAAACACAACCCGAAACATTTAGCTTTTTTTTCGCTGGATCCATGCTTCCTCAGTAAAGTTCCGAATGTGTAATCCTTTTTTTTTCTTCTCGTTCAATTTAAAGAGTATGCATGATAGGTTTACTCTGAATCATTGTCCGACATAACCGTATAAGCCATGGTAGGTTTACTCTTAAATCATTGTCCGACATAACAGTATGAGCCATGATCCATAATTACGATGCCTATCTCCTTAACTGAGTTAAAGGGGTTAAAGGTCATACACCCTCGCTAATAATAAAACACTCTCACTCCGAAATATTAGCAGGCTTATTATTCGTTCCTGCTCGGAAGTGACTGTAGGTAAAATGAATATAATATCTGAGGCTTTGTTGGAGCGCCCTTGCAGATCGCGAAAGCACAGTCACCATAGGGGGTAGGGCAATTTCCAACCTCAGTTTTGCGGATGACATTGACGGATTGGCTGCAGAGGAACACGAACTTGAACAGCTTGTGCAGAGAAGACATGATGACCATGATTGATTGATTGATTGATTTATTGTTGCTTTAGGTCCAGCGGACTCTTCCGAGCCAAATCAGGACCGGACAACCCCCGATCCGCATAAAAGATCTGCTGAAACAACCCCAGTGGGAAAATTGAATGCCCTTCACCGGCCAGTCACTTTACAATAAAGACATCCCACGCGGGGGACGGCTGAGGGTTGACCTCAACTACGCGAACCCCCGGTTACAAAAACAAAATAGAATACAAACATCATTATAAATCATCAACAAAACACATACATATAAAATGCCTATAGTGCTAAATAGTACAATCATAGGAAGCCCTAGTGACCACCCGGCAGAAAGCGTCCAACACTCCCAAGCTGATCCAACAGACCTCATACACAAACAAGGAGTCTTGTCCAGGAAGAGTTTGCAAGAAAAAAGGTAGGTCATTGATCTAGCGAAAAAGAAGATAGTATAGCAGAGTGAAGGACAGAGCAGGAATGAGAAAGAGTAAATGAGGAAGACAGCGACAGTGGGAATTTAAAGCACTAAATTTCCATAAAGTGGGGATACTATTTATACTGAAAACCCCCGGCACTCCAACGGGGGTACTGTTGCCGCAGTGAATGTGTCTTGCCTATAAAGGAAAGTCTTGCCTATAAAGGAAAGACAGGTTTTCAACTGTGGCTTTCACTTTTCCCTTTATAGATTTGAACAATCTACAGTGGACATGATGACCAACACCAAAGGCATCAACATGGACATCAAAACCCAAGACCAATCCCTGAACACAGTGCATAGCTTCAAATATTTAGGAGCCATTGTATCAGACAGTGGGCCCCGACAGGAAGTCCTTTCCAGGATCGCACAAACAACTGCTGCACTGACAAGGTTGAGGCCCATTAGGAAAGACATTTAAAGGTAAGGCTGCTGCGCTCCCTTGTCATCTCCATCTTGCGAAACATGGACCATATCAGCAGATCTACAACGAAGAATACAAAGCATGGAGATCAGGTGCTACAGAAGACCTCTGGGCATTTCCTCTACCCAGCACATCACCAACAACGAAATCCGACAGACCATCACACAAGCCATTGGACAACATAATGACATATTCACAGTGGCGAAGAACGAAAACTCCGATGTTATGGTCACGTCACCAGAGCATAATGCCTTGCAAAAGACCATCATGCAAGGCACGGTGCAATGAGGCAAAAGAAGAGGGAGACAGAAAAAGAGGTGGGAGGACAACATTCGAGAATGGACTGGTTTAATACTGAACGAAGCCCTAAAGGTTGCAGAGAACAGAGAAAGATGGAGTACGCTGGTTTAAACGATCATCTGTGTTGCCCCAACGACCTTTGAGTTACGGGATAGGATAGGATAGGATAGGATAGTCTTTATCGCTTTCTTCAAGAGGTTTAAAGCATTTCAAAATGCGTTAATTTTCTTGGCTGAGTTGTGACTCGAATTTTTTTCTAACAAACAAAACGAAAACATGAAATAGTAGGCCACTGTCTGAACTATGTGCGTGCAAGCATTTCATTATCAAAATTGGCTCGGCCAATGTTAATATACAGCGCAAACCGTTTTTAGAAAATGGTGACGCATAATGGCCTTGACCTTTGAGAAAGTACAAATAAGAATGATCTATCAAGCTTAGCAGAAGTTAAAGGGTCTCAAAATAAAAGGGATGAGTTTGGTTTCAGGTATTCTTGAGATACATGAAAACATGTTTTGAACCAAAAGAATTAAATTCGGACCGACCGACTGACCGATAACCCAAAAGCTACTAAATGATATTCCATGATATAAAAACTCAACAAAATAACTTCAGTCGTGTTTTAGACATTGAGCAAAGGCGTATTTAGCAATAAAATGACTCCAGTGACCTTGACCTTTTGCGATATAGAAAATGTGATGGCACGGAGGCAGGCTCTATCCTAGGTAATGTTCATATGAAGTTGGGTCAAAATCCATTCAGAGGTTCTTGAAATATGGCGTTCAACGCATCGACAGACGGGCGGACCGACGGACGGACAAATCGACAATTTGCTCGTTGTGATTCACCCCACCACAGCCTCGACTATTTCAAAGTATTTCCAGATAAGACTGGAAATACAAAAAGGTTGATATTACTGCAACAATTTGGTAGACCTACCCGATGTGTTCCAAGATCGTTGACAGAGCAAGGCAGAACGGCGGTCTCTCTCTCCGTCACTGTGACGTTGACCAGGGGCATATCGAAAGTAGGCTCTACCTCACACCACGTCACTGAAACAGTGCAAAATACGTCAACTTGATATAGAGCATCTGTCTTCAGACAATAATCATAAGGTGACTGTTTATTCAATAAATTGGTTATTTATTAGCTTAACTTGGTATCATTGATTCATTGTCTGTATTATCAACATTAATCGTCAGCAGTCTTAATCATCAGCATCATAGTAATCATCATCATCAGTAGGAGAAACGTCATCTTGAAACAAACATTAAATAAAGCATTTCTGACTCGTAGGCAATCAAATCTAAATTCTAATCAGTTGGTGAATTTCGTAGCTTAAATTAAATATGTACTAAACAGTAAAAGAATTATGCAGTATAATTAATACAATCACTGGATTATTGTACGTCTGGGCCACGTAGGAGGGCATTCAAATGAATTGTCAGCGAACTGTAATACATGTACAACGTTTTAAGCAAATGCGCACATAAACGCAATGACTAGTTTCCATTGTACTGTTCTGCATGCTAATGCTAAATCTTTCATTTACATGACTTTCTCTTTATTTTCTCCTTCTAGTATAGTACCGCATTAATATAATTATAAAGTTCCCTCGTATAGGTTTCTTGTGCTGAATAATTATCTTAATTTCACCACACTACTCCCCTCTCTCTCTCTCTCGATCTCCCCCCCCCCCTCTCTCTCTCTCTCTCTCTCTCTTTGCACACCCACTTATTCCATCTCCCATTTTCCCTCGTTGTGTTCTGTCGCCCTGTCAGTCTAATTAAATGTAGCGCCTGTTAAATGTAAGCATGGGGGGGAAAAAAACAGTACCTCACTTGATCTTTAGTGGTTCAACAGCACCAAAGACACAGACGACCTCGTAAATTAACTAGCCAATGACAATTAATGACTCCGAAAATTTGCTAGGTTTTTCTTCCTTCCCCTCTCTTTCCCTCCGTCCACTCCCCTCCTCCCATCCCACCCACCTTCCCCATCCCCCAGACGAATTAACCTCAATACTGGTCATCAGTGGTCCTTGCCTTCTGGTGGCGTGGGTAAGTTAAAGAGGTTGAGGGTCCAAGTCGACAAGAGAGAGAGAGAGAGAGAGAGAGAGAGAGAGAGAGAGAGAGAGAGAGAGAGAGAGAGAGAGAGAGAGAGTGAGCGAGAGAGAGAGAGAGAGAGAGAGAGAGAGAGAGAGATAACATTGAGGTTTAACGTCTACACCACCATTGGCGCTATAGTAGACGGGAATAACCACATCCCAGGGAAAGAGGGGTAGGGACCTGAATCAACACTGAACCCCAGAGCAATCATACTGCTAAAATGGACAGTGCCCACCACGGGATTCGAACCTGGGTCATCGGTGTGCCAGGCGAACGCTACATCACTTGAGCTACTGAGGTAGGACTGAAAGTCGACAAGTATGTATAATTATTGTGCCTCTCCAGGATGTTTTCACACATTGTGTGCCGGTTTTTCTTCTTTCACGATGTATTGTACCTCTTAATGATTTGTTCATTTGTGTCGCTGATTTCTGAAGAATTTGCAAAAAAAATTGAATAAAACATAGAACTAGTTTTATACCAAACAAAATTTACAATAATGAAAAACGAATTAACATTCTTTTGACTTACATGTAGGTACTCCTTTATTTCTCACCACTGGAGAATGTACATTGTGTGTACATGTACAGCTGCCGAAACGGGATGTTTTGCTACAATTTATTACAAAAAGTGAAAACTGAGTGCTCGTTAATTTTCTAAATTTTAAGAAAATAGAGGCTTTTTAACATGACCTCAAAAGAGTATGCTGGATTGAGTTATGCCCAACATGTCGAACTGCAGGACGATAAGGCCGCATTGTTTTGCTGTTGTAGTTGTTTTTGTTGTGGTAGTTTTTTTTTTTTTACTTTATCTAATTTGGGTACAGTACACTGATAAGAACATGTCCTTTTTATACGAAAATTTAGGATAACCTGAGGCTTTGAATCAGAAGTTTAGTAGATGCGCTGGTCAGGTATTGAGAATTACATTCTTTTGACTTACTAGGTTGCAGACTCGTGATAAACGAAACACTAGATCTATACAAAGTGTGAACGCAACACAGAGCATTGCATCTGTTTTTTGAAATATCATAATAGCCTGGTCAGCTTAAATGGATTAATGTCTCTCATATCTTTAAGAAAACGAAAGACATATATTGTATGTATTATTGCTAAAATTATTGCGTTTGGATTTCTTTAAAAATCGCGAACGATGAGAAGTAATTAAATTCGTTTATTTTATCCTCTAAGGCATCTCTTCCTGCTTTTCATCATCCTACTCCTTCGTCTGCCTTTTCCTCTCTTCTTCTTCTTCTTCTGCTTCTTCTTCTTCTTCTTCTTCTTCTTCTTCTTCTTCTTCTTCTTCTTCTTCTTCTTCTTCTTCCTCCTCCTCCTCCTTCTTCTTTACCTTTGTCTTTACCTCCTCTTTCTTTTTCTCAGCTAATCTGGTGTTCCTCATGACTCCTGAGATTGTTTTGTCTACGAACGTAGGTTTAAATTTAAACCATTCAGAAAACCAGACACCTTAAAATGGGATTTGAATGACTTTTACTACAACGCCAAAACGGAATAAGTAAACGGAATGACCCATAACAAACAAGAATTCGCTAGCTGCCGAAATCCCTTGGACATTACGGACTCTGGAATAGATATGTCTTTCAAAGAACCTTGTAGTGTATACACAGTTCGTGTGTATGCCAACCTAACTTTCTTTGCCGTTAACGACTATTTACTCGGAGTTTTTTTTCTTCTCTTTTTCATGTTAATTAAACATTATTCCTGAAATTACTGGCATTTGCCTTCTTACATCGTTTGTTTGTTTGTTTGTTTGTTTAATAAAAGGACAAAGTTCCAAAGTTCCAAAAGTACATTTAAACCAGAGCTACTGTGAATACAATCGGATATAATAATTCAATATTCTCATTTTTGTATTATATTTCCATAACTAGTTTCCAGTTTTATAGCAGAAGAGCTTGTTTGTCCTGATCTCGCAATCACGAGTCTCGCTGCGAGAAGAAGGGCAATTAACTCTAGGTGCAGGTCTCGACCTCGGCATAACAGCAGTGAAACACTCTAACGAGTTGCTGCTCCTTGCTTAGTGTTTGGGGTGAAGGAGGGTAGATATTCTGAGACTTCTGACAATTGGATTGGCCCCATGCGAATTCATTGTTAATACACAATGTTATTGTTATCGTTGTTGTTGTTCTTGTTTTTATTTTAGTGGTGGTGGTCGGTGGTGGTTGTTGTTGGTGGTGTTCTTCTTCTTCTTCTTTTTATTTTATTTCTTCTTCTTCTTCTTCTTCTTCTTCTTCTTCTTCTTCTTCTTCTTGACGCTATGACGTCTCATTAAATGTAAATAAAAATAATTGTATCTTTAAAAAAAAAATTGTAGTGTACATGCTTGTGTTTATTTGTGTTCTTTGAAACCAAAATCGCGATCTAGAGCTATACTTAAGTAGGTTACACAAAAAAGGTTGTCTTGATGCCTATTATTGCAGGGCCAGTACATCATGGTACAGTACAAAGCATATAGGAGACGCATGTTCAATCTGGTGAAATAAAACAGTTATGATTTAACTAGCTGTTCTTCTTATCTAGTTTTGAAGTGCTTTTAATTTTGCAAAAGAGGTTTCTTTTTCGTGCGCATAAGCACTTGTAGCTTTGAGAAAGTTGAAGTTAAGAAAACAATTTTTTTAAATCATAACAGGGGCAATGCCCTGCATCTAAGTATCACTGGTGTCTGAAACTTTTGTCTATGTCTGATCCGTAAGTGTATAAACGGCTGTAAATATTTATACTGTTTTTCTTCCTGGGCCTAACCGGGCATATAAATAGCTGTGAATAGGTTTTTGCTATTCTATTTTCTGTCTTTTTTGTCATTTGTGTACATAGTTGTAAATAGTATATTTTTGTCTTTTTTGTAATTTATGTACATAGTTGTAAATAGTCTGTACCTTTACTGTCCCGTCTTTTGGTGTATTGTAGTAAAAGTGATGTTTCATCGAGTGCATGTACTTATATGTAATGACTATGTAAAGCGTGGTGAGTCTGGTCATAGGCTGGAGTACCCGCTATATAAAAATCCGCTATTATTATTAAAAGACGCCATTGAGATTTAAAAATGACTAAAGACCTGCAGTAGTAAATCAATCAAGTTTTACTGCTTACTAATGACTATTACCAAGGTCCCCATATTACAAATAATTCTTGTACATTCATGAATAGTTTCATTGCCCTGGAGAGTCTGACTGTTCAAACTGGCATGTTGAAACATTTGAGCTTATAAAACACATGCAAGAAACTTTCTTCTTTCATTCAAATGGTTGGTGTTGTTTGTTTTCTTCTTCTAGAAGAGAGAGGGGGAGATATACATAAGGAGAAAGAGTGGGGGGGGCAAGAGAGATAAAGGAGGAAGGGAGGAAAAGACAGAGAGATGAGAGAGAGAAAGATAAAGAGAGGAAGAGAAATAGAGAGAGAGAGAGAGAGAGAGAGAGAGAGAGAGAGAGAGAGAGAGAGAGAGAGAGAGAGAGAGAGAGAGAGAGAGAGAGAATCCAAAACGGTCTTTTTAAGGGCAGTACCACTTTTAGTTATATACTAATTCAACCCAATATATAACCGCCTAAAACAAATGCATAATTCCTTTTTATTGCAATGGCAACAACAGGAAAGAATCAGGCTAATTCTATCGTTAAATAGCCAACAACCACTTAACCTCTCAGAAACCCACTTTGATACACTCACCTCTCTAGTTCCTTCAACAAATCAAGTATCGGGACAAATTAATTTCAAGTAAAACTAGAAGCCTACAGAATATGGGAGGTAATGTGAACTGTAGAACTAGAGTTCTGCCGAGAGTGTGTGTGGGATGGAAGTGAGGAAGGAGAGAAGAGGTGATGGTGTGATGATGGGAGACGGAGCTTTAAGTAAAGTAACCCCCAAAAAAATTCACTCGACAATAAACTATTTCACTTTTGGCAAAAGAAAGGAAGAGAACTGAAGAAAAGGAAGAAAGAACCAGAAACGTTGCCATCCTGCAAACAGTGTATTCATGAGTCGCACCAGCGTAGAACAGGAGCGAGCTTACATTGTCCAAAAGTTTGAGGTATGGAATTTCCAAGGATGTTGTCTGACTGTGTAGAAATGAGACGTCCTCTACGGTCTAGGCGCCATAAAAAGCGGTGACGTTTAGCCGGAGACGCATCTCGTTCCTTTTTTTCCTTCCCTCCGGCACTGACCCAGGAAATCCGATAAACGCAGTTATGATTTTATGGACAGCGAGGCTCCCGTTATGGTCAAGATGAATTTCCTACGCTCTAATTAAACGCTCGCTTTGGGCTCATACTGCCCTCCATATAACCCTCTTTCTTGGCCCAACGCTTCCATCTCTGCTGCTGACGGTACCCAACTTTAGAACGATCTGGGCTAAACGAAGATGGTGACGCATTGGCCAACGAAGACGAGGCCAAGTTTGGAAATGATCACCGCTCGTTCATCCCTATCCCTCACCTCAACGATCCCTTCTGATCCCTATATACATATAAGATGAAAAAAAGTCAAATTTTCTCTAATTAAAGAGGAAAGACTCTTAAGACTGGTACTGTACTATTCCTGCAACATTGGCACTCTGTCCTTCGGATTGAACAGCCGTAAAGACATTCACGGATTTAAACGTTGACTATGCATATGGTGGAAATTATCGTCCCTGCCTTTCACCATATTCATACTTAAGACCACCACATCTTTCCCCCTCTCCCCTCTCTTGGTCTTACAGAGTGCGTTGTGTGAGTGCATATGTGAGAGAGAGAGAGAGAGAGAGAGAGAGAGAGAAAAGTGAGAGGGAGAGGAGGGTGGGTGAGAGAGAAAATGGTTTGTGATTAGAGTTTAGAGTTTATGAATGTAATTATTATACATAGATTAATGCGAAGACTTTTCATCATTATAATTGCAATTAATATTTAGGCGATTTCGGTTCTCTTTATTTTTGTTTACATATCCATATATATATAGTGTGTTCCATTTGACATTGATAATTTCTTCCTGAAGAAGCTTATGGTGAAAATTTGAAAAGTAAAGGGCATAAAAATTACAGCTGGATTTTTTTGCTTTTCCTCTTTAATTAGAGAAATTTGACTTTATTTTAACTATTAACCTGAGGAGCGGTGCCAGCAAATTTACTGGAGGGCTTGAATCAAATATATGTTTATTTATTTATTTATTTATTTATTTATTTATTTATTTATTTATTTATTTATTTATTTATTTATATTTAGATAGATAGATAGAGAGAGAGAGAGAGAGAGAGAGAGAGAGAGAGAGAGAGAGAGAGAGAGAGAGAGAGAGAGAGAGATAGATAGATAGATAGATAGATAGATAGATAGATAGATAGATAGATAGATAGATAGATAGATAGATAGATAGATAGATAGATAGATAGATAGATAGATAGATAGATAGATAGATAGATAGATAGATAGATAGATAGATAGATAGATAGATAGATAGATAGATAGATAGATAGATAGATAGATAGATAGATAGATAGATAGATAGATAGATAGATAGATAGATAGATAGATAGATAGATAGATAGATAGATAGATAGATAGATAGATAGATAGATAGATAGATAGATAGATAGATAGATAGATAGATAGATAGATAGATAGATAGATAGATAGATAGATAGATAGATAGATAGATAGATAGATAGATAGATAGATAGATAGATAGATAGATAGATAGATAGATAGATAGATAGATAGATAGATAGATAGATAGATAGATAGATAGATAGATAGATAGATAGATAGATAGATAGATAGATAGATAGATAGATAGATAGATAGATAGATAGATAGATAGATAGATAGATAGATAGATAGATAGATAGATAGATAGATAGATAGATAGATAGATAGATAGATAGATAGATAGATAGATAGATAGATAGATAGATAGATAGATAGATAGATAGATAGATAGATAGATAGATAGATAGATAGATAGATAGATAGATAGATAGATAGATAGATAGATAGATAGATAGATAGATAGATAGATAGATAGATAGATAGATAGATAGATAGATAGATAGATACCCCATTACAATCAAAAGTTGTTGTTGTTGTTGTTGTTGTTGTTTAATAATTTCTTGCGCTGTTTGACGTTACATGCTTAATTATACTTGCAATCAAAATTATGTCGGGAATAGCTAAACTTCTTCGGCAGCTAAAAGTATGCCTCTGAACGGTTGCTGAATCAAAGAAGTTGAATCACAAACAACAAAACCCTCTCTGCCTGTCCGCAACCACCTCTCATTCCTTCTCCTCCTCTTCTGCTTCGTCCTGCCCCGTCCTATCTGACGCACCAATGTCATAGCATCTACATGTACCACTCACAAAAGCTAATCGAGTTTTGAACGTATCAACAACATTGAAAAAATTTAAACTCAGCATGATAATTATTTTGACCAACCCACAGCTATTCACATTCCAAATTTCTGTAATTCTGACCATGGTTATAGCTATTGGTTTTATAATTATTATGATCAACAGTCCATATACGTCCAAGACAGACCTCTGATGATCTTTGTGGCTTTTCACCCCTAGTTCCCTTTGTTTTGTATTTTTCAGCTTTTTCCCCTTTCATTTAAAAACACCCACTTCTCTCTGTCTGTCTGTCTGTCTGTCTGTCTCTCTCTCTCTCTCTCTCTCTCTCTCTCTCTCTCTCTCTCTCTCTCTCTCAAAAGCGGATGTTGCCTTGAATCAGTACAGGACGAAATACAAAGCAGCTATTCTCCTCCCGAAGTAGGATCGTAGGAACCCACAACAACAAAACAGGACGGAATTACAACAAATGACATCCATCTACACAATCTATAAATCGCCTTGATTCCGTATCAGCCACATCCATAACCGGGTCACAATTCCATTGAACACACACAAACACACACACACATACACACACACACACACACACACATACACACATTACGCTCCTAAACATAAAAACACTTAAAAAAATCAAACCACCCTAACTCACAGCGCATAATTACTTTTTCACTCCTAATAGAGAGAGAGAGAGAGAGAGAGAGAGAGAGAGAGAGAGAGAGAGAGAGAGAGAGAGAGAGAGAGAGAGAGAGAGAGAGAGAGAGAGATCGGTTGTAAATAAATTGTTCTTATATGACGATTTTTTTTTAGCTCAAGAGCTACGCTGGACGAGAGCAGCGACTTACTCTGGCCGTTCGAGGTGCCAGCTTGCAGCTCGCTGAGCATTGTCTAACGTCCCGGACACCTGAGAGATCTTAACGACTGAGGGAGAATACGACGCATGAATGCTTGGCTGGGTGCGATCCCAGCTGATACACTGCCGAGCTGAGAACACAGCGAATTGGTCACCTGTATCTATGGCACACATCCACCAATGCAAACCACTGGCAGCAGAGAAGGGGGAGATAACTCTTTCCTAGTATTCCCTCATTCCACGGAGGATGGCAACTAATAAGACTTTCATCCAAGATGCAGTAAACTCCAGTCAACCTCTTTAGGCTAGCCGCCTTCATCCCTTGTGTTTAACACAAACGTGGTGTCTCCCCTAGTGTGTGATCATCTTTCTGGCCTTCACCCGTCTAGGACTTGATCGTCAGGATCTTTAAAGTCCGTGCGATGGAATTGGTGCGTGCGTAGATTAGACCTCGGTTTATACTCTCCTCTTCGTAACCTTACTCAACTTCCATAATTTAGTATCCCTCTCTTACGCCGTCTCTTACCCCCTCTTCTCCACCCTCTACCTTCCACCCACCCACACCGCACCCCACGACACTCCCCCATTCTCACTCCCACCCCAGCTTCACACATTCTCTCTCTCTTCATTTAACCCTGACGACTTTTCATTCCTTGCCAAGCCTGAATGACAATATTCTGGCCCTTTCCACTGTTTACTGCGGGAGCATACATGAAGTTCGACGGAGGAGGCATTTCTCTCTTTCTTTTGAAAGCCTCTCTGTCAGTCACGGCTACTCTGTATGTTGCGGGAGGTGAGTTGCGGCAAGTCAGACCGTTGTGGACAGCTCGAACAGACAAGGGTGACGTTATCTGCTGGGGAAGAAGAGATGAGTTATGTCGTTTTATATTTAAGGCGGTTTTGGCACATTTGTCAGCGAGGATGCTCTCTCATTGTACGTCTTGATCTGCTGTGTAGGCCCACCGCCGTAACGGAGTGGTAAAGCGTTCGTCTGGCACACCGCTGACCCAGGTTTGAATACCCGCGGTGGGCAAGATGAAAGTAGAAATGTTTCACTGTTCATCTTAGCAGCATGATTGCTCTGATGGCTCAGTGTTGATTAAGGTCCCTTACCCATCTTTCCGAGGATGGTTATGCCCGTCTTGCATATCACAAATAGTGGGTGTAGACGTTTGACTTCGAGTTTCATTCATTCACTGCTGCGTGTGATGAAGTGTTCTTTCTTGCATTTGCATTTCCCTTCTTTCTTTCTTTCATTTTTTTCTTTCTGTCTTTTTTTCTTTATTTATTTTTGTCTTTCTTTCTTTCACATGTTTTACGTGGGTGTATCTATTTTTTTTTCTCTCTTGTTTTCTTTTCTCTTTCTAATTGGTAAACAGTACCTCCCTCTTTCTTTCTTTCTTTCTTTCTTGCTTTCTTTCTTTCTTTCTTTCTTTCACATGTTTCGCGTGGGTGTGTCTAATTTCTTTCTATCGCTTGTTTTCTTTTTTCTTTTTTTTTTTGGTAAACACTCTACCGCTTTCTTTCTTTTTTTCTTTCTTTCTTTCTTTTTCTTTCTTACTTTCACATGTTTCGCGTGGGTTGTCTATTTTCTTTCTTTCGCTTGTTTTCTTTTTTCTTTCTTTTTAGTAAACAGTCTCTCAATCTTTCTTTTTTTCTTTCTGTTTTTATTTATTTCTTTCTTTCATTCACATCTTTCGCGTTGGTGTGTCTAATTTCTTTTTATCGCTTGTTTTCTTTTTTCTTTCTTTTTGCTAAAAAGTCTCTCCCTCTTTCTTTCTTTCTTTCTTTTTTTATTTCTTTCTTTCTTTCATTAACATGGTTCGTGTGGGTGTTTATTCTTTTTTCTTTCTCTACCTTGTTTCCTTTTTTTTTTTTTTTTTTTTTTGTAAACAACCCTTCCCACCATACCCCCAAGCCGCTCGACCCTATTTCTTTCTTTCTTATAGGCATTTGCTTTATTTTCTTTCTTACTAACTTTCTTTTTTCTGTTTTCTTCTCTTCTTTCATCTTATCTTTTCTTTCCTGTCTTGTTTGTTTCATTTCATATTTCTATTTTTTTTTCTTTCTTTCTCTCTTTCTTTATTTCTAGTTTTCTTTCTATTTGCTAGATAAGACTGCTGCGCTACTTGTCATCTCCACCTTCCTATACGCTTGCGAAACATGGACCCTCACAGCAGATCTACAACGAAGAATACAAAGCAAGGAGATAAGGTGCTACAGAAGACTTCTGGGCATTTCCTATACCCAACACATCACCAACAACGAAATCCGACAGACCATCACACAAGCCATTGGACAACACGATGACATGCTCACAGTGGAGAAGAAACGGAAACTCCGATGGTATGACCACATCACCAGAGCATCAGGCCTTGCAAAGACTATCCTGTAAGACACGGTGCAAGGAGGCAGAAGAAGAGTGAGACAGAAAAAGAGGTGGGAGGACAACATTCGAGAATGGACTGGGCTTGAAACTGAGCGATGCTATGAGGGTTGCTGAGGACAGAAAAAGATGGAGTACGCTGGTTAAACGATCATCTGCGATGCCCCTACGACCTTCGAGTTACGGGATAGGATAGGATAGGGATACTGACTGCTAGTCCCTCTCTCTCTCTCTCTCTCTCTCTCTCGCTTTAAAAATGCCTGTCTTTCTCACTTTTGAACATTCTTTCTCTTCTCATTAAAATCTCTCTCTCTATTTCTCTTCTCCTCCTCCTTCTCCTCATCCTTCTTCTTCTCCTTCTTCTTCTTCTTCAAAAATCTTGGACAGGACTGGCGTGAGGATACAGTAGCTGGGTGCAGCGAGGAGAACATAAGATGGGGTGACAAATTACAATAAGAACAAGAAAAGGAGTTGGATGTGGTTATTCCTAGTACCTGAATGTATGAGACTGTTCCGTCTCTTAACTAGAAGATAGAATAACAAATTAACAACATTATATTTGTTTCTTGATGTCTGTTTCTTTCTTAATTTACTGAATAATAGGCTTGGCCTTTACGAGCTGTTTGCATCAGCGAGAAGTCTTCGAACTTGATGTTCATGGAAATTCAACATAAGATTGCCAGTCCAATGCCAATAATGCTGCAATATAAGCTGAACAGCTTATCGTGAGGACATAGCTGGAGTCTAATCCTAAAATAACTAGCCACTTTTCCGCGAATTCGGTAGCCTATACTAATATATCAACTTCGGGTCCTTGTACATGTACACAGGCCCGGCTTTTAGGGAACATAAGAGGAAATGAGAGTTAAGTGAGATACTTGATGAGTTTTATAACTTTTAAGTATACTTTAAACCTATAGATGCAAAGGATTAGTTCTCTTGCTGAAGTGAGCATGTTTCATTAATACGCACGGGAGAACAACAAGTATTAGGGACATGAAGGGGATAGGAAAGGGCAAAGAAAAAGAAGGAAGAGGACGAGATAGTGGAAGATAAGAAGGAAGGATAGAAAAGCCGGGTGAAGGGAAATAGAATACGTTGCGACTGCACAGGAGAAAAACGGTAGAAGGAAGACAAAGAAGGATTTGTAGAAGAAGGAGGAACAGGAGCAGGAGCACGAGGAAGAAGAAGAAGAAGAAGAAGAAGAAGAAGAAGATAATGATGATGATGATGATGATGATGATGATGATGATGATGATGATGATGATGATGATGATGATGATGATGATGAAGAAGAAGAAGAAGAAGAAGATGATGATGATGATGATGATGATGATGATGATGATGATGATGATGATGATGATGATGATGATGATGATGATGATGATGATGATGATGATGATGATGATGATGATGATGATGAAAAAGAAGAAGAAGAAGAAGAAGAAGAAGAAGAAGAAGAAGAAGAAGAAGAAGAAGAAGAAGAAGAAGAAGAAGAAGAAGAAGAAGAAGAACGTGGGACAACAAAGTGAACAAGAAGAAGAATAACACCAAGCATAGCAAACACGGACAATGAGATCGAAGGACAATTGATGAAATGAAATCTCCCAAGAAAAGAAGAAAAATGGACAACAAGATTCAAGAATGAAAGGAGAAGAAGGGAGACGAAAGAGTCCTGCAAAAGAAGAAAAATGAAAGTGTCCTGCAGAAGAAGGACACACGAACGAGTCCAGCAGCAGAAGAAGAAAAGAGAAGCGGGGCATTCACAGGCCACGGGAGTTCCCACGTCACACGGCAAATAATCAGAGAATGGCAACATGGAGCCAATTAATCATGTCTTGATTATTCCCCAGCAAGTGAAAAGGCTTTTAAATAAATGCAAGAAAAATGTTATTACGTGTGAGGGCGACGAGAAAGGCCCTAAAGAGGGCAGACGAGAGCCGAAAACTCGGTGCTGCTTCGAGATAGGAAATTTGTCTTCTGCAACTTCGCTCGGAACATACTCAGCTTCATAGAACGGCGAGATGGTAGATACGTCTATTTGGGAGACACCCTTTAAATCCATTTATTTCCTTGCGCAAGAAACTGAAAGGAAAAAAGTCACGCTCGCATCCAGCACGAAAAGAAAAAACCTCCACAAAGACATCACAAGTGTAACTGTACTAATTCTCAATGGCGTCGCAGCCTCAATGGACAGAAAAGGGGAATAACTTTTTTCCCCTCAAACTGCATAGCTTCCGTCCCCTTTTCACTCCTCTCGCGATTTGTCAGCTCGATGTGTACTGTCAACGCGATTGCCGCGTATCGTTTAACATCCTGTGATATGACATATTAACTTTCCCGTTTAATGTCCAAACCTTTGCCCCTGTATCCCTAGTCTTGCTTGCACTCCGATCCCGACACCTCAATCCAACCGTTCCTGACAAATGCCTCAACAAAAAACTCCTCTATCCATTTCAAAACAATTTCTCTCTGGCCCACTGCGTCAAGGCAACCTGGCATATCCACACAACCAACAACTGCAAACATTCAAATTGCGCACCGAACATGTCTGTTAACGGAAAGACAGCACCTTAGTCCGCATTGCCATCTGTCATCGTCATAATCATCATCATCATCATCATCATCATCATCATCATCATCATCATCATCATCATCATCACAATCATCATCGTCGTTGTCGTCGTCATCATCATCATTATCATTACCAGCAGCAGCAGCAGCCTCTTCTTCCTCATCGCCGTTGAAGTCATCGTCGTCACCACTATCATCCCTAAATCTCTGCTCTTAATGCTGCAGAATTTGTGTACCTAATCAAATAAAATAAAATCATGGTTTAAAAAAAACGAGTTTTCGAAATACGTTATGGGATAACCGCCTTAAACAGTTCTTTAAGGTGCAAAGTGCGCTGTACACACACACACACACACACACACACACACACACACCCTCACTCACTCACACGCAAACACACACATAAATAATATCGTCTGAAATTTAACACAAGGTTTGCTCTTTTAGGCAAGCAGTTGTTGCTTGAGTTCCTGGGTTCTACAAGGCTTTGATCCATTTAATGTTGGCATCAAGTTCTCAAAGTTCGCCGAATATTCCGAAGACCTGGGTCAGTATATGCGTTCATGCGTGCATCTGTGTGTATGTGTGCGTGCCTCTGTGTGTGTGAGTGTGTGGGTGAGTGTGTATGTGTGGTGGCGCACTTGCTCGTTTATTCGTTTGTACAAAAATCTCGTGTAATATGTCAGGAATTACCTTTGCGCGACCCTCTGTTTAAAATTTAAAAAAACTAAATAAATACAGTTTCCAAAAATATCAGCGCGCATCAGAAATTGAAGATTTTGTTTTTAAATTAATTACCTAATCATCAGTTGCAGTGTTGCCATGTAATTATAAAATAAAGCAAGTTCAGCAAGGCTATGTTTTGAGCAAATCGTCATTTTGTTTTTGTTTGTGTGGACTTTGTTTTTGTTTTGATGAATTACTTTTGTGGATTTTGCATCCTAAGGCCACCTGGCATTCAAATTTCACAATGAAATTATGTCTCATTGCGTTATCCATGAAGGTGTTCTATCTTCTCCTTCTCCTCCTCTTCCTCCTCCTTCTTCTTCATTTTGTTGTTGTTGTTCTTTTTCTTCTTCTTTTTCTTCATAGTCGTCGTCGTTGTAGTTGTCTTCTTCTATAAATTAAATTAAAATTGCATCAGTTAAGTTAATCTGATGAATAAATTGTAATACAATTTTGTTTAAATACTTACAAACAAATGGAATTGCTTTGTTTTGTTTCACACAGCAGAAGTGGTATATAGAATTCATAGGTAGACAGGTGCGAATCTAATGTTGTTAATGAAGTTCTTTGTTTAGAACATGATTAACGGAAGTAGGATATTGAGTCTGGTGCGTGAGCGCATGAAGAAGGAAATGTATCTTAATTTCAGTTCTTAGATATGCTAATGTAGTTTGGTTTCCTTAAATTCTCAGAGACACAAATCACACGAAACTGGATAATAATAAATCTTTGTCTGAATGATCCAGAACTTGGAATGAAAAGTTTATTTAAATGACAAATAATTATTTCCAACTTCTGGGAATTCTGATCCCAGTGGTGTTAAA
>CM072511.1:90277079-90344579 GCA_036898135.1 Oncomelania hupensis | reverse complement strand
TTTATTTTGGAGGCATTGGTAAAATATAAGTACATACTAACTTTGAACCAAATCCCTCCGGTAATTGGGAGAAAATGTGATTAGAACAAAAAACACACACACACACAAATGATGACACTACTCCAGATGCATAATTATATAAATGTGTCCTTGGTATGAATCTGCATTATGTTCTAACTACACACCAAGTTTAAAAGAAATCCGCCCATTACTTTCAGAGAAAAGTGAGCAAAAGTGAAGGGACGGACGGACAGGGCCAAAACCAATGGTTCGCCATCTTTCGCTCGGAAACTAATAACGAGCATGGTCACACTCCAAATGCGGAAGAGAACTTCCCTATTCTCAGCGCACGTTCGTGGATCAGACGCATCCATGTGTCCAGTTCTGGTGGCCAGTCTGGCAAGCGGACGTGACCAACGCCAGTGGATCTGGGCTACTTAAAATGATAGAGAGGGGGAGGAGGAGGAGAAGGAGAAGGACGCCCACGAGAGAAAGGATGATGAGCAGAACAAGGAGGATACGATGAAACAGAAAGAAATAAATAAGATGAGAATGAAGAAAGAAAGAAAGAAAGAAGATGAGAATGAAAAAAGAAAGGAAGAAGAACAACAAGAAGAAGAACAAGACCAAGAAGAACAAGAACAAGAATAGGAAGAAAGGAAGGAAGGAAAGACGGAAGAGGAGGAGAAAGAGGAGAAGAAAATCAGAGAGCAGAAAGAAGAGAAGAAGAAGAAGAAGAAGAAGAAGAAGAAGAAGAAGAAGAAGAAGAAGAAGAAGAAGAAGAAGAAGAAGAAGAAGAAGAAGAAGGAGGAGGAGGAGGAGGAGGAGGAGTACCAAAAAAAGTAAAACGCCTTCTGCTTGCTGGTGCCCGTCACCTCGCTGCTACCAGAGAAGATTGAGGGGTTTAGGTGGAATCAAACCGGGATTATCGTCCCCTCTATCGGGAAAGAGGCGCAGAAATGGTCGCAAAGCCTAACGGGATACACCCATTTATCCAAGATGGCCGATGAACATGGAACAGTCATATTCCATTTAGGCTAACAGCATCTCGAAAGGGACGGAGAAATGCAAGAACCAAACTGCTGGGAGGCTTTTGGTTACTGGTAACGGATGGCATTTGCTTGGATCATATTAGATCGAACCTGGTGAACAAGCGTGAAGAAAACAATCATATTTTGTACACGAAAATCTAACATAGCTACAAACGTCAACTAGGGGAAAAGGTTTTCATTCTGCATCCAGCATTTATCATCGCAGATGTAGTACTCAGCCACGTGCAAAACAATGAATCAGGAGACTGAAACAGCATTAATTCAGAAGAAAAAAAAAGTATACATTAATCATCACTGTTTGCGTGATGAAATGGATGGCAGTTTTGCTAATTTTGTCACCCAACATGCCATTCAAGGAAGATGCATGACCCAGACGATAATTACACACCTCAGTTACACAAAAATCGTCTGGCAGTTTGACAACTGACACTATGATACATTCATTCGATTGGTTGTGCAAAAAGCTCATAGAAGCGAGTTATTGAAGGCCTAGGATTATGCATCAGCCACGGATTAGCTCCTAATTCAAACCTCGGCTTAACTTACGACCGAGCCTACCAGTGATTTGTTACATGATCGTTGGGTAGTCATTAAGTTGTTAAGCATTCAGAACACTAGCAGCCTTATAAAGATATCTAGCTCATAATGTCGGGGAGGAGGGAGGGAGGTAGCGGGAACACGTATTATATGCCCAATATCTCCACTGCAGTACACTAGCAACGCTCGAAAGCGTAAACACTTTGTATTCATATCCTTAGGACGTAGGCTGTACAGTCCACAGTTAACATTAAACGCCAAATATACACAGATCAAACAACAATCCACTGAAGACAAAATATCATTACATTACATTACATAATTGTTGTTTTAGGTCCAGCGGACTCTTCCGAGCCAAATCAGGACCGGAGAACCCCTGATCCGCATAAAAGATCTGATGAAACAACCCTAGTGGTAAAACTGAAAGCTCTCCACCAGAAAGTCACTTTACAATAAAGACATCCCACGCAGGGGACGCTGAGGCTGTACTCTAATTTATCGAACCCCCGTTCACAAAAAACAAAATAGAATACAAACATCATTATAAATTATCAACAAAACACATACATATAAAATGCCTACATTGCTAAATAATAACATCATAGGAAGCCCTAGTGACCACCTGGCAGAAAGCGTCCAATATTCCCAAGCTGATCCAACAGACCTCATACACAAATAAGGAGTCTTGTCCCGGAAGAGTTTTCAAGAAAAAAGGTAGATGACTGGTCTAGCGAAGAAGAAGATAGTATAGCAGATTTATAGAACAAAGCAGGAATGAGAAAGAGCAAATGAGAAAGACAGCGACAGTGGGAATTTAAAGCACTAAATTTCCAGAAAGTGGGGATACTATTTATACTGAAACCCCCGGCACCCCAACGGGGGTAAAGTAGTAACAAAACCGTTCCTAAAAGAGAGTAAGAAAAAAAAAAGTTAAGTTTCGATCTAAAATAGTCAATAACGTCAAAATGGCATCGTTCCTTGTACCGGATATGCGTAACGACGTTCCACCCCCTGTAGTACTCAGTAGTAACTCATCTCCCCTCCCTCAATCACTGTGTCTTGGGCGCATGAAGCTATCGCTACTCCTTGTTATGGTGGAATGCTAGCGCGGTCCCGGATGCTCCATATATACTCTATTCTATTTTGAGTGTTCTTCACCAGTGTTCTGCTGTGTCTTGATCGTCTAGACGAATGGGAATGTCCTCGGCTCTAAACCTGGTACTCGTAGTGATAGTGTTAAGCTTTGCTGTCTTTTTCCCTTCACTGTGAGGCCGGATACATTTACATGAACCAAACGAGACCTTGGGATGGGACGAGATTAAAAGTAATGTATGATACAGGTTACAATACTGTCCTGCCGTCTGATTACAAACCAAAGCAAGTCCAGCGAACCTAGTTTAGAGAACATAGCCATTTTGTGTCTCCTGGGTCTTCTTTTGTCTGTTTATGTTTTGGTGCCTTACTTGTTTGGAACTCGCAATCTAAGAACACCTGGCATTCAAAATTCGCACTGAAGATAAGCCCACCGCCCCCATCCCCCCACCCCCATCCCCATTTTCCTCCTCATCCCCCTTACGCCCCCTCTTCTTGCCCTACCACCCCATGGCCCACCCCCACCCTCGCCCCGTTCTCTCAACGTATTTTCTACAAGGACATTACAAAAATCATTTTATCAAAATGGATCCATTTCGGTGACAAGAAACACGAGCACGTACAGTTATTGTACATTCATATGTATACATATACTGTGTTTGTTTTGTTTGTTTATCAGTTTATAGTCCCCTCTCTTCCCGTAAGGATTTTCAGAGAGGAGACTCATATACTGTGGAATAATTATCTGTGTGTTAAATGTGTACGCATGGGTATGTGGCTGGTTATCTGTTTATGCATGTGTGTTAGTGTTTATAGATTTGTATTTTGGTATGTAAGTTGTTTTTGATAGTATATCAAATGTATCAATATTGTATGTCCATGTTTGTAATAATTTTGATGTTGTTATCTCCTTCCTTATTGCACTGCTAAACAAATATCCATGCCTTGTGTTTGGACAATAAAGAATCTTGAATCTTGAATCTTGAGTGGAGGAGAACGTCTTCAGATTATAATTTTCCCACAATGAAAGGAACAATGAAATAGAAAGCATGGTGTCAGTTACTGTACTATTCCACCCCAGCTGCATATTATTTCGACTGTTAACATAAGAGCAGTATTTTTACGGCAAACACAGTATGCCGCTACTCTTATCAGTCTCATGGCTGTAAATATTATATCGACAACATCAAAACACATAGGCTATAGCGTCTACGTACCTGTATTCAAGACTAGTAAGCGAGTTTCTTCAAAACAGCTTTGTGGTGTGATGGTTTCTTTGAGGGAAGTTGAGGGGGTGGGGGGGGGGGGTTGCGTCTACAATGGTTGTCGTATTTTCTGATGATTAGTTTATGACAATATGACAATAAATATTTTGGGGTTTATGGGCGGAACAAGTTTTCAGATGGAAATATCTTTGAGAGAGAGAGAGAGAGAGAGAGAGAGAGAGAGAGAGAGAGAGAGAGAGAGAGAGAGAGAGAGAGAGAGAGAGAGAGAGAGAGAGAGATCAGAAACAGCATCAGCATCAGCTTTACCATAACTATCGTCATCGCCAACAACACCAACACTAAAATTAAAAGTTATTATATTTCATTGTTTACAATCAATAATCATGTTCTTAAAGTGAATCTGCGGAAATTTATTTTTCCAAACTTTTATAATAAGATAGAAGACTTTATTACTCCACATTGTTGCGGTGAAAGCTCTTCGATGGACGTATAAACAACTTAAAATGACATTGGACTCCTCGATAAAGTCACGGCGCCAATCTGTTAAAAAACAATAATAAAAAATTAAGCCCGCAACACAGGCATAATCCGTCACTTCAACTACGGCATGGTTTCGCTTGACTAATCTACAGACACGCACTGGGATCTGTTGGTCATGCCCAATTTGCTTTTTCCTTGTGAATGAACATTGACATTGAGGTTTAACGTCTACACTAGAGGTGTTCGGTTTTACCGGTTTTCCGGTTAAAATCGGTTCGACTTTCTCACGGTTCGGTAAACCGGTTTGGCCTTAAAAAACCGGAAAACCGCGGTTTTTTCTAAAAGACATCACTCGTCCCGTAAAGCACTAGCAAAATGGCAGAAACAGAGAAATTCGTAGCGAACACGCGTGGGAAAGCTGACATTTGGAGATTCTTTCTCCTGCGAGAGACAGAAGCAGGGAAGGTTGACCATAATACCGGTTACTGTAAAGAGTGTAAGGCAAGTATTAAACTTGGCGGTGGCACTTCAAATCTGAATGCACACATTCGCCGACACCACCCTTTGCTGCTGCTGAAGCCAGCCAAGCCTGCGGTCCCTGCACCCAATAGATCTAACCCACAAGTCCTACATGCTAGATCTAGTCCGTGTACCAGCAGCGCTGACGCTGACGTGAGCATTGTGACTGAAGGAGGTGCCAGTACAAGTAAAGGCGACACAAAACAAATGACAATCAGTGAAGCACTCAAAAAGAAGCAGGTATATCCAGCTAACTCCAGATTCCACCAACGGTTTCACAAACTCAAAATTGAAAAGCAAACTCCCAAATCTACCCACAGTGGAGGAGGGAAATAGCCTCTGAGTTAAGTATCTAGCGACATAAATTCAAAAAAATTTTTCAATACAGCCCTTGCTTATTATGCGCCTTTACCCGGGGTAACCAGTTGTAACTTCTAACCGGTTAACCGGTTTTAAACCGCGGTTTTCTATTGGAAAAACCGGTTAAAAACCGGTTTGAGAAATCGTACCGGTTCCACCCTCTAGTCTACACCCACCATTGGAGATATGGCAAACGGGGATCACCATCCTAGGGAAAGAGGGGTAGGGACCTGAATCAACACTGAACCAACAAAGCAATCATACTGCTAAAATGGACAGTAAAAATGGCCACATTTTATATCGCCCACCACGGGATTCGAACCTGGGTCAACGGTGTGCCAGGCGAACGCTCTACCAATTGAGCTACGGCGGTGGGCCTTTTTTCTTGTGGTTAGCGAGAGTGCTCTTATTCTAAGGGAGATAAGCCCTTTACTGCTACAGCAGACGACGACCTTTTTGACTGCTCGGACAGGACGTTTATTTTCAAATTTCGCAAACATTAGACACCAAAATGAATGAAAGTATACATAATCAAATTGTCATCTCCTAGCGTGAACGAAACATTTCATAAGATTTGTTGTTGGTGTTGTTGTTACTGGTGGTGGTGGTGGGGGTGATGGTGTTGGTGGTGGTGGAGTTTTGGTCGCAATTTAGATCTCGATCTCAGATGTACTTTAAGGTAGAGTTAACTAGGTTCACACTTGTGCTAGAACCAAACCATAATTATGTAGCCTCATTTTTCATTTTGCTCAACTGCTCGGAAATAGGCGAGAGTTCTGTATTCACGCGCACCGTTCCAACAGCGCTGATTGGGAGGAAAGTTTGATCCTGGATCCCCGATGTTCCCCGATTGGACCTGGATCCCCGATGTTCTTTGTTGCTAAGAATATGTTATCGCTGATATGTGTTATGACGTCAACTGACTCTAAAGGTCGATTCATACGTATCAACAACGAGCAGGTGAGGATCCGCGGTGAACAACCCCTTCAAAGTTGACGCGAGTGAGCTGTCAGCAAACAGGAGAGCGTTTTATTTCTTTTCAATACCCTGCCCCAGGGCTGAATTAGGCACCGTCCATCGTTGCTCATCGATGATCACCCCCTTTCATAGCCCTTGAAAGGCTTCCAATGTCAATGGTTGAAACCTGTGCGATGGCATTAGCTTTGAACAAATCCATGACCTGGTGAAAAATTACTGCACGCTATAATGTATTGCTGCATCCATCTTTGACATTATGGTATCACTGACATGGATGTATATTGGCCTATAGTAAGTACTCTGGTAATATAAGAAACCCAATAGTAGTAATTTTATTATAACCAAATAATCTTATATGATTAGTTCGATTTTCACACACACAAAAGGCATTGTTGGTCGACTAATACGTGCGGATCTGAGAAGTGTAACAAAGTATAGTACTAAATCCAGGCAGACCACTCTAAAACGTCACTATGATGACAGTTACTATCATTATTAAATCAGGGTCATTGTCATCATCAGTAGCAGCAACAGCAGCAGCAGAAGTAGAATTTTAAAAACAAAACAACGCCGACCTGTTTTATAGAGACTTTTTACATTCCATTTTCTCTAATACAGATAAATTCGCAACAAAAGTCACGGATTAAGTCATTCATTTTATGCAGGTCAAAACTACCTATAGCTCGTAGTTCATAGCAATTCATAGCATTCTGCTTGGTTCACTAACAAAAATGTCTCTAGTTCAACTGTACTAAACAGCAGGGACTCACTCTTCACACTCACCATTTGTTAACGCAGTCTATAGTTTTAACTCCTGCTTCAGTTTTTTCGTCTCGTTAGCATTCCGGGTAATTTAATCTTACCTGAAGTTTTGTCAAACTAAATCCACCGCCAGTAGAGCAGCCTTGAAGGTCAATAGTATGGAGACTAGCATACCAAGGTTTTGTTCTAGATACAAACAAATGCGAATTGAACAATGAATTGTAGGGCAAGTTTTCCAAAGTTAGAACTGTTTGCTAGTGCAGAATGGAGCATGTTGAAATTCTTATACCTTTTTATAGGACCATTTTGAAATCTTGGAGACGATTTAGTTAGTAACATAACAAGTCTAGTAGCTTAAAAAATATGTTGCTAAATCTACTGTTTTTGAAACAAAAGCGGGCTAATCGATGTAATTGGCCATCAGTAACGTTCAGCGGCACTAGAGAGGTAGGCTACGATACCCACCTACAATGCAAGCGATATAGCTAACATGATTGATAATTAATTCTTAATATCGCCACATTGAAGTGTTGCACAAGGTTCACGCTACCTTTAACATTCACCGCAATAAACTAATTCAAAGAATCGGTTTTTGCTTGTTTTTTGTTTGTTTTCTTGTTGCTTTGTGTTTTTGTTTGGTTGTTTTTCGTAATTTTTTTTGCAAGGAATATTTAGATTTCATTCACACAGTGGTATAATGATTTAAGAAGATGCTTAAAATCTCAGCAGGTTACGTTGATAATACAATAATGTGTTTACAAGGTTTCACAATTTGGACTGAAAATTTGTTTCTCGTTTCTCATCTTTTTTTCCCTCCCTTCAGGGCATGAACAGTTATTATGAAGCCTTCATCATCATCATCATCATCATCATCATCATCATCATCATCATCATCATCATCATCATCATCATCATAGTCGTCGTCATCATCATCATTATCATCATCATTATTTCCTTCTTCTTCTCCTTTTTCGTTTACATAATTATCAGGTTAAGAAGTTTGTTTAACCTTTTGTCCTTTATCTGCAAGTGAACGTCTGTTACAAAAAGAATGGATTTTTTAAGATCACATAAATATTCGAAAAGGGTTATAAGAAATCAAAATAGCTCGCATAATAATAAATGTTACAACGACTATTAAAAAGTACACATAACAAATCAGAAGTGTATCGGTTTGTGTAAACAATAACAAAGGATGATTTTTTCCTAAATTACTTAACTTCTTTTGTGGCATGTGATGACAGTTAGGCAGCAGGTGTTGAACTGAATTTCAAATTAACAAAAATGACTAGCAATATGCAATGAAGCCACGATAATGGCTTACTTTTTTCAGATAGTGACAAGACAAACAGTTATTAATTTAAGGTGACACGAATTAAACAAAGAACTGTTTTCCTTTAAAGAAATAAAAGAAGAAAATGTAACAAAACAGGAACAAAATAATAGGGAACAAAGAAGTTTATTAATTTTAAAACCTAATAGGAACAAAGAATCGTTAACCCAACTAATATGAACAAATAACTTTATTCCCTCAAATAAATAATATAGGAACAAATATTTTTTTGGTAAATAATAGCAAGAAAGCATTGTAAATATTTCAAAGGATCACCATAAATGAAGAAATGGATTCTCGTAAAGGAATTATAGAATTAACAAAACCATTGTATTTCAAGAAATTACAAAAGGATTTTTTTAAAGTTATCCTCTATTAAACAAAGGCTTTGTCGTTGTTACGCAATTGTACTATAATATATTTTGAAATACTACACCAAACTCTAAAGGTATAGCGAAACGTTTTAGTCCTAAAAAAAAACACGAATTTTTTTTGTCTTTGAAATTTGAAACTGCCCACCAAAGGATAGCAACAACAACAACAAACCCCACGAACCTCAACATCGTGTCTCATTAATGGCCAGAACGTATGCTTCTGACTGAAAAAGTGCAATTGCACAATATCTTAAGACGATAACAACTCATATCCACCGCCGAGGCTCGTTGGTAGAGCGTCGGCCTGGCACACTGATGGACCAGGTTCGAATTCCTTGGTAGGCAAGATCAAAGAGGCCATTTGTCACTGTCCATCTGTACAGTATGTTTGCTATGATCCCTACCTCTCTTCCCTGAGATGGATATCTCCGTCTGCCATATCGCCAAAGGTGGGTGTAGATGGTATACCTATCCTATCCTATCCCGTAATTGTGTCGTTGGGCATCACGGATAATCGTTTACCCAGCGTACTCCATCTTTCTCTATCCTCAGCAACCTTCATGGCTTCGCTCAGTGTCAAACCAGTCCATTCTCGAATGTTGTTCTCCTACCTCTTTTTTGTCTCCCTCTTCTTCTTCCTCCTTGCACCGTGTCATGCAGGATGGTCTTTGCAAGGCCCGATGCTCTGGTGATGTCGCCATACCATCGGAGTTTCCCCTTTCTTCACCACTGTGATCAGGTCATCGTGTTTTCCAATGGCTTGTGTGATGGTCTGTCGGACTTCGTTGTTGGTGAAGTGCTGTGTATAGGAAATAACCAGAAGTCTTCTATAGCACCTCATCTCCACGCTTTGTATTCTTCGTTGTAAGTCTTCTGTGAAGGTCCATGTTTCGCAAACCTATATGAAAATGGAGATGACAAGGGAGCGCAGCAGCCTTTCCTTTGATATCTTGGAATGTCGACTGATGGTCCTGTCTTTCCAAATGGGCTTCCAGCTTGTCAGAGCAGCAGTTGTTTAAGCGATCCTGGAGAGGACTTCCTTTCTGGACTCATTGTCTAATACAATGGCTCCTAAATATTTAAAGCTATGCACGGTGTAGAGGAATTGGCCTTGGACTTTGATGTCCATGTTGATGCCATTGGTGTTGTTGGTCATCATTTTGTTCTTCTGTGCACTTATTTCCATTCCAAACGTTCTGGAGGCGGTGTCAAGCCTCTGTACCAGCTGTTCAAGTTCTTGTTCCTCTCCATCCAATCCATCAATGTCATCCGAAAAACGGAGGTTGGAGATTATTCTACCCTCTATGCTGACGATGCCTTCATGATCTGCAAGGGCATCTGAAATGATGCGCGCCAGGAAGATCTTAAAGAGTGTTGAGAGAGAAGGCGTCGTTGACAAGAAGGATGGTATATGTTAAATTTCAATGTTTATTGACGATGACGACTTGTCAATTTAAACAGATTGTTTTTGCAGTAAAACTACTGAAGTAAGTTTGTGGGTTTTTTTTTTCTTCGCCGCCGCCGTTTCTTCGTCAGTACTATAAAAACAAGATGATACAATATCAAGTGACACAGTCGAGTTAGTCGTAAACCCATTTTATAACTTTCTGCTAGGTTAGGAATAAACATTCATTATAAATCGCCGTTTTGACCTTTCATGCCGATGGCACGTGAATGGAAAATTAATGTTTAGTGAGTGTTGGGTTATACAATCCTAAAATTAATAATGACATTTTTTCTTTGTCTGTTGATGAGTTTGCTAGTTCTGTAGTCGTTGCGTTATCGCTTAAATGGCTTAATCAATATATAATATCATTTTACGGTGAAACAAAGTCAAATGTCTCAGAAATAACTTTGCATATTTATTGTCATATTATTCAATTATATTATCAAGTCACTGATGTAATTTAGAAGAAAGGTTTTGTAAAAGGCTGCTCGTTTTCCGGTAGTTTTTGTTAGACTGGTCTCAATACAATAAGGTGTAGAAGACCTAACTAAAATTAATGTCTTTTTGTTGTTGCTGAGAATTACGGCGTATTTTTTTCTGACAACATCTTAATGACAAAGCTCAATATGTCCCTTTCTGTTATGTCTTCATGTAAATGTGTTAGAGGCTGAGCATTTACAACATTCATACTTATTTAATAGTAATTAAGTAAAAAATGTCATTAACTTAGATCATGAATTTTAAAAATAGTGTCCCCCCCCCCTCCTTACCTTCGCGTTTTTTTCTGTCAGTTTCCCCCTGGACCAACTGCTTGTCCTTTAATGCTGTCTCGATTTGTCTTTGTTTGTCAAGACTCCACAAGGGTTATAGAGGGACATTGACGATCCCTGACTGATCTTAGCCATGAGCGTGAGGAGCATGATGCCTTCAAAGTCCAAGATTCTTCTTAAAATGTCAACAAAGCGAAGTCCTTCCCTTCACACCAATTCCACACTCTTCACACACACCCACACATACACACACAAACACACACATACAACACACACATATACATACAAAACACGCACTCACGCACCGCGTACCGCTACCCTATCCCACTGTAACTGTCATGTTGATAACGGTGCACGCTCCAAGAATGTGTGTGATAATAGACGTGTTAAGTGTTAAAATGAAGGTGATTGGTTGAAAGGAGCAGAAGACGAACTCGCTTGTCTTTGCCGTCGTCCTCATCTGAGTAGCAGCATCTCTCTCTCTCTCTCTCTCTCTCTCTCTCTCTCTCTCTCTCTCTCTCTCTCTCTCTCTCTCTCTCTCTCTCCCTCTCTCTCTCTCTCTCCCTCTCTCTCTCTTTTTCAAAGTGTCTGTCCGGACGCCAAAGCTATATGGAGGCAATTAAAATATTTACGATAAACGACTCAGCTAAATACCCTCAGGATATAGACATGGAAAGGTTCACTCGATGAAGTAGGAGCACAGGCAGGTTAAGAAGGGGACGAATTAATATCTTTATCCAATTTGCAGGGACATAAAATCATAGATTCTCGTGTGTTCAAAAAAGGCTCCGCTTTTAAATAGGTCTCACGGCCTTAGGGCTAGGGTAATAAGCTGGTAAAAGATGAAGAAGAAAAATCAAGCAGCAAATCGCAAATTGCGGACACATCCTGTCAGAATACCAAGTGTCTGTTCAAACATTGCTGTCCCAAAAGATGCCCGGATGTGTCCTAAAGGATGCCCGATGTAAGTGTCGGGTAGAGGTCAGAGGGGCGTTTTCAAAAAGGAAGCTTCTGATTTTGTCCATCCGTCGTTCTTTACTTCGCGCAACAAGAGTGTGAATGGTTATCTGCTTTTTTGTGGTTCTACATAGCTATGTGCAATTCTGCAAGCTTGAATGCAAGTTGTTTTTGTTTATGTTTTCCATTTTCACTCTGCAACTGCTTGTCAACTTGAAATTACGAAACACGTTTTCCTGTTTGTTGCGTTCTCTTTCTGTCGCTTGTGGCTCCGCTTCACAAGAGGTTTCCAAGCTTTATGCAGACTCAAACTTATGTTTGGAAGTGGGGGCAGGTGGGGGAGAATGGAGAGGGTGCTAGAGGGCAGAGGTTTAAATCTTCCAGTAAAAATGAAGGTAATAAAAAAAATTACAATTTTGGCTAGACTACACGTGCTAAAGTGTGCTGCAAGAAAGGTTACAGGCTACAATTGGACTAAATTATACTACGCAAATTCCTTCATTGTAGGTAGCATACTGTTGAAATGTTACAGAACACCCAACGCGGGCGCGCGCACACTCACGCACATACATGCACACACGCACACGCACACTTTTTTCTAACGCGCAGGAATCTGAAACGCGATTCTGAAGAATTTGAAATGCGATTGTAAGTACCTACTGGCCGCATCAGAGAATAAACAGAAGACACAAAAGGGGGTGATTTGATTGCAGCGGAACATCCCATTTCGGATTTACAGGCAGGCATAGACAGAAACGGGGGAGGAGCACAAAGGAATGTAAAATTGCAATTGTGGCTCTATTCCAAGACTTGCTTACCCAAAAACGTCATTTCAATTGCGCACCAAATCCGGCAAAAATGACCGAAGCTGCTAAACTTTTGACCTCGCGTCGAGGGCGGCCGGGTGTCTACCTTGGGCCCTTAACACAAATTGTGTGCCTTCATGAACTATTAAGCTGTCAACGAAGTGTATTGTCCTGTTGTTGTTGTTGTTGCTGCTATTGTTATTGTTGTTGTTATTGAGGTGGTGGTGTTGGTATGGTGATGGTGTGGTGTGGTGTGGTGTGGGCGTTTATGTGTGTGGGGGGAGGGTGTGTGTGTGTGTGTTTGTGTGTGTGTACATGTGTCTGTATGATTACTCGCTTGTGCGCGAATGTCTTTCCGTAATTGGTATTTAAGAAGAAGAAGAAGACTGAATGCTACAAACGCGCTTTCCCAAATTACCATTCAGACTCAAAAGTGCGGCGATATGTACCAATATACACGCTCACCTATTTAATACACTCTCAAATACACAACACACACACACATGTCACGACTCGGTTTTATAAACCTGTGTTGATAGGGTTTCTAAGCCTGTTGCAGAGGGGGGGGGTGTGAAGGGGAGAGAAAATAAATCTTAAAAATGTATTGCTAAGTTTGCAAATAGTGCAATTTGAACACGTGCATTGTTTTGTTAGTTTTGCTTCGTCATTCTAAACTGGGCAAGACTGCCGCTATATGGGAATGGGTGTCCGGTCAACCTACCCCCCTCCCCACCCCACCCCTCCGGTCAATTCCTCCCCGGACATTTCCCCTAGGTCTTTTCCCCCTTAGCCCACTTTCTCCCCGGCTACCTTACTCCCCCCACCCCCCACCTCGTGGCTACTTCTCCCCTGCGGTCACTTCCCCCCTGTATTATTCCCCCCCCCTGGTCATTCCCCCCCCTTCCCTTCCACCTCCTCCTCCCCCTCCCCACACTGCACTCTAATCTAATATAATAAAATAATTTTGGTGGTCGCAGATTCCATGGTTCCAAATGTTAACTGTCTTAATGGAGCATGTTAACCATGCTAACAAATAATACTGATGAAAATTGTCGTCCTAAATACAAAATAATAGCAGAAAAATATATACTTATTGAAAACAAAAGCACTCTCACTGGGTGAATAGACCCGACCGATTCCACCATTCATTGTAGTTGTACTTGTTTAGTCACAGAGAGGAATTTTAAAAGATAAGTTGCTCTAGTGCCAGCAGAATTTTTCAAGAGGGGGATTATGCGAGCGTAGGTAGCCCATTTGCCGCCTATCTCAAGCAGTGTGTCGTCCTGCTGTGGCGGTTCTGCGATGCAGTGTCCAGCCGTCCAGGAACCGATGTCCTAAAGAAAAGAAGAGAGCTGTATGCGTTACTGTGACCACTCGGACCTGTGTCGTCTATATGTTGAGTCGTCATGTCCGGACCGAGGAAATCACCGGTAGCGTAAAAACTTGCAAGTGAACCCAAAGTGACCATTTTGATCGGGTGCAAGCATATTTGTATAAACATTGTGTATATTTTATATTTTGAAATGAAATGAAATATTATTGAATAAAGTATGCTTTTTATATGCATAGAAATCAATAATGTGATAATTATTTTCAACGTTCGTGAAGAGCAATACTTTATGCATGACAAGTTTGAATTCTTTGCTAGCGTTGTAAAAAGAAGTAAAAAATATCAATGAAAACAATTTTGTCAATGATTAAAAATGTATATTTAATTAATAATTGGAATTTGATCATTTGATGTCAATGGTTGTAAAGAGAAATAATTCATAAATTCCAATTAAATTGTTTCCAGTTATAATAAAGGGAAATAATTTGGGAAAGATCGTTTATATCAATTATGATAAAGGGATTTTGTGACGGTGGGTCTATTGTTGCTGGGCTCTGCACAATGGAATACTATTACCCACTCGTCTATTGTCGATGGGGACCGCTAGTAATCTCCTTGTGACTTAACTTAATAAATGTATTTGTTTAGCTCGGTCTGTGTTTAGGCTTGGGTACAGAGATAGAAAGAAAAATGGTAAAAGATCACTGTCGATGTCACACTAGCTCTCACACGGCTATGAAACATAGGTAGTCCAGCCAGTTGATAACAGTAAATATCACACATTTATTTCCTCTACTCTATACACGATCTGCAAAGTACGATACTAACTTAAAAGTTCAAATGTAAATTCGAATGGTGCGCTCTTGATAGTTCTAGGCAGCTACTTTATCATCATCGGGCACTGGATACTTTCTGCCGTAATGGTCAGAGTTCTGGAAGAGTGGACTACTGTGGTCCTTTGATACCAGGTCTGGTGCACTTAGTGGATATGCACTTAGCTATTGTTAGAAGCGCTGTGTTGTGGTTGATTGTGTGATGTGCTGTGTTGTTGTGGAGTCTTCTCCTTGTTGCTAGACTGGTGGGCTCTCTTCGCGCAGTGCTGAAGATGCCTCGGCAGACCAACATTCAGCGACGACTTGTTCTTGTCTTTCGCCTGGTTGGGCTCACGATACGATGACTTTTCGTCTGTAGCATATGAGACGAATTTGTTTTTAAATTTTATTTACCTTATTGTCCCTTTTCCCATAGGGAAATTCTGGGCCGCCTCCCCTGGGGAAAGCGTAGTCGCAGCTTGTGGCGCGCCCAAACCCAACCTACCTAACATTAGTTGTGATTTTGAAATTTTGCTGGGGTAGCAAACCGAAGTACCAGGAGAAAACCCCCGAGACGTTGCCCGAGTCGAAAGTAAATAATATTCGGAGAAACATAACGCACAGATGCTGGATCAAACCCACACCTGTCAGGCGCCATTGGTTTCTGGCCTGTGGACAAGGCAAGTTAGTCCCGCCTTAGCCCACTTGGCCATAACGCCGTAATTCTGCACAACCCTGTATAATAGGTGTGTGCAGAGCGTCTCACTGAAGGCCGAAGTAGCCCTCATTGATTAGCTTTACATCTCTATATATAAGCGACGAACATTCTTCTAAATCCGTGGTCAACTGGAATCTCCACTCTAATTTCATATACATATATAATTATAAATCATGGCTAACTATACACATATAGAAAAAATTAATATGATACACATTCTCTGGTACAGCCACTGGTCTGCAAGCATACATATAGGTTAAACAACAGTGGGTCCGTACGGATTACAACATGGCGTCGAACCCGGTCGTGTTCGCCACGTGGTCACGCAACGTTGTTCTAACAATTCAATTCTAAGCATAGCAAATTTCACAAACATAATTCAACAATAATATCAATACATCATGATGAAACAAAAGTATGTTCATTTACCTTTTTGACAATGTCAGGCCGTGGCTAACTTGATTGATTCGAATTTTCAACAAGTCCTGCTTCCCTAGTCTGTTGTGGAGAGATTTCTGTTAGAACGTAGCTGTGTACTGCTCTCAGCTTTCAACATGACTGACTTCTCTACCTGTCTCTCCTGAACTGGGTAGAACTGGTCTACCTAATCTCTCTCTGTTCTGATTGGATGTAAATTCGATGAGCTCTAACGTAAGCTGCGATGATGTCACTACACTGGGCTCGCGTCAAGCTAGCAGAGTGTAGCACACATAGTCTGCTACAGACTAACAGTAGCCTTCTAAGTTTACACTGACTAAACAAGGCAAAAGCTGTCGGTTTGTGTTTTAAATCTAGGCTCTTGTTACATATTTATTTTTTTAATGAGCTTGATAATGGATAGAACGAAGAAGGGTAGTAACGTGCACTAGGATGCAGAAGAGTATGTGGGTATTTTTCCTACGTTGGTTGATTAATAATGCAAGAATCCATTCTTATATATGTCTTAGTGTATTGGTATTGGTATCTCATCTTGGGGTGTGATTTGCCAGCGCCACTAAGCGGTCATCGTAATAGAAAATGACATACGGCATGGAACGAGACACTGTATTTGGCGAAATTTCTACGAACAGAAATGTGGGAGTGATCACTGCAGTGCTATTAACTGCACAAATGGTCGTTACAAGTGCCCTGGGATTTCATTCCTCAGATTCTCGAAAGATGAAATAAGTTGAGTATCACAAATGATTAAAAACTGGGCTTATTTTTAGATGAACCGGCCGTTTTGCCATCAAACTGTATAAGCCTACGTGACATAAAATCTTCCTCAATAATGCTTATAATGTTAGGAAGAACAATAATAATAATAATAATAATAATAATAATAATAATAATAATAATAATAATAATAATAATAATATTAATAATAATAATGTGTTTGTATTCGCTTTTTGTTGTCAGGAAACCAGTGTACACGGTAGTTTCAATAACATTAAAGCTAGATCTATACTGTATTTGAACTCAACAATAAAATAGGCCCACATCTACTGCACTCAGTCTGCTGCTTCGCATCTTGTTAAACGGTCAAATTTTGTCTTGTAAAGAAGCCTTTCTCGACTAACAAACGATAGCATGTTCATCGGCATTCTTTCTCATATCGGGCTATATAAGGATAGGAAATGTGTACCAAGGGCGTGCGGGTGTATTCACAACTTTCCGGCACCTCTCATAAAAACTCGTGGGTTTCGCCATTATAAATTAAAACGAGGTTAGCATGAAACCAAGTTCCGGTCTAGCTTGTTTTGCTTTTATCAAAGCTTGATGCGTGACTTTTAAATATGGCAAATTGCCGAAAACGACGATTGTTAGAGCCAGAAAACGAGTGGGATAAGTATAAAAACGGTGGAGGAAGTACATGCTCAGTGAAAGGATGCAAAAAACAATCGTAGAGGCCTGTATTTGTGGCGACTTCGGAGGTGCGTCGATCATCGACAGAAAATGAAACAGGACCTGAAGACTATTGTAGTTTTCCATAGCTTCGCCGTCGCAACCTTCACAAAACACGAAGTAACTGACTATGTTAGGCGAGCGTAGTGGCCAAGTGGGCTAAGGCGGGACTAACTTGCCTTGTCCACAAGCCAGAAACCAATGGTGCCTGACAGGTGTGGGTTCGAGCCAGCATCTGGGCGTTATGTTTTTCCGAATATTTTTCAAAAATTCACAAATAATGTTAGGTAGGTAGGGTTTAGGCGCGCCACTGGCGATAGAAAGGGATAATAAACTGCAGCAAAAAAAATAAAAATATGTGAGGGTACGATACTGGTGGCCAGTGACACATGTTATTATTCTTGAATATTTGGAAATAACTCACTAAAACACGCGGATAAAAAAACCGGAAGTATGTTTCATTGAGGGGATTCCCGTTGGTGCATAGGATAGGAGAAAAGTGTGAATGCCTATGCAGTATACTGTCACTGCCGCCATGGATAGAAAACAGCGTTCAGAGCATATATCTGGATATACAGTGACTTCACATCGGTGAATTTGGCATGATTTTGGTTATCAGTTAACATAGCAATAGTGCTTTTTTACGCTAGTAATTTTTGCCTTCGGGATGAACTTTTTGGAGTTCTAGACTATCGGTTTTGGGTCACAAAATTTCGTCTCGTGCTTTGTCATTGTGAAAACCATTGTGTTCTTTCTTGTTCGAGTAGATCCATTTAAACGCTGGATTTTTTTTTTTTTTTTTTTGCCGTCTGGATGAACTTTTGGGGAGTGCTAAATTGTCGATTTTAGGTCACCAAGCTTGGTCTCATGCTTCGTCATGAAACATATATCTGATTGATATACAAACTTTTTTTTTTTGGCACTTATATTCTTATACATTATTTTATTATCCAAAAGGGTCATTTACTTATTGTTTCACAAGTATTTGTGCGTATTTACGGCACATTCTGGGTCGTTTAATTTAAAATGCGACCGATTAGCAGCATTCGACACTCGAGGCTTGTTGTTTACTTGTCGCTATGCATCGGATTGTCTCCCCTTAGTTTGCTATCACGATGACCGCTTGGGGCGCTTCGCGCAGAATGTCATCATTATTTATATAACAGTCCTTCGGAATGATCCTTCTTTGTGTTAACTGAATATTCTTTGCTATGTACAACCTGGCGTCTCAATTGACCTGAGCATCTGAGGGAACCACGCTGGTCGATGACTGCCATCCAGCGAGTATCTAATTTTAGAAAGTCTGTAAAGAAAAGGTTCTGTTTATTATTCCCTCATAAATTTGCTCAAGAAAATTAACTGTAAAAGAATGTCAGTTGCCTGTTGTATGAAGCCACATGTTTAGATAAGTTCAAATAAGATAAGGCAACTTTATTATCTCTTTCAAGAGATTACATGTATTTAGTTGAAGGAGTGGCATTTTCAATAGTCAAGCATCTTGTATAATTTGTTTTATGCTTCATTGTCCCTTTTTATCGGGAAATTCTGGGAAGGCGTAGTCGCAGCCAGTGGCGCGCCCAAACCCAACTTACCTAACAGTAATTGTGTTTTTGAAATTTTGCTAGAAAAACCCCGAGACGTTACCCGAGTCGAAAGTAAATAATATTCGGAGAAACATAAAGACCCGATGCAGGATCGATCCCACACCTGTCAGGCGCCATTGGTTTCTTGCTTCTGGACAAGGCAAGTTAGTCCCGCCTTAGCCCACTTGGCCACAACGCTCGCTGTAGCCAATGAGAAACATTATTATTACTGTTTACACTATTATTAAGCCTTTGTGTATAATTAATATTGTGTATAAATTAATTAAATAATTTACCATTCTATAGCCACTTGTGATCTTTAATAGGCTGTAGCAAGAAAGACTTTAAAGAAAATTATCATCTCATTTATTTTTGTTGTTTACCAGTTTTGTTTTTATTATAGTTCAGTGTGACTGTGGGTATACGAGTGGGTTAAATAAATAGTTATATAAATATATAAATTATTTTGTTTTTGTGTGCGTGTGAATCAAAATGTTGTAATTGTTCCCTCTGGTGCTCTATGTGTTAGTTTTTAGGGTGGTTGTGTTCGTGTGATAAACACACTCTTGTGTACCCACTGTTGAGACTGTGGATGTTACAACATATCTATCACTCAAACATGTGATGTAAAGGCATGGAGATCGCTATTACAAGACAGGAAGGAAATAGAATTTTAATTTTGAAATTTTAGATTGATTGCCTCCAATACCATTAGTTTGAGCCAAAATCTTTCTTTAGCGATCTCTTGAATTCGGGAGTCAGAAAAAAAAAGTCTCATTTACTTCAGCATTTTCAAAACGGACTGAACTTTTTATATCAATAACGAAGGAGGGATCGCACTGGTAAATCAGATCATGGTTTAACAACTGATTTACTAACTAATATACCCCAGTGTTTGTGCCGGGGGTTTCTGTATAAATAGTATTAGCACTTTCTGGAAATGTAGGGTCTTTTTCCTTCGTTTTTTCTCATTCCTACTCTGTTCTAGCAATCTACTATCTTCTTTGCTAGACCAGTCACCTACCTTATTTCGTGAAACTCTCCCAAAACTCATTTGTGTATGGATTCTGTTGGATCAGCTTGGAGATATTGGACGCTTTCTGCCAAATGGTCACTAGGGCTTTCTATGGTATTATTATTTAGAAATGTAGGCATTTCACATGTATATGTTTTGTTAATATTGTATAATGTTTATATTCTATTTTGTTTTTTTAAACGGGGGGTTCGATAAATTAGAGTACAGCCTCAGCGTCCCCTGCATGGGATGCCTTTATTGTAAAGTGACCAGCTGGTGGAGTGCCTTCAGTGTTACCATTAGGGTTGCTTCAGCAGATCTTGGTTACGGATCATGGGTGAGCCATTTTTCAACCAAGTTGTGGTCCTGATTCGGCTCTTTGCAGTCCGCTGGAAACCCTCTAAACAATGACTAACGAACTAACTAACTACTATAATTAGATTTTTCAATGTCAAGTTCAAGAAGAAGAAGAAGAAGAGTTTCTCGGTATTTTTTAGCTTCCTGACTGGGATTCGAGGGAGAATGAGTGTTGTATGTTTACTAGAAGAAGGAAGCAGCCTTGTTTAAATCTGTGCAGACTTCTCAGGTGACATTTTAGAGTGGATAAATGTGAGTCACCCCACGTAGCTGTCTGTCTTGGGAGTAAGGAGATACCTCTGCAAATTATCTCCATCCTTTGTTTTATTGTTGCTGCATCCTAATATCGGCAGCTGCTGTGAAGAAATGTTTAAATCATTATTAGCTGTGCAGTACTGCTTCAACCTTTTTCCTTCCCCTTTTTCCCCCGAGTGCTCCCTAAAGTCTCATACGTGAACATCACCAAGTCAATTAAATTCAGCAAATATTTATTAGCTCTTACAAGGAGTTATAATCGTCATCAGAAGCAGCAGCATCGTCAATAGCATCATCAGTAAGAACAAAAAACAAAAACAACAAAAACAAACTCGTACACAAACACGTGCACGACTATTCTTCTCCAGTAAATACAAATCATCATCATCGTCGTCGTCGTCGTCGTCATTATCATCATCATCGTCATCATCATTATCATCACCGCCATCATCAGTATCATCATCACCATCATCATCATCATGAAATCTGGTACAGCGTTGATATTTTTCATAAACAACGACAAACATATTTTTGAGGGGGAAAAATCTTCGTGAAAACTATGAAAGTTACCTCGTGTTCTACGCAATGCCTTATTGATTGCAGAGTATCTCATTTACCACGGCAGCTAAGGCGGCAGAAATCAGGATGCCGGTCTGTTGCTGACTGGGTACCGCCATGAAAACGGAAGTTGGGGAGCAGGGAAACATCAGCAAAACGTAACGCGGGCTGTGACGCCGCAAATCCTAATGACCACGACTGGCGAGAACACGACACCGAGACTGTTAAAGAAGGTGTTGTGTTTTACCCGAGACTGACGATGGACAGGAACCTGGGTCTGGATCTAGCACGTGCTAATGAAAACGGAGAGGACAACTCTGCTTGCCTGACAGCAGTAGGCGCTGGCACAAGGGGCAGTTTCTCGCCCGATATCACGCGCAAAAGGCCGAGACCGTGCCGAGACTTCTAACCGGTGTATTGGCTCAGCGCGACTGTCACAGGCACGGGCCAGGACGCTGATAGCCTCGGCGCGCCTTCAAGTCGATTTTCAACTGCCAATTTCACCTCCAACTATTCCCCCCTTCGTTTTCTCGCCCTTAGCCCGCTGTGATCGATTTGTTGCGGCAAACTATTTGTGATCCGAGCTCATGTTGGTGTTAAATTACCTCCAAAAGAATATTTGCGAGCGGTGGAACTTTTTCTCGCTGCTTGGGACACAGGCAGAGGTAGAACAAGAGACCACTGAATGTGAAGATGAGGAGTAGTTGGGGGGTAGGGGGTTACAATGAATGGGGAGTAATCCAGTGTCAACTGGGAAGAATTGAACGGCAGGCAGATTCGTTGCTAGTGTAATTGTGGGGAGGCGACGGCACGAAAAATAACTATGTTTGCATAATTGAACAAGCTGCTGCAGAGGCTGACATTCCTTGTATTCAGTTCCACAACTTGATATTCGCAGGCCGCGTTTACGCCGCACACACGGCTGACCTTTGAGATGATTTCCTGCATTCCGGCGCCATTGTTGAATTGATTTTGATTATGATACACAAATTGCACGTTACATTTCTGTCATGATTCAAGAGAAACAGCTAATTCAGCGAGAGAGAGAGAGAGAGAGAGAGAGAGAGAGAGAGAGAGAGAGAGAGAGAGAGAGAGAGAGTGAAATTAATTAATAGCTTGAACTGTTCAGTCGTTTTGTTAAGAACAAGGAAGTGGAGTGCAAAATCAGAATACCAATGAGCTGTACCTTTTTGGGCAAAAGGAAGTAAACAATAGTACTATTCGTTCGGAAGAGCCAGGGTTTTGTAAGACTATTGTACCGTCTCGCTAAATACCGTAGCTCCCAGACTCCATACATCACGTGTCCAGGAGACAGAGTGACAAACGGAATATCTGGGGGTAGCAGTGAAAAACAAATCAGCTACACAGGAAATCGGATCAAGGGACAGAACCCAATCAGTGCCCGGCGATTTACGGTGAAGGTCCCTTCTATAGCAGACACAGCGCTGCACTGACTTCTCCCTCGGAACTACACAACAAATATGGACTGCTCCCCCTTCCATTTATCTCAAAGTCAGCACATCCCTTTAATCCAGGATGTTTGGAAAGTCGCGAGACTGCTTTCTCGTTCTCTTGAAGCTATTTACCTATCCAGCAAACTTGAGCTCGCTCTCTTTCCTGGGAAGTAGCCCACAGAAGACGCACACCATTCGTCAGAAGTCAGGTGAATCGATAGGGCCTAAGCGGAAACGAAATTAACGGTCATTTGTGAATGAACGGGCGTGTAGTCCTACACCATTCCAACCATTGCAAGGAGTGGAGAGAGACAATATGAAAGCCACTTGCGCTTCATGGCTGAAAAATGGCAACAATTTCCTGACACAAGCAACCCAGAGACATTTGTGGCCTTATTGATAAATGCTTCGAACAAACTTGCATAGCCCGACTGACACAGTGCTAATAATTAATTATTGGGATTCTGTATTGTTGTTTATAATCATGGTGATTCGATATCGCTGTTTTCTGTCAACATTGCTATTTATTTACCAACTCAATATTATACAGTTTTGTCTATTAGGTGAAGCATTATCTGTTCTTGGATTCCTTTCTGCAGCTCAGTTTGGGAAAAGGTCACCATTTCTTTCATCTTTGCTATTACCATTATGAACTGCATTGTTTTGCTGTTGTTGTTGTTGTTGTTTTTGTTGTTGTTTGTCTAGCCTATTTGCTCTTTAATCATTTAGGCAGCTAGGTTTTTTAGACAAAGTTCCCGTTTGTTTTATTTCAAAGTTGCTATACGGAATTGCACTATACGAGCGGTCCTTTCTGTTCTTGGATTCAATTCTGCATGCATGTTGTTTGGGCAAAGTCAACGGTTTTCCCAGAAGTCTAGACCGTTGCCTCCACAGCGCTCTGCCTCTGCTCGGCGTGGTTTCCTCTTGCTGCATGAGCCTGGAGTCGTATTTTGCCAAGAGGGAAGAACAATGCCATAAGCTATAGAATACGTGCAGACTTCTGTTCAACGCACATTGCAAGAACGTAAAATAGCATCCTCATGTATGTTGGTATCAGAGCTCTTTCCGACTGCACTATAATTTCAATAGAAAGACGTAAAACGGAAGGGTTGGCGGATTGTGCACAATTGTGCGTATCATACGAATTTATTTCTCTGTGTTAGCAAAATGTTCGGGACAGAGAATGCAATATTGGTTATGTAGGGACGTGAATCTAAAAGTGCTAACGAGACACATGAAAAAGCAGACCTAAAAATTAAAGAGGGGCAATAAAAGATGGAAATGTCCAGTTGCCGGTATTATGAGAGAGGTACGTTTTCACTCCAGTAAACTTCATAAATAATAGTCTGGTGGTGGTGGTGATGGTGGGCGTCGGGATAAGATTTTCATTTTTGGAAGTGAATTAAGCACCACCTCTTCAACGACACAAAACCTTCAAGGCAAAAATGGAGAGACAGCTGAAACTCTGCCCCAATCAAGGAACACACTCTCCTAATTTACTCCTTCGTGTTTAGAAGAGCCACCTCACTAGTCTGGTCACATTACACAGTTATTTTCATGAGTACACCAAAATGATGGCACGCATCATGAAAAGAGTTTCAAAGATCGACTGTCGAGAGATAATTCTCGACAAGGTTTTTTGACACAATAGGAACGTAATAATATATTTTCAAGTCTCTATTTTAAAATGCCCTGTGGGTTCGGGCACTGAAAAAAATAGACCCAACGTTTCCCGGCGTGTCGTAAGAGGCGACTAACAGGGGTGATGTCAGCACGGCATCACTTGGCGAAAGTCTTCTACACAGAAGTCACCGGCTAGGACGGAAGAACTTCACGTTACAGGTTCAATGACCACGTGCTCGGAGCCAAGGTGAGCCACATTGTACTCGTGTATTTGGGCCAACGCACTTTAAAAGGAGAAGACATAGGAAGTTACCACGATCTCGTGATGATATCCTATCCTGCTCCACTTGAAGAGAGTACATACAGCAAAATGCACAAGACTGAAGATCGACCTGGACAAACTGCAAGACCCGGATGTGGCATAAATATTTTAGGCCGCAATTGGACGGAAATTTGCACCACTGCACATTTTGAAATAGATGTCAACACCATGACCACCACCTTCAACTCAGCTTTGACAGATGCCGCCACTGAGATCCTTGGCAAGCACCGCCCAAAGAAAAACCGTTGATCACACCTGAACTTTTGGACCTGTGTGATAAACGAGTAGAGATGAAAAAGAAAAAGGACACCTCACGGGAAGCTGATGCCTACGAAAACATAAACAATGACATCCGAGAAGGCATGCGCACAGCAAAGGATAACTGGATAAAAGACCAATGCCAGGAAATAGAGAACAGTCTGAACAAGAGCAACAGCAAGAAGGCCTACCAGATTGTGAAGCGGCTGACAAGTGTTAAACAGCCCAAGGTCTCCACGATCCAAAGCAAGTCGGGCATATGCCTTACAGAAGAACAAGATGTCTAGGATAAATACATAGAGTAAAGCTCTGACCTTTACAGCCACACATTAAACGGAGATCCACCAAGTCTAGTATGTCTCCAGAATAGAGAAGAGGAGGAAATCCTCTCAATTCTCCGAGAAGAAGTTGAGGCAGCAGTGCAATCCCTGAAGAAGAAAAGTCGGCGGGAGTTGACAACATACCCGCGAAATTTGCTTCAAGCAGAAGGGGAAGTGATGATTGACACCCTCACCATTATCTATAACAAGATCTTGCAGAGTGGGGAGTGGCCTACACCATGGACCCAGTCGCTTGTCATCACTCTTCCCAAAAGGGTAATCTTCAAAAGTGTGAAAAATACCGCACCATCAGGGTCATCAGCCATCTCAGGAAGGTCCTCCTGAAAATAATACTCAACAAATTGAAACCCCAAGCTGAACAAATCATAGCTGAAGAAAAAGCAGGATTCAGGGCAGGACGAAGTAAAACTAACCAGATGTTCAACCTCAGAATAATCTGCGAGAAATACCTACAGCACCAACAACATATATATATCATGTGTTTGTAGACTCCAAAAAAACGTATGAACGAGTCTGGCATGCAGCTCTGTGGGCTACCATGAGAGTGTACAACATCAGCCCTAAAACTATTGAAGTCATCAAAAGCCTGTATGGCAAGACTACCAGTGCAGTCCTCCACAATAGCGCCATCGGGAATTGGTTCAGAACAACCATCGGTGTGCGTCAAGGATGCATACTCTCTCCAACACTCTTCAACCTCTTCCTAGAACTCACCATGCCAGATGCTCTTGCAGACTCCGAAGGCACAGTCAGCATAGTGGGTAGAGCAATCTCCAACATCCGCTTTGCGGATGACATTGATGGATTGGCTGGAGAGGAACACGACCTTGAAAACCTGATACAGAGGCTTGACACCACCTCCAGAGCATTTGGAATGGAAATAAATGCAGAGAAGACCAAAATGATGACGAACAACACCTATGGCATCAACATGGACATCAAAGTCCAAGGCCAATCCCTCAACACAGTGCATAGCTTCAAATATTAGGAGCCATTATATCAGACAATGGGTCCCGACAGGAAGTCCTCTCCAGGATCGCACAAACAACTGCTGCCCTGACAAGGTTGAAACTTATTTGGAATGATATGACCATCAGTCTACATTCCAAGGTAAGGTTGTTGCTTTCCCTTGTCATCTCCATCTTCCTATAAGCTTGCGAAACTTGGACCTTCACAGCAGATATACAAACGAAGAATAAAAAGCATGGAGATGAGGTGTTACAGAAGGCTTCTGGGCATTTCCTAAACCCAGCACATCACCAACGACGAAGTCCGACAGACCATCACACAAGCCATTGCACAACACGATGACGTACTCACAGTGGTGAAGAAACGGAAACACCGATGGTATGGCCACGTCACCAGAGCATCCTGCAAGGCATGGTGCAAGGAGGCAGAAGAAGAGGGAGACATAAAAAGAAGTGGTAGGACACCATTCGAGAATGGACTGGCTTGATAGGCTTACATGAAGGTCGCTGAGGACAGAGAAAAATGAAGTGCGCTGGTTAAACGATCATTTGTGTTGTCCCAACGACTTTCGAGTTACATAGGATAGGATAGGATCTTTTTATTTTAATTGACTGATTTTATACTGAGAGCTTTCCAGCTGAAGGCATTGGCAATCGAGATGCAGCGCGCGCTCGACTCAAAGAGCTGTGCAAGGTGAAGGCCACGGAGATTCAGCGTGCACACAATTGCATGTTTGCTGGAACCACATTGCCCGAGATGCACAGTAGCTGCCAGTTGTGTCAGTCAGTCTAATGAAAAAGAAAGAGTAAAATCTTTTTCTAAGCAATGCTTTGGGTGCCTGGACAACTTTGGTATGCACCTCACTGATTTCACGTGTTTGTTTCTTTTTCAAAATATTCCTCAACGCCACGGCGATGCACGTAGTCTCGAAGGCCTTGTTAACTATATAGCTGGACAAAAAAAGCTTATTTCTAGAATAATAATGTTGTTGATTTCATTGATTGACTATTATTGTTCTTGTTGTTGTTTGTTTGTTTGTTATGTTTTGTTTGTGTGTTTATGGGGAGTGGTGTGTGTTTGTGATTGACCTATAATTAGTTTGCTCCACTGGCGTTGGAGTTAAATTGTCCAAACTGCGACCAGCCTATTAACTATATTTATTAGGCTCTGTATCTATATGATGCAAAATCTCGCAGATCGGAAATGAATGAGGCACCGTTAAGGTACTACTTCTTAATTTTTTAATTATTAGGAACACACGAAAACGGATAGTGAGTAAATTATATCCGTAACCCATATTAACGCCTCGAAGCGCTGCCAGTACGCGCGAGTTTTTATTATGTATTGTACACAGGTAAGAGCTATGTCGATGGATCATCTGTGTTAACAGAATAAAACCCCAGTCAGACCTACAGATTCTCATAAGATTTAGATCTACTCGGTAACACGCTGCAATAAGTTGTACAACAAGCTTACGAAAAGATCTCATGGGAATTCATCGTAGGTCCAGAGGATAGAACATGTTATGTTATGTTATGTAATTAGTTTATAGTCCCCTCTCTTCCCGATAAGGATTTTCAGAGAGGAGACTTGTTCTAATTCCTGCGATTAAATCATAAGTCCGGACCAATCAGAACGTGCTGTGGCGTCCTTGACACTCCGACTGAAGAAAAAGGCAGACACAACAACACAAAGGTTGTCATCGGATCAAAGAGCAGAATAAGCCCCGAGTGTCTCCCTCATCCCGATCCGTGGCCGTACTGACCATTAACAAGTTTCCTCCTCATCTGCTACTAAAACTGCTAAATATGGCAAACAATATTCTCTCTCACTCTCCGAACTGCTCGAACTTGAACTATTGACCATAGCTTTGACACGTTGCAACAATGGAGAGCACTACAGGACCAAGAAAAGAAGCCTCTTTTTGAATGAATTTCTTCTCCTCTGTCGGATTTCATTTTTATCTGCTACTAAAACAGTTAAATATGGCATTATCTTCCAAATTGCTCGAACTCGAACTGTTTTTTAGCCATAGCTTTCACAACATGCACGTAGCAACAAGGGAGAGCACTACATGAGCAAGGAAAATGGCCTATAAGCGAGCCGCAGCGAAAACTAACTTCCGCCTCTGTTGTATGGAATTAATTTTTTGGCGTTTGACCGGTTGCTTCGTGCGATCAGTCCTGATATTAAATCGCATGAAACAAATTGTATGGTTTAATCGGTAGGTCTGACTGGGCCTTAACAGTGGCTATACAAGACTGCATAGTGCGGCCTCAGCGCCGTGTCGTCTTCATTGGCCGCCATTTAAAGCTACAAGAGACTCACGGCTGGCAAGGTATCGGCGCGCACCCAGGGAGGGTGAGGACAAAAAGTGTTACATTACCATTTTAATCTTATTCCAGCCCAAACTGAATTTTCTTTCTTTCTGCTCCTCTTCACTTAGGCGAGATAAATCTATACGCACTCCGCCCCCACCCCCTTTTCACTCTCACCCCTCCTCCACACACAAATACACGTTCAAACAACGCCTTCACTTTTGCTCATTTTTTACGTCCGGCAATGCCCCCATCCTACCCTCCCCATCCTACAAACTCAAAAACGCCTGCGGTGCAAAACAGCCCACAATCCCCAGTTCACCACCAACCTATTCCTCCGTGAACCCCATGTCTTCAAACTTTAAACTGAACTTTTACCACTAAAATGTCAACTAGCTTTCTCCTCGCTCTTAGCTAAAATAAACTTTAATGTCTCATTATATCACAGAAACGTCATTCGATGTTTTAAGATCTACGAATGTTCATTAAGACACAAGATGTATTATTCAATGTAACTAAAATCATGTTTCATAAGTAAATAACTAATACAGTATGCAGTGTTAAAAAGAAAACTCCAGCACGCTCTATACAGCTGTTGTTTTGCTGTTGTTGTTGTTGATAATGGTGGTGGTGGTGGTTTTTGTTGTTGGGTTGGGTTTAAAAAAATGAATTTACCAAATAAGATATGTTTAGAAACAATGCGTTTTAATATTTAAATATTAACGACAGACTACAGAAAATTGAGAAATTAGTATAGAAAAGCTACTGCTCCGAAATTGTTTTTTAATTCTTTCCAGCCCAACAGCATCATCCAGGTCGATATGAGCTGTCGCCTAACCCGTCTCACACTCGTTTCCAGTTAACTTCATATTTCCACTATCTCTCCATTTCTCTGTTGAGTTTCTAAAGTGCATCTCAATTTCTTTTAAAGACCCTCCTCCAAAGAAGTAGACATCCAGACAGAAGTTTCATCAAACTATTTCAAACTGCCTCTCATTCTATTTCACTGTATACTTTCTTCAGTTCCATCCTCACTTTTTATAGAACCTGAAAAGGAGAAGACAGTTACAGCTATAGGTCTCTAAAAGTACAATCGACTTGATCCACTTAAGCCTGAAATCCGAACGGATTTACGGCTACACCGAAGCGAATGTTAGTGCTCTGTTCCAGTATTAGTTTCACAAGAACTACCTTTTTTCTTTTTCAGTTTTTTTTTGGGGGGCAGGGAGTGGGGAGTAGGGAGGGGGGGGAAGAGGGTAACCGTTGTCAAACACAGGTTTCAGCATGCTATACTAAGTATCCTATATCTATATCAGGTCTAAAATATTTAGGGTGTAGGTCAGTGCCAGATATTCCGTGTGTTGCAGTTTTAACACATGAGTAAAAATACTTTAAAGCACTATTTTGCACAATATTATTCTTGCAAATGTCGCTTTAGATTCTACTTGCATTAATCACTGTGGAGAGGAATGCGTACGTTTTTAAATCAATATCAGGTTTTTGTCAAAACTTGTGCTCATATAATTATCACAATCTGTGATGTTCTATTGAACAAGCAAAGTCACATTTCACTTTCTGGCCTGTACAGGCGAACCTCGTTTACCAGAATTTAAACCAAAATTTACATAAAACAGATCGAAACAGAAATTGATAGAATTTTTTTTAATGAAAACATAACGAAATAAATAAATAAAATACAATAAGTAACATAAATAAATAAGTTCAATCAAAAACTTCAGATTTTTTTTAATTTGTAATAACCAAGTGACATAGGCTACATATTCGCTAGGAATACATTTCGCCGCGAGGTACATACAAAACATTTCATATTACAGCCATAAAGTAATATAAAACAATTAACAACAACAAAAGAAATAACTCACGTTCAACTAGAACGTCATTAGCTCCCCTCTTATGTTATGCACCGTAAACCCATATCTTATTTAGTCCTAATGATTTCGCGATTTCATTTACAAGAAAAACGTTCCAAAGTTCAAGGTCTAGTTCATACTGTGCAGTTCTTCGCTTGTAGTTGTAACAACATTATGATCATTAAAGGCGCGTTTTTGTGCGCTGCTGACTTTTTTTTTTTTAAATCCCCAATCTTATACATTATGGTAATCTAATTTTGAAGGAAGGTAGAATGTGCGGGAGTGTTGTTGTTGTGTTTTGAGTTGTTTTTTATTCAGTAATGGGATGACTAATTATGTTGTAATGATATTAAACAAAACAATACAGTATACAAATTATTTCGGATATTTCTTTCTATAATTCATTCTTTCTTTCACTTCCTCCTCCTCGCCCTCCCTTTCCTTCTCTTCCTTCTTTCTTTCACTTACTTCCCCTTTCTTCTGCTGCATTATGGCTTGTTTCCAGATGATAATGTTACGGATGGCGTTACTGATGAGAGCGCATAAAGATCTTCTTACAGCATCATCCGTGGTTGTTCTTCTGGCATGAATTACTACTTAATTTGAATCTGATGCGCTTGTGAGATAGCAGGGTAATAAAGATAATAACGGTTGCTTCCTCGTTCCTGTCCTTATGTTGGGTAGTTTAAAGATATGGTGCTTAAAATTAAAATTTTCAACAATAACTTCATTAAGAAAATGTAGGCCACGCGAAATGAGTTTCAAAAACAAAAATTGGTGCAATTTGTGATGATGATGATGATGATGATGATGATGATGATGATGATGATGATGATGACGATGATGATGATGATGATGATGATGATGATGATGATGATGATGATGATGATGATGATGATGATAATAATAATAATAATATTAATAATAATAATAATAATAATAATAATAATAATAATAATAATAATAATAATAATAATAATAATAATAATAATAATAATAATAATAATAATTTCCGGAACAGATGTATGGGCACGTATTGGATGCAATGGATTCTTGTTTGGGCGAACTTGTGACAAAAGAAATCGTTTTCTTTTCCTCTGTTCTTATTCCCATTGTTACATTCCATGTTTTTACAGATTACAGAATATAGAATCCTTTATTGTCCCCATAAACATTTATAAGAAAATATTCCGTGCAGTGCCCATCTGTATATAAAAATTCAAAACAAGGCAATGAAATTGTAATACCAACGTATAAAATTGAAAATAAAAAATGATGATCATATTTACAGTGATAAAAACTTGTGGACAATGACACTATAAAACAATCACACGCACACACACACGCACACACACACATCACACACACACCTATGTGTGTGTGCGTGCACGTGTGTGGTATTGTCATGGTCAACAAGATTTAATCACTTAAATTTCATCATCATTATTTATTTTCAATTTTATGTTAGCATTACAATTTAATTTTGTTGTTTTGAATGTGTATATGCAGATTTTTTTTTACAAGTGGACATATAAATATAAAAATATGACGTGGCATGTAATATTAATTTTGGCAAAACCAATTGTTGGCTTACCATTAAAGAAAGAGAGAGAGACAGAGAGAGACTGAGACAGAGAACCAGACAGACAGACGGAGACAGGCAAAGGCAGAGAGAGAGAGAGAGAGAGAGAGAGAGAGAGAGAGAGAGAGAGAGAGAGAGAGACAGTCAGCGGCAGACAGAGGCAGACAGACAGACAGACGGAAAGCTAAAGAGAGGGCAGGGGCCACGAAATACGGAATTGTATTGAGGTATGTACTTCCAAGGTAGAGGAAGGCCGGGAGAGAGAGAGAGAGAGAGAGAGAGAGAGAGAGAGAGAGAGAGAGAGAGAGAGAGAGAGAGAGAGAGAGAAAGAAAGAGAGAGAGAGAGAGAGAGAGAGAGAGAGAGAGAGAGAGAGAGAGAGACGTACGTGTCCTTGAGAGACAGACGGAATCAGACAGAAAAGTAGACTGCGCCAGAGATTTGATAAGAAAGTCAGGAGCACGCATATAGGTTAATGTCTTTCGTCACATTTTGTTTTATGGGTGGTGTTAAAAAGCTTGTCAGCTTGACATTGGGGTGAACTTATGACTTACATTGTAGCCTGACAATGATTTATGATGTTGACAAATGTGTTATCTATAAAAATCCCATTATTCGTTGCATTGACTTCTTTGCATTAAAACAAAGTATACATTTTATTTCCTTTTTTTTCCGTCTAAAACAAAAGAAGGCGGGAACCAGTAGGCCTATCAAGTTACAAATCTTGATGGCACAAGGTTAATTAATGTGTTGTTCCCACGACAAAAGTGAGCCTACGCAACATCCTAAAAATAAACTTTTGCCTTAGCTTCAAATCTTCATGGTGTCAGTCTACCCTGGCCATTCTCAGTCAAATTGACGCATTAAATGCTTTATCGACTTCCAGAAACAGAATGTGTTCTGACATGGTCCCATGTCAGAAACAGAGACGCTGGGACCGACATCTGTGGACAGTTTGGACACTCGCTGGTTGTCTTCCTTGACCTATCTGCCCCTTCCTTTTCTCTCCCCTCGTTTAATCACGATCGTGGCATCAGCGGTTGAAACTGATACAAGGGCTTCACTCAACGAAAGCATGTTCAGCTGCGATAGCTCATCGATACCGGGCAGTGATGCTGCAACCTTGCTATTAGGCCTATTGGAGATGATGATGGTGTTGGTTCAAAGATCCTCCTAGCACAGTGGGCTTCAAAATTTCTTCAGTTTTTGTTGGCAATTTATTTAAATAGAATATAGTCTATTGCATGTTGTTGTTCTTGGTTTTTTTTTAAAATTATTTAAGAGCTAAATAGCAATAGGTTCAATATCACGAAGGCTATCACTACGTACATTTTCATTGTCATCAACATCAGCCACAACCGCCGCTGCTGGTGCTGTAATGGGTCATATTAGGATATGCTTGTCTTCCCTTGGACCTGTAAAGGTACACACAACTAGCGTATGGCACTAAAACGAGTAAATTGCTATTGCAATATTCCAAGAGGAAACTGGTGGAATCAGTTACCAGAACTAAATCAACTCTTGCCCAAGCATCGTCCCTTTTGGAACCACTAGGTCTGTTTTCAATTTCTATACTGCGTACCGACCATGCCATGGAGTGCGCTAAATAAGAGAACATTGGATCAGATTGAAAAGTAGATGTTGAGTCCAATCACCCTTCCCTTGCTGTCTCTTTGTCGCTGCGAATCAAGGCTCTGCACACTCCAGCAGGATCTTTTGTGCGTTCTTGACAAATGGAGACAAGCACTTGAGCAAGCTGGCCATTCCACGCTAACAACAGAAAGAGCGAAAGATGTGGATGAGGTAGTACGATGACCCACAACTGACCAGTAGAAACTTGCAAAACGGAGGGACGATCATTACCTTAAGAGGATGGACGAGTGCCTGACCACCCTTCTGTCACCACCAACCAGGAAATCCGGTGATTATTCTTTTTGGGGGAAGTTGACAATAACGTATCAAGAAATCAACTAAGAAAGTCTGGATTCACTATCTGAACACTTACTTTGGTGTCGGGGGAAAGTGCAAGACAAAGCGACGAACCCAATACCGAGAATTATGCATATTCAAATCAGGGAATCCGATACTTTCATGAAGCGGACAATATTCTATTCATGATTTCACTGAACGAGGATGGTCGTGGCCTCCGCCTTCTTGTCACCTTCGTTACTACAGTTGGCATACCTAATCAGTTATATATTTCTGGCGTCGTTTTTGGCACTGTCTAGAACGCTAAGATGCTGCTGTATTAAACAACTAGAACGACGTAAATGCTTTCTTTAAAGAATGAATTCAAGCAGGAGAAGAAAGAAAATGATGTGAGAGAGAGAGAGAGAGAGAGAGAGAGAGAGAGAGAGAGAGAGAGAGAGAGAGAGAGAGACAGAGACAGAGAGGGAGAGACAGAGACAGAGAGAGAGATAGAGAGAGAGAGAGAGAGAGAGAGAGAGAGAGAGAGAGAGAGAGAGAGAGAGAGAGAGAGAGAGAGAGAGAGAGAGAGAGAGAGATTTTACAACCTCGTAGAGAACACAATGAGACGCATCTTCAGAGTGAATTTGGAAAGTCAAGTGTCCTTAGACTACAAGTTCCAGACCCGCAAAGCGGCTAGCGTTAGCTCTCGAAACTGTCAAAACAAATGTGGATTTTTCCCCAAACTAGGGTCGCTGAGCTGAACTTGCAACTACTTTTCGTTGCGAATATACATGCATGCCCAGTACTGAGATATATAAACAAAGAGAATGCTAATGTATACATAAACAAGACAAAGCGATACAATACAATGCACATTTTCGACCTCAAGCGTTGTGTTAGTTTGCGTCTTCATTTTGTTTCTCATTATTGTAAATATAAATGCTAGATCTAGTTGTTCTCTGTTTTATTCCATTTATGCCCAGTAGTAGTAGTAGTAGTAGTAGTAGTAGTAGTAGTAGTAGTAGTAGTAGTAGTAGTAGTAGTAGTAGTAGTAGTAGTAGTAGTAGTACATCACAACTACAATCATACAAGAATACTGGCAATGGTAATAGTACATGTAGGCCTACCAAACCCGCGACTACAATCATACAAGCATACTGGCAAGAATACTATCAATGGTACAATCATACAAGAAAGCTTGCTTGTTCATATTTGCAATGGGTGGTTTGGAAGTGCTTGAAGCAGATTGGGCTGGCGATGTCGGGGAGTGGGACCTACCCTAAGACTAGTTTGCAAGACACGGGAAGATTGAGGGGATGGGGTTTCGTGAAGGGCGGCTTGTCAAACGCTGGCACGAAATGACCCGTGATGCTCGATAAGTTCCCTCCCTTGATTGTTGGTCCCGCTCTTTTGTGTCTCCCTTTTTTTCCTTCGGTGACTGTGACTATTCTTCTGTATTCGCTTCTTCCTCCTTTTAAATCATACTATTTCTTCTTCTTCTTTTCCTTCTACTTCTTCTTCTTCTTCTTCTTCTTCCTCCTCCTCCTCCTCCTCGTCTTCTTCTTCTTCTTCTTCTTCTTGTTTGTGGTTTTTATTAGTTTAAACAAATGTTTTATTCAAAGAGAGCACTTACTGACCACCAAACAATGCTTTACAGAATAGGCTTATATAATCCCACCCTGAGTAAGTAAAATTCAGCATAATAATTAAGTGACAAGCAATGAATAATTACATAAAAATGACAAAAAATATTTTTAAAAAATGTTTTATCAATAATTAAATAGAATACGTAGAATAACAAATAACAGAAATTTACAAACAATTGAGAAAAAAATACAGAAAAATCAAGAATATAACTGGAAATCAAATATGTAGATACGTAAATAATTGACAATTTTTAACAAGTGATTTGAGAGAGAAAGAAAGAGAGAGAGAGAGAGAGAGAGAGAGAGAGAGAGAGAGAGAGAGAGAGAGAGAGAGAGACAGAGAGACAGAGAGACAGAGACAGGGAGAGACAGAGAGCAAGACGCTTGTGCAATAACGTGGAAAATTTCACTTAACGAAAACGCTTTGACTGTTTGATAAACTCTTGAGTGGTGCTGAAGAAGAGTTGATTATCTTGTAGAGAAAAGCTTTGGTTTCTGTACAGTAAGTCAGTAAGTTATTCAACGTTATTTATTCTTGACTGAGGGTAGAGATAATAGTTACTCTGATGTTAGTATAGAAAGGAAAGTGAAGGAAAAAATGTTCGACAGTTTTAATTTGAAAGCCACATGAGTACGAGGGGTTGTTAGTTAAATACCGAGTGAACAGATCGTGATTGAGATCTGTCCTATTTCTTCTCAGTCGAAAAGATTATTTTTGCTCTTGTCTGTTTCCAAGGTCAAAATGCGGAGGAATACGATGTCAACATATTCAGAAATGGGCAGAGTTAATGACTCATACATAATTTTTTAATGATTTTCTATTCAGGGAGTATTTGAATTATTTGAGACAGTTCAATAATAGTTTACCTTTTCTTCCTATGTGGGCAATATGTTCGTCCCATTTACATTTATCAGTACAACTTATGTTAATCTGATGAATAAAATTTGATACAACAACAACAACAACGTCCCATTTACAGTTGTTTTGTAGTGTTATACCAAGGTGTTTGTGATGCGCTGATTCTGCTAATAGTATGTTTTCGAAGAATAAAGGCTGGGCTATATTTTTGTCGCATTGGATCGTGAGAAGTTGGGTTTTTGTCTGCTTAAATTGAACTTTCTAAGTAAGAGGCCATTTTTCAATTTTTCTTAAATCTGACTGTAGAATTTCGTTTCGTTTATTCGGGATTTTGTTACTGTGCGACATGCTTTTGTCGTCTGCAAAAAGCTTCATAATAGATGCAATATTTTTGACGTTATTTATATAAATTAGAAAAAAGCAAGTATCCTAGCACCGAGCCTCGAGGAACTCCGGCTGAAACAAGTCTTGATTTCATTTTTAAGGACAATCACTTGATGTCTTGTCACTGTGGTAGTTTTCTTAAAAATTTAAGGTTTCATCGGATCCATTTGGCGTTCAGTTTGTGAATTAGGCTTTTATGCCAAACGCGATCAAAGGACTTAGAAATGCATCTTTCGAAAACTTTCCCGACACATCTAAGCAGTGAAGTCGTATGGTAGTTGGCACAAGAATTGCAGTCTCCTTTCTTGTAAAGCGGGGTCACGTGCTAGTTCAAAGTAAATAGCGATGGCATTTTCTATTAGGTATTTATTGAAACATGAGGATAATGGGTTAGAAGGTGTATGAACAGCAGATGTTAAGAGTTCGTTGTGAATCATTTCAAAACCGGTAGCTTTCGTTTTTTTCAGATTCAGTAAAACGTTAGATACATCCTGTGTACAGAGGTTTGACACCACCTCCAGAGCCTATGGAATGGAAATAAGTGCAGAAAAGACCAAAATGATGACCAACAACACTAATGGCATCAACACGGACATCAAAGTCCAAGGCCATTCCCTCAGCACAGTGCGTAGCTTCAAATATTATGAGCCATTGTATCAGACAATGGGTCGCGACAGGAAGTCCTCTCCAGGATCGCACAAACAACTGCTGCCCTGGCAAGGTTGAAGCCTATTTGGAAAGACAAGACCGTCAGTCTACATTCCAAGGTAAGACTGCTGCGCTCCCTTGTCATCTCCATCTTCCTCCTATACGCTTGCGAAACATGAACCCTCACAGCAGATCTAAATCATCCAAATCATTTGGCCTACGTGGTGTTGTTCATGACTGGTTTGTGTCCTATGTGCAGGATCGCTTTCAGTCAGTTCTGGTTGATGGTGTTTTATCATCACCCGACTCACTTGTATTTGGTGTCCCTCAGGGTTCTGTGTTGGGGCCTGTGTTATTTACATTGTATTCTCAGCCACTTTCAGACGTCATCACAGACCATGAATGTAATTTCCATAAATATGCAGACGATACTGAACTGTGAGAGTTCTCAGCCATCAGACTTTAAGACTGTGCAGTCAGACATTCAAACTTGCATCCATGATGTTCTTTCCTGGATGGATAGCAATAAGCTTAAATTGAACACTAAAAAAACTGAAATCATGCCTGTAGGCAAAGCCTCGTGTCTCAGGCAGGTCGGCAGCGACTCCCTAGTTGTAAATGGCAGCAGCATTCCGTACCAAGACTCCGTGCGCTATCTTGGAGTCAAAATTGACCAAACTTTGTCAATGCAAGATCAAATTGGTACTATTTGCCGTGCTACTTTTCTCGAGATGAGGCGCATTGCCTCTATTCGACCGTTTTTAACCGAGTCAGCGTGTGCAGCTCTTGTCAATGCTTTTGTGACATCACGGCTTGACTTCTGCAATTCTGTTCTGGTTGGTCTTCCAACTGAACAAATAAATCGCCTTCAACGCGTACAAAACAACGCAGCGCGTCTTATTTTGAAACGGAAGAAAAGGGATCACACCACTCCCTTACTATGCAAGCTTCACTGGCTGCCGGTGAAGTTTCGCATTCAATTCAAGGTCTGCGTTTTGGCTTTTCGGTTCTTTGAAGGCACACTACCATCCTACGTAGCCAATGCACTTGTAGCCTATAAACCAACTAGGGCACTACGTTCTTCGTCTGAACGTCTTTTGACAGCGCCACTCCGAAATATGAAAACTTTCGGAGAACGTGCATTTTCTTTTGCTGCGCCTACTCTCTGGAATTCGCTGCCGGCAAACATGAGAGGCGTACCTGACTTGGCAACATTCAAATCGCAACTAAAAACGTATTTGTTCAAGCTTGCATTCAAATAATTATAATTATTATTGTTGTTTTTATTTCATTGTAATATTATGCCATATGTGTTGTATTGACAGGATGTACAATGGATGAATGCGAGTGGGTGCGCAATGAGTCACAATGTGAGATTTGCGCGATATAAGTACCATTCATTATTATTATTATTATCTACAACGAAGAATACAAAGCATGAAGATAAGGTGTTACAGAAGACTTCTGGGAATTTCCTATATCCAGCACATCAACAACGACAAAGTCCGAAAGACCATCACACAAGCCATTGGACAACACGATGACCTGCTCACAATGGTGAAGAAACGGAAACTCCGATGGTATGGCCATGTCACCAGATGATCAGGCCTTGCAAACACCATCCTGCAAGGCACAGTGCAAGGAGGTAGAAGAAGATGGAGACCGAAACAGAGGTGGGAGGACAACATTCGAGAATGGACTGGTTTGACATTAAGCAAAGCCATGAGGGTTGCTGATGACAAAGAAAGGTGGAGTGCGCTGGTTAAACGATCATCTGTGGTGCCCCTATGATTTCCGAGTTACGGGATAAGATAGGATAGGATAGGACATCCTGTGATGTAATATATAGATCTGTTAGTTGTGGTTCTTTTCAAAACGTGGAGGAAATCGGAGCCTGCGACGGTGGACTGTTCAGCAAAGTATTCGTTAAGGATATCAACTTTTATTTTCCTTTTTAAAATTTGTTTTCTTTGTGCGAATTGTGTGTTTGTGTGTTTGTTTGTTTGTTTGTTTATTTCATTTAACGTCTATTCACCGAAGTGATTTTAGATAAGAAAATAAAAGGAAGGTGGGGGAAAAGAATATGCGCTACATGGATGGGGGAAAGGAAATAACATTTAAACAAAATGGTACAGTAACATAACATGAAATAAAATTAAATAAAAATTAAGTATTCAAACAATATTTTAAAACAATTAAAAAAATTAAAATAAAATTACTATGGAACATGTCAAACTTGCGAAATGTTCATGTACAGAAAAGTCAATTTTGTGAGATTGTCATATACGAAGTAATCAGAATAAACTTGCAATTTTTATAACAAGTGTCCTACAGGACTATAAATTATAGATTTAGCGATGGTTATCCAATATTTACTATTTTTATTTTTAACATTATGAATGAATGTTCTGTGGAATATATTGTGTTATTACACTGCAGTCATGAATGATATGATTTATAGTTAAATTTTCATTTCAAATGCAAACAATATCCTTGCAATATTTTGTCCTCCAAGACGATGTGCTAAAGAGGTTATTGTTCGAGGATACTGTAAATTATCACTTTATATTATTTTTAAAGGAAATTTATTTTTTATTTTCTTTTCTATTATACTATAAAATTTTTTTGTTGATAAGGGGATGTTAATATGGCTAACGTTGTGTTGATTTTTTGCCCCTTCTTTTGCTTTCCTGTCTGCCCAATCATTATTATCTAAACCACAATGAGATGGTATCCAACAAAATTGAACATTTGTGCCATTGATAATTAAGCAATGTATAAGATATTTTATTTCATATATAATATCACCTCTGCTTTTATAAATATTAGAGTCCAGACTCTGAAGAACAGATTTGGAGTCTACACATAATAAGATATTAAAAAAGGTCTTTTGTTGACTCAAGATTTTATGTAATGCCATAAGAATTGCGGTAATTTCTGCAGTATAAATTGAACGATCTTTACCTAAATACAAGGATTCACTAAGTTTTAAAGCAGGTATAACATAACCAGCCCCGGTTTGGCCTGTATCTAAAACAGAACCATCAGTATAAATTTGCAAATAAGAATAACATTTGTGTTTGTGTGTGTGTGCGTGTATGTGTCGTACAAGACGCCAATATGCAGTATAGGAGGAATATTATTTGAATGTAGAAATTTCTTTTGCATAAATAGGTTGACTAATTGCCATTATTGTTTTGTACCAAATTTGTCTGGATTTGATACGTCTTCATTTAGTTCGTTGTGATATTCGTTTTTTCTTGCCTAATTTTATCCATTCTGTTACTACTTGCAACTCTGAAGTTAAACCAGTCATCAGGACTATTTGTGCGTTTTGCTTTCTTATGGAGCTTGTTATGTTTTTTCAAGAGATTTTTTTAATATCATTATTGAACCATGGCCTATTGTGTGGGCGTATTGTGACTGTTTTGACGGGAATGCAAAGTTTGGCTATTAATTTCAAAGAATGTTTTAGTAAATATTTCGCAACTGCCATTAAAAGTAAAATCTGAAAATATTTTGTTTCAGTCTTCCTGATTCAGTAGTGCATGGAATGTGTCTGCATCTATGTTATCATAGTTGTAAAGTGTGCGCTTAAATCTGATGTGTTTGATAGATGTTTGGTTTAGAGTAACATGAGGAACACTATGGTCAATGCAGAAAGGAGGAGAAAAATAAAAGGCTTTGATTCGGCTAGGACTTTGTGAGATGTGTAACATGTGATCAAGACTTAGAGCTAGTGATGACGGTAATACGTGTGAGTGATTGGATGAACTGGGTGGAGCTGGAAGAGATTTATAATAATAAAGTAATGGGTATGATGGGTTGTTGAGCCAGTCTGTACTGCAGTCACCTAATACAATGTATGTCTTAATATCATAATTTGCTTTATTTATGCTCTCACTAATAAGATTCCAGTAATGTATGTGTGCATTCGATAGAAGGAACCAACTAACAGGGCGTCATGGTTGTTTAGTTTTGTTTCAATCCACACGGTTTCTAGGTCGGAGATGGCTAGGTTAGGTCTAGGTTTGCAGTAAAGAGTGTTTATAACCTAGCTAGCTAGTCACCATAGACGCTTCCTGGTCTGTCTAATCTAACAGGTGGATGAAAGTTCGAGAGAAGTAACAAACTGTTGTGGTGTTGGTTAGAAAGCCATGTTCCTGAAACTGCAATAATATCAAACTTGTCGCATTCTCTGCTTCAAAGAGATGAATTTCGTTTCGAAGAATCCATGCGTGTACGTGTGCAACAGAGATGTTAAACAGAATCGTTAGTGTTTGGGCCCGGGTTAGTTTTAATATCACCTGACTTAATTAATAAGAGGAATTTATTAAAAGAATAAGGACTGAGACAAAGAAAAAGTAAAACTTTGTCAGGGAATTTGTCTTGAAAAACACTGCTGTTTCGTTCTTTAATACAGGAATTTGTCAAAACAAACAGTAGGAGTGATACACAGAGTCCATTATTTCCTAGCTGTAAAATGATACAGAACGGGAGTTTAGAATACAGGGTTAGGAATGACAGCAAGGGTGTTGTTGTTGTAGTTCTACTTCTACTTCTTCTTTTTCTTTCTTTCTTTCTTTCTTTCTTTATTTCTGTCTTTCTTTCTTTCTTTCGTCTTTCTGCATGTCTCTCTATCTATCCATCCATCCACCCATCCTCCTATCTTTTTATCTATCTATCTATCTATCTATCTATCTATCTATCTATCTATCTATCTATCTATCTATCTATCTATCTATCTATCTATCTATCTATCTATCTATCTATCTATCTATCTATCTATTATTACAAATAACAAGACGCATGTTGTAGAAGTTTGTGTACCAGTCTTTGCTTGCAGTGATCATTATCCTGTTTGTTTGACCTGGAAAAAGAAAGGAGCTAAAATACCCAAACCAGGACATAAAACTATAACATACCGATCTTTTTCCAAATTTATTACAGATGATTTTCTCTTTGACCTCAGCAACAGCGCTCTCTCAAATGTTTATAATTTTACTAACCCTGATGTTGCTTTATCGTACTGGTATGACACATTTATGAATATATAAAATAAGCATGCTCCTATATATACCAAAAGAGTTAAGTACTATTCTAAACCTCCGTGGCTAGACACAGAACTGCAAAATGCCATTAAATTAAGAGATTATTTAAAGAAAAGTGGTAAAGAAGATGAATACAAAAAACAGAAAAATGCAGTAACTTCACTCAAAAGAAAAAAAAAGAAAGCATTTATTACAAATTTAATCTCGTCCAAAAACAGTTCTAAAACGATTTGGAAAGCAATTAATCACTTAACAAACAAATCCAGTATATCACAAGTAATTAAAGATATTTCTCCTAATATTCTGAATTTACATTTTGTTAAAACGTCTGATAGGATTATTACTATTGACAAATCAAAAGAAAACAATCTAGAGAAATTAGCAAACTTTTGTCATTCTAAGAACATTAAAAGCACACTAGACATTCCTTATTTGTCTACAGAATTTGTACACAAAGCACTAACAAACCTTAAGCAAACAAATTCAAGAGGAATTGATGAATTGGATAGTAAAATACTAAAATTGTCTGCGTCATTTATTACTGACACTTTAACGTATATATACAACCTATGCATAGACAAAACACATTTTCCTATAATGTTCAAAAAAGCTTAGGTTATACCCCTTTTCAAGAAGGGTGATAGCACTGACCCATCGAACTATAGACCTATTTCGATTCTTTCGACTTTCTCTAAACCTCTTGAAAAGCACATAAATAATAATATTCTTGATCATTTCACTGAAAACAGCCTCTTACATGAAAATCAGTCTGGTTTCAGAGATAAACACTCTTGTCACACAGCTCTTACATCAATGATAGAACAATGGCTAAATAATATTAATAAGGGACAATTTTCTGGAACATTATTTGTTGACTTCGCAAAAGCTTTTGATGTAATAGACCATGACCTTCTTCTACGTAAACTAAACCTATATGGCATTCATTCCAAATCTCTTGAGTTTCTTAAATCGTTTATTTCGGACAGAGAACAGTGTGTTTATGTAAATAACCAAAAGTCACAATTTTAAATTGTTACAGCTGGATCTGTTTTAGGACCGTTGTTATTTTCTATCTACATAAATGATCTTCCCCTTTATATTTCTACTTCTTGTGAACTCTTTGCTGATGACACTACATTACATTCTCAAAATATAGACTTGAATAAACTCTCCTCCTCATTACAAAAAGGGGCTAGTGAACTACAGGAATGGACTGAATACAACCACATGGCCCTCAATCCAGACAAAACAAAATCCATGCTAATTACAACAAGACAGAAAAGACAAAATGTATCAATAAAACTTCTTCCATTAAAAATTGGCAATACAATAATTGCTGAAGTACAGTGTCATAAACTTCTTGGAGTAACTATAGACAATAATTTGTCCTGGGTAAAACATATTTCAAATATTAGAAAAACTGTTTCTAAAAGGACTTACCAATTGTCAAGGATAAAGCATTTATTAAATTTACATTCTCGTAAACTATTTTACTCCGGTCATATTCAATCATTTATTGATTATTCTTCTACTATTTGGGATTCTGCTAGTGGCAATGCAATGAAACCTTTAATTAGAATTCACAAACGTGCAATTAAACAAATTTTGCTGAAACAAAAAATCTCTCCAGATGACTATAAACGGATCAATATTCTACCTCTTACCGACAGACTAAAATTTAATAAAGGCGTTTTCATGCACAAGGTCCTTTCTGGCAATGCACCTTCCTATCTTTCTTCTCTTTTTTTTTAAAAAAAACTGCCAGATCGTCCACAAAATTAAATGTTCCAATTCCAAGAATTGATCTCTACAAAACTAGTCTAGCTTATTCCGGTTCCATTTTGTGGAATAACTTTCCTGAAGATCTCCGCACTCCAGCATCTAAATTTACATCATTTAGAACACGTCTCCTAAAACACATTAAAAATTAAATACATATTAATTGTTAATGTTGTTGATTGAGATTAACAACATTAATTTGATTTCAATTGTTTGAAAAGGATTTTATCTAATGATGACTTTGTTTATTTGTTATTGTTCCATGATGTGAATGTTATAACCTTGAGTTGTATTTAATAGTTATTGTTAAAACCCCAAGGGCAAGATGTAAAAAAGCGCATCCAGCGCTTGTACTTTTACCCTTGCAAAATAAAATTGTTATCTTATCTTATCTTATCTTATCTTATCTTATCTTATCTTATCTTATCTTATCTTATCTTATCTTATCTTATCTTATCTTATCTTATCTATCCATCCATCCATCCATCCATCCATCTATTTATCCATCTATCGATCTATCTATCTATCTATCTATCTATCTATCTATCTATCTATCTATCTATCTATCTATCTATCTATCTATCTATCTATCTATCTATCTATCGATCTATCTATCTATCTATCACGCGATTTTTCTTGTTGTTGTCGTTGTACTTCTTCCAACATGACCAATTGTCTTTAGTGTTTTTGTTTTTTTTTTCTTTTTTCATACCCTTTTTGTTACTTTTCCAACACGTTTTTATTAATATAGCTCTCAAAGTGACCAAAATGCACGCATAAAGAGAGAGAGAGAGAGAGAGAGAGAGAGAGAGAGAGAGAGAGAGAGGGTGGAGGAAGGTAGGGTAAAGGGAAGGGTGGGGGGCTCCAGAGGTTTTAAAAACAGCTCACGATGGAGGTAGCCAGAAACTGTGAGACTTTAATTGCTTTTCCCAAAGTTTCTTCCTGTCCTTAACCTACGTCTTCTTCTATTAAGTTACGAGTTTTAACAAATGGAACTGCTCCCTCATTTGGAGCAGAGGGAGGGGGGAGTTCTGTGTGGTGGGTGGTGGTGGGTGTGTTTTTTGTGTGTGGGTGTGTGGTTGTGCGTGAGAGAGTGTGGACGCGTGTGTTTGTGTATGTGTGTTTTTATGTGTGTGTTTGTGTATGTGTGTTTTATGTGTGTGTTTGTGTATGTGTGTTTTTATGTGTGTGTTTGTGTATATGTGTTTTATGTGTGTGTTTGTGTATGTGTTTTTATGTGTGTGTTTGTGTATGTGTGTTGGTGTGTGTGTTTGTGTATGTGTGTTTTTATGTGTGTGTTTGTGTATGTGTGTTTTTATGTGTGTGTTTGTGTATGTGTGTTTTTATGTGTGTGTTTGTGTATGTGTGTTTTTATGTGTGTGTTTGTGTATGTGTGTTTTTATGTGTGTGTATGTGTGTTTTTATGTGTGTTTGTGTATGTGTGTTTTTATGTGTGTGTTTGTGCGTGAGGGTATGTGTTTTATGATTGTGTTTGTGTGTGTGTGAAATAGAGAGAGAGTGAGAGAGATAGAGACTGAAAGACTGACAGACCGAAAGACAAACAGACAGAGAGCGACAGAGACAGAGAAAGGAACACTAAAAAAAAAATAATAAACTAAAAAGCGAAATGGAGATTAAGGCAGTTTTATGGAATGAGAGGTTTCAGGTAGAGCTTCGAACTGACTTCAAATAGAGACAAACATTCAGCTGGTGAGAGGAGCTAGTGTGTAAACGACTGTACTACAAAATATCTTTTCTGTAGTTAACATTGAAAACATCAGACACGATTTTTAAATTACCACAAGAGAGGAAGCTTAAACTTTTAGAGAAACGAAGGCGAACTGACAGTGGTGGAGGTGATGTTTGTGGTGTTGAAGAAGAAGAAGAAGAAGAAGAAGAAGAAGAAGAAGAAGAAGAAGAAGAAGAAGAAGAAGAAGAAGAAGAAGAAGAAGAAGAAGAAGAAGAAGAAGAAGAAGGAGGGGGAGGAGGAGGAGGAGGAGGACAACAACAACAACAATAACAATGAAGAGAGATAGAAGGGGGAAAACCCTAGGAAGGAGGAAAGAGTAGGTTAGAGCTTATTAGCATGAACTCATCTCTCCTCTGTCTCAGGTGGCTGAAACGGGAACTAGGAATTACCTTCACACCCAGCATTCATTTGTCTCCCTTTAATTTCCAACGGCAGCAGTTTCCTCCCTTGGCGCCTGACACTTTAGGCGTTAGAGAAGCAAGGCGGGCAAATTGGACAAGAGAGACGACCAGTTGCTTCTTGACCTCCCAGTAGCTCAAAACTTTCCTTCTTTACACCGTGCAGAGCCGTCCCTCTTCTATACTTATACACACACACCACACACACGCACAATATACAACAAAGCGCGCGCGCGCTCGCACACATACACACACACATACACACACGCACGCACACCCACAGCTATCCTCTTGTACACGCCAACGAAAGTTCTTGCGAGCAAGTAAAAGTGAGTGTGTTGTGGAGTAGGCCTAAACGTTCATCATAATGTGGCATCTTTTCTCCAAGATTCTGAAACCGATAATAAGAATGCTAATGATCGGGGTCATAAGGTGATACATAGGGCCGATAATGCTTATCCACACACCTTCATAGCCAGGCCTGTATAGGCCTATTTAGTAAGAGGTCCCATTACAAATGAATACGTACATCGTCCAAGACATAACTGAGGTACCCGTTAGGTTACATTACATTACATGATTATTGCTTTAGGTCCAGCGGACTCTTCCGAGCCAAATCAGGACCGGACAACCCCCGATCCGCATAAAAGATCTGCTGAAACAACCCTAGTGGTAAAACTCAAAGCTCTCCACCAGCCAGTCACTTTACAATAAAGACATCCCACGCAGGGGACGCTGAGGCTGTACTCTAATTTATCGAACCCCCGTTTACAAAAACAAAATAGAATACAAACATCATTATAAAATATCAACAAAACACATACATATAAAATTGTCTACATTGTTAAATAATTATAACTTCATAGGAAGCCATAGTGACCACCTGGCAGAAAGCGTCCAATATTCCCAAGCTGATCCAACAGACCTCATACACAAATAAGGAATCTTGTCCCGGAAGAGTTTTCAAGAAAAAAGGTAAGTGACTGGTCTAGCGAAGAAGAAGATAGTATAGCAGATTGATAGTACAGAGCAGGAATGAGAAAGAGCAAATGAGAAAGACAGCGACAGTGGGAATTTAAAGCACTAAATTTCCAGAAAGTGGGGATACTATTTATACTGAAACCCCCGGCACCCCAACAGGGGTTAGCCGTTAGGTAGGGTTATAACGTAACTTACATTTGTAATAATAGGTAACAGTGGGTGTGCCCCTGAGTAGTTCATTGAGCTTAATGTTCTTGTTCTTATTCCCATCACACGGAAGACCTCACTACGCTCATCCACAACAACCCCACGATTAAAGAGCGTGTCTAAACGTGGTAGCCCCCCAAAAAATGAAATAAAGGAAAACTAGCCTTCTGTGTGAGCGCTACTATGATGCTACTGCGCTTTGCCCACGCCATTGATACGTCCCCAATACGATCTTTTGAGTCATAACCACTAGTAAAATAGGCAGTTAGTTCAGTAGATGAGTAATGTGACCAACAGCCAAAGGTTACAGATGTTTCAACCGTAAGTGTTAGAAGAGTTGGTGCTGGCATCCACGCTGGCTGCGAAAACAAACAAAACGTAGTTGTTAAAAAAAGGGGGGGTGGGGGTGGGTGGCCTCTTACACTACGCCGATTCGCCAGACCTGTTTAACATTCACAATGAATGTTGCGCCCACTAAAAAAGAAGCTTCCAACAAAAAATAACTCTTTCGAAAGTATAGTTATATTTTTCAATCTATAATTTTAGTAGTTTTTGAGCCTATTAATAGCAACCGCTAACCACTTGTCAGAGTTGGAAATTATTTCTCAGGTGATGAGCCAGTTCTGAGTGGTATACCGCAAGGAAGTATTTTGGGTCCTATTCGTTTTACAATTTTTATAATTGACTTACCTGTCAAAGTATCTAGTAATTGTCGCATTTTTGCAGATAAAACTAAACTATATAATGCGACATCAAGGTGTGATAAATTACAAAAAAATATAGACAGTCTTCTGATTTGATCAGAGACCTGGCAATTGCATTTTAATGCATCATAATGTAAGGTACTCCATATGGGTAAGAAAAATCCTGGATATGACTATTTGATGACGAGAAATGACGACAAAGTGGCGATTGACTATATTAGTGAGGATAAAGATTTGAAGGTTATTTTTTATACGAACCTAAACTTTGATAAACACATAAACAATGCGATTTCCAAGGCTAATAAAATGTTCGGTACCTACGCCGAACTTTTACTTACTTGGATAGTGATACCTTAACCCGCCTGTACAAATCACATGTAAGGCCACATCTTGAGTATGCGAATGCGATTTTGTTTCCGTATCTTAAGAAGCAGTCGTCTGCCTTGGAGAGAGTACAAAGAAGAGCGACTCGGATGATTAAATCGTTGAGATACTTACCATACTCAGAGAGCTTGAGAGAATTGGATTTGCCCTCTCTGAAAGTTAGAAGATTGAGAGGTGGCCTGATCCGAACTTACAAGATTTTTAATGGGATTGACAACATCGATGTTAACACTTCGTTTCAGTTGAATACTAACTCTAGAACAAGAAATTCACAGGACAATATTCTTATAAGACCCTGCCGCACAAACAAAAGAAAATACTCATTCTCCTACAGAGTTGCGCCCGTGTGGAATAAATTGCCAGTTGATACTAAAAGAGCTAACAACCTGAACACCTTTAAAAAATCTTCTGGAAAAGGCATTTTCCATACAGGAATCCACATTTGAGTATGACGACTATTAGTCATACGAACTTAAATATTCCCCGAACAACCGCAAATGAAGCCGGACAAGTAAAAATGCCCAAAACAAAAAAAGGGAAATTCCAAATTCCGCGAGGCCTGAACAAGTCCCTCTGAACTAAACTAACTAGCCACACTCTTACGCTACAAATAGCATCTACAAAAGCCGGTAATAGGCAAACCCATATGAAAGTTTCTCGGTAAGGATTCGTTTTAGATTGGTACAATAGGTCGTACCCTACCCCAGTCACCACAGACGCACTCTTGATGCCGCGGGATTCATTCAAACCGACTGTCCGACAACCGGGCTGCTACTGAAGGGTGGCCCATAATTTGAAGTACCCGTATAGTAAAACTCCAAAAATAAAATCGCTGTAGCCGTTTTTGAAATATTGGGCAACCCGATTGCTTCAGTGACCTTGACCTTTGCGGTAGAGCAAATATGATGGGACGGGAGGTAGACCACTAACCTGGCTATGTTCCTATGATCCTATCCTATCCTATTCCCTTACTCGAAAGTCGTTGGGGCACCACAGATGATCGTTTAACCAGCGTACTCCATCTTTCTCTGAGCCCAGCTGCAGCCCTCATGGCTTCGCTCAGAGTCAAGCCAATCAATTCTCGAATGTTGTCTTTCCGCCTCTTTTTCTGTCTCTCTCTCTTCATTTGCCTCCTTGCACCGTGCCTTGCAGGATGATCTTTGCAAGGCCTGAAGCTCTGGTGGCGTGGCCATACCATCGGAGTTTTCGTTTCTTCACCACTGTGAGCATGTCATCGTGTTGTCCAATGGCTTGTGTGATGATCTATTAGGGGTTGGGAGCAGAATTGCACATCACTAAAAATGAATTTTACTATCCTATCCTATCCTATTCTGTCCCGTAACTCGGAGATCGTAGGGGCAACACAGATGATCGTTTAACCAGCGTACTCCATCTTTCCCTGTCATCAGCAACCCTGATTGTTTCGCTCAGTGTCAAACCAGTCCATTCTCGAATAGTGTCCTCCCACCTCTTTTTCGGTCTCCCTCTTCTTCTACCTCCTTGCACTGTGCCTTGCAGGATGGTCTTTGCAAGACCTGATGATGTGGTGACGTGGCCATACCATCGGAGTTTCCGTTTTTTCACCACGTGAGTAGGTCATCGTGTTGTCCAATGGCTTGTGGGATGATCTATCGGACTTCGTCGTTGGTGATGTGCTGGGTATAAGAAATGCCCAAAAGTCTTCTGTAGCACTTCATCTAAATGCTTTGTATTCTTCGTTGTAGTTTGTATGTTTCATTGAAGTTTGGTCAAAACACTTTCAGCGGTTCTTGAGATTGGGCCTCCAATCGACCGACAGAGAGGGGCCGACATCTTGGCAATTTTAATCCCCACCCCCTGACAAAGGAACGATAACAGTGTTCACAAAGAAGGGTTTACAAATTCTTTTTCTGCATGATCGGTTACGAACCTTTTTTCCCTTTTCCTATTATGCTACATATTCATGTTTGTCTGTCCCTTATTATATATAATAAAGAACAGCATAGTAAAGTGTGGAAACAAGCTGCTCTGTCTCACTTAATTCCTACGTGATAATGACTAGAATATGTACTTGCTTTCAAGCTCCAGAAAATTATTCTGGGCACTTTACCGTCTGCTTTTTTATAAACATAAATTTTTTAATGTCGTGTTTTAGGGTGCTAAAGTGTCGGGTTTCAGTGTCGGTGACGTACAACTATTGTTCTCTATCGCGTTTTAAATGACGGCGCACTTTCGATCTTTCAGAAATTAGTCCAATTGACCTTTCCAATGGGGATTTACTTCTTCTTCTTCTTCTTCTTCTTCTTCTTCTTCTGCCATTACTCCTGTTCTCGTTGTTCTTGTTCATTTTTGTATTTCCAGACTTATATCTGGAAATACCTTGAAACAGTCTGGAATCAGAACGAGCCCAATGTCTATCGGTCCTTTGAAAGCCATCTCTCAAGAACCACTAAACGGATTTTGACCAAACGTCAAAGGAACAATACGTAGATTAGTGGCATGGCTCCCGTGCCATCAAATTTGCTCAAACGCAAAGGTCAAGGTCACTGTACTCATTTTGCTGCTAAACACGTTTCGCTCAATATCTCAAAAACCGCTAGAGCGATTTTGTTTTCGGTTTGAAATGCATGTACTGTACTTCAAATCATGGGCCATCCTTCAGTAGCCTACAATCCGGTTGTCGGAAAGTCGGTCAGTCGGTATGACTTTCGTCGTTCCGAATTTCACTGTTTTGTTCAGAACACATTTCTTGGCATTATCTCAAGAATAACTTCATCAAAATTCGTCATTTTGACTTTGTGCATATTACTGCTATGCAGCATGCTGAATAATTCGTATTTGTACTTTCTCAAAGGTCAAGTCCTTGTGCTTAACCATTTTCTAAACCCGTTTTGCACTGTAGCTATGCCATACCTGTCAAGGGGTTTTCGGGTTGTGGTGTAGCAATTTAACAGAAAAACCATAGCAAATGGAGGTTTGGTGTAGCACTAATGTGAATCACGCGATTCGCAACAAAACTGGAAACTTCTGCATCCAATATAAACACACACATCCAATGTGTTTACAAATTTATTGTAAAATCTTGTTAACGCACAACACTTTAGCTATTACCATTATAATTATCATTATAAACATTTTCATGTACGTTTTTCAAAATAAAAGTGAAAATGCAAAAAAAAAAAAAAATATATATATATATATATATATATATATATATATATATATATATATATATATATATATATATATATATATATATATATATATATATATATATATATATATATATATATATATATATATATATATATATATATAACATACAGACAGAAAATAAGCTAGGCAATCATTAAAAAAAAAACCAAAAAAACAAGGGAGACAATCACTAACACAGAAAAAGCAGATGAACTTTTCCCCCCCAAACAAATTTGCTTATTCACAAAACATGGTTTACAATGCCAAGAAAAGAACTATTAGCATTGCACAAAAGCTTATACCAATTAATTTAATAAAAATATAACTAAATGGCAGCTGATATAATAGACTGAAGTTCTGAACGAACACGTGTTGCGGAAGTGCGGTGCTTTTACTTAGTGTCTTTAAACCGGACTCGACCGGAACAGACTACTTTCGCGCGAAAACCCCCTTGGTTAAATTAAAAAATATTATCGTCATTTTTGAAAAATTGCGTAGCAGCTTTGTGATACGCCGTAGCAATGGGAAAATGTTTAAAATGCGTAGCGCTACGCAAAAATCCGTAGCACTTGACAGGTATGCTATGCATTGGTTGAGTCTATTTGGATTTGCTTGCAGATAGTTCCGATCTTGACCTGTCGTTCCAAGTTCTCCTTTTGCTTCTTTAGGATAAAGCCTAGTCACAACACCGTCAAGAAAAGTAACACTTTGAAATGTTTACTTTATCGGCTATGTGTGTGAGGGTACGTTGATACATTTGAATGGCTTGCCATCTTTTTGTTCTTCTTCTTGTGGTCCTTCTTCTTCGAGTTCTTGTTCTTCTTGTTGCCCCCCCCCCCCCCCTTCTTCTTTCTTTCATTCATTTTTATGTATTTATTTCTTTCTTTTATCTGTTTTGTCTCATGAAGCTAACCAACAATTGTTTTGAACAGGATTGGATTACACTCAGGCAAAAATACACAGACACAGAAACACACACACACACACGCACACTGCTGCATGGCATCGATTTATTCATTTTATTTCCAGATTTGTCTGGAAATACTTTGAAACAGTCCGGAATCAGAACGAGCAAATTGTGGGTCGGTCTGTCCCTCCGTCTGTCTGTCCGTTGGACGCCATAGCTCAAGAACCAGTGAATGGGTTTTGACCGAACTTCATAGGAACATTACCTAGGTTAGTGGCCTGCCTGCCTGCCTCCCCTGCAATCATAATTTGCTCTACCGCAATGGTCAAGGTCACTGGAGTCATTTTGTTGATAAACACGTTTTCCTCATCTCAAAACCGGCAAATGCGATGTTGTTTTGGTATACTACCCTATCCTATCCCGTAACTCGAAGGTCGTTGGTATACGGGTACTTCAAATCATGGACCATCCTTCATTAGCAAGTTGGTTTGGGTCGATCCGTCGCTCCGAGTTTCACTTTTGTTGTTGTTGTTGTTGTTGTTGTTGTTGTTGTTGTTGTTGTTGTTGTTGTTGTTGTTCAAAACACACTTTTGGCCTTATCTCAAGAATAACTTAATAGAAAATCATTTTTGTTTTGCGCATATTTTACCTTCTGCCAAGCGTGTTAGATCAGTCGTATTATTTTGTTCTTTCTCAAAGGTCAAGGTCATTGTGTTTAGCCATTTTCTAAACTCGTTTAGCGCTGTATCTAAAAATGGGCTGAGTTGATTTTGATCCTTTGTTTGCGGGTAGTTCAGATCGTTGCCTATCATTCCATATTTTCATTTTGCCTTATTAGGATAAAATTAAAAAAGAAAGTTCACACTTTTGAATGTAGCCGAGCGGAGTATTTGACTCCCGTCTCTCGGCCACGACCTTGCGAACATTGCTCCACCCGAGCTGTTATTTTCATTTTGTCCCTCAAAAGAAGGACATAACAATATTTGCCCTGCAGGGCGGTGAACCGTGGTTGGGAGTACCGGGTTGCTGGCTACTAGTGCCATGCACTCTAACTGCAAGGCCGCTGCCACCGACCTGCATAAAATGCCTGTGGACAATGTGGTCCCGCTCGGCACCAGACGCAGCAGGCGAATGGTCAGCCGGGGAGAACAAATGTCGTGTCGCCTTGTCCTGCTAACTCAATGGCATACCTAAAGGATTCTGCAAAGCAAGGCCAGTCTAACTAAGAAAACTCAAGGTAGACAATTTCTCTCCCAAGCCTCAACCAGTCCCTTTCCGCTACATAAAAATGCTGTTTTTTCCGCTATGTTTGTGCATGTCTGAAATTACATTTGAATGCCCTGCCATCTTGCTTTAGTTTTAACATTAATTGCTAATTCAGTTTCACACAAATGGTTATTGATCTCTTTCGTTAGAGAGAACTGCCTCTGTGATAATGATGTTAAACAGTGTAAAGGGCGTCTGTGTGTGTGTGTTTCTGTCTCTGTGTGTGCGTGCGCGTGTGTGCGTGTGTGTGTGAGAGAGTTTGTATTTCTTAGTCAGGCAATCAGATGATATTTTAAACAATGAAGAATAAGATGAAAAACAAGAACAAACATGCCAAGCAAGAACCAGAAAGAAAAAAAAACCGTAGACGAAATATAATCCAAGTCAATAAGTTATACTTCGTCCTTGCTTCCCCACAACAAACAAAACCGATAGAAAACCGCAAGTAACTTATACCTTTAAAGCCAACAAAACTGTAATAGTACGAAGCAAACGTCATTAGATCGTGTGTGGTTGTCGAAGTACTTTGGTTACATTGATTAAAATAAATAAAAAATAAAAATAATAAAAGCAGACACGCCAAGAGGGATGCCGTTGGCTCAGTGGTGTAAGTGACGGCAAACGCTAGGTCTCAAACGCAACAAAAATGTGTTTATCGGCCTGTTTGGTATTTCGTTCTTTCATATTCCTTTACTCTGCAGTTGTCGGATCAGAATCACCTCAGGCAAGGTTTACTATAAAGGCCAATAAAACTAAAACAACCATTTCATTGCCGAAGCTAATTTTGTCAGAACATTGGGCTATAGAAGAAAATAGTCGAGAACTAAACAAATTTTAGTCAAATCCCATGATAGTTTCGACGGATTTGTTTCTGTTTTTAAATGTTTATTTAAAATGTCCCAGTCATAAGCGACTGTTGGCAAGTGAATTTCTATAAACTACATCTACTACATCTTTGTTTATGTTCTATAGTTTGCTTGTGTAGCCAAACAACAAAATGTGTGATGTTTCATGGATAATAAAAATTTCCAAAATCTTATCCTATACCATTCTGAGCTCGCATTATGCAATGAGAAGGTACGTGCCTCGTGGGGCCAGACTAAAGTGTGCTTCGCGCAAGACAGTCGGTATTTGTTCACTAGTAATGTCACTACAGACTTTGCTATTCGTTTCATTTCTGCAACCTATTGGCCACTGTCACTGCGCGTAGAAGAAACAAAATAGTGCAAGCGACACTAAATACATTCCGCAAGTTGTTGTGACCTAAATATGTATGTAAGTGTATTGGAAATTCGATGTTTGCAGAGAAAGTTTAATAAACAAATTTAATGGAGCGAAATATAAGTCTGATAACCCAAATACATACATGTTGTGAATTTCGACCCTTCTCAGACCAAATGGTCTGGTAAATATGTATGATGAGGGCTTTTTAGCCCAATTTTATTGTCCTTAACGCTCATGCATTCTGTTCAAGGAGATGGAATTGACAGGAACATAACTCCTTGAGGACTCAAGATACAACTATAATTATCTCCTCTGCCCTTTTTTGCTGAAACCCACAAATTACTTCAGCACCGGCCCTGAACTGAGAATAACCGTTGATGGTCACAACAGCAGCTGCTGTGGAAACAGTCAAAATTAATTAAACTGTCGTACAGTGCGAGCATCTACACGTCATGTGTGCGTCTACTGTGCCTTTTCACTTTTCGCTGTTCTGTAGAAGAAACATTAGGAAAATGGGGTTTATGGAGCTGGCAGAATAGATGTATGAGGTTTATACAAGTTCAGAGTGTACTTCAACAGGCTTAGGTATCGTATGGCGAAAATCTGGGAGTGAGCTTTCTACAGATATTACATGAAAAAGTTCGATTTTTATGTTTTTTGTTTTTTTTTTATTTTACGTTCCTTGAACCTGGTCTCTTGGTACTGATTTTTATAGACATTTTGTTTTAAATGCAGGCTATCGTTGTTGAGTTTTGTTTGGCTAAAACTTATAGTTAAGCAAATGTCCTGTTTAAACGCTTGGGTGCATGTTTACCAAACGTCTACCCCAGAATATAACTTTATAATGTGTTTTACGAGTGTTTGAAATCAGCCAGGCTGAATGTTTCAGGGCGTAGCCGTAGGTGAACTATCTATCTATATATATATATATATATATATATATATATATATAAATTGCTTAGCCGGAAGTCCATCTTCGCCTCTACTATAAAGTTTGTCCGGTATGGACGCTGATCTGGGCAGGTGCTGGGCGCTGATGATCGGCCTGTTGTGTGCTCAAAACCAGCGAAATCGTTATAGCCGACATTTCCTTACCGAACGTTTAACCGTTTCTGAGATAAATAAATAAACAAAATGTCCACAAACTGCAATAGCCTCATTCCGTGCGCTTCCATTAAAAATCAAATTGAGGTTTCAGCATGTTTTTCCATATAGACCAAAAAAATTATGGTATTTCTAGGAAGCCTCGGTAGCTTACTGAGTAAAACGTTCGCCTACCGTGCAGGGCGACCCAAGTTCAAATCTCACGCGGGCTGTTTTTTTTTTAACACTACAATATGGATATTTTTCTTTTTAATTTAGGCTTTTTACCTTTTTTTTTTACACTACAATATGGATATTTTTATTTTTAATTTAGGCTTTTTACCTTTAATTTATTATTATTATTATTATTATTATTATTATTATTATTATTATTATTATTATTATTATATCAAATTTTCTTTTAAAACCTTGGTGTTTTTTTATGATTTCTATTTGTATCATTCTATATTCAATAGTAGTAGTAGTAGTAGTAGTAGTAGTAGTAGTAGTAGTAGTAGTAGTAGTAGTAGTAGTAGTAGTAGTAGTACCAAGGATCGGGATGGGGTGGTACGTGTAGGTAAATGGGTCCTACGGGTAGGTTTAAAGGGGCATGGGTAGGCATAACGGGGATACGGGTATATATAAGGGGGTATGGCGATTTTCATCCATACCTGCGAAACGATCAACGGGGAAGTATCAAGGAGGGTACAGGTAGGTTACAAGGGGGGTACGGAAGGTATCAAGGGGGTATGGGGAGGTATCAAGTGGGTTCGGGGAGGTATCAAGGGGGTATGGTGAGGCATCATGGGGGGTGGAGAGATATCAGGGGGGGGGTATGGGGAGGTATCAAGGGGGATATGGGGAGGTATCATCGTCCAAATGAAACTCGCAGACAACAGTTGTCTCTCTGTCTACATTTTAAACAGCAACCTGTGTACCCTGGCTTGCCAGGGTACAAACCCACTAGTTTAGTATATATTAGTTTATAGTCCACTTACAGCAAAAGTCATATTCCGGTAGCAGCGCTCTCTAGCGTAATTTCGGTTGCATGGATTGAATAACAAATGGGAAATTAATCAGAGCTACTGCAATCCAGCCCTGAACCTCTGATAACGTGGATTATCTTCTCGCCGTGTCAAGGTCGCCTGAGAGGCGCCAGCCGTTGTTGACAGTGAATCGGCAGAAAACCCAATAACCATTGAAGTTTGCGTCACGGACTTTATATTTACATAGTGCCAGGGCTACCTTCTCGCCAGCCTTCTCAGGACACGACACTTTAGGTGCGAGTCAACGAGATTCGGTGCCGAGACAAGAGCCAGGAGGATCATGGGAGCTAGAACTTCACAGGCGACAAAACCTCCCGGCTTGCCAGGACCCTGAGACCCGGATTAAAGGGAGATTACTGAATTGTATGTGCAGCAGATGTCGTTTGAATCAAGTTCAGGAAGAAGCCGTCCGTTGTTGATAGTGTAGGATGCTGATAGACTTGTCCTCCTCTTGCTGGTCCCAGTTATAGGTCATTTCTAGTTCAGATAAAGCAGTAAAATATATATTACAGTCTAGTTGTGTTGCTGTTGTTGTTGTTGTTGTTGTTGTTGTTTTAAATACCATGGGTCTCTACCAAAGCATTTTGAAACTATGTGTTAGGGTGACACTTCCCCGACTAAAACTCATAAGAAGAAAACAAAATAATCTGAAAACAGTGGGCAAAATGAAAGCTAAAGTAGGAAAACAATCCACGTAACGAAAAAAATATTAGCACTTTTGAGATAACGATAAAGATAAGATAATAATAGGTCTATTACGTGCCTTTCTTCGCTTCCTAATAGCTTTGACACAGTCATGTGTATTGCATTGACTTCTTTTAACTTTTCTTTTGACCGTGAACTTAAATTTACATGTAAGCTTACACAGTATGTCTGAGAATGTTTTTATTTTGCTGTTTGGGATCTTTTTTTTATAAACGTGAACACTTGATTGTTCCACAGATTCATCATCTCACTTATTTAATGAAATAAAATTGTTTCGACGTTAGAGCAGGCAAGAAAAGAGCTGCTGTTGAGCTTCTTAAGAGACCCATTTGACTCTTAAAGTGCAGTGGACATTAAAAATTCATACATTGGTGCAAGAAATGTAAACGTTAAAAAATTAAAATTAATACAATAATTAAATAATTAATTCATTAAATGTATGTCTGTCTCTCTCGTCTCTCTCACTCACTCTCACTCTCTCTCTCTCGCTCTCTTTCTCTCTCGCTCCTCTTCCATCTTCTCTGGCCCCTACCTAATTCACCATCACCATCATCATCTCCCTTTCAAGTCCTCCAACCCTTCTTCTCCACCCAACGCACTCCAGGAAAGATGAGCCCTTGTTTCCTGACTGGGTGATTGGAGGATTGAACACGGATCAATATAGGACTCCGTGCTCCGTGTCCCCTCTCTTCTGTTCCTCCACATTTGCATATATAGCAATTGTTGCTAGCTCAGAGTGTCTGAGATGCTCACAGCTGATCGTGTCTACGAGAGGACAAACGTCAGTTCCGAGCAGACAAACCCCAACCAGATTTTGGGTACACAAACTCTTACCTTCTGCGGCTACAAATGCCACCTCCTCCGGAGACAACCCATCTTTTTAAAAAAAACTAGATTATGAGAGGACGATTACGAGAGGACGAACACACACATTACTGGTAAAATGACGTTAAAAGCTTCGGTTTATTATAAAATCTTTATAGTGTAGAAAGTTTCAACAGCTGACTCTAAACTAGATTATGAGGGAACCATTCTATAATTTATTTGTATGATTTAACAAAAACACACAATGTTGTGGGACAAACCGCTTTCACCCCTGATGGGACAAATCACCTTTAAAACACCGTATAAAAGGGCAAACCCCATTCTCAAGGTACACAGTATACTTTAATGAGTGAACACGCCAGCTTCTGGGTCAACGAAGCGACCACCTAAGAATCCACGTTTCAAATTCAGAGGGGTTATGTTTCAATTTCTGGATGACAAATCAGGTTCAGAGTGGACCAAAAAAAACCTTCCAAGTGAACAAACCAAGCTTCTGATAAAACAAAACAGCTCTTGATGGGAATCCGCGTTTTGAGATGACATATTTCAGCTTCCGATCACCAACTGTCTTCGGAGCAAACAAACCATCTTCTGGAGTCAAGGACTTAGTTTTCTGCTTCTTCTTCTTCTTCTTAATCCCCAAACAAGTGGAAAGGCTTGCTCTCTTGGTCGTATCGTGGTGTACATATCAAGAACGGTAATTATCAGTTTTGAGAGAATTTATTTTAGAAGATAGATAGATAGATAGATAGATAGATAGATAGATAGATAGATAGATAGATAGATAGATAGATAGATAGATAGATAGATAGATAGATAGATAGATAGATAGATAGATAGATAGATAGATAGATAGATAGATAGATAGATAGATAGATAGATAGATAGATAGATAGATAGATAGATAGATAGATAGATAGATAGATAGATAGATAGATAGATAGATAGATAGATAGATAGATAGATAGATAGATAGATAGATAGATAGATAGATAGATAGATAGATAGATAGATAGATAGATAGATAGATAGATAGATAGATAGATAGATAGATAGATAGATAGATAGATAGATAGATAGATAGATAGATAGATAGATAGATAGATAGATAGATAGATAGATAGATAGATAGATAGATAGATAGATAGATAGATAGATAGATAGATAGATAGATAGATAGATAGATAGATAGATAGATAGATAGATAGATAGATAGATAGATAGATAGATAGATAGATAGATAGATAGATAGATAGATAGATAGATAGATAGATAGATAGATAGATAGATAGATAGATAGATAGATAGATAGATAGATAGATAGATAGATAGATAGATAGATAGATAGATAGATAGATAGATAGATAGATAGATAGATAGATAGATAGATAGATAGATAGATAGATAGATAGATAGATAGATAGATAGATAGATAGATAGATAGATAGATAGATAGATAGATAGATAGATAGATAGATAGATAGATAGATAGATAGATAGATAGATAGATAGATAGATAGATAGATAGATAGATAGATAGATAGATAGATAGATAGATAGATAGATAGATAGATAGATAGATAGATAGATAGATAGATAGATAGATAGATAGATAGATAGATCCTGCGTGAAAATGAATACAAATATAGTAATTTTAAAATAATTGCTCCTGAAAAGTAATTTACTTCTTAATAGAAAAAAGCGAGATTGCATTGCAAATAGTTTCTTCCACGGTTTCAAATATCAGTATAGAGCGAATTCTTTGACAAAGAATCTATAAGAAGAAAATGGAAAGGAAACTTTTAATATGATCCTTTCCAATAATAAATTCAGTTGTTTTTAATTGCCTTGCTTTTAAAAAACAAAACAAAACAAAAAAAACTTTGTTATGTCTAGTATCGTGGGCAAATTATCGCCACGACAATGGTGGTGAATCATCGGGAAGCAACAGCTTTTTAGTAATGTAGACAAAGTATCTTCTTCTTCTTCTTCTTCTTCTTCTTCTTCTTTCTACTCAATTTCTACTCAATTTTATTAATTAAATTTGTTTTAAATAATAACAAAAAGGTCTATACGCAATATTGCTGTTTGGCAGTCACTCGTCAACAGTTATACATAGAAACAAATAACACAAAACAAAACGAAACAACTTTACTTTTAGCTCATACTTCTGTGACTTTTCCAATAAAAAAATTAATATTAGCTCTATATCAAATAGGCAATATTGGTGTTCGGCATCCACTCGTAAATGGTTATACATAAAAACATATCATACAAAACAAAACAAAACGAAGCAAAACAACTTTAATTTAGCTCAAATTACTGCGACTTTTGTAATTAGAAACAAAAGTAATGGTAGGTCATTGTTAAATAAATACTGTCTCCCAAGATCTCTCATCAAACAAATACATATCCCACACTTCTTGTCCATCACCACCCAATCCCTCACCCTCATCCCTCTCCCATTCCATCTCTCTCTCTCTCTTTACTCAACTATCTTTCATAAACACACAACACACACGCACAAAACATACACACACACACACACACACACACACAAAACAACACAGACATTCACAATTCCTCATCACACACACACAAATACACACCCACACCCACACACACACACACACACACACACACACACACACACACAACTTACACACTAGAAAACCAGCCAAGAACCAAAGTCTCCAACTAGACCCATTTTCACAGCCCAAAATTAACTACATTCTCCTCTGGCCTCTCGCGTTCTGCAAACACCTTGTAGCCACGGATTCCAGTTTTATTGTGGCTACTAGCTGGGATAACGAGTAGAGAAGAATTAATTAGGATAGTAATTTTTGCGGCACTCCTGTTAGTATTAGCTCCCTCTTTCACACAGTGAGAGCCTTGCAGGCAAGCTTGGTTCATCGTTGCAGAAAAACGCAGTGTGCTCGTCACTGCAGACACGCTTTCCGTAGGCTATATATAAATATTCTGTTACGGGATAAGACAACTTTCTCAACTTTTACAAGGGTAGGATAGATAAGATAATATTGATTACAAAATTTTTAATGAATTAGTCATTCATATATATACACCTATTGATTCAATGGTAGTAAGATAGTTTTTGCAATGTTAGAATTTAACGTCAAAATAGCACACGCAAACATAGTAGGCCTAATGTAATACTCATACAAACATCGCAATCCAACTCAAAATCTATTTGTACCGCGGACAATAACAGACGGAACAAGGCATTCTTGAGACACTTCCAGATTCTTAAAAATTGATTCCATGCTTTCTATAAAGATACAACCTTGACTATACATATAATTAATTTAATAACCTTCATTACATATTTCGTTTGTACTCTCATCCGAAGGGTATTCTTTACATTATTTTATTTATTTATTTATTATACTCCAGGCGCTCAACGGGGTTTGAACCACTGCCTGGATACGGGCTGCAACGTTATCGCCTGACATTTGAGTACACTGCGTACACTACTGAGCCAACTGCCCTCTGCCTGCACCCTTGCAGCGTCTATCCTATCCTATCCTATCCTATCCTATCCCGTAACTCTAAAGTCGTTGGCGCACCACATATGATCGTTTAATCAGTGTACTCCGTCTTCTTTTTCCTCAGCAACCCTTCTGGCTTCGCTAAGTGTCAAGCCAGTCCATTCTCGAATGTTGTCCTCCCACCTCTTGTTCTGTCTCCCTCTTCTTCTGCCTCCTTGCACCGTGCCTTGCAGAATGGTCTTAGCAAGGCCTGATGCTCTGGTGACGTGGCCATGGTATAGGAGTTTCCGTTTCTTCACCACTGTAAGCATGTCTTCGTGTTGTCCAATGGCTTGTATGATGATCTGTCGGACTTCGTCGTTGGTGATGTGCTGGGTATAGGAAATGCCCAGAAGTCTTCTGTCACACCTCATCTTCATGCTTTTTATTCTTCGTTGTATGATTGTCTGCTGTGAGGGTCTTTGTTTCGCACGCGTATAGGAAGATAGAGATAACAAGGGAGCGCAGCAGCCTTACCTTGGAATGTAGACTGATGGTCTTGTCTTTCGAAATGGGCTTCAACCTTGTCATGGCAGCAGTTGTCTGTGTAGCTGTGCGATCCTGGAGAGGATTTCCTGTCGGGACACATTTTCTGAGACAATGGCTCCTAAATATTTGAAGCTATGCACCGTGTAGAGGGATTGGCCTTGGACTTTGATGGCCGTGTTGATGCCATTGTTGCTGTTGGTCATCATTTTGGTCTTTTCTGCACTTATTTTCATTTCAAAGGCTCTGGATGTGGTGTCAAGTCTCTGTACCAGCTGTTCAAGTTCTTGTTCCTCTCCAGCCAATCCATCAATGTCATCCGCAAAACGGAGGTTGGAGATTGCTCTACCCCTTATGCTGACTGTCTTTTTATCTGAAAGGGCATCTGACATGATCCGCTCCAGGAAGATGTTGAAGAGTGTTGGAGAGAATAGGCATCCTTGACGCACACCAATTGTTGTTCTTTACCAGTTTCCTATGGCGCTATTGCTGAGGACTGCACTGGTAGCATTATCATACAGGCTTTTGATGACTTCAATAATGTTAGGTTATTCTTCGTCTACCATACCTTAATCATAATCGTTTCTATGAATGATCCCTTCAAGAAATAGTGTACAAGGGTATACAACTTTCAGTGGGACCTCTGCAAAACGATAGTTTTTATCACTCTGCAAACTGTAGCCTCGGGGTCTGGTAGTGTACAAGAAGATGCACGATGAAGTCATGTCTACACAAGACCGGACTCGATCAGCATAATGAAAGGCATTAGTCATAACCAACATTTTATACGATCCTTGGTCAAAGACCTAGTATCCCTGAATGGAATGTGATATTCGATGGGGTTGGTTTACGGACTACAAATGGGAAACCTAAATGGTGAATAGTTAGTTGCGCAGCAAAGTCGTAAGGGGACATCCTACTGGCGTACCAGTCGTAATGTCCAAATTAAATAAGACTGTAATGTAATGTAATATAAAGTAATGTAATGCAATGTACTGTGGAAATCAAAACACGTAATACCGTACACTAAAACCTATTGGTAAATACGTAACAGGATTTTCCGTGCAATTTGAATGAGGGGGAAAACAACGAAAATTTTAATTGAAGCGCGAAGCATCAAAAAGCAAGGAGAAGAAGAAGAAGAAGAAGAAGAAGAAGAAGAAGAAGAAGAAGAAGAAGAAGAAGAAGAAGAAGAAGAAGAAGAAGAAGAAGAAGAATTAAATAACAAGGATGTAGCGCTTCAGTTTATGATAACTGTTACGGGATACAACTAATGTCAACAAATACGCACATAAAATCTCCTTGTACAAATATGAGAACGTTGTGCTGCTTGTAACTCAACATAAAATTCTACTATTATAGTATAAACCGGCGCTCAGTTGGAAATCCCTCAAGCTAAGTTTAAAGAGAGGTAGGAGGGAGGGAGAGTGTGCAAAATAATAAAGAAACGAAATAAAGAAAGGAAAGAAAAGAAAGCAAGAAAAAAAAGATAAGATACAAGAAAAACAAGTAAGCCAGAAAGAAAATGGGGAAGAAAGAAAAGCGGAAAGAAAATCAGAAAGACCATAAACCATAAATAAAACATTAAATAATGAAAACAAATAAAAGATGAAAGAACATAACAGAAAAGATAGATTGAACGAGAGAAATGTAAGGGAGGAAAAACAAAGACAGAACGTCAGACGAAAATACAGACAGGCAAGACAACAAGACAAGACGGAAAGAAGTATAAGAAATGAAAAGAATGAAATATTACAGAAAAAAACTTAGCTAGACGAAGCAGGAAAAGACCAAAGAGGGAGACAAAAAAACTAGGAAAAAATAAGCTACTAGTAGTGCCTATTAGTAATATAATCGTAATACGCAAGTGCATAACTGGCTTCAGGGGAAGAGTTGGGAGAGAGCAGAGAGGGAGTGAGGATGAAATGTAAATGAGGGTATTTATGCGTTTGTGCCAGTGTTTTTTCATGGCTTGGTTGTGTCATGTCCTCGGCTGGGATTCATGATGATTACACTGATTGTGAAGGCTTGCTTGCCGCTTCTATATTGGAGCAGGACAAACAGACCAACAGAGAAAGAACTCTGATAGTCCGGTATGAGAGAGAGGGCGAGAGAAAGAGAAAGAAAGATAGGGAGAGAGGGAAAGGGGAGTGGGGAGGAGGGGAGAGAGAGTAGGAGATTTTGGCCAACAAGGGGCTTAACCGAGGATAGAAACATGATGATGAGGAGGAGGAGGAGGAGGAAGAGGAGGAGAAGGAGGTGGATCATGATCGTGATGATGAGGAGGAGGAGGTGGATCATGATGGTGATGATGAGGAGGATGAGGAGAACATGATGATGATCATGATGATGATGATGATGAGGAGGAGGAGGATCATGATCGTGAAAATGATGAGGAGGAGGAGGAGAACATGATGATGATCATGATGATGAGGAGGAGGTTTCCGACCTGTATAGTGCAGTTCTTCACAGACGTGCAGGTGCGCGAACAAGAAGAAATAAAATACAGGAAAGTGAGGGTTTTTTTGTTTTGCGTTTTGTTTAAATATAACAGATAACAAAATACTGTACTGTTGGGTTGTTGTTTTTTTTACATTAAAAAAATAACAAAATACTGTACTGTTTTTGTTACATTAAACAGATAACAAAGTACTGTACTGGTTGTTGTTTTTTACATTAAACAGACCACAAAATACTGTACTAATTGTTATTGTTTTTACATGAAATAGATAACAAAATACTGTACTAATTGTTGTTTCTTACATTAAACAGATAGCTAAATACTGTACTGGTGGGTGTTTTTTTCAATATTGAACAAACAACAAAATACTGTACTGGTTTGTTTTTTTAACATTAAGCATATAACAAAATATTGTACATGTACAGATAGATAGTGAGGAAGCTTTAAAAAAATCAACACCCCAATGTATGCAAAGAAGAAAGCGCATGCAGAGAAAGATCTTGGACAAAAAGAGAATGAGTTCAGAGGAAGGAGGGAAAAAAGCATGGAAAACAAAGAAAAGCAAATGGGCGGATATGAGAAAGTTTAAAAGAAGTTTGAAAAAAGAAAATACCCCCACGAAGGAATTAAAGAGAACGAAATTTATCAAGATGGTTTTAACGTAACCCTGAAACAAGGAGCAAAGCGCCCTTACTTTCTCGGATGAGAGTATAAACTAAGGTCTAGTCTGTGCACGCAAGTATTTCATCGCACGTACTTAAAGATCCTGACGCTTATGTCTTAGACTACATAAATACACCCAGCAAAGGGAGAGAGAGAGAGAGAGAGAGAGAGAGAGAGAGAGAGAGAGAGAGAGAGAGAGACAGAGACAGAGAGAGAGACAGACAGACAGACAGACAGACAGACAGAGAGAAGGCCTGGAGTTGGTGGCCAAAAGTGGGCTAGACCGAGGATGGATGAATGATGATGACGATGATGATAATGATAATGATGATGAGGAGGAGGAGGGTGATGATGATGATGAGAATAATGATGATGAAGATGATAATGATGATGACGATGAGGAGAAGTAGGAGGATTCTGACTTGTATAGCGCCGTTCTTTACAGAAGTCAAGGTGATTGAGAAGAAATAAAATAAAGGAAAGTGAGGGTTTTTTTTCTTCTTTTTTTTCTCCATTAAACAGATAACAAAATACTGTGCTGTTGTGTTTTTTAACATAGTTAGAAATGCAAAAAATCAACACCTCAATGTATGCAAAGAAGAAAGAGCATGCAGTGGGCAGAAAAGGGAAAGAACTTGGACAAAAAAGAGAACGAATTCAGATGAAGGAGGGAAAAAAGCAGGGACAACAAAGAAAAGCAAGCGGGCGGATATGAGAAAGTATAAAAAGAAGTTTGAAAAAAGAAAATACCCTCACGAAGGAAGTAAAGAGAACGAAATTTATCAAGATGGGTTTAACGTGACCCTGAGACAAGGGGCAAAGCACCCCTACTTTTTTCGGATGAGAGTATAAACTAAGGTCTAGTCTGTGCACGCATTACATCGCACGGACTTATGTCCTAGACTACATAAATACACCCAGAAAGCACTAGGTGACTCATAGCCGTATCTCAGTGGTAGAGCGTTTGCCTGGCACACCGACCCAGGTTCGAATCCTGCGGTGGGCAATGTAGTGTTTGAGGTGGAGGGAAAATGCACTGACAGAACAAATGTAACAAATAACGCAACTCGTGTGCTGATGGTTCTGTGATGTATTCTCGCTGATGAGCAGAATAGGAGAGTGAACGTTACAAAATCGTTGCTTTTAAAGCATGCTGGGTAAAAGCATAAATACTGAAATCTCGTAAGACAAGAACCGGAAATATAATAGTTTTACTTTCGATTTCATGGCCATTACAGGCAAGATCAAAGTGACCCCTTTTCGCTGTACATCTTAGTAGTATGATTGTTCTGGTGGTTCAGTGTTGATTGTGGTCCCTATCCTCCTACTTCGCTGGAATGGTAATCCTCGTCTGCCGTATCACCATTGTTGGGAGTGGTCTTTAAACTTCAATGTTCATTCAAGCACTAGGTATACCCTCATACCCGGGAGGATTGTGCTCAGTTATCTGGGCGTGAGACGACGCAACCAAAAGG
>CM072511.1:90252079-90272079 GCA_036898135.1 Oncomelania hupensis | reverse complement strand
TGGTAGAGAATGATAAAAATCAAGATCTTTTATATTTTTTGTTTGGTGAATGTGAATGTGATGCTCTAGTATCTTTAAAAGTGTATATAGCAGATTACATTACATTACATTACATAATTGTTGCTTTAGGTCCAGCGGACTCTTCCGAGCCAAATCAGGACCGGACAACCCCCAATCCGCATAAAAGATCTGCTGAAACAACCCTAGTGGGAAAATTGAATGCCCTCCACCAGCCAGTCACTTTACAATAAAGACATCCCATGCAGGGGACGCTGAGGCTGCACTCTAATTTATCGAACCCCCGTTTACAAAAACAAAATAGAATACAAACATCATTATAAATTATCAACAAAACATATACATATAAAATGCCTACATTGCTAAATAATAACATCATAGGAAGCCCTAGTGACCACCTGGCAGAAAGCGCCCAATATTCCCAAGCTGGTCCAACAGACCTCATACACAAACAAGGAGTCTTGTCCCGGAAGAGTTTTCAAGAAAAAAGGTAGGTAACTGGTCTAGCGAAGAAGAAGATAGTATAGCAGATTGATAGAACAGAGCAGGACTGAGAAAGAGCAAATGAGAAAGACAGCGACAGTGGGAATTTAAAGCACTAAATTTCCAGAAAGTGGGGATACTATTTATACTGAAACCCCCGGCACCCCAACGGGGGTATACAGCAGATATATTGGCCGATATTTATTAAGATCAAAACTGACATCTTTTTTTAGGAAGGGAAATAACCTTAGCTTGTTTCCATGTGGTTGGAATTTTATTTTTAATACCGCATAAGTTGAAGATGTAAAACATGCAATTCACAATAGAAGGCAAAATAAGTTTCAAGAGCTATTATTACTAATTTCATCAGGACATGCCAACCTTTTATTTGTAAGTTTTGATATATATTTCAAAACTTCATTTACGATAGTGGTGGTATTCTAAAAGGTAAAGAGTTACCTGTTCTTTGCTTACAAAATGTAGTGAGACAATCTGAACATGTGAATGTTTTGAGCAATCCGATTTCAGTACAGAAGTGGCGACTGAAAGAAAATGGTTACTGAAGGCACCAGCAGATAAATTGGATGGAATTTCATGATGATTTGAAGATGAGCCCTTAATAAAAGATTTTAGGGCATGTCACAGTTGAGAAACGTCTCTGTTATTTGTTATTAGTTCATTAAAATAATTCTTTTGGAGTCACGCACCATGTTTTTGAATTTATTACAATATTTGTTTTATACTCTTGAAGCTGTTTAGCATGTTTAAGTTTGTCTTGCATTGCTTCTTTAATATCAGGAGTCAGCCATTGTGTGAGCTTGGTATGGTTTATTCTTGTCTTTTTCATTGGCGCATGTCTGTTAAGTGTAGATAAATAGATGCTATACCAACTTTCAAGTGCACTATTAGAGTCATTATGACTATAAACGTCGTCAAATCATGCCTCAAACAGGTCCATACGAAAGGCTCCATGACCAAAGCGTTTGAAGGACCTGTATGTTATATGAGTGTGACCTTTAGATAGAGTATGTGTGCGAGAGACACACCACCCAAACAGGCATACACCCACTTGCTAAGAGAGAGACAGACAGACAGACAGACAGACAAAGACAGACAGAGACAAAAACAGAGACAGACAGAACGACATAGAGACAGAGACAGAGAGACACATACCACACAAAGACAAGCACAACCTCTATCAAATAAGTCTAATTTACACACACAAAACAACCATCATTCTAATTCATGCTTAGCATATATTATATACAAAATACATACCTGATACGACGGACATGAATATGAAGCAAGGCGGTATGCCGTAATGGAGTATCATGTTGAACTGATGCATGAAGAACTGCGACCGTCACACCATCTATCTGACAGAGTTCTTCCAGCTTGTATACTGCAGATTTTGAGCGTTCTTTCCAGCTTACATTCCGAAGCTTTAAAGCTTTAGTAGAAAACCCTCAAGATGTTACGCGATCCTACAATTACAGTTTCATGATATGGAAGATAGAGGATTTGAAGTTCAACAATTCAAGTCCACAGTTTTTTTAACAAATAACATGTTTATTATTCAAAATATTTTGTGTGGTGGGTTTTGCTTTAAGTTTACAGTTCCAAACGTCAGAACGCAACTTTTACAACCGGATCTACTCATATCACAGATGAAAATGTTCTTTATTTTTTAAATAACTCTGAGGTCAAAATAAACACTGGGCAAAAACTTGCTTCGTTTACACTACGGGATGACTACTATTTGCTTATAAATATATTGATACATTGTGTGTGTGTGGGGGGGTGTATGTGCGTGCGTGTGTGTGTGTGTGTGTGTGTGTGGGTGGGTGGGTGGGTGGGTGGGTGTGTGGGTGTGTATATATATGTGTGTAATGTTTGAAGTTTTAATCTGAACGTCCTGGCCGAGCGCTCAAAGGGTCGTATGCGCATTACCTCTCATAGATTACAGCCACTCGTAACTTGTTTAAGATCCTGCATTCAACTTGTGCATTTTTACCAGGCTTCATTCATACTATTCGACTTTGCTCCCACTAAACAGTAAATACATACTCAATCTCCTTATGTAGGAGTTGTTTACTCAGTGCCTTGAAACCATTTTCTCCATTTTTAAAAAAGCTGGCGAAGCCATTCAAATGTGTTTCCAGACACTTACATATAGCTGAAAACTATCATTTTCAAAAGTGTACATTTTTTGTGAATGCCGTTCTCCCTCGGTTTTATCCACAGGCGCTTGTATCAGGACACGCGAGCGCCTATGCCTGTGACGCGTCTCCCTTTGGTTAGCTATACGCGTCTCCCTTTGGTTATCTATTATAGATAACCAAAGGGAGACGCGTCACAGGCATAGGCGCTAGCGTGTCCTGATACAAGCGCCTGTGGTTTTATCCTATAGTAGAAAATTGTAAACTTTGAACAATTCGCCACTAACTGAACTACCTGCAACCTAACATTTGTAGTTTTACAAATGTGTTCGGTCAATATTAAGGCACAGCGTAAAACCGTTTAAAAAAATGTTGGGCTTGCGCGACCTTGGTGGCCTTTGAGAAAGTGCAAATATGAATGGTATAAAAGCTAAGCAGTAATTGAAGTATCTAAACAGTACCCAAAAAATCGGTCAAATAGTTCTTGAGATAATGCAAAACACGTGTTTTGGACAGAAAAGTGAATAATAACACGATCAGAGACAGACACATAATTTGATGTTTCAAAATGTCAGATTGTATGTATGTCTTTCACACTTTATTCATCATTACTTCCAGAACTAGCTGTCATCTTTTCACTAGCATAATCTTACTTTTGTGTGTGTGAACAAACAAGAAAATGGATGGCAGAGATTGAATTCTGTGAATCGCGGAGTCATTACATTTTAAATAAATAAATAAATAAATAATTTAAACGTCATTTCTAGCCATTTCCCCAAAAAAATAAAAATAAATAAATAAATACTGAAACACAATTTTTTGGTAATTTAACAACAAGCTGGAACATGCATTTTCTCAAAACTGGTGAAATCCAACCCAATATTTCTTTTTTATAATGCATATTTCCGTTGTGACAAAAACAGCTGACACTGCTTGAAATTTTACCTGAGGCTAAACGATTTTGAGAACATCCGTCTTGTCTGCTTCAGCTTCAAAATCAACTTCTTCTACTTCTTCTTCTTCTTCTTCTTCTTTTCTTCTTCTCTATTGTAGAAAACAAAGTGTGGGTATTGTTGTTGTTGTTTTTGTTGCAAAATAGATTAAAATCAATTATTGTGTACGCTAACTTCAAAATCCTAAAAATTAAAGGAACAGAAAGGAAACTCGAATATGTTGCTTTTTCTTTAATCCAAGACGTCTAGACTCTCTTTTAAATTATGTGTGTGCGTGTGTGGGTAGGTGTGTGTGTGTGTGTCTGTGTGTGTGCAATAAAAAATAGACTACAAATAAATAAACTAAAATTTAAAAAAAATTATAAAAATTGATGAAACCACATTGCATTTAATAGACTGAATCGAAATCAAAACAAACAAATAAAAACCAAAGCACACTAAAATAAAACATAAAACAAATTTAAATAAAATAAAATAAAATAAACGGAACTTGAGTGGACCGATAGGAGAGAATGCTACACTTTGACATTCGCTATCCGGGGCTTTTCTTACCACAATGCTTTTCAATGTTATGTTTTTTTAATAAAATAAAATAAAGTAAACAATTCAATACTACATGTGTGCTAAAAATGTACTTTCTTATGCAAAATAACACTATTTAACCTTTATCTGAATAAAAACATTTTGAAGGAAAAAAATACAAAGTAAACAAAACCAAATCAATAAAAACACTAAGTAAAACCTAATTTATTTACATTTTATTTTTTTTAAATTTTATTTCATTTAAATGTGAACACGAAAACTAAGACAAGGAATAAAATCTTATCAAAACGTGTTGCCCTTAATCCTCAGTTTTGAAAACTGTTCACAAAATATTTTCGGCAAAAATACAGGTTTTTAAGTAAATTATTAGATTTTTGGATTATTAATTCAAACTCACAGACTCTATTAAAGCTTTCGATTTGAATAAATAAAATAAACAATTAGGTTAAGAGCTTTATCTTTTCATACATTATATTAAACCCGTATCAAATAAAACCGAAGACTAACTAAAATTACAATTTATAAATGCGTGCTCCTTGTTTGCTTCTTCTTTTTTTCTGCGTTGTTAATTTCCGTCACTTCGAATAAACATAACTTATATACAAGACATGGGATTAAACTGCATTTTTATGTTCCCAAAACTTATTTTCATTTGATGATTTTATAATAAGCATCTGCTCGTTCTAGTTTAAGGTATTTCTGTTAACGTGGAATGTCTAAATACACGCCTTCCCCCATCACCCCCAACTCCAGCCTATGCCCCTGAACTCATATCCCCACCCTCTCCTTCCACCCCATCCACTCAGCTGTTAACTTAATTGCACTTCAACTCCATTCCCGTTAATCACCCAACTGTAGGTTAAATATGACACATGTGAGAGTATGGCTATTAAGGCTGGCCTACTTAATAACATGCTGACTGGCGGACAAATAAATAAACAAACAAACAAGCACATTAATTAATTAATTAATTAATTAATTTCAGTGGACTACTTTTCGGATTGTTTTAGGACTAAAGTCTGGCTTGTTACAATGTATCGTCTAAACAGTCCACGAAAAACAGCCACCATTGTCACATTAAACTAAGTGAATATATCTCTGAATCACTAAATTCAACAAAGTAGGCTTAACTTCAAAGCGATAGTATGCACAAAACATAAATCTTTAGGATAAAAGAGCTGATTTCTAAAAACGTCTGCCAAAGAAAGAAAAAACAGCGGCAGTGAAACCTTAAAGTTGAATCAGTGGATTTTCTATGTCCAGCTCCAAAGAATCGCAGGATTAAAACATGTTTCATTTATGAACAAAATCTGTGTTCAGTAAATTCACAATGCAGCCCAATGAAAAACGTTAGCTTTGTACAACAAACCATGAACAGCGAATAAGCTATATATATAGATTTTGTAAGTACACTCGTTATTAAGCGAAAGATTGTTGTGAGAGTGTGTGTTATGTGTATTATGTGGTAGATATGTGAGTGGAGTGTGGGAGGGTGTGTGTGTGTATGTATGTATGTATGTGTTTGTGTGTTTAAAAGTGGGAGTGAACGTGTATGTGTGCGGGTTTAGGTGTGGGTTTGTGTCGTGTGTACGATGTGCTGAGTGTGCTTTGTATAAATGTGAATTATGTTTTGTGTGTGTATTGTTTGTGCGTACTGTTGTTGTGTTTGTGGAAGTGGGGGTTAATTCGCATCTAGGAGTCTACTTATATAAATGAATAAATAAATAAAAATAAATAAATAAATAAATAAATAATGTTAAAACATAAATTTTAAAAAATAATAGAATAAATAAAATACATAAATATATAGAGTCCAAATAATGTTTGCATTAAAACACACTGTAAACCGATCAGTATCTTGGCAAAACTGCTTTAGAGTTGTCAAGACCCGATCTGTCACTACACCCAAACCACGCTACAAACACACAAAAGCAATGGATGATGATGATGTATAGTCTGAGCAAATCCTCTCTACGCACACAAAGGAGCTCATCTCTTAAAGGTCCTTCTTACTTGTCAGCGTCCTTAAAGTGGGTGGAATCCACACAAAAATCGAAGAACAGAAGAAAACTTTAACATTGTTATAGAGGGCTCCTGGAAACTTCTGTTACTTTTTTCCTCTTATGCTCAAAGTTTTCTTACACTGTAGAACACAAAGGTTCAGACGCCCAAGAGAAGACAGCCTCAGACGTCGAAGAAGAAAGCCCCCAAAACTTCACCCGCATCCTCTCCGAAAAAGAAATCTGTCATATTAATTCTTAATAGTAGGTATTTTCTCACCAAAGGCTTTTTCATTTCCTTCTCCACCCCCCCCCCCCTTGCCTGTCACCATTATCAGTTAAGAAGACTTTAACTTACATGTGGCTTAAAAAAAAAAACCTCACTTTTTATGCGTAGGCCTACCTGTATATTTGATAAAAGCTATAGATCTATATACACAAACACGGCAACGTCTTTGCTAAGATCACTTCATAAGACAAACGAATTCCTGTTCGAATGTTGGCGATTTCCTAACTTTAGCTGGTTGTACCTTCGACAAAGCAATTGTGTTGGAAATTTGATACAACTTACACCTTTTTTCTGTCTGAAAATGAAAGAGCACCATGTTAGTAAATAAACTTACACGATTAAAGATCCTCCACTGAAGTGAAGAAAGTCTTAAAAGCTTTGCAAGACGGAACTACGAGACATCACAGTCGTCACCGACTATCAGTATCGAACTTTGTCTATTGGGCTGTCACAGCCAATTCTCACTCCCCCCTGATGTTTGGCGCCGGGGACCCACAAGCGCGAGCGGAATGAACGTGCTGTGAAGTCGTAGCGCACGCTGGTTGCGAGTGAGTCTCGTGAAGTGTCGCGCGCAAACGAGAGGGCAAGCGAGAAATTGAGACTCGATCGATGCAGGAACTTCGGACTAGGCCTTCTCATTAGTTCTAGCGTGTCTGTCGCCGGAAATTTTGTCTGGAGGATCGTGACCCTGGGTACCGTGTGGGGAACGGAGATGTCGTCTGCTATATGTGGGTAACGGGATACGTTGTCTGACACCGGCCTGGCTTTCTTGTTTATGGAAGGAAGGCCCATCAACGTCACACGCGACGCCTGGTGTGATGTATCCTCTTCAGGGCTACAATCATATATATGGATACATTTAGCACCCATTCTGCTATTTTACCTGCACCTCGATCCCATGTTACTTTTATCTGACGTTCTCCTCCCTGTGTTCAGGCCTCCCTGCTAGACATTATGTCAGGCCTCATCCTCATTTGTGTTGTTTGGATTTCCCTGTTTGTTGCGTGTGACAGGCAGCCAGGCAAAATGGATCAATGTCAATTCAGGCAAGAGAATAAACTTCGATCTCACCATCTTGCCACCATCCGTTAATCTACAGTTTACAACAACAACAACAACAACCTTTTGGGGGGTAGACATCTATATGCTTCCGTAGTGTCAAAGAAACAGTCACGTTTTGTCCTCAACATGAATACCTACGAGAAGATCTAAATCTCATCAAAGTCTATATGAAATTGCAGACAATAGCCTGTAAATTAAATGACTTTTTAACCTTTAACATTGATGCTGTGTGAAGGTTGGGGTTCATTTTTTACGTCAAGGTTCTTCAATTTTTTTAATGCTTATTTTTTTTGGTCACCCGTTATAATGGGTCGTTTAACTTCGTTCTCAGGCAAAGCAAAATATACGTAGTAGTGAATTAGAACGAACCAAGCTAGCGAGTAAAAGTACCACCAACTGATAAAACAATACAACAAACAACCGCTGCCCTGGCAAGGTTGAAGCCCATTTGAAAAGATAGGACCATCAGCCTACATTCCAAGATAAGGCTGCTGCGCTCCCTTGGCATCTCCATCTTCCTATACGCTTGCGAAACATGGACCCTCACCGCAGGTATACCACGAAGAATACAAAGCATGGAGGTGAGGCAGTTCCTATACCCAGCACATCACCAACGACGACGAAGTCCGACAGACCATCACACAAGCCATTGGACAACACGATGACATGCTCACAGTGGTGAAGAAACGGAAACTCCGATAGTACGGTCACGTCACCAGATCATCAGGCCTTGCAAGAGGTGGGAGGACAACATTCGAGAATGAACTGGCTTGACACTAAGTGAAGCCATCAGTGTTGCTGAGGACAGAGAAAGATGGAGTACCCTGTTAAACGATCATCTGTGGTGCCCCAATGACTTCCGAGTTACGGGATAGGATAGGATTTGAACTAATAAAGCAAAACAACACCAAACAAACAACAACAAAATATGTTTCTGGTCAGTAAAAAGTCTTTGTGTGTGTGGGGGGAGGGGGGTGGGAAGGGAAGGAGCGGACAAGTGGGATGTTGTTTTTTTTTCGTTTTGGTTTGTTTTGGTTTTAATAGATAATATGAAAATGTGTTTCCCGTAAAGGCAAAATCGAGTTGCATCTTCAGCGAAAGCGTGGCAACTGCAGTGCAGCGCCAACCAGGATTAATGAGAATATGATGTAGTGTTTGCAGGGTGTGTTTGTGTACCTAGCACATTATGTGGTCTTCTTTTTCCCTGTTTTGGTAGATCTACTAGATGATATTTTTTTAGCCCCATAGCTGTAATTATGAAGAGGCAGAAAACCTACGGAATTTATTGATTAAAAACATATATATACCTTAAAAAGATTTTTTTTTGGGGGGTAAGCTAATTTTTAGTGTGGCAACACTCGCTGTGAATGTTGAAAGGATTTGTAGCGGTAAAGTGGAGTAAAGCAGATCTCTGATCTTTCGTGGAGGTTCCGAACCTTTCCTTTTCCAGGTTCTTATATCCCAAACCTAGGTTCCTGAATTTTTTTACTTCAAAAGGTTCAGGAACCTAGGTTTGGGATATAAAAACCTCGAAAATAAGGTTCGTGAACCTCCAATAACCTTCCAATTAAGACAGACCATTGAATGATTGATTGATTGATTATGACGAACAGTGGTTTGTATCTGAGTGGGGAGTAGTCGAGTTTCTGGCCATAAACTTTACTTTGGTGATACAATTCTCAACTTTCCCCTTGTTTGTTTTGAAAGATATTTCAAATATTTTGTACATTTTTGTTTGGTTAGATGACGCACACGCACACGCACGTGCACGCGAAGACTCATACTCATACACCGATACAAAGAGAGAGAGAGAGAGACAGAGAGAGAGAGAGAGAGAGAGAGAGAGAGAACACGTGCACACACACACACACACAAACACACAACAACACACTCCTAAACATACATGCCCACATACCATACTATACTATACTATACTATACTATACTATACTATGTACACCATGACTGGCTACAAAACAGCAAAGTTCGAAGTCTGTACATTTCCTTTTGTCCCTTGGTGATATTTTGTCATTCCGTGGAGATGTTATCTGAAGCTTGTGGGCTTTTCAACATAATTCGCTGCTGCACGTGATACAGTCGTCTTGTCATCAAATTCTTCATTACTCACTACTGTGTTCAATATGATCTACTTGTTTGCGTCTATTGTTTTTATTAGTCTGTCAGATTCCGTCGGCCGCGATCATGTCTGGCGATAATATAGCCTACGTCGTTAGTATTTTACGTGTTTCGTTTTAGTCTTTGTGTGTGGATTTTAGACCAATAACCCAAATAATTTCTAGTAGTGAGCTTCGGCAAGGGACTTGAGTTTTTAAATAATAAGTAGGGTGAGCTAATTTAATAACAAGTCGCCAATTTTGTTTTGGCTTTTATCGCGAAACCGACGAAGGCTGCTACGGGTGTTTTCTAGGTAAGTGATTTTTGAGGTATTTAATTATTCCTTGTGTTGGTTGTTAATAGGATGTCGAGTCTTCTTTTTTTCCCTCGCCTCTCTCCACCCCACATCGTAGGGCTACCTTCGTAACTAATTTTATTAATAGAATTACTGGTAATTGTGACGTTAATAATAATAATAATAATAATAATAATAATAATAATAATAATAATAATAATAATAATAATAATAATAATAATAATAATAATAATAATAATAATAATAATAATAATAATGATGATAACGATGACTATGTTGACGGTTGTTGTGATGGCTGCTGGTGTCGCATGTTGTGGTAGTGGTGTAGTTCTGACTTGGATTGACGCTTTCGATGATAATAGTATTGGTGGTAACATGCAATGATAGTGATGGTGATGATGGTTGATTGTGTGAGGAGGAGGAGGAGGAGGAGGGTGGTGGTGGTGGTGCGTTAATGATACTTGTTTCCAACGCTGTATATAATAGTATTTAGTCCATGCCAATTTGCAAGCCCCCACCCCACCTCACCCTCCACCTCCGCTCCACCCCCTCCCACCCTTACCCCCACCTCACTCCCACCTACCCATACCCCCGTGTTTGTTTTATGCTAAATGTATTTATCAGGGCCTAAATTATCTATGAATCTCGCGTGCTGACATATTATTTCAGATCCAAACTGAAGTCGGGCTGCTGAGCCTCGGGGGGTTTACTGGTCATCTGATAAACACAACTTCAATTTGCCTGGCAAGAAAGTGGACCGAGATATTCCCGCTGGGTCAGTCTCAGGTGTTGTCACAAGTTTCTCTGCCACTATGCTGACAATGGCGCCAACGGCAGCAGTCACGATGACAAGATCGTCTACCCCCATTAGCGACGGCCTGCGCATTCCATGTCGGTCCGAAGCTTGCGAGCCTATAGCGACACTGGACAAGGCAGTAAACACATCAGGAACAGTCGTGATCTGCAAGTCCAGTGTAACGGCCGGAACGGCCACGACATTTTGTGTTCAGAAATCGACCACACCTACAGAGAAAACTGGAGTTTCAACATTCTCTACAGCAGGACGGGTAGTTCATAGTAGTCTGGGTTATCCGAAGACCACGCCGCAAAAGATTTTTTTGGGCCGAAGCGTCAATGCCCTGGCACGATCTTCTCCCGATGGAACCGAGTTCGCATCACCAGCGTATAGGAGCAAGAGCAATCAACTTCTTGCGGCTTCATACAAGAAATTATGGATTTCTAACTGCGGACGCACGATTGCAGATAGATATTCTCCAAAGGCCTACAGCAGAGCGACGACGTCAGATAGAGGCGGCAGACATAAGTCAACAGCCATCCAGTCGTCGACCAAACTCGGAGTCGACTGCAGCAGTTACAGGTATGATTTTAAAAAAAAATTTTAAAGCAGGTAACCTTGCTGGAATTGTAAGTCTGTAAATAAATTGCGTTCATTTTGACTACCCCCGTTGGGGTGCCGGGGGTTTCAGTATAAATAGTATCCCCACTTTCTGGAAATTTAGTGCTTTAAATTCCCACTGTAGCTGTCTTTCTCATTTGCTCTTTCTCAGTCCTGCTCTGTTCTATCAATCTGCTATACTATCTTCTTCTTCGCTAGACCAGTCACCTACCTTTTTTCTTGAAAACTCTTCCGGGACAAGACTCCTTGTTTGTGTATGAGGTCTGTTGGATCAGCTTGGGAATATTGGACGCTTTCTGCCAGGTGGTCACTAGGGCTTCCTATGATGTTATTATTTAGCAATGTAGGCATTTTATATGTATATGTTTTGTTGATAATTTATAATGATGTTTGTATTCTATTTTGTTTTTGTAAACGGGGGTTCGATAAATTAGAGTGCAGCCTCAGCGTTCCCTGCGTGGGATGTCTTTATTGTAAAGTGACTGGCTGGTGGAGGGCATTCAGTTTTCCCACTAGGGTTGTTTCAGCAGATCTTTTATGCGGATTGGGGGGTGTCCGGTCCTGATTTGGCTCGGAAGAGTCCGCTGGACCTAAAGCAACAATTATGTAATGTAATGTAATTCATTTTGACTGTTGGTAGTCAGCTTTGTACAGAAGTGTTGGATAGGTTTCTAAAATCAGAATCTTGATAGAAATTGTGATGTCTCCTCAAACAGGGGAATAGCTTGCTGAAACTTCCCCAAAACAAAAAAACGCCTAATAGTGCAATATTTTATATTAGCTGACACTTTCGAAACAAAGCCAATATTAGTGTTCCAATGCACGTGGTTTTAAAGACATCGTTTTAATAAGGGACAATATCTTTTACACTCCAAGTAAATAAACAGGGAGCTGCCCTTTGGTAATCATGTCAGTCCATGGCCATGAGATATACTAAACATAGAGATACCTGCCTCTGTAGACGTCTTTGCCTCGTTCATTTTGAAAACTATTAGTCTTTGTGTCGCGCTTTGTTTTCACATAAGGTGTAACTATGTATTGAATTCATAGATGTCAGCTTCTTCGCATGGCCTTGTGATTTGTGGGAACAAAATTCTTTGTGTAGGTGTGGTGTGCCTCATGAGACCCGGACTCATCGTCACGAGAAGCAGACTGAGCATCACCTGCACCTGTACAATCTGTACTCCAGGCGAAAGATTCGAGATGTCATCAGGCAGCTGAGGACGACGGTGAAGAAAGCGGCCTACGACCGTCACCAGAAGAAGATGAAGGAGATCAACACCACGGCAGAAATCCTTGTGAAGGACTTGGAGAAGGCCGAGCGAGCGACCAGGCGAATCAGTCACAATCGTTTGGCTACTAGAAAAGGCATCCTCAAGGTAAAGACCTCGGATGAAGAAAACATGGATAACATTTCCGCAACGCCCTCCTTACCTAATGAAGCCGCTGGTGCTGATGCTGTTTCATTTAGCGCTAGTTCGCTTGAGCCGAAACAAGTAAGGCTCCAAAATTATATTCACGACGACGCCGAAGGCGAGAAGCGAGATGTTAACAATAACATCATTAAAATTGGGTATTTTAACAAAACTACAGAGGAATCTTTCGAAAAAATGTCCATAACCAAGAAAAACCCGATTGATGAGTCTGCTTCGGAGAACATCAAAGAGGAAAGCTCGCACGCAGTTGAGAAACCTGCAAACACGTTAATAGAGGCTGTTACAATTTCGCAGGCTGTGCCAATCAAAATCTTTGCATACAAGAAGGGGGATGATGTGCTTTTAGCGGTAGATCTACCTGAGCGACAGGAGAACAGAGTCGTTCAACACGGGATCGTCACACCGCGATCACCACCTCCACTTGTGGGAAGGACTTTGCCAGGTAGAAGGGTCAGGTTTGCTCCCATCCTTGAAGAAGACTTCTGAAGAGCACAATCATTTCTGCACTGACCATTTATCACAGTCCATATCTTGAGGACGCTAAGCTCACTAACGACAGTGTTAAGTTGCCTGATTGTTAAATAATTACTGCGACCAACATGCATATTTTGTGTAGTCTGCTATGAACGCAAAATTTGGTGTCGAAAGTTTTGTTTTATGGTGATTGAGAGACTGTCTGCTTAAGACTAAAAAAGAAAAGGCAAACAGTTCACCTGTTCCTCTCACCCACCCTTATTTTAGACAAAAGCAAGGAAGGTTGGTGTGTGGGCAGGTACCCAGCGGTGTCTTGTTTCCAGGAAGTAAGCTTACATGATATCGCAGATTAAATTGCAATTTTAGGTGATGTTCAGGAGTTGTATTGTAGATTGTCAAAACAATATTATGCCCTACAAGTCTATCGATTGTCAAAGGAATATGTCCTACTCCAAGATGTCTGTTTGTTTAATTTGAAATATACACTCCCTGCAGTGTGAAATCTTGAAAATCTTGAAATACAAATATGTTTGCTCTGTAACATTGATGCTACCCGGTCCGTATTGGATGGTATGCATGTGTGTTTATAAGAATAAAAGCACTGTTGTTGTTTTTTATTAGTGTATTAACAAACAATAATGCAAAACATCCAGCATGAAATTTATTCCTTTGTTTAAAAAAATCCGACACCTAAAAACCACCCCGTCTTGTGCGTCAGTAGGGGTCCGACTGTATGAGATAACAAGAGAAACTGTAACCTGTACACTGAACCTGTAATTTTCTGTATTAATGCGGATTGGTATAAGAACATATCGTCACAGTAAACTTATGTATACTTCAGAGACTCGTTAATTTATCTGAATTGGAACCTGAATCTTAAATACTAATTTAGAATCGTATCATATTGTTTGGGTTTGTTGTGGTTTGTATGTTTGGTTTTTCGCCTTTCACGTAGATAAAATCTGTAATAATTTTAAACTTCGAAAATCATGTCTAGTGCAGAATACTCTTCGGAATGGTAATTTAGGTGATTGTGAAACACTTCGTTAGGCTTGCTCTTTTGAAACCATTCAGTTAAATCGTCATCTTCTTGAAAGGTTTTAGTTAAATCCCTGTCTTTTGAAAATGTGTAAGTCCTATCGTCCTTTTCATGATCCCTACCCCCCCCCTCCTATGTCCTCCCACACTCCACCCTCCTCCCCATACTCCTTTTTTCCATTCTGTAGTATGTGTAAGAGGTATAACATTAAATAAATTTGCATATGAAGGCGGAATCGGGTAGGGTAAAGATTATTAGGATCTTTAATCATACTTAGGTTGTTTTTTGTTTTTTCAAGGGTACTTCTGTTATAATCTGCGGCAGCATACTTGAAAGATAAAATCCTAGCTCTGTGTTGTGGCAATATCGAATAACAGTTGTAATTGTGCGTTGTGGCAATATATCAAAACCATTGTGTGTGTTGCTTCAAGTCAGAATAAAAAGATTAGAGTTTCGGTGGTATAAGCTTACTCTATCATCAGACCTCAGTAAAGCCCGATTGTTTCTTTCATCGGTCGCTCTGTTTCCTACACACTAAATGCATGTGCGTTCTATCTTCAATACTTTGCCGTAATCGGTAATCACAATTATCACATGCAAAAAGATGCATAGTGGTGGACGATATTATGAATCGTTAACTGATGTTAAAAGGAAATATTTTAAGATGTCTATCGTCGTGCTGGAAAGACAATTTGAGGTTACCGTTTTACGTCGTCAGAACTTTTACTTTGTCCATGCATTTACCAGCTTGGGTTACTAATAAAATAACAATTCTGAATATCTATACCCTAAAAATACCACCGAAAGCTCGTACTTTGTCATAAGATTATTTCTGATCAAACGCTGGTTGCATTATAGAACACGAGATTCCAATACTACATATTCATTCAAGATAGTTTTAAAATCAACATGTGAATATATCACCTATATTATTACTAGTTAAATGTTTTGATTCATTTCGGGTCATCTTAATCGAGTAGGCTAGTACATTAAAAAAAAGTAAATTTTGTAATTTTTAGTTTAGAATGTTGCGGTATTTACCCTTTTTCTTTTTAAATAATGGATGGGGTTTAAGAATATATCCTCGTTTTAAAGAATATTTATCCTGGTTGCTATCAGAATTAATCTTACTATAATAATTATTATTATACTGTTGTGTGTCAAATAAGATCGTGATTGCGATGATTGTATGGACTGATTCCACAGAAGGAAGACAATCTGGAGTATTTGTAAATGAATAATGAAGTTTTTGAAGATAAGTCGGTATACTGAAGGAGAAAGAATGAATCGGGAGTAAAATATCTTTTATTTCCACAGCACAATAACAGTGTAGTCTAATTGTAAAAAGAGAAATACGTGAACATCTTTTTATAGTAACATTTCGTACACGAGTAAATTATCGCCAGAGGAAATTTGATGTGTTTTTTAATTAGTTTTGGAACAAGTTACAAGTCTTTTTGTGTGTTTGCTCGTGTGTGCGTAATGCGTGGGTGTGTGTGTCTGCGTGTGAATTTGCGTGTGTGTTCTGTATGTATGCATTGTGTATTCGACAATATTTTTAATTGTAAAGGCTTTTAGGTATTATACTTTTTATACCTTTTTTTTTAAATTAAGTACGTCATAGGCTGTTGCGAGCATATTTAATTGAAATCGTTTATTTTTGCAAGAATAATGCACATACTTTGCCAAAGACCTTGTGCGTCCTTCTATTTATTTGTCTGTTTGTGCATCTGTGTGTCCTACTTTTTTGTTCTCTCTCACTCCCCCGTTGGGGTGCCGGGGGTTTCAGTATAAATAGTATCCCCACTTTCTGGAAATTTAGTGCTTTAAATTCCCACTGTCGCTGTCTTTCTCATTTGCTCTTTCTCATTCCTGCTCTTTTCTATCAATCTGCTATACTATCGTCTTCTTCGCTAGACCAGTCTCCTACCTTTTTTCTTGAAAACTCTTCCGGGACAAGACTCCTTGTTTGTGTATGAGGTCTGTTGGATCAGCTTTGGAATATTGGACGCTTTCTGCCAGGTGGTCACTAGGGCTTCCTATGATGTTATTATTTAGCAATGTAGGCATTTTATATGTATGTGTTTTGTTGATAACTTATAATGATTGTATTCTATTTTGTTTTTGTAAACGGGGGTTCGATAAGTTGAGGTAAAGCCTCAGCCGTCCCATGCGTGGGATGTCTTTATTGTAAAGTGACTGGCTGGTGGAGAGCTTTCGGTTTTACCACTAGGGTTGTTTCAGCAGATCTTTTATGCGGATCGGGGGTTGTCCGGTCCTGATTTGGCTCGGAAGAGTCCGCTGGACCTAAAGCAATAATAATGTAATGTAATGTAATGTAATGTTCTCTCTCACCTCACGCACAATCTAACTCTCTCTCTTTTTCTCTCTCTCTCTCTCTCTCTCTCTCTCTCTCTCTCTCTCTCTCTCTCTCTCTCACTATGTTTAAGAGTAATGAGAAGGTTCGGTACATGATCTGGAGTGCTTGACAAACATAGAACGCACAATGTTTACACACGCAAACACGCACACACACACACACGCACACACACACACGCAATAACGCATTCACACGCACACCATAACATAATACATTGAAGTTTGCGTGGAATATAAAATATAAAGGAGAGCTAAACATTACACTTGTAAACGTTTCTTACCAGCTCCTAACTCGATTCCTACAGGACTAAAAATTAATCCTATACAAGCAGAAGTTGCAGCTGAATTTCTGTAAACTGCATGCCAGTCCCTAACCCAATCCAACCCGGGGTAAAAGTCCTTACGGGAGCAAAAGGGTGCCGCTATTTATGTTAAAACAACGTTACGAACCCAATCACATAACCCAGTTAGTTCCCCCGAGGGGATGCCGGGGGTTTCAGTATAAATAGTATCCCCACTTTATGGAAATTTAGTGCTTTAAATTCCCACTGTCGCTGTCTTCCTCATTTGCTCTTTCCCATTCCTGATCTGTCCTATCACTCTGCTATACTATCTTCTTCTTCGCTAGATCAATGACCTACCTTTTTTCTTGAAAACTCTTCCTGGACAAGACTCCTTGTTTGTGTATGAGGTCTGTTGGATCAGCTTGGGAGTGTTGGACGCTTTCTGCCGGGTGGTCACTAGGGCTTCCTATGATGTTATTATTTAGCAATATAGGCATTTTATATGTATGTGTTTTGTTGATGATTTATAATGATGTTTGTATTATATTTTGTTTTTGTAACCGGGGGTTCGAGTAGTTGGGGTAAAGCCTCAGCCGTCCCCTGCGTGGGATGTCTTTATTGTAAAGTGACTGGCCGGTGGAGGGCATTCAATTTTCCCACTAGGGTTGTTTCAGCAGATCTTTTATGCGGATCGGGGGTTGTCCGGTCCTGATTTGGCTCGGAAGAGTCCGCTGGACCTAAAGCAACAATCAATCAATCAATCAATCAATCAAATGGGGGTTCGATAAATTAGAGTATAGCCTCAGCGTCCCCTACGTGGGATGCCTTTATTGTACAGTGACCTGCTGGTGGAATGCCTACAGTGTTACCACTAGGGTTGTTTCAGCAGATCTTTTATGCGGATTAGGGGTGAGTCCTCTTTCAGCGAAGTTGTGATTTGATTTTGTGGTCCTGATTCGGCTCTTTGCAGTCCGCTGGACCCTGTAAGCCATGTATAACTAACTAACTAACTAACTCAGATAGTTCTAGCAAGTGTAATAGTAATGTTATTCTTGTGGCCTGTCTTATTTGTAAGGCTTGTGGGGAGATTCAAACACTTTTTTTTTCGAGGTTCTCAGATCCCGAACCTTGAATCCTGAACTTTTTTCAGACAGGCCTTAACCCAATCTCTACAAAAGACAGAAATTTCAGCTGGATTTGTTTTTCTTTGGTTTTTTCTTCGTTTTTTTTCGGTTAATTTTCTTGAATATTTCAGATACCTGTACAGTTTTCGAAAGACCAAAACTAATCTCTGCGTGTGTGTGTGTGTGTGTGTGTGGGTGGGTGGGTGGGTGGGTGGGTGGGTGTGTGTGTGTGTGTGTGTGTGTGTGTGTGTGTATTGTTGTTTTTGTGGGTTTTTTGTAACCAATAACTATACCAATCCCGGCAAGGCTACTTAACTGATATTCTTAAAGAAAATAAAAGATGCCGCAGTGTTGTTTTTTTTTTTTGTCATTCATACAACTTCCTACGTCCAGGCCAACAAGGTGTGGGAGGTGGAGGGGTGAGGAGGAGAGAAAGAAGAGCTTTGTGAGCATGAGAAGATGGGGAGTGGAGATTCTGCTGCGATTTGTTGTTGCTGCTTTTTGTTGGTGGTGGTGGTGTTTTTTTTTTTTATGAATAGGCCATACCAGTTCCTATACCAATCCCGACAAGGCTAAAAACTATTCTTAAGGGCAAGAGACGGTAATCAGCAAGAGGACGGTTTCTCTATCATTGTTGCCACGTTGGCTCGCTTACTACAATGGCCAGCCCCGAGATGAGATAGCCAAGCAGCCAACCATTGCCGTGTCCAATCACAACTCCGCTTTAGCCACCAGTTCCTGAAAACTCTTTCCCTCACATACATCTGTCTTCACCGTCTATAGTCTTTTTTTCGGTTCCTCTACCCCATCCTCCCCTACACACCTTCAGCTAGCGTTTCAGAGATCAAATAGCGCAAAAGCATCCAACAACTGCAGTGTCCAAACAGAACTCGACTTCAACAAATTCCTGCAAACTCCTTGGGTGAGCTGGACCATTTATTCTTTTATTCTATTTACTCGTACGATTACTTAGTTAAATCTGTAAACCCTAACAGAGATTTCTCTTTTCCTACTATATAAATGCTACCCATGCTCTCTTTCTCTCCCTCCGTGTACATTCACAACTCTGCTTCAACCAATACTAAGCATAGTTCTGGTAAGTTCTTTCCTTCACTGAGCATCTGTCTTCTATGTGAGAATCTCTTCTTACCCCCTCCCACTTTGCGTGTCAACGACAATGCGTTTTTGAAATAGTAAGCCTTAGTTCCTCACTGCATCAACGTCCAAGGTTGTAGAAATCTATACATTCTATGGAAACAGAAGGGTATAATAGGGCCTGATACTACTGTCGGAAAACTGATTGAGATATATTTTCAGCATGTGATGTGGCTTAAACTTCCCCGCTCCATCGCCTCTATTGTTTCCTCTCAAAAGTAGACTACATGATGCATCTGTACCATTCTTTGTCGGCCTGCAAACTCATTAGTCTTCGAACCCGTTGCTCATGACTATTCTGTTCGCGAAGACGAAGCTGCTTTTCAAATTGTTTCCCTGACTGCTCCAGAATAAACGAAAACTTTCCTGAAGAGTCGGCGTCCCTTTAGCTGTAAAACTTGTTGACATGTGGCCTGGTTTCTTTTTTTCGAATTGAACGGATTGGTGAACAACCTGAAACTAAGGAACTGATCCTCTTCTCCGTTGCTCAATGACTGTGCCAATATGGCCTCCACAATAATATGAGTAATAATTTAAATTACTATCTTTAAGCACATATTAAAAACATTTCAGCTAATTCAATAGCAAACTGCATAATTATCGCTGAAAAGATTGCGAGGTTCCTCTCAAACATATTTGCACATAGAATAACAATTAGATAATTAGACAATGAGATATAATATAAAAACAAATGTATCTCATTGCCTACATGAAACGCAAAGAAGACAATATTAGGTATATAGCCCTCAAGAGCA
>CM072511.1:89957079-90247079 GCA_036898135.1 Oncomelania hupensis | reverse complement strand
CATCATCACCATCATCATCATCATCTTCTTCTTCTTCTTCTTCTGCTTCTTCTTCTGCTTCTTCTTCTTCTTCTTCTTCTTCTTCTTCTTCTTCTTCTTCTTCTTCTTCTTCTTCTTCTTCTTCTTCATCATCATCATCATCATCATCATTAATGGCGCTCATATCACCTGCTGAACCTTACCCGCAGTTCTGAATGCTATGATTATCATCCTGTTCCTTACAATCTTTATTGTGACACGCCCGCATCCATCTCATCTTCTTCTCTGCTTCTTCCTTTTCAGCATTTCAAAATCATTTTTCCTCATCCTCCTCCATTTTCCCTCATTTTTCCTCATCTTCCCTCATCTCCCGCCCTTCCTCATCGTCCCTCATCTTCGCAGCCGTGGAGAAAAACGCTGGAGGGCAGCCTCAATCAGCCAAGGGTCACTGCTAGTTTCTTCCAACGTTTTTCATGCTTTATTTGCATTTCCTCTAACACACACGTTGGAACTGACAAACTCGGCGATACGGAATTTCGGAATCGCACACTTACCTCAAAGTATAGTCTATAGTATACACGTAACAGAATGGTTGGTTCGTCGGTATGTCGGTCGGTCAGCAGGTCACTATGTTTAGTTTAAAGATTTCAGTGGACATGTTATGATTGTATAACTGGTTTGTTGTTTGTTTTTTTTTTTTTTTTTTTTTGGGGGGGGGGTGTTTGTGGTGTTGTTGCTGTTGTTGTTGTTGTTGTTGTTGTTTTGGGGGGTTCCCTTGAGGGAGTGTTCAAAGAAGGCGCGTCTTGGCGGTGAAGGATGGTGAATGGATGTGGGTATTAGTCTTAAAAGGTTTACAATTTCCACGAATTTCTTACATTTGTTTGTTCGATGTTCAGTTCTTTTTGTTTGTTAGTTTTTACAAAGCAGGTGCCTGGCGATGGTGTGCACAACATCAACGGCTGGAGGGATCGTCCGTTAATGCCGCTGAGCCCCTACAGCCCCGTCGTGAGGGATACCCGCTGAAATCGTGTTGTCAGGCAAACTGGGAGTAAAACTGCCCTGGAAAATGGAACCGCCGCCCTAGGGGGACGGGCAGGCGGTCCCTGGGGTCGGGGCTCGTGTGAATGACAAGCGCGTGCATGTGTTCTTTCCTGCCAAAACTCGTTCTCCCGCAGACTCTGACATTTCGATTGCTTATAGATCGATGGCCTTGCTTTTTTTTCTGACTTTAGCTATTTTTCCTTTTGCTATTTTTCTTTTTGCCAACTGTCTACTTGCTTCGTCTTTCTTGGTGGAGGAGGTATGACTTTCGTTCTCTTTCGACTCATTATTTTCCATTCTTATTCTTGGACAGTATCCTGAGGGTAATAGTGCGGAATCCTTTTAAAGTAATATCGGTTATAAACTCTTTAGTAGTCCTTCTGATGAGATATTTGCACTGTGTAGGTCTCGATTATACTATATAGATAGACTATAGCCCTCCAGCAATTTACGGACGATGTTTCACTGTGAAACACCCATCACATCGTTGCAATATGGGTCACTCAATTAACCCTACCTCTGCTGACAAAGCAACCGGAATTTTTCCTAGGATGGGTGATGAAAATGATCCAAACCCTAAAACCTCCAGAGGAGGGGTGGGTGAGTGGTTAAGGGGAGAAATGGAGGAAACACAAACATGAACGAAACAAGACTCTGCACAAAAAATGCGAACTTTCGAACAAGATTCCTTCGTTGTATGTTATTATCCATGTCATTAATTAGTGTAAAAACGTCCCATTTGCATATTTGGAATGTATTGTACAAGAATGAAATAATATTCATTAATAGCATCCCATAGAATATAGGCTACAGCATTTGGCACCCTATGCCAATTTTAGCATTACCAACAACACTGGGAAAGCACAGTTCATGAAGTAGGCAGGAAGTCGTTTCAGTTAGGCATACAAAGCAACTGAAAACAAGATGGCAAGCCGTTCAAATGTATTTCCAGGCACTCACATACAAAGCTGAAAAACAAAAATCAGCATTTTCAAAAGTGTTAATTTTGTTGGCTGTGTTGTGACTAGGCTTTATCTTAAAGAAGCAAAATGAAAACATGGAATGATAGGCTACGATCTGAACTATCTGCAAGTACAACATTATCAAAATCGACTCAGTCAATTCTTAGATACAGCACAAACCCGTATTTAGAAAAAATGAAGCACAATGACCTCTACCTTTGAGAAAGTGCACATGTGATTGCTTAGCAGTAGTTACAGTATCCGTAAAGTCTAAGTAAAAATGATGAAACTCGGTTCGGTTATTCTTGAGGTAAGGTCCAAAGTGTACTTTCAACAAATATGTGAAATTCGGATCGACGGATCGACCGACTGACTGACATCTGGACTGCTACAGAAGGATGGCCTATGATTTGAAGTATCTTTACACCAAAACACAACAAAATCGCTTTAGGCGTTTTTTGAAATATTGAGCAAAACCTGCTTAGCTACAAATTGACTCTAGCGACCTTGACCTTTGCGATAGAGCAAATATAATGGCACGAGAGGCAGGCCACTAACCTAGGTAATGTTCCTATGAATTTAGTCAGTCCGTTCAGTAAAACTGAATATAAGACTTGCAATTTTACATTTAGATTCAGATTCCTGAGATAAGGCAAAAAATGTGTTTTGAAGAAAAAGCTACATTCGGAGCCACCGACCGACCGACTGACAACCTGACTGCTACTGCTGAAAGATGGCCCAACGGACCGACAGACGGAGAGACCGACATTTGGCTCGTTCTGATTCAACTAACCCCCCACCCCACACCACCCCTCCTCCTCTATTCCCCCTGATCCACCCTACCTCCATCCCTCATTCCACCCGACTATTTTAATGTATTTCCAGATTATCCTTGAAATACCCAAACTGGTAGATCAGACTACAAAACATTTTTTTCGCTTTAAACCTTAACTATTAAAACAGAAAACAGCCTATAAAACGCTGTCAAAATTCCCTTTATTTTTTAATTGATTGATTGATTGATTGTTACTTTAGGTCCAGCGGACTCTTCCGAGCCAAATCAGGACCGGACAACCCCCGATCCGTATAAAAGATCTGCTGAAACAACCCTAGTGGGAAAACTGAATGCCCTCCACCGGCCAGTCACTTTACAATAAAGACATCCCACGCAGGGGACGGCTGAGGCTTTACCCCAACTACTCGAACCCCCGGTTACAAAAACAAAATAGAATACAAACATCATTATAAATTATCAACAAAACACATACATATAAAATGCCTATATTGCTAAATTATAACATCATAGGAAGCCCTAGTGACCACCCGGCAGAAAGCGTCCAATACTCTCAAGCTGATCCAACAGACCTCATACGCAAGGAGTCTTGTCCAGGAAGAGTTTTCAAGAAAAAAGGTAGGTCATTGATCTAGCGAAGAAGAAGATATTATAGCAGAGTGATAGGACAGAGCAGGAATGGGAAAGAGCAAATGAGGAAGACAGCGACAGTGGGAATTTAAAGCACTAAATTTCCAGAAAGTGGGGATACTATTTATACTGAAACCCCCGGCACTCCAACGGGGGTACTGTTGCCGCAGTGAATAGGTCATGCCTATAAAGGAAAGACAGGTTTTCAACTGGGGCTTTCACTTTTCCCTTTATAGGTTAGAGCAATCTACAGTGGCAAGATTGTTTATGACCCCAAGGGGTATTCCCTTTATTAAAACAAACAAAAACAACCACAACCTCTTTGAGTTTTTCTAATGCAAAATTGACAAGATGGTAAGCATTTAATTGTATTTCAAGACACTCGTACACATAGCCGAAATTAAAGTATTTTCAAAAGTATTAATTTTCTTGGCAGTGTCGTGACTCGGCTTTATCCTAGCGATGCCAAATGAAAACTTGAAATGATGCCAATGTCTGAACTATCTGTGAGCAAAACACTATCCAAATAGGATGAGCCCATGTTTAGTTAGTTAGTTATTCATTGCTTACAGGGTCCAGCGGACTGCAAAGAGCCGAATCAGGACCACAAAATCAAGACTACAACTTCGCTGAAACAGGACTCGCCCCTGATCCGCATAAAAGAGATGCTGAAGCAACCCTAGTTGTAACACTGAAGGCACTCCACCAGCCGGTCACTTTACAATAAAGACATCCCACGCAGGGGACGCTGATTTATCGAACCCCCGTTTACAAAAATATAGAATATAAACATTTTTATAAAATATCAACAAAACACATACATATAAAATGCCTACATTGCCAACTAATAACATCATAGGAAGCTCCAGTGACCACCTCGCAAAAAGCGTCCAATATTCCCAAGCTGATCCAACAGATTTTACAGTCAAATGAGGAGTTTTGTCCCGAGAGAGTTTTCAAGAAAAAGGGTAGGTGACTGGTCTAGGAAAGAAGAAGATAGTATAGTAGATTGATATAACAGAGTAGGAATGAGAAAAAACAAATGAGAAAGACAGCGACAGTGGGAATTTAAAGCACTAAATTTCCAGAAAATAAATTGGGGATTATTATTACTATTTATACTGAAACTACGGGCACCCCCCCCCCCCCCCCCCCCCACGGGGGATGCTCATGTTTAGTTCAAGCGCAAATCGTGTTTAGGAAATAGTGGAGTACAACGACGTTGACCTGTGAAAAAGTAGGCTACAAATACGAATGATCTAACACATTTAGCAGAAGTTAAAGTATCTGCAAAATAAAATGATGAGTTACAGTTCAGTTATTTTTCAGATTAGGCCAAAAGTGTGTTTTGAACAAAAACGTGAAAATCGGAGCGACAATAACCGCACTGATACTGAAGGATGGCCCATGACTTCAAGTACTTGTAAGCTCGCGTGTCTAGATACAAGCGCCTGTGATGTAAGCTTTGGCTAAAACTCAACAAACTCGCTTCAGGCGTTTTTGAAATACTAAGCAAAACGTGTTTAGCAACAAAATGACTCCAATGACATTGACCTTTGCGGCAGAGCAAATATGTTGGCACGGGAAGCATGCCACTAAGATAGGTAATGTTCCTGTGAAGTTTGGCCAAAATCCGTTCAGTGGTTCTTGAGATATGAGATATGGCGTCCAACGTCCATTTGGCTCGTTTTGATTCCGCACCCACCCACCCACCTACCTCCACCCCGACTATTTCAAAGTATTTCCAGAGAAGTCTGGAAATACAAAAAGAGAGGCTTAGGCTCCATGTTCTTTATTATTTTTGAGAGTGTGGAGGTGGAGAGGCTAGTCGGTTAGCTAAGACTTAATTAATTGAAGTCGCGGACACAACTAATAATTTTTGTGCTTTCTTTTACAGAGCTGGCGGAAATTCTGCTCATTTCCCCTTAAAAAAGTCTTTTAGATTTTAACGTTGATTCTCTGCGCTCGTGGTTTAATACTCTTCTGCCTCTCCTCCTCTCTAATTCTGTGATTCATACCCGTATCTGTGTGTGTGCGTGTGTGTGTGGGTGTGTATGTGTGTGTGCGTGGTGTGGGTGTGTGTGTGGTGTATGTGTGCATGTGTGTGGGTGTTCGCGCGCGTGCATGCGTGCATGTGTTTGGTTTATATAAAATAAAAGCCGAATCAGACCTCAGCTGGAACAACCAGTTGTATACCGACGTCACATTAATTTGGTGACTTTTACTAAAAATAATGCAGGTCACATTATGTACAACATATGTCACTGATCAGAAAAAGGTTTGCAATTCATTCACATAGAAGACACACTAACAGCCTATTTGAAAACCAATAACAACAAAAGCTTGATTAAAGTGCATACTAATCAAAACAGTTGTTCTAGTCTTCTGTATAACTGTACATCTGGTCAGCACAATGTGTACTAATAAATATTACTTGAAACTTGCAACGGTCTATTGCTATAAATATTAAAATGCAACTCATATGAGACAATAATACCTTCTTTTCTTGTTTTCTTTAATTATTTCTACAAATTTAAACAATAAGTCAAAGACAATTGAAAACAAACAAGCTAAGTAAAGTTAATTTTCACCATCCATATATATATAGTTACTATAAGGTCATGTATATAGGAATAATAAAGGGTCTCAGAAATGTTCTAGTCTTCCTAAAAAGGTTTTAATTCACGCAAAAAAATACAATCATTACAAACACAATATCACAGTCATGCAAAAAAAATTTTTAAAGCAACACGTACAGTACTGACAGTAAGATGTTGTTGTTGTTTTTTCAGAATCACTGCTGTCTATGATGGTAGAAAACAAACTACTTAGGATTTTTAATCGTAATCGTCACTGTCAATAAATGTTCATAACTGTGAGGAGACCTTTTGTCTTACTTTAAAACATTCTTTACTCGTTCAGTGTAAATGCATGATTTTCTTCTTGATCCCGATTTTAACCATATACCTTAATCGAAATAAAAAAGATCTAATCTCCATTGTAACCACATACCTCTGTTCGAAAAAGGCTTTGGTCAGTACCAATAATACTTTCCTATCCATACATCGTACCCTTGATCTTCCATCCAAGAATTACTTTACATTCATGGCATGTAAAAATAAAACCATAAAATTTGGTGTCCATTTTTAAAACTTCCTCCTTCTTTCGTCCTTTTGGTAAAGCACAATTGAAAAAAAAAAAAATTTTTTTTTTACATTAAGCTTCATTTTCTCTAAAGGGAAACAATTCAATCATTTTTAGCAGCAGGGATGAGAACCGGGGCCCGGTGCTGGCCCTTGTTCAGGTACTGGGTTTTCAGTGCAGCCTGGCACGCCAACTACCAGCATCCAGAGATTGTTCTCCATCTCTGCCTTGTGCGAATCCAAAAATGTGTGGGCTGACAATTCGTATTCACGACCAAATGGTGTCCTTCAAGAAAATAAAAGCGCTGCATCATTAATAATATTAGTATTTGATTTTTTGATATACAAAGAATGCATGTCACACAGGTCTCGCCATATGCAGTTCCTTTGACTATGAATGCAAATGATTTCATGAAAACGTCTGGGTTTGTTTTTTTTTTTTCAATAATTACACTGGAGTAAAACACACCAACCTGAAAGTGGTAGTTTGACTGTTGATGACATGTAGGACTAATAACAAAATATCGACATCCATCCTACCAATAATGATAAAGAGTCGTCTATTCTTTAAAGACAACATTCATGGTATTAATATTTCATAGATGCTTCATTCTCCAGACTCACTCTTCTCTGTTGCATCATTAAACAATGTCTTCAGCAGACTTCATGTGTTTTCTATCTTGAAAATTGTAATAAATGTACTTTATAGGTATTTTTGTAATAGGAGAAGAAAATACGTGTCAAAGCTCTAAATTAAATCTACCTGGTGACGAATTTTTCCTCCACAGCCAGGCAATTGTTTGTCTTGCAGTGAACAATGATCAGCTGTTGATTAGCCTGAGCATAAAACAACAACAGCGTTAGAAATGTTTCGTTCAGCAATATCGAGCGCGGTCAGTACTTGGATGAGTGACCATTCTTGAAAGTCAATCACTAAACGACCCACAGATTAAGCGCACAACACACCCCAGACCCCCAGCTGTGAACGAATACCTGCCTCTGTTTAGAACAGGGGAAGGTAAGGCAGTGAGGGAGAGGAGATTGGTCCCACCCTCATTAAGATGGCCCAGAGAAAAAGTGGGGTCCCAAATGCCTCCTTTCCCAACCACCGAAAGGTTACCTAAACCATTTAACACAACACGAGTCTAAAATATGGGACATACAACAAAATACATCCAAAATACATTTGTGACAGTGCTAACTTGCCATGAAAGCTGTATGCCGAAAATTTAATAATCTACACTGTGTACGTTTTGAAAAATCATATGGTTGGTGACACTTGCATGGTCACTTGGACTACATACTTCAAATCCTCTTAAACGAATACCTCGGTGTGGCCAATCTACGGCAGCAGAAGCAAATAAGGCAAATTGTTCTCACCTCAACAGGTTCATGCTCGTACTCCAGACGGAGGAGAGGGTTTTTGTGTTGCACCATCCATTGACACAAGAAGGATGGCTGGTCATCGAATGAAACCTCCTGGTGACGGGACTTTCGGGCGCATCGATTGAACGTCACCTTATCTGACCTTAGGTACTTCTGTACTCATGCGCGCACATACACGCACGCGCGCACACACACACACACACACACACACACACATTGTTTGTTAAAACATTACACTGAGAGTAGTTACATTGGTAAACACTAGTCATTTCACTATGTTGCTGTTGTTGTGGGAGGGAGGGGGGAGAGGAGGCGGGGGAGCAGAAGACTGGGGGGAGGTGAGGCGTTTGAATTTTGAATAATATTTGCCAACAATGCAGGCCAAATTTTCTCATTCTCAGCAAAAGTACGGCAGCCGCAGAGCGATGCCACCCAGAAAAGGGGGTACAGGGTGAAGTGCTAGTAAGGTGTATTTGGTGCCTGGCACTCACCCACCTATGACATGAGCACCAGTATCTTTAAGTCTGACAGAATGCATGCGTGCACAGAGAAGACCTCGGTTTATAATCTCACCCGAAAGGGTGAAAATAAAACAAAAAATTAATCATAACCAAGCTAACAAACCAGGCACATTTTAGGTAAGCTTTAAATCACAATTATTTGTTAAGCATTACAATCATTTCAACAGTATCACTATGACATCTGACGTCACCAGATCATCAGGTCTTGCAAAGACCATCCTGCAAGGCACTGTGCAAGGAGGTAGAAGAAGAAGAGGGAGACCGAAAAAGAGGTGGGAGGACAACATTCGAGAATGGACTGGTTTGACACTGAGCGAAACCATCAGGGATGCTGAGGACAAGGGAAAGATAGAGTACGCTGGTTAAACGATCATCTACGACCTCCGAGTTACGGGATAGGATAGGATAGGATAGGACCTGGGAAGTCAAAGAAAGCCACTGCATAAAACAAACGGGGTGATAAAGGGAGGGAGTGAGGGTGAAACTATTAAACTGGCAAATGAAAGATTGAACACTTTACTATATGATCTTAGTTCTATTGAAGAGAGAAGTAGGAGAAATCGAAATAAAAGCAGTAAGACTGAAAAAGGGACGGAAGTTACAGAAAAAGTGTGGGAAAAGGTTCAGCTAAAACATATTCATATTACCTTTCCTGTGTTCTCTCCAACAGTGCTGAGGAAGAATGGTTCACCGTATCTCAGTTTGGCTCCTAAGCGACCACCATCTACACTGAAAAAATGAAACAAAAACATATTATTATTTATAGTTTCACCCAAAATGCTCTTGTATGCCTGAGCTGCTCTCATAATGAGGGATATGTCCAATATCACAAAACAACTCATTTCTATTGACTAGGCAGGACGATAACTTAATACCAAAAAATCAAGTTTAACAACACGCTCCCAAAACTACCACCTCTATCACCCCCCGAACAAAATAAAAGTATAATTAGCACAGACATTAGTAAATGGTAGGTTTGATCCATGCAGGGAAGGGGGGGGAGAAAGGGGGAGAGGGGAGATTAAATACTTAACGTGGGTACGAGATTTACCAGGTCACCTACTAATACTGAGGAGTGGTGCTGCTCTTGAGGCTGCCCCGCTTTCACTGAAAAGGCAGCCAATATTTTGTCCACACAAGTGACTAGCACAATCCAAATATCCATAAGAAACTATAACATAAAATATTAGACTATAACACACTCACCATCAACCAAAAATTTTTTTTTCAAACACACACACAAACGTGCGCACGCCCGCACGCATTTACGCACGCACGCACGCACACACACACATACACACACACATACGTTCAAAACTATAATAGTGGGTTTATGTTCAAAACAAGGCAAACTGGGTTCCATCCTTTCCCTTCATTACAGACCATTCCTATTCACTCAACGGATACAATAGCCTCTTGTAAGGTTATCTGTCACAACCGTTTTCATTTTTGACAAAAACAAAAGGAGAAATTGCGCTATGAAATAGTGGGTTCATTTGATACCAGTGGGTTTTTACACATGCATATTGGACATCTGGGTTTCTGTGGAAAAACTGGGTTTATCACACACACGGACACAACCAAAACGTATAAATGGCCAAGGTTGCATTTGCAAGATTTTCAGTACGTGAGTGCAGTACACTGACACTTTTAGTTTAATTCAACTAATGAAACAACTTTTACTATTGCTCAGAATTTCCTCTGATTTTGTTTTTATAATTTCAATTACAATATTTTCAGTTGATATATAGGCTACTGTATAGAATTAGAGCTGTTATTGAAGGATAGACTTTTGCCATTTACTTTAAGAACTGGGCGGTAGCTCAGTGGTTAAAGCATTGAACTGAGAACCGAAAGGTCTGAGGTTGTTACAGTGTACCTCTGGATAGGTCAGTGCATGACCCTCTTTTTCTCCCCATAGCCCAAAAAATAAATTATTAGCTGGTGTCAGTAAAAATCGAAAAGAAAAATTCGGCATTAAGCAAACATTTTTGTCATATTTACTTTGCTTACATTTACTTTGTATTGTATGGTTTTAAAGTTTTTTTTAAATTTGAATCCAGACTGGAAGATCTGCAAAAAAAGATATCTTGTCGTTCTCAAATATTAACTGTGGATAATTTTTTCATGTTCAATTTATTACTTTACTTCCAGATTTAAATCAAATCATTGAAGAAAAGGCAAGAAGGAGAAAGAAGAAAAAGTATGAGGAGTATGAAGAAGAATTAATAGAAAGAATGAGGAGAAGCGTGGAGAAAAAGCATAAAATCTCCAGAGGAAAAGAAAGAATGAGAAGGGTGGAAAAGTATACAAATCTTCATTGGAAAAGAAGAGGAATGGAAAAATAAAAAAGCAGAGAATTGGTAATGTAAAACAAACATATGAACAACATAACACAGACATAATTTGTTAACATTTTTATTTTGAAAGTGTCTAGTAGAGCATAATTTGTATATGCATCTATTATTATTACTTTTTTTATCAACTTCATATAGTTAAGTTTTACATAAATTGTTTATGGTTTCCCGTTACGTTAATATATTCTGAATAAGGATCAGTTGAGTGCAACCACTTATAATTCGTTTTTTTTCCAGCACCTCAAAGGTATAATAAAACCATGTGAAGAGCAGAATATTATTATATAGTCATTAGTCTTGACATTGCTTGTTGATGAACAAGAACCCCGAGAATAACATAATTATGTATTAACTTGGCAAAGAAATATAATTTGGTACTTTGCCAGATTAATCCACGCTTTCTCTTAAGTTTAAGACAGAAATCTACTACATAACAAAACGGGCCTAAAAACTAGTCTACACAATACAGAGCAGTAAATTTCCATTACTTAATGACAAGTAGCACCTCAAAAAGCTTTGAACATGATGAACACCATTAATCACTGGAAAGGCAAGTCCATATGACTCACACGCTCCTTATGGAACTCCCAATAAATAACACAAAAATGAGATGCCAGAAAAAAAAGTTAAATGATTGAAACGGTGGGTTTAAAATGCAAAGTAATACAAGCTTTGATATTTCGATGCTCTTGACCTTGACCTCCAGCTATAAATGCACTCATGTACGATAAAATAAACTACAGCAAAAGATTTTATTATTTTGGACATCTCCAATGACCTTCACCTTGGAGCAAGGTTGACAAAATATGCATGTGCGTCTCATTGATACCTATCATGCATCAAACAAGCTGAAGTTTAGTTAATATTAATAACTTAGGATTAACAAGAAATTTTGTGGAAAATTGACATAGCTTGACTAACATTTGTTGAACCTGTGACCTTGACCTTGAAGTGTAGTCATTCAATCACTGATAATTTTCGAGGTCTCGTGTAATTAGCCACTTTAAAGTTTTGCACAGATGGAAGGCAGACAGACAGACAACATTAACTGAAGGTTCAAGCCCAGGCCGGGCCATTGTGTTGTGTCCCTGGGAAAGACACTTTACTCCTGTTTTCCTTCTCCTTCGGATGAGAGTATAAACCGAGGTCTAGTCTGTGTCGCATGAATTCCATCATAACGGACTTTAAAGATCCTGACGCTCATGTCCTAGACGGGTGAGTGCCGGTAACAAGAACACACCCAGCATGCACTTGGTCCTTCTCCTCCATCCCTGGCTGTCCAGGATTGTGCTCAGTTGTCCGGGCGTCAGACCATGCGCCCAAAGGCTGCGGGTGGCGTCTCGGGCGGTTTGAGTTAGATCCTGTATCGGCCAGTGCCTTGATCCTTAGGCTAAGGCGCCTTACAAATGACGAACATTATTATTATTATTTAAACATGCAATTTTTTACTATTTAGGACTCATCTTGAATAGATTTGCAAACAAATTTGAATATATATTCTATATCTAAACGATTCATGGCACTTGGTTCACACCCTGGAGAACGGGGTAGCACTGATGGCAGCAACAAAGCTGATGATGGGGATGTTGTATGCATTTCGGTCTGCTGGCTTTGACGCCTTTTTCTAGCTTGTTTCTTGACTGAACCTTCCGATGAATTAGAGTCTTTAGAATCCTCATGCTGCTCTTCAGCCCTCCTGCGAACAAGTAGCAGCATCAGAACACAGGGTTTAAACAACAGAACAAATTCAGCGGCATAAGAACAAACCAAGGTATGAGGATGGTCAAAGTGTGGGGTGGTGGGCCTGGGGTGGGAGAAGGGAATGGAAGTTGAAAAGAGTAGAGGCTTGAACTGGCTCAACTACAAAAAGGGATTGACTGACAATACTGTCTACTGATTCATCAATGAAATATTATATTCTGGACTTTAATTTTCTTGTACATGAATGTACTACTCACCCTCTTTAAAGTGTAAAAGAAACAAGCAAAACACATTTAAAGTTTAGGGGGTAGAGGTTGGGGAAAAAAGGGCACAAAAGCCCGGAGGAAGTGGGACAGCATTTTTTCCCACTAACCACTTCGACACACTAGCTACTAGCAACCAAGTTATAAAATAGTTATAGAAACTCTTAAGCTTACTAGCTACTCAGTAAATAGTAATAAATAATAATACAGGATGCTATGTACCCGCCTTTCCCCAAGGCTCAAAGCGCGGCGATCTATACCAACATACACGCTCACCTGTCTCATTTATCCTCTCACACACCAAATACACATACATCACTCAAACAGGTGGTGTAAAGGCAGGGAGATCGCTATTAGAAGACGGAAGAAAATCGAATTTTTTATTTTTGAAATTTTTATATTGACTGCATCCTGTACCATTATTGAAGGGAGGGAGGAAACCGGAGTGCACGGAGAAAATCCTCGGTGACCTCAATAGTCTCGTACCTAAGTCACATACGTTCGCCCCTTGCGGGAATCGAACCCGCGACCTTCGGCATAGGAAACCGGCGACTTATCAACTGCGCCACGAGGCCACCCCATGAAAGCACAAGTACAAAGGTTCCTCAACATGCCTGCTTTTTAAAATCCAAAGCATACCTATACAACCTGAAAAGCCCAGAGCGAATTGTGTACATTATAATAATGTAATCTGCATTTCATGTGCCCCATTAACAACTGTAAAATTGAGCTAAAACTTTTATCTTATTCAACAAGGATATCTAGCTCTGCCATGTACACTAATGTTCCCCCCCCCATTCTCCTCCCTCATCCAAGCTCTCCTCACCTCCCCCTTTGCAATGTAGAAACAATATACCACCAACACCTTGTGTTAGCAGGTCACAGTTTGATCTGAGGCGTGGAGCTGCCAGTTGTTAACTGCTTTGCTGTGGCACCGATTTTATACAGCAATCAATGAGTGTTTTTTTCAAAGTGAACAACAATATTATAAAATTCAATAAGTAGGCTACTGACACACACCAGCTGTCACCTGATGAGTACAATGAAGGCGATGAAGATGTTGATGGTGATGGAGTGGGACGTCTTCCTTCCAAACGCCTCCTGGGTCGTCGTCGGACTACAGCGACTTCTTTGCAACCGGATAAACTCGAGGCATAACAGGATGTTCTGGGAAAAAAAGGAATAACAGAATTTATTAAAATAATTATGCTTACTCAGAATTACAGCTAACAATTTGGGAAATGGAATAGATGCTGATCTGAAAATGGTGCTCTAGCTATTAATGTGGACCCCACTGCAACAACGAGACAAATGACAGGGGTCTGAGACTGTTGGAGTTTGCCAGATACAACAATTTGATACTGGCAAACACGCTTGGTCTCCACAAAAAATCCAAATGTTAAGCAGTTTAATGCATCAATCAGTTTTCACATTTATTCTATTTCCCTTCATCCAAGGAAAACAGACAGGTGAACCATAAACCAAAAGCTATAACTTATGTAGGTAACGGCAGCCTGAATTTTGTATTTTACTGTTTGTTGCAACATGTGGTTTTTTTTAATTACATCAGAACACAAGGAAAATACAGAAAAATAAAAGTTGCAGTATAATAAACGGTACACGTTAAAAGCTTATTGTTTTTTATTCTGATAACATTGCATTTTGCCTACTAAAATTGTTATTCTGCAAAAATATTTTTAAACATTTATTTAATCAATCTACATATGAATAAAATAACACATCAATACCTCCCTTATTTACTTCTTGTACTATCTTCACTGACCGTCTTTTTTGTAAATGAGAAAAAATGCAAGTTTTGAAAACCCCAGTGTGAACAAAGGAGACATACATTTCTCATGGTAACTGTTTCAATGTTCAAGAGACTTCACAAGACTCTTCATTAATATCAGATACAAGGACGCTTAAAATGCAGCAAATTTATTTTTGTGTTCTTCAAAAAGTAACAAACAAAAATGCAGACCCTGTGTTGACAATCGACCACAACATCCACACGAAAATTGATATGATTTTAAAAGTACAAAAGCACACCGAAAAAGCTTGAAATTTTAACAAGGGAACATTTTAAAGCCACATCCTAGAAGCACAAAATATAGATTAAAGAACAATTTACAGAGACAGAAGGACAAAATACAACTGAATAAAACGAAAAAACACGTACCTCCATCTTGCCAGCCGGCACGTAGCGTGTGGCGTTCCGAGTTACTTCCCCTGACAGTGCGTGTATTCGACTGGTTGACCAGCGGGAACACACATCGCGGAGTGTTAACTGGCTCAAACTCAAAGTTGACTCAACCGCAATTGTGGGTTTCTCGCTCAGACTTTGCGTATACACTTTTTTTGTTATTCCTATTGCAAAGCCGGTTTAAAAAAAACTGAGTTTCAGATTTTGGAACCCAGTATTTTTTTAAACCCAGTTGCACGTAAGTGTAACCTATGCATAAACCCACTGTTATGGTTAGGTACGTACACACACACACACACACACACACACACACACACACACACACACACACACAAACGAGCGCGCGCACAACAGAGTAGTTGGCACAGGTGGTAGCCATTTACAAAAACGCGGCTAAAATACCTTTCAATACAGAAGACCGTACGCTGGTTGGGAGAGCTATCAAACGATCCTGTAGCTACCACCGGCCCTGTGACTGTCTTCTGAAGCAAAGACATGGGGTCGCCAATGTTCAAAGACACCACACAGGATTGACGAGGCATCTGGTCTCTAAAGTACTGTGTCTGATCCGTTGCTGCACTGCATTTGATCATCAGCTTGTCTCCAAAGTGGATGCAAAAGTCCTGGGAAACGCTCAAACCAATCTGATGCAAAGGAAAAGAACTTATTCAGATGGTGAGGCAAAGTAACACATTCTCAATGTCGCTAAGAGACACATTTTTTCAATGTCTTTAGGTGATAAATAAGGTCTACAACAATAAGAGCTTACTGGATAAAATCATATAATTTAAACTTAAAGGAGCACCAAAATCTGCGTGTGTAGATCAGTCAAATCATCATTTGTTTATGAATAAGGTGATTTTTTTTTTAAAAATAGAACAACTATTTGCTTCCAAAATGCATGTTTTATTAATTTATGACAATGCTATCCATATACATTGTATATGACACTTCATACTATTTTCTTTATATAGCAAAGATACTGGGTTTACAAGAATGTACTCAGTAGTCAGTATATCTGTTTATGGATTTTAAAAATATATTTCTAGAACAAAATAGTGTGTCTTGTTTATAGAAATCAGCTAAGTATGCCATTCTTTACCAATGTGTGTAGGCACTCAGATTGAGACTTTATGCAAAATTACTGGATGAAAAGATTAAATAAAATTATTCTCTGAAGTTCAGAAATATATTTAATCATCCTATCCTATCCTATTCTATCCTATCCTATCCTCTATCATATCCCGTAACTCGAAGGTCGTAGGGGCACGACAGATGATCGTTTAACCAGCGTACTCCATCTTTCTCTGTCCTCAGCAACCCTCATGGATTCGCTCAGTGTCAAGCCAGTCCATTCTCGAATGTTGATCTCCCACCTCTTTTTCTGTCTCCATAAATGGAAATAATCATCGGATTGATTATTAACTCTGCGAGAAATAAATTACTTGAACAAACTATAGTACAAATGCAAATAACATACTTACAGGTGCTCCCATAGTGCTTTTAAGATCATGTGTTTTCTGGATCAAAAGTTCACCTCTGTCCCTCTTCTCTAGGAAGTGCTTAAGCGTATCCTGCAAGCAATCACAAGAAAATGCTATGTGTGGACTATTTTTATAACCGATAATAGATAACAGATTTTATTTCGCCAACTGACATATATACATATAAAACACCTGGAATAGGCTTGTACCATATCCCGCTGTTGGCAAACAATCATACCTATATCATTTCCACGTTTACAACAAAATGTATTCAAAAGCATAATAATAGTAAATACATGTACAACAACACTTAGAACAGTTCTTTTAAGCCCTTTGGAGACGATCGAGCCGAACTATCGGCTCTACTTGTCCGGGTCTTTTTACAGTCTTACAATGCAACAGATTTTATCTGATGAATAAAATTTGATACAACAACAACAAAGCAACAGACAGACAACTGTTGATAAGTAAATTTGCAAACATGAAAAGACCATTACCTCTTCAAGTTGTATATCTTCATTCCAGTTACCTACGCGAACTGAAGGGTTATAGGTTCTAATACTCATGTCAACGTCCTTTAAAATAACTGTTTTATCGAGCAACGAAACAAGTTAACTACAAATTCGAATTCCAGCGCACCAAAGCACGACAAATGTTTCGAGTAAAGCACAAAAGCGGTGTTGGGACGGAAGACGTTGTTTTCCTTGGAGACAGTGCAGCTTCGCAGTGAACAATGTAGCATTTACTGCGAACTTAATCTCTCTCTCTCTCTCTCTCTCTCTCTCTCTCTCTCTCTCTCTCTCTCTCTCTCTCTCTCTCTCTCTCATTGTTATTATTATTTGTATTGTTACCTAGGTATTTTTTTTAGTAAATTTCTACATTTTGTTAGAGATTTAAAATAGTAAACTTTGTTATTTGTATGTGTGTCAACAAAATTAATTCTATAACTGCAGGTCGGCCTTATCTTATACCGTAAGAGATTACAGCACAAGCAAAGGCTTCTGCTAAAACGTTGCCCATGATAAAGCAATACGGCCTGACATTTTCCACAGAGTAAGTTCAGCATATCAAATGTAATCAAAGTAGGCCTAAATTACGAATTTGATCAGGGTAGGCCTACTTGGGATCAGCAATCCTCGGGTATAGCAGACGACTCTTGCCTGCAAAACTCGCTACGTGAATCCACTTTGTCCATCAGTGTGTGGTAGAACAAACAAGCTACTGTGTTGAAGCATATTTAACTCCCGTTCTTTTATCTGAGAATCACTTGTATTTTATTGCATTTAGTTTTTGTGTTGAACAAATTGCTTCCAAACTCTACCCCTTTTAATTTTCAATTCTCGTAATTTCTCGCAAAACAGTGACGTATAAACAGTTGTCGGCCATTTTCTTATAGAGAAGTCAATTTGGGGCAGTAAATTTTATTGAACTTAACTGGGGGGTTTTGAGGCATTTTATCAAAATGTCGGGTCTGACGCAACGTTCGAGTGGCCTTGTTCAACGTCGGGCAGCTGCAAGTCAAGGTGCTGATGGAGGGCTTGAAGACAGAGAAGAAAACATCGCAAACGGAGAGGAGGATGAAGCAGATCATGATTCTAAAGAAACTCGACTAACGTTGATGGAAGAAGTGCTTCTACTTGGACTGAAAGACAGGGAGGTAATTTACCTAATTACTAATAAACATTTACAGTTCTGAGGTAGCCATCTAAAAAAAGCAGTCTCTTTGCTTGATGGTTTCATGCCAAGATAAGAATTTGCTATCTCTCTTCCTATAGTCTACTTTGAAAACTTCAAGTTAAATGTTGTTCACTTGTTGTGTATTTTTCATCGAGAACATTGATTTTGAAGCCATTATTATTTTAAAGCAGTAGTGCCATAGATAGAGGCATAGTAATCAACGTCAGAAAGTATAACTGTGGGCGTCAATGGAGAGACAAGACAGTGAATCAGTTCAATAAACCCTCACTATGGCAGTATGTTGCTTTCACTTGACCAATTGTTGAATTGGTACAGAGATGCCAGATGGTTATGTTTCATTGCTTTTTCAAATTCCTTTGAAAAACATTTAGTGTGATCATTAAGTGTAAGCAACCTCGCAATATAAAATCAAGGTCCTCCTTTGGATGAAAGTATACTATAAACCAGTATCAGTCCCTTGAAAAGAAGAAAGTTCTAGTCTGTGCATGCATCCATTCCATAACGCTTATTTTAAAGATTCTGATGCTCATGTCCAGGATTCAAAATTGGCTTAGGGCCAGAATCTGGGACCTCCGACACCCTGATCAAAATCTTGAATGAAAGCTTGATAGTCCCAAGCGTGCTGATGGCCAAACAATTATTAAATAAGCTTTGCAAAGCAATGATAATCATAAAACAATCACAATGGAATGAAATCACTCTGCCCTTAACAACACCAACATGTATAGGCCCCCCAGTTTTATGGTCCTCCCCACACATTTTGTGTTGATTGCCCGAAGTCACAAAATTTAATTTTGGACCCTGTTGTCCTAGATGGGTGAGTGACAATTTCATAAAAGTAAACATCCAGCAAGCCCTAGGTCCATTTCCTCCAGGATTATTCAGTTGTCTGGGGCATTAGATGATTCACATAATGATAACTGTCATAAACTTCCCGTGCGTGTAATGAAATAATTAGCTTTATTCTCAGAAGATTCCTACAAACTTGATATTAGTTTGCAAATGATTTTTAACTTTCCAATTTGATATACATGCATTCATCAAAAGGCCTTTCTTAATCTTATACAATTACACAAGTTGAGACAGAGAGATAAATTTGAAATACTCAAGACATAAAATTCATAACAGTTGAAACACAACACCAATACGTTTTGCTAATTTTATGGTTCTCAGATTCTTTCTCGCTCAAAGTAATAGAATAATAATTAAAACGGAATCAATGTCCTAAAGTTGTAAAATAGTAAATAGCTGAACTATAATATAATCTTATTTTTCTCTGAAGCAGTCCCATCCCAGTCTGACAAAAAATTACATTTATCAATTTATGAAAATATTTTATGCATACATGTACATGTACAAAATTAGTTTTAATATTATATTTCGAACAAGTAAATCATAAAATATAAATATAAATTACTGTGTATGTCATGAACAGAATCCATAATCGTTACAGTGAAAAATAGAAGTAGCCTACACAGTAACACAATATTTCCAAGTCACACAAAATAAGCATTCACCCTTCGTTTTTCAGTCTATCTTTCATTCCTCACAAATACACCCTCTCCTAGTCCTATTTCAATCAATCACAGACACTCTCTCAGATGCACACGAGAACAACCTTCTGTTCTCCAAACAGTCTTTATATAGCTGTTGTCTCATCACCAAGATATTCCTGAGCTAGGAAATACAGTACCGACCCATCGCATATATACGCCACGTGCCTATGTCAACAGCCGTCGCTTGTGACACTTTCTGTATAAACACATGATGTATACTCAAAATATAAATATTTACTAATTCGTTTCATTACAATAACAAATTACAATCATTTGGGGGTAGAGAGTATACGGTCTGGCCTCTTGCAAGGAAATTAATGCGTCATGCATATGGGCCAAAAGAGACACCCGACACATTTCAGTCTAGTAATAACCATTTTTAAGTGTGTTAAACATTTCAAAATCCACCGGCATAGCAATGTATTTGACATATAGCAATGTATATATTTACATCTAAAATATCCATCATGTATCATTGTATGACACTTGAAATTGCTCATGTTCATGAAAAATTGTCTTTTTGTTATAGGGTTACACATCCTTCTGGAATGACTGCATATCATCTGGGCTGCGTGGGTGCATTCTGATTGAACTGGCCCTGCGTGGAAGGATAGAACTGGAGAAGGCCGGAATGAGACGTCGCAGCCTTACAAATCGCAAAGTTATATGCAAATCTGATCAGCCAACAGGTGATGTCTTGCTGGATGAAGCACTAAGACACATCAAGGAGACACAGCCCCCAGAAACAGTGCAGAGCTGGATTGAGTACCTTAGTGGTAATTTGACATTTTTCTTCTTTTTTTTATATAACTTCAATAAGTATAAAGTATTACTATTAGTATTACAATGACTTTTGAATACTGTACTATAACTTTAAGAATAAAGTACTCAATAAGTTTGGGAAATTTTGTTTGATGTCTGATAATATTTTTGGAGAAAAGATTTAGAATTTTGAACAAAGACCAGCTATATTTGTTGTTTGTCAGCTTAATTTGATTTGTATATTTCTGCATCTTTTTACCTAAAGTGTTATAAGCAAAGGCATGGTTAGCTTCTTTCTTAATTTCCAAATACTTGTTTTTGACTTGCATGCTTCTACTTTGTAGCATTTGAGTCTATGCACTCACACACACACCACTCCCTTCACCCCTGCCTCACCACCCCCCCTACACCCTTCCAGAAAAATCCAGATTTTTTGCAAATCTGTGCGAGATGAGGCCGTCACCCATCCACCATCCGTGTAAAACTTGCAAATAGCTTATTTATTCAGAGCATATTTTATGTATCACAACCAAACTTGGTAAAATGGTGTCTATCCATAAGACCTCAAAAACGATCAATGAATTAATGACTTCCCTTCAAGGTCAAGGTCACAGTGTCAGTAATTGTTTATACAAAAATTATTTTTTACTCGCATGCATGTACTCGCCTCAAAAAAAATCCAGATTTTTGTAAATTTGTGTGAGGTCAGTCCTAAATAGTCCAAAAATTATATAGTTAAAAAATGTCAGTCTGTCCACTGTCAACCGTCTGCAAAACTTGCAAGTGGATTAATATCTCAGAACCTATTTCAGCTATCACAATCAAACTTGGTAAGATGGTGTATACCCATCAGACCTCATAAATAATCAGTGAATGAATGATTTTACTTCAAGGTCAAGGTCAAAGGATCAACAAATGTTAGTAAAAAAAAATGACAATTTTTCACAAAATTTCACTTTTTTCTAGGTTATTAATATTGAACTTATGATTTTTTTTATGCATGATAGATATCAATGAGACACACATACTATACAAATTTGGTCAACCTCACCCCAAGGTCAAGGTCACTGGAGCTGTCCAAAGTTGGTTAATATAGATACTTTGAAGTTACATTGGCCCTAAACTATGAGAGATATAATGTCCAAACTTGTTGTATTTAGAGATGATAGATTGATCTTTCATAAGTGTTCCGTTTTTGCCTTGATCTTGAAGGACAAGATCATTGTAGGCCTTGCAAAAACATACAATAAATAGTACAGTGGAATGGCTATTTATTTGAACAGACATGCGTGAGAGGTCATGTGACGGTCAAGGTCATCCCAAGGCTACCGTTTTTGTTTGGCATAATACAACTTTTGCAGTACTTTATTTGATATTACATGAGTGTATTTGGAGGTCAAGGTCAACAAGACCATAAAAAAGGGGTGAGATTTAACCCAGGAGACTAACTAGCCCGCCGGGCTAGCTAGTAAGTAAAGTGAGGTAGCCCGCATGTTTTTTAGGCAGCCCGACAATCATTCACTTCAATACTGCTGCATGAGCTGGAGTCTGTTGATCACGTTGAGGGTTCTTGCCTCTCAGGATGATCGGGTGAGTCTTGTCGCTACGGGGTTCAGACGTGGTGAGGTAGATTCTAGAAATAAAGTTCCACATTTTCGGATCAACAATCGTCACCTTGACAATTCACGTAATTTGTAGCGAGTGTCTTTTTCACAAACAAAGCAGACAGCGCGCTTGGCGCAAAAGGGAAGTAGGCAAAGGGAAATAACACTCGCATATGCTTTATACTCGTAGCAGACGAACAGTGACCTAAAAACGCTCTCGCTTCGGATCGAGCTTCTAAAAGTCTGCAAGTAGTATCTTTTTTTTAGGTCGCAAGGTGGGCTGGCTCAATTATAAAGTGAGGTCGCCCGAGCCTGATTTAAGTCGCCTCGGGCGACCGCTAAATCTCACTTCTGTAAAAAGATCAAAGTCGATATTACTTTGCATTTTTATGGCAATCATTTCCTTTTGTTTTTTCTGGGCACTCATTTTCATGTTAAATATTACTAGTTCCATAAGGAGCATGTGAGTCACACAGGCTTGGCCCTTCTAGTAGGTAGTCAAAAGCCATTTTTAAAAAATGATTTCCTCATCACAAAACTGACATAGATTTAAAGAGCTTTTCATTCTGAACACAGTGGTATATTTTTTTTCCCCATAGGACAAATAAGTAAAAAGTTATTAATGTTTGAAAATGCCGAATGTTGGTGTTTTTTTGGCAACGTTTTGGAATTGAAGAAATTGACAACTTTGGAGTCTCAAAGTGAAGCCAATATTGATACCAGAAAGCTGATTTTTGACAGGTAACCCCTTCATATGTTATACTCCAAGCCCAATTTTCTTCAGGCCTATCCCATGTAATGTTCAGCCGTTTTGGTGCTTCAAAGTTGGGAAATCATCAAATTCGCAGTCCGTGCCGGCAAATTATAGGCCTACTGGTGTGCTACTACGCTCAGCACCCGTGTCGCTGAATAGGCCTACGATTTGGCCATGGCCGGAAGAAAACCCGAACACCGTTTGGGTAGACTTTTCTACGGCAAAGCGCTCCACGATACAGTAATGCACAAATTAATAAATACCCTAGTTTTATAAAGGAAAGTCTGCTCTTTATTTCTTGCTAAGTTTTAAACTTCTAGTTAAAATCAAACTTACATCAAAACCGCTTTATCCACTTTGTTCGGCTCGTAACAAAACGTTTACACACGAGAGCCCACCATACTTATATGTAAATGAAGCTAAGTATCCGAACTTCTCATTGGTTCTTATTTTTAGGCCATCCAATGAAGTATCGCAAAGCGCTTAGACTTTGAAACGAGTCACCTCTCAGCAAACGACGGTGACAATTTTTTCGCAGCGGCATTCAGCGTTCGGATAGGGGCGTATTCAAAAGCTGTTTTCTCGGAATCTTTCGCATAAACATGCATTAAAAACAACACAGATGTAAAGATAAAGCTTTCAATTTTTATTTGAATACAGCCACTGTTCGTTTTGATGCAGTTTTACATTAATAATAAGTGTTGAAAGTGAAGTGAAAACTGAGTCGAAACTGCCGAGCGGACAAGAGCCAATGAAGGGCTTGGAGTACCTACTTCTAGTTTCCACATGATGTAACTTTTTGGAGTTTTTGATATTGAACGTAATGCATGATAGATCTCAGTTAGACCTACATGCCACGCGCATTCAGAGCTGTCCAAAATCAATTCATATGGGTATTTTGATGTGACCTTGATCCTAAACTATGAGATGTAACAAGTCCAAACTTGTATGTTGAAATAATAGGTTGAGATTTAATGTGTTCAGTTTTTGCATTAATCTTGAAGGTCAAGGTCATTTTAGGCCATATGAAAACATTTTAAAAACTGATCATCATACAATGCAAATGGCTCTCTATTTGACCCATGGTACTAGTATGCATCAGCATTGGGTTATTTGATCATACATCAGCATCAGTGGTCATGTGAAGGTCAAGATCATTCCAAGATCAAGGTCACTGTATTTTGGAATAATACACCTTTTGCTGTAGTTTAAATTATTTGATCATACATTAGTGTCCTTTTGGATCCAGAAGTCAGTGTTAAGATCAAAGTCAGTATTACATTTCATTTTAATGTCACCATTTCAGTTTTTAGGGCACTCAAGTTCATGTAGAATATTGCAAGCTCCATAAGGATCATGTGAGTCATACGAGCTTTGCCATTCTAGTTTATCTAAAACTAATAAGAGTTAATCCTCTTTTTTTCCAACAGGTGAAACGTGGAATCCTCTGAAGCTTCGATATCAACTCCGGAATGTGCGAGAGCGACTGGCCAAAAACCTGGTAGAGAAAGGGGTGTGTACAACTGAGAAACAGAACTTTCTTCTCTTCGACATGACCACCCACCCACTTACAGATAACAACATCAAGCAGAAATTGATCAAGAGAGTGCAGGATTCGGTGCTGAGCCGCTGGACCAACGACCCTCACCGCATGGACCGCCGCATCTTGTCACTCATCTACCTGGCTCACACCTCTGATGTTTTGGAGAATGCTTTCGCCCCCCTCTCTGATGACGACTACGAGGTGGCCATGAAGAGGGTGAGGGAATTGCTGGATCTGGATCTGGATGTGGAAAGCATGAAGGAGGGCGCTAATGAACTTATGTGGGCTGTCTTTTCAGCCATGACCAAGTGATACCTTCTGTAGCATTCTGATATTCATGTCTTTGATCCCACTTCCATCATCATGCTTTCCCATTATACGACAACAATTTTGTTAATTGTTTCACGATTGGGATGCCTGGTTAGTCTTTTTTTTTTAAATTTCCCCGTGTACAAAGAGGGTTCATTCATAAGATTCTTATTGCTAGTGTGCGGATTTAAAAGTGGAGCTAAACAGATAAAATTTATGCGATAGAAATTAATATGCCTCTTCTCTAGAGATACTGACAACTAAACTATAAAAGTAAACATTTTAAAAGCATTTGGTTATTAATTTTGTTTACTTCCGCATTCCTCATTATTTTATGCTAGAATCTTGTGAGAGAAAAATCTCCATTGTTACAATACTTTATAATTTATCATTCTGACATGAATTGTGCTTTATTTTTCAAAGCAGATTGTAGTGTGAACTTTACTTAAAACATAGCAGTACTTTTTAAATGCATAGTTTTTGGTTCTTGTTGCTTTTCTTCATTTATAATATTGATTAATTATTTATTCATTAGGATCTAAGATTTGTGACCATGAGTAAGGTGGTGGTGCTCTCTGTATGTAGCATCTGCCTTGTTCTTTTTTTATAGTTTTTTTTTTAAATTTCTTCTGTTTTGAGAATTTTTGCTTGTATCACCGTGTAATATAAAATTTAAAAAATAAGATGCAAATCCAATGTCTATAATAAGCACTTTGGTTGCTTATACTTAAAGGTAAGCTTTGATTTTGTTTCCATCCCTAACCCCCATAGTTCTTAATAATTATTTTCTTCCTTTGCTGTGTTTTTTTTTTGTTTTTTGTTTTGTTTTGTTTTGGGGTGGAAGAAACCCAAATCCCTTCATACACTGCTCTATGTCCTGTCATCTATATTTTTAAGTTAAATGTATACTACTGTTTTCTGCCTTCAGTGTAGCCATTTAATGGGTATATTCTCCCTACCCCAACCCTCCAAATCCCCTCCCTGCAAGGTTGCTCAGACTGATTCCCCTAGCACTGTGACCTTGAGTGGAGTAGGGTTATTTGTGTAAATACATTTGACTTCTTTATGGTGATGTACACAATTATTTTGGCTCGCCAAAAAAAAAAAAAAAAAAAAAAAAAAAAAAAAAAGTTGACGGCATTGCTGCGTGAATAAGGTGGTCAGTAAAACTTTATTTTAATTTTAAATGGTGATGCTGAGTATTGTAATTTGTATTTAGTAGCATGGGAATTAATGTGAGTATGAAAGAATTGAAATGGTTTAAATGCATGTTAATATGAATGGAACCCGATATGAAATTATTGCAATGAAAAGTTTTTTTTATGATGATGATGTGATCAATTTTTTAACCCAAAAATTAATTTGTATGTAAATGTTTTATTGTATTAATCAGGAGGTCTGGAAATACTTTGATGAAATAGTTGGGAATCAGATCAAATCAAATGTTGGTGGGTCTGTTAGTCTGTTGCCCACCATATCTTGAGAACCACTTAATGGATTTTGACCAAACGTCATGCAAACATTACCTGGATTAGTTGCCATGTTTCCTCTACCCCAAAGATCAGTGTGGCTGAGGTATATTTGTTGCTAACACATTTTGCTCTGTATCTGAAAACAGCAACCGATTTTGTTGATATTTGGTTTAGGGGTACTTCAACTCGTGGCCATTCACTAGCAGTCCAGTGGATAGTCAGTTCTTCAGTCCATCTCTCTAAATTTAACTTGTTTGTTCGAAGCACTTATTTTGCTTTATCTCAAGAATAACTGATCCTTAGGTCATTCATATTTGCACTTTCTCAAGGTCGATGTGCTTCATCATTTTCTCAGCACGTTTTGGGCTACAACAGATTTTGATAATGATTTGCTTGCAGATAGTGGCCCATTGTACATGTGTTCATTTTGATTCTTTAGGATAAGGCAGAGACAACTCTTATCAAGTTAATGAACTTTTGCAATTACTTAGTTTTCATTTACGGGTCTGTGTGTCTTTAAATAAATTTGAATGACTTTCCATCTTCTTTAATTTTCATTTTATTTACTCTCACGATTGATATTCTGCCTAAAGCTAGAACTGGCAGAAAAAAATAATATTCTTAAAAGAATGTTTAGACTATACAATTTGGTTTTAAAATAAACTGTGCCATGTGTTAATTTGTACTCTTTTTTTTTTCTTCGACTCATAACAGTTTTTATTCAGTGCTTGTGTGAATATGCTGCGCTAAAACTTTTAGGGTTTTATTTTTGCAAACAACTGTACTACTAGTTAGTATGGGGACAGATACTTGTTTCACGGTCCGGAAATAAATAAAAACAACATTCAGAAAAAAAATCGAACTCGTTGACCTGTGGTAATGCACTGCGTGACGTTTTTCCAAAATCAGCCGAACCCGATTTAATGCCGCAATGAGCAGTCGCAGTAGAGACACGTGGCATCGAAGTTTCCGTTAGAGGCACCGAAGTTTGCCGAACCAGCTTTTGCGCTGTCGCAGTGAAGATCGGTGCTCGTGAGACAGAATTCAAAACATGGCGTCCAAACGAATGGCTAAGCAAAGTGATTGTGAACCTGAATCTTCAAAGGGGCATACATATCTTGCCTCGTATTCAGAAAAGTGTTCTTTCGTTATTCACTTTCACTGACTCGAAACCAGTTTGGCATCTCCGCCATCAAGTGGCACGTGAAAGGCCAACATCTTATCAAGAATTACGAGGCTTTGGAGAAGAAAAAGAAGATTGTGGCAGCAAATCAATCTATCACTGGATTCTTGGTATAATATCAAAAAGGATGAGTGCAAAAACAATAGGTAGTAAAAGTAAATACGGAAATCGTAATAGTAATACTGAAATTTGAAAAAGCTAATACTGAAACTTCAAATTGAGGGTAGGCATGCCTGCATGCACAGCAATGTGAGTCTATGTACTCAAACCCTTCCCCATTCCTTCCCCTTAACCACCACCACCCCTCCTTCATCCAAAAAACAAAAAAAAAAAAAGAAACACAACAAAAATCCAGATTTTTGCAAATCTGTGTGTGTGAGTCCAAAATAGTCCCAAAATTATATCGAAAGATGTCTGTCTGTGCAAAAACTTTTAAAGTGGTTAATTACTCAGAGTCTATTTCAACTATCACAACCAAACTTTATAAGTCGTCGTATACCCATAAGATCATGAAAATAATAGTGAATGAATGGCTTCACTTTAAGGTCAAGGTCACAGGGTCATCAAATTTTAGACACACATACTTTGCAAATTTGATCAACCTCCAAAGTCAAGGCCACTGGAGCTGTCCAAAGGTACTTTGAAGTGACCTTGACCCTAAACTATGATATATAAAGTCCAAACTTGTATTTAGAGATGATACATTGATCTTTCATACATGTTTTGTTTTTGTGTTAATCTTGAAGGGCAAGGTCATTTTAGACCTTGCAAAAACATACACTAATAAATAGATACAGAGGAATAGTTCTTTATTTCACCCAGGAGCATGTGAGTCATATGAGCCCCTTCTAGTTTTATGTTGATTTTTATTTAGATGCCATTAGTTGTTAATTTTCTTATGACACATTTTGTGTATTCTATTAAACATGTTTCTTTGAACTGTGGTAATTGATGCAGAGCTATTGTGTTGAGGAATGGGATCATTTAATGTTTGTTACGACAGTTGATGAAATAATTTCTTTGAAATGTGTATACTTGTATGTAAGGACTTTGTTTCTCGCTTGTTTCTCACTCTGTCCAACACTTTCAATCACTGATTGTGCATTAGATTTGTGATCTATGGAGAATCGGGGGAAAATCTGTACATTCAAACTTCTGTTGAAGCTTGGCAGCAGAATGAGACTCGGATAAGGATTCTGGAGCAACAGGATGAGATTGTATTTCATTTACTCAAAACTAAAGACAATAATTATCTAGTTTAGATGAATTGAAACTTCTTTTTTTTTTATGTCATTTTGAGGGTTCTGAAAATTTTAGTTTAGGAAATTGGGAGTTGTTAAAATGAGCAAGTGAAGGACCAACAGATTTTACTTTCATTGTTGTAATTATATATAATTCTTGCTTTTATCAGTTGTGATTCCCCCTTCACCTACTCTCCTCATTCATCACTTGCTTTAGCTTCAAGTCTGCTGCCTTAAAACACACACACGCACCACAGAAAAAAATGATCTTTATCATTTGACCCATATATAACTTTAAGAACTTAAGCTATTGACTATAGTCACTGGTATTCATTGTTGCAAAATGGGTTGGCAATTATAGTTTGGGGACTGTATCTTAATTCTGTGATAAGATTGCTGTATATTTATTGACTCATGTGCATAGCAATAAAGTCTATGTACTCACCCGCCCAAAAAAAAAAAAAATCCTCATTTTTGCAAATCTGGGCGAGATAAGTCCTAAATAGTCCAAAAATGTTATTGAAAAAAAGTTCGTCCATCTGTCTGTGCAAAAACTTTAAAGTGGATTAATATCTCAGAACCTATTTATACTATCACCAAACTTGGTGAGATGGTGTATACCCATGAGACCTCATAAATGATCAGTGAATGGCGGTGCCGTCAAGGTTACCTTGTCATCAAATGTTTAAAAATGACAATTTTTTCACATAATTTCACATTTTTTCTAGGTTATTAATATTGGATGTATGATCCTTTGGTGCATGATATATATCAATGAGACACACATATTATGCAAATGTGATCAATCTCACTCCAAGATCACTGGAGCTTTCAAAGTCTATAGGTGCATTGAAGTGACTTTGATCCTAAACTATGAAATATAAAGTCCAAACTTGTTATGAGATGATTCATATATGTTCAGTTTTTGCGTTGATTTTGAAGGTCAAGGTCATTTTAAGCTTTGCAAAATAAAACCCGTGGGAGTGCCAGGGGTTTCTGTATAAATATTATCCCCACTTTTTCTGGAAATTTAGTGCTTTAAATTCCCACCTTTCTCATTTGTTCTTTCTCATTCCTACTCTGTTCTATCAATCTACTATACTGTCTTCTTTCCTAGACTAGTCACCTACCTTTTTCTTAAAAACTCTTCCAAAACTCCTCATTTGTGCAGAGATGCCTAGTATTACGGAACGTCCGTAATTTTACGGAAAAACAATAGTTACTACGGAAATACGGAATAATTAGCGAAATTACGGATTTGCAGCGATCAATTTTACGGATTTTCATAGCGCCGCTGATGCCTATATTTATAGGTTCGTTTGAGGCTCTTATTTTTAACCGCGAAGCTAACGGTTCGTCTGAGGCTTTTTTGTAACCGTGAAGCTTGCGCGAAATGTTACGAGAGGTGATCACTTGACCAAGCGAGAGTTCTAAAATGGCTTCCAAACGAAAGCACAAAACCGAGGAGTCTGACAGTGAAATAGAATTTAGTTTTTTGCTTAGTTTTTGTGTGTTTATATTAGCTTTAAAAGAATTACTGAAAAAGGTTCCAAAATTACTGAAAACAAGTTGCCAAATTACTGAGAGGCATCAAGGCACCTAGGCATCTCTGTTTGTGTATGAGGTCTGTTTGGAATATTGGACGCTTTCTGCCAAATGGTCACTAGGGCTTCCTATATTATTATTTAGCAATGTAGGCATTTTATATGTATGTGTTTTGTTGATATTTTATGATGATGTTCATATTCTATTTTGTTTTTTGTAAACGGGGTTCGATAAATTTGTGTGTATCCCCAGCGTCCCCTGCGTAGGATGCCTTTATTGTAAAGTGACCGGCTGGTGGAATGCCTTCAATGTTATCACTAGGGTTGTTTCAGCAGATCATTTATATGGCTCAGGGGTGAGTCCTCTTTCAACCAAGTTGTGGTCCTGATTCAGCTCTTTGCAGTCCGTTGGGACTCTATAAGCAATGAATAACTAACTAACCTTGCAAAGACATACAAAAAAATAGTGGAAGGGCTGTTTATTTAACCCAAAGTATGAAACAACATGGGTTATTTTATCAGTTATGCATGAGAGATCATGTGAGAGTAAAGGTCATCCTAAGGCCAAGGTTACCTTTTTTTTTTTTTTTTGCTTTTTTCCCATAATACAACTTTGTTGTACTTTATTTGATAGTACATGAATGTATTTGGAGCCAGAAGTCAAGGTCAAGAGCATAGAAAGATTTTTTTAAAGGTATTACTTTGCATTTTAATGCCACCATTTTATTTTGTTTTCCCTGGGCTTTCATTTTCATGTTAAATACAGAGTTTTATAAGGAGCATGTGAGTAATATGGGCTTTGCCCTCTCAATTGTAAGATTTGTGCATAAACATGGATAGTGTGCAAAACTGGGTTGTTAGGTACGTGAATATGTATATATATATATGAATTTAAACAGTTTAGGCACAGTTGTGTCTTCTTACTGGAGGGATTGCTTTGATTGCAGCTGTGTATCTATTTCCATTCTGTTTGGTACAAGTTTAATTCATAAACTGCAGGAAAAGCACTGATCTGGAATCAAATGTTCAGAGGGCAGGGAAAGTCACACTTGTAATTCATGTTTTTATCAAATGAACATTGCTACAAGGAATGGAACGTAAATGTATTAAAAATTTAGTTTGTCCATTCGTTTCTGCTGTGGAATTCATATGTTGGGTGTACAGAAATACTTATTATATGTCAATTGAGGGTTCTGCATAAATAAATAAAAAGTGTGATTAATTTGTTCTTTGTCTCCTGGGAAAATGAATTTTGTTCTTGAACGTGTGTAATGTGTTAAAGTGTCAAACTTTCAACAAGCTCTTCTCATTCTGAATTTTTATGCCATTATATCTCGCTTTCGATATTGCCAGGTAAAAAATAACAATGGACTCTCATCAATCAATTAACTCTAAAGACTTAAATTTTATTGGAAAACAAAAGCACAAAATGGTGGTTATAATATTGTACATTCAAGTACCAAAAATACAATGGGGACATGAAATGAAGAATTATCAAAATTAGTGTTATTCTCGCAAAACCCACAAACAGGTTACACCTTCAACAATGTTTCCTCCAGTAAACAGACCATTTAAGTTCAATCACATACTAAATATCAAGTTAACAACACAATGGCTGATTGCTAAGTAACCTGTGATGAAGCAAAGATTTTGTACTTATTCAATTATTGTTAGCACTGTATTCCTAAAGACTTGAATGTACATAAATATATGTCCGAGTTGGTTCCTATGTACTGTATGAGACATTTCGTCAGCTTCACTCTTATTCCCAGTCCTGTTTTTGCCTGCCATCTTCTGAGAAAACGAAAAGAGACCTGATGCACGATCCCTACAGAATGCAATCCCCAAGTTATAGAATACACTACCTGAGACTGTCAAAAGGGCACACTGTGTCGAGTCATTCAGGAGAAGACTGAAGGCTCACTTGTTTACATTGTAGTAATTGGTGAACCAAGCATCACTCACACTTCTGCTGTCCACCTCCATGCTCCCCCCTCCCCCCCCTCTTTCTTCCCTGCCTCTCACGCCCTCCCCCTCCACTCCCATAATAGACTTTATCTTTCCTGTCATTTTTGTTATTCTTCATACATGTAGTTCATTTCTCCTAATCGTGCGCACTGAGCATTCGACAATGGATGGAGACACCCGTGTTATAAATGGACTTATATCAAACCAGACATTAGTTTACTAATGATACAAAGCACATTCAACTGCAAATAACTAAAGAACATTTTTACTAATGCTAAACAGTTCACTTTCGTAATTATTTTATTAAAATACTCAATTATGATGCAAATAAATATATACAGTTGCCTTTTCATGCTCTTTCAGCAACCTTGGATTCACTCTCTTCTGACATGTCTCTCGACAAGCACGTCTCTACATCTACAGTCTGCAAATCTGCCTTCTTTGAACTCCACAAAATCAGTTGCATTCGCCAGAATCTTTTAATTCAAACCATCACTCTTGTCTGTGCCTTTGTTCTGTCTAAACTTGATTATTGTAATGCTCTTCTTGCTAATGCTCCCCTCTATCTCATCGAAAAATTCAAAAGATCCAAAACTCTGCTGCTCGTCTTGTCTTCACATCCCGCAATCATCAACACATCATGCCTCTCTTGAAATCTCTTCACTGGCTTCCTGTCAAAGCACGCATTCAACACAAGCTCTTGACTCTGCTATAACTACTTTTCTGGCTGCTCTCCTGCCTACATTTTTTAACTTCTTTCTGTTTACACAACATCCAGGCAACTACGATCCTCTTCAGATAAACGCCTTCTCAACATCCTTCCCACACGCACAAAAACCTATGGAGAACGCACTTTTTCTTTCGCGGCTGCAACACAATGGAATTCACTCCCATAATATGTTCTTAGACATGCACCCAGTCTACCTGCCTTTAAAAGTGCATTAAAAACGCACCTGTTTAAGCAATACTATAAATAATTCTGTAGAATTCCTTTGCGTCAGCTGAGATATGACTTGTCAGACGGTAGTAGGTCTGTGTGTGTGGGGGGAGCATGTGTGTGCAGTGATAATTAATGTGGCGTCTGGACGGTTGATTGTTGGCGCTGGCAACAGAGTAGCTGTTTATTATTTGTATGCTGATCCTATATGCTGATTTTAATTTATATGATTTTTGTGAGCTGTTGTTTGTACAATTGTTGACTCTGTATATTATGTTATTTTATTTTTTATAATGAGATTTTATAGCTATATTAGTATTTAGCCTGTTTGAAAAATGGTATATGTTAAAAATGTATGTTAATTTATTATTTGCTAACAATTTGTAATGTGTGAAGCTGTCAACCACAGCGAGTGCGTGTTTTATTATATGTAATGTTGTGGTTTATTAATAGACAGTTATTATTATTAAATACAAATCAATATGAACAGTGCAATTCTAAATATAGACTAATATACATGATTCTTACAACATCCAACATTTATCAAGTTTCATGAAAAGTCTTCCACTGTACTTCTTATATGTGTGGTATAATCGTATGTTCAAAATGACCAAACATTCCTAAACATCACCAGAAAGTACAAAATTTCTCAAAGCCAAATAAAATTTGTGAATAGATATTTTACCCTCACAAACAGGCACGCACACACACACGCACACATACACACACACACAAACACACACACATCTTAACGCTTTACGTGCCAAGGTTGTTGTTTTCTTTTTTATATTTTTTTTAACAAATGCAATTTCATAACTTAATACACATAACTAATAATGTTTAATACTCTACAGATTCTGTCTATTGGCAGCAGAACAATATTACTGAATTGCATTTTTGAAGAGGTGGGGAGCAGATCCAGTGATAACTTCAAGTGGTAATCTAGTACATGAACAAATCAAATTGGGCCTTAGCAATTGCATGGATCATCAAGGTTTAGTAATCTCTAAAACTAGCATATACCCATGGCAAAGAAGACTTTAATGTCCAAGAATAAAACATGTCCAATATTTGAACTGAGTTATATAAATAGTACACGCCTGCTGCACTACATAGCCACAAATTAAATCAATTGTTTACTTGTGAATTAAGCATCATAGTCAACATGATCGTGAGACTGAAGCTGAACAATGTTGCTGGTATTCTCATAACTGGGATTGGTAACATTGGTTGAAGCCCCATAGCCAGGATTGCTCACTCCTCCAATGGATGAATCATCTTCCTCTGGGCCCTTAGGATTGCCCCTCACTTTATTCATGAACTGTACCACACCACCCCTGCCAAATGTCAGAGAATTAGTGGGAGTCGTTCCTTCCGAGGTCAATATATGCAGGTTTCCAGGGTTGCTTAGACGGCGACGGTACATCACATAACCTATGCCAACAAGTACACCAACGGCAATGATCACCACAATGGGAACCACAATAGCTGCAGTTTGGGAACTACCACTGTCGTCACCAGTCTGAGTCTGGGGTGTTGCTGGCGGTGCATTAGTTTTGGGAGTGTTGGGCTTGGATGTGGTCTTGCTGCCTTCCGTTGTTTTGCTTGGAGCGGTGGTGGTAGTGGGAGGTACATAAACTCCTGTGGGAGAAAACATACCCATTTTATTAGAGTGAAGCTCAGCATAATACAGAGGCAAGACAGCAAGCACCAATAATTGGCAATATTGCAGCTCTCTTATCGCCACCTGGAAATAGTATCATTGTCATTCATTATTATGTAATAATGAGTTATGACTGAGGTAGTTCCAGGAGTGAAATGGAGGTACGAAAAGTCTGACCTTCAAGTTTGTAATGCCTTAATCAGGGTGGAGAATTTTCCGCGAATCCGCGGATTTCCGCGCAAGGCATTTGCATTTCCGAGAAAAAAATATTGAGTTCCGAGTGTGAGAAGCTGAGGGCTACCCTTTACTGGGCATAGCGGCCAAAAGCGGCCGAAGGTCTAAACAGGCAAAACGTCCAAAAGCGTCCGTATCAACCATGTGGTTATATTCTCGCATTGTTTGAAAGATTGCGAGACTTCCGGCAATTGACTTCCGGTTTATTCTGTTGTGAAAACATTCGACTGCATTTCCACAAGATTTCTCTGTGATGCGTTCGTTTTTTCGAATTTTTTTTTCAAATTTTCTTGTGTGTGTGTCTAAAATTGATTGTTTGGATTCTTCTGATGAAGGGGAGTTTATAGGCTTCCATTTATCAGACATTAAAGTGAGAGAAATGGACTTGGAGTCGGAGGAAGAGATCGGTACTGACATTAGACAATTAGTGTCAGTAGTGTGCATGCATGCGATCTTTCAGACTGGCATGAAAGTGAAGAAGAGGAGGGGGCTTGTTTGGACTTTTTAAAACGTTTTTTTTTTTAATACACATGGAGTAATAAAAAACAAGACATGACAAGAGAAGTATAAAAAGGTATATTATCAAAAGAGAATTTATTTCTGTTCATTTTACATTTTATTTCATTTAAATCTATACATTAGTCACTAATACCTAAGATGTAGTGTTTTTACTAACGTACCCCTAAATATCTCTAAAATTATAAAAATTCTTGCCTGTTTACAGCTACAAAATAGACAAACGTGTGCCCAGTAAAATTGGAAATGTGGAGTTTGTGTGTAACAGTGGTGGACCTCAAACTTTGTTAGGCCTACAAATCAAGATTCTTAACTTTTTTGAAAGACATGTGCATAAAACATTCTTTTTTTGTTGTTGTTGTTTCTATTCATGTTTACTTTGTGCTTTTTGCTTTCAGGAGAGGCCCTAAATTACTTTCAAAATTGCATAAATTCATTTTCTTCCAGGGGGCGAATACCGGGGCTTGGCCCCTGGGCCCCGGCCGGATTTCAGAGATTTCTTGATTCAGTTGTTCTCCACCCTGCTTAATAAAAGTGAACAGAAAAAAAAACACTGATTCTATCCTGCATTGACCATGCAACATAGCATTTCTATTATAATGCTCCATTATATTACCACTACTGTGTCCAACAGTAATGATCATACTTTACAAAATAGGTCAAGTTCTATCAGCACCATTGAAGAACAAAACAAATACCAGAAGTTTTTCTTGCTGTTAATCTGAAAAACATACCGGAGCAAATGACACCAGAATCTTCATAATGTAAACAGTTGTGAACACCCCAGCCCAAGAAACCACAGTCCTGAATGCGAGTCTCTGTACCCTGGCAACCAAGGTCATCCATCCAAATGTTGCCACTTCCCTGGCCAAATCTGAAAGATAGATCATAGGCCTGTACTTCATTTTAAACAAAACAAAGGGTATTGACTTCATTATTCTAAATCCAACAGGAAATTAGTGTTTTAGTATTGTCTGCACATCTTTCAAAATGACATGAAAAGGCAGGGCTGATAGATTGGCCCAATCATCAACTTTTAAGGGTGGAGGCATGAAACAAATATTTTTAAACTCATAAGTAAAATAATTCACTGACCCGGAAGTACAATCATTCACCTGGACAACTTTCGAGCTCTCAAACCAAGGAAGATAACAATAGATGAAATAACTTTTAAGTAATGGACACGAGATTTTAATTTAAAATCTTACCTGACTGCCACATCTGGAAAACTTGGGGTTGGATTTGCACACATGGCCATGATATTGTTACTACAAACAAAAATCTTACCCAGCTCTCATAACAGCTTTGCCTGTAGCATAGCCAAGCTGGTTGCAGACAATTGTGGCATCAATATCATCCCAGTAGTCATCACAAATAGTTCCCCATTGGTTTGGACCTTGAAGGAAAACCTCCACACGACCTGAACTACGCGTGGGGCCACCCACAAGTCGCACCTGTGTGATGGCTGCAAACAGAAGTTTTGCAAACTATCTTCAAATCTACAGTTTAGAGGTACTGCTACAACAACACACAGCAAACCTACATACACTTTAACATTTAGTTTCAAAATTATAACAGCTGCAATGACAATGATAAGAAATAAGTTAGGAGGAACTAGAGTATTTGCTGATTTTCATAAATGAAATACCATTTGTTAGTACTCAAATGGCATAGCAAATAGAACAATAGCAATTAATAAGAGTTAATGAATCTCACAAATCGCATCTTGGTAACACTGTACAGAGAAGGGTCCAATAGTGTTGCGACAGTAGTCATCCATCCAGTAATAGCCCTGTGACATGTTGAATCCAGTGGAAGAACATTCTGGAACAGCGCTTTCATTGCCAATACAGCTGGTGTAGTAAAACCAAATTGGTTCACCTGCACTGGTTCCATATCTGAAAAGATAAACAAATAATACATTTTAGAGTTGAAGAAGTGCAATGCAGCAAACCCCATGTTAAATACCTTTGCATTCTTAGTAGTTTCAAGTAGGAAAGCTGAGACCATGATGTGAAAAATCCTAATGAATAATTTTATCCCTATAGTAGTAAAACGTTGATCAGAACAGTAAGAGTATATTAAACTGTTTCAGGTTTCAGCATGGTGCACTCCTTTAAAGTCCTTATTACGTCAAAATGAAGCTATTACACATATGATTTTATCAATTAAGGTGCTACATACTGCCTAAGATACTGAAATCATTGAAGATGTCTTAATATTTCACCAATTATGAACAAAAATGTTTCTACTTCATCATTAATCTAAAAAATATTCCACAAATAATATTGAAACTCATATTAACCTTTTGCCTTGAATGGGGAGGCCATCTGCATAGCCGAGTGATTTGCAAGCCACTTTAGCCGCGGCACTGTTGTAATTGGAGCTGCACAGGAAACCAAACCTGCCCATGTAGCTCATTTCAAAACGCCCACGCGAAGATTCCGTATCATCGCCAATTAAACGATAGGAGATTGCACCACCTGAAACAACCGTTATTTCACATTCAAATAATAGGAGACTGCACCAGAAACAATAGCTTTTTTTCACAACCCTGGACAAACACTTTTAATCAATAAGAACACCCACACGTGCACACACACACGCACGCACACACACAAACACAAATCTAAATTTGCAGAATATTAATTGGTTAACAAAGGTAAAATTTAGGCATACAACTAGAAGGGCAAAGCCCATATGACCCACATCCTCCTTAGGGAACTCAATATTTAACAGGAAAATGAGTGCCCAGAAAAAACAAAATGAAACGCGGGCATTCAAATGCAAAGTAATACCGACTTTGATCTTTCTATGCTCCTGACCATGAGATGACTTTGACCTCCAGCTCCAAAAAAAATATATTATGCCCCCCCCCCCCTCCCCTCAAAATAAAACAAAACCTGGTGTCCTTGAGATGACCTTAACCTTGGGGTGATCTTTAAATTCACATGACCTCTCATGCATTTCTGATCAAATAATCCAAAGTTGTTGCATACTATGGGTTAAATAAACAGCCATTTCTCTGTAAAATTACCTATTTTTTTGTATTTTTTGCAAGGCTCAAAATGACCTTGACCTTCAAGAACAATGCAAAAATGGAACACACATGAAAGATCAATCAATCATCTCTAAAAACAAGTTTTGACTTCAAATCTAATAGTTTAGGGTTAAGGTAGGGTTAAGGTCTGATTTTGGACAGCTCCAATGACCCTGACATTGGAGTGAGGTTGACCAAATTTGTATAGTATGTGTGTCTCATTGATATTTATCATGCATCAAAGAATCATAAGTTCAATATTAATAACCTAGAAAAAAGTGACATTTTATGAAAAAATGTCTTCTTTTTTTAAACTAACATTTGTTGATCCTTTTACCTTGTCCTTGAAGTGAAGTCATTCATTCACTCATTGATCATTTATGAGGTCTCAATTTAAGGGTTTACACCATCTTACCAAGTTTGTTGTGATAGCTGAAATAGGTTCTGAGATATTAATCCACTTGCAAGTTTTGCACAGACAGACGGACGGACGGCAAACAAACAGACGAGACGTACGGACCGAAGAAAAAAATGTTATGTCATTTTTGGACTATTTAGGACTCATCTCACACAGATTTGCACAAATCTGGAAAATGTTGTTTTTGTTGTGTTTTTGTTTTGGGGGGAGGAAGGGGTGAATGATAGGGGAGGGAGTGTGAGTATATAGACTCACATTGAGATGCATGTGAGTCAAAAATCATCTACACATCGGTACTGACAAAGAAGAGTCAATAACATCAGTAACCAATATCCTAAACAATTTCACTGACTGGTGTCATTGTAGCACAGTACACCAGCACGTGGAGCAGAAAAGTCACACCAAGCTGTACTAGTCTGCGACTTCTTGCAGCTGTCCAAGGACTGCTCAGTGCCTGAACACTGGATACTAGCTGTCAGGATTGGAGGCTGAAAAATACACAGTATGCTATCAACCATTCCACAAACTTCATAATCTGATCAGTACACCCATGTAAATACTTATGCTATAATGCGTTATTATGTTATAAAAGTTTCACAACAGTAGTATTTATAAGTGAGGATATGATTATTGTAAACAGAATTTCTTTGCCAGCCCATCAAATGATAAATGCTCGAATTCACAGCCAAATGTTGGTTTCAGACTATTGCACAGCTGCGTTAAACAAATTTTCTTCTGAATAGAGAACCTTTCGTATTCAAATAAGTGTTACAGATTTAAAACCAATGGGTGCCAAATTACTTCAGCATACCGTACAGACAATGCACTCTGCCATTAATCATGAGTAGTAAGTTAACAAATAAAAGATACTTTAGCCATAGGTACACAGCAATGCTGCTATATAATGTACATCATATGACACAAGGTTAAATGTGACTCTCCAGCACGAGATGAGTCGCTTCCCGCATCCCTACAATTCTCCCTACAAGTCAAAATAGGTTGGTGGGTGTTAGGTTGTCGAGTTTGAGATTTTTGCAAATTGTGAATCTTCAGTCATATTTCTGCGTGTAAGCAAATGCATTTTATCCAATATCACCTTTAATATTGTTAATTTTGTCATTTTCCGAGGCTACCTTTTCTTTAAAATCCATTTTTTTTATCAGAAAAGAAAAATTGAGCGAGTTTTCACAGCCCGGTTCACCCACTAAACAATGGAATATTCCAGTCGTTGATGGCTCTTTTCGAAGCTGAAGCTTTCAGCTATAGGAAACGGGAATTGTGATTATCTATTTTTAAACTGGTCTATATTTATCAGCCAATAATAAGGGAGGATGTCCCGAGAATGCTGTAAACATCTGCGTCTCCAAGCTACGGAAGCCCTGTTCTGATTTGCTGACTAGCACATCTGACTTGGCATGTCCAATTGAAGCTAAGCTTTGTGCACGCTTTCCGTCAAGATAGCGTCGAATGCGAACAAAGCGATGTGTGAGAACGAAAAGCAATGCATTGCCAAAACGCTGACAAAGTATGCTAGCATGGCAAATATTGCAGACCCAAATATCGTAGCCTTGGTGTTCGGTTATTTTGTTGAGGGAAACGATGAAAATGTGGATAGCGAAGGAGACGATGATCTGTCAGAAGTGCAATATCAACAACGTCAACTGGATAATCAGATTCAGAACACAGAGATCAAAAGAATGAACCAGTCATTTTACCTATTTTTTGTGTCAATTTTCGTAACAATAACTAAGTCCTTTGGGAAAATGTGTGTGGTTAGAACCTGATAATAGTTATAAATTTAAATGTTCTGATATTAATCAGTAGTAGCATATCATTATTTTGATGTGTCATTGGCTTTTGAATGCATAGTGCAGTTATCAGTATTTCGCGATTATTTTGCAACTACCATGTCTCTTTCCATAAGTGTTGTTAATAAAATATTCATTGCACTGCAAAAAAAAAAATCATTGTGTTTGCTTTGTTGATTATAGGCCTTCACCAAAATTCATATAACGTATAAACAGCATAATGGTTGCTAAGGATTTTTAAGTCAAATATTTCGTAAATTTCAAAGCCCGTTTTCTCAAAATCGTCTCCTTTGCAGTCTTGTTATTTAAAATGCCACAGCTCCGGAACTAAGAGTCCGATTTGAAAACGGTTTTCACCAAATAAAAGAGCAGAAAAAATACTATTTGGAGATGCAAAGAACTCAAAATCACTTGTAACCGCCAACGTTTTCCGAACAGTTTTAGTTACTAAAAGGATCGATCTTAGACCCAGAGCTCTGCGGGAGAAGGGAGACAACCACTGCGAACCATTGCCGCAATTCGCTAATATTGATTACTTCCCTTTAACTGACTTGTCTATTAGGGGTCGGCTGTCATCAAGCGGCCGGGTAAAAAATAAAATAAGTAAACTGGTTAAGAAACAACAACTTAAAATATGAATAATAATAATGGAATAAAGGTAAATTAAATTAGAAATAACATTATTGTTATTAATTATGGTTCTAGGACTTGTATTCTTCCACAGGTGTATTAGGGAATTCCCATATCCTTGCATCCACAGAATAGAGTCCCTGTAATATTTATTGTTTGTAGCTTTACTGGGATTGCCCATACATTAATGGGTAGTGGTTTAGTTAGCATCAGTTATTGTAGGTCGGATGCACTAAAAACATCAAGTTAATATTGAAAATCTCAAGTTAGTGCAACTTAGCATCCTGCATCCTTTTGTCTCATCCCGTTAAGTTCACTTGAGGTGCCAGAGGGTCTGAAAGTCGGCCGCATTTGTCTAGATCGGAAACTTGTTGCTATTTTTTGGTGGGGCAGCAAGAAAATCCTAAATCAGGGTTTTCTGTTTTAAACTCCCCAAAAGCCAAGTAGCCACAAACCCAAATTGCCACCCGAGTTTACTGTTTTTCTCCATGTCAGTCTGCCTGATCCGTTAACGCTTTATTAATTGTCGTTTTTCAGTAGCCCAGTCGTATTTAAGAATAAGTGGTTCCCTTTGTTTTATTCTTTATGGAGTATATCATGACTTATTATGATAAACGTTAAACGCAACCCACCATCAAAATTAAAGATCCATTTTCGTAAACTGCAGCTGTGGATTTATTGTTGTTTTATTTATCCATCTCTATTTCTTATTTGTTATTTTCTGTCTTTCTTTCACCGCAATCCGCCCAGTGTCTATTGTGCCACATCTGTGTGCTCATATTATGTAGTACACAGATCGTGGGGGTTACACACTAAAAATGGGGAAGCGACTCACATCGTCGTGGAGGGTCACAAATCATATTTGAAATAAAATTGCACAAAACTTGGTTGTTGTTGTTTAAATGAAATACCCAAACAAAGAGTTTTCCAAAAGTTACCTTCACGTAGCCACTTAAACTGGGCATGTAAGGTACACCACCATTGAAACCAAGCTGTTTACAGGCCACGTTGGCTTCATTCTTTGTGAATGACGGCCCACAAAGTGACCCCCACACTCCATCCACCTGGTACTCCAGATAACCATGACGAGGGTCCACAGGGTCATCACGAACAAGTCGAAGATTGGGAGCTACAAACAGAAAGAACTCATCTTAAATCTCAAAACTAAGCTATCTATCAATAACAGTATAACTGTAGATTAAAGCAAGATGGCAAGTCATTCAAATGTATTTCCAGACACAAACACAACAGAAAAATATGCATTTTAAAAAGTGTTACATTTCTCATCAGTGTTGTGACTCTAAAGTGAAATGAAAACATATATACCTTTAAGAAAATACAAATATGAATGGTCTAAAATGCTTAATATTAGTTGAAGTAAAGGCATAGTAAAAATCAAATTCAGTTCAGTCATTCTTGGGGCAAGGAAACCAAAAATTTGTTATGAACAAAGCTCAGTTATGAGTTATAGATTGACTGATCAACAATCAGACTGCCACTAAATGATTGGCCATGAGTTGAAGTACCTGTATACCAAAAATTTTAAAAAAATCGGTTAAGCTGTTTTGGAGCTATTCAGCAAAGTGTATTTGGCAACAAATTGAACACAGCGACCTTCACTTTTGCAGTAGAGCAAATATAATGGCCACTAACTTAAATAATGTTACTATGAAGTCTGGTCAAAATTTGAACAATGGTTTTTGAGAGATGGCGTGAAACGGACCGACAGACCAACTGACATTTGGCTCATTCTGATTCCTGATGATATAAAAGGTTAATTATCATGCCAGTATCAAATGTTTGACTCTTTCTTTTAATGTCTGTGTGTTTGTGTTAATGCCCATAAATAAAAATATAATACTTTGCTCTGTCGGTGTGTGTAAGTGGATGTGAATGTGTGTTCCTCCTAATAGAAAACCACTGTTCACAGAGGCACTGTGTGGAGTACTTGCATTGTATATTATCCTAAAAACCAGATTGACTGTATTGTTATGGAGATTCTTTTGATCTGGGCATTATAGGTGTTAGTGTTTCAGTTAAACTGTACATGGCTTTTATCCAGTGACTGCAGAAAGATCTCTTATTTAATTTAATGTTTATAGTACACAGACTTCAAAAACACCTTTTTTGAGTTATGAAAGATCTTTCATAGTCGTTAAATATTATTCAATCTACTCAGCTCCCACCTTTCCGCACACACACACACACACACACACAACATTCTGATGACTGTTGTGAAAAAAACAGGGATTATTTTGACACACTTTTCATTTTCGTGACATTATTTTGACATTTTCAAATTTTTGAACCTATCCCTAACCCTAACCCTAACCCTAACCCCTAACCCAAACCCTAATCCTAACCCTAACCCTAACCCTAACCCTTAACCTAACCCTAGGCCTAAAACAGCTCTAACTCAGCAGGGAACTATTTTGACGTCAAAATAGGGCGGCCTTCCAAACAAGTCAAAAGAAACCATGTGGAGTTCCATGAGTGTGTCACTGTAACGTCGTTTCTACATGCCCACACACACACACACACACACACACACACACACACACACACACACACACACACACACACACACATTTTAAATAGCTCTACAGTTATTCCAGCAAACACAATAAAATGCTTGAGGCACACTTTTGACTTTAGGGTGACATGAACTCAAAACAGAGCTTCTAGGGTCTTGGTTGTGAGTTCTTGTAATTGATTCCATTTGTTACATTTAAGATACTCTATGCTTGCGATTCATCAACTGAAAAAGTCACCTCAATTTTGTTCATTCCCCAAGAAAAACATTTAGGTTTCATACACCTGTCTAAAAATGTAAATAAAACTGAAGCAATATCTCTCTTTTGCATCATTTTAACTCAGATGTATTTAATATAAAATATGCTAATATTAACTGAACCACCAGCAGTACTCACTGGTTTCCACAAAAGGTGTTTGGCTGCAGATGACTGAGGCATATTTGCCAGAGCTGCAACTGGTACTAACGTCATAGGTGCAGTTGCTGAAGGTACTCTCAGTTCCTCGACAGCGAACATTGGTGATGCTGATCTTGGCATCAGGCACAGCTCCAAACACACCACCCTTCAAGAATGTGCCATAGCTGTAGCCCAATTCTCGACAGATGACCTGTGCATCACTGTGGTCTAGACCACTATCACAGATCAAATTCCAAGCGCTGTTGCGGTACACCATCACACCACCCATTGATGCATTATAGCCTGTGTTTAGCTTCACTGTCAACACAGAAATTACAATTAATTTTTGTTTGTTTGTGGGCTGGGATAGAGGAGAGGAGTAAAGGTCTGAAGGTAGGTTTACCCATGAGGAGTATATTCAGACCAAAGAAACCTGTTACCCACAAACCCATTCTAGTTACATTCACTGAATCTTCTCAAACCTTATTCTTATCAATATGTTGACCTTTTAACATGATTACACTGGCTCCAGACAACACCATATTCATTGAATTATTTGCTGCTAATGATAAAACCATTAAATATTAATCCATAAAGAATTTTTTTTTATAATTTCCTTTGTAATATTTATTTACCCATGACCGGCAATAAAACATGGTTGAATTTTGTTTATTCTAGAAAACATGTCTGTTAATTCAAATAAACTCACATTTATCCACACAGGAAACATAGGCATCGTAGTAGTGGCTGTTACAGTAATAGTAATAATAGCTGTCATAAGCAACGTCCGGATGAAGGCCATCATGAGGACATTTCATCAGTGAGCTCTCTGTACCATCACACATCAGACCACTTAACCAAAGTGGTCCTGAACCCATGGTGGTGGATGGATTGTTGATCTCATAGCCATCACTGTAGCCTTGTTGTCTGCAGAACACCTTGGCATCAGCATTGTCGAAATAGCTATAGCATATCGTGCCCCACTGTCCACCGACAGCCATTTCAACTCGTCCCTCCCAAGGTTTTGAGGATGCCGTTGAATTCAGTCTGAATTGAACACCTACGCAAACAAAAACATGTTAACTATATCAATTAATGTCCAAGAAAATATAATGAAAGAGCAATATGGACAAAGTATTTCATATGCATATGTCTCGACATTTACAAGAAGGTAATAAGATGTTGCATGGCTATATTTAACTTCAGCTTTAACATTTAATCACAAAAGCACTGATTAGTTTACAAGTTCACAATTTTTTAATACTGTGGAAAACAAAATGTATAATCCTATCCTATCCTGTCCCATAACCCGAAGGTCGTAGGGGCACCACAGATGATCGTTTAACCAGCATACTCCATCTTTCTCTGTCCTCAGCAGCCCTCATGGCTTCGCTCAGTGTCAAACCAGTCCATTCTCGAATGTTGTCCTCCCACCTCTTTTTCGGTCTCCCCCTTCTTCTACCTCCTTGCACTGTGCCTTGCAGAATGGTCTTTGCAAGGCCTGATGATCTGGTGACGTGGCCATACCATCGGAGTTTCCGTTTCTTCACCACTGTGAGCAGGTCATCGTGTTGTCCAATGGCTTGTGTGATGGTCTGTCGGACTTCGTCGTTGGTGATGTGTTGGGTATAGGAAATGCACAAAATGTATAAGTAAAACAAAATACTTAATTTTAACTACCGAAACAATTGTGCCCTTACCACTATCATTAAAGCAAAGAGCAGAAGCCAAGTCTGCACTGCTGCAGTTGCCTAGGTGCAGACGATCGAAAAATGGACACTCATTCAAGCTGTTCTCTGTGCCAGTGCAGTTGATATCACTGACCCAGAATGGTCCCCTGTCACTGAACGAAGCGTAATTCTCCTGAGCATAATGGTAGGCCATGCCATCCAGGTGACCTTTGGATTTACACATGACCTTGGCATCAACGTCCGTCCAATTGGTGTTGCAGATACGCCCAGTGATGTTCATGTAAGTAACTGCGACCGTTCCATGAGGCAATCTGGGGTTCACAAATTCGAAGGTATATGCTGGAAAAAAAAGATCAACAAGTATTCCTTAATAATTTGCTTTTTAAACATAAAAACACACTTTTATTTTCTGAAATACAGTCTCAGATTTACCCTGACTCCAACCTGACCCCTTCCCCTCTATCCCCTCTCACCTGCAATATTCTCCCTGTTACAAACAAATCTATAAAAGAAAACAGACATCCAACTCTATGATTATATTCAATCAGGAGTTAGACTATTTGAAGCACTTTGAGGAGAACCTGTCTTGAGTCAAGCTGTACAAAACAACAAATTCCATTACTGTAAATTTAGTCAATAACAATATACTCACTACTTTCATCGATATAGTCGTCAGTACCAAAGCAAACGACAGAAGCATAATTTCCAGATTGGCAAGCAGTCTGAGAAGTGTGTTTCACACACTGAGTTGAGCTTGATTCCCCGCCTTGACAGTGCATGGTGTAGTTGACATGCACCTCATAATAGTTGACATAATAGTTGGTAGATCCATAGGCAGAGCAGCACAACGCTTTGCCATCAACAAAATCTAGATCTTGGCAAACACGTCTGAAAACAAAAGTACCAAGTAATAGTAGAAAATACATTAGAAACAGTAATCTGAACTACAATTGAAGACAACCTTTCTCTACACAAAAAGAAAAGAGATTAGTCTTATATAGCGCACTTACAAGCTCAGAGAGCTTCTCAAAGCACTGGCCACTACTATCCAGCAATCACAAAATAGTTTCCTGAAGTCAAGATTCGAACCCACGTCTTTCGAAACGCATGTACACAAGTCGTGCGCTCTGACAACTGAGCTATCCCTGCCGCCACAAACAGTCTATCAATGAATTTATATGATCATATTAAAATAGTAATTATTCAGATCATAGTTAAGAAAAGTTGCATTATATCAAAACGTGAGTACTGCCTGAATACACCTCACCAGAAATTGATACAATTCAAATACAAACTTAAACATACCTGGCTGTGACATCATCAAATCCAACATCACAGAGATTGTACCATGTCCCATTGTTGTAAATCTGAACGGGTCCTTGTCTGATGGTAGGATCATATGCACCTCCAATACGCACTAACGCAACAAAAAGCAACTTTATCAATTACTTCATTTTTACAAAAGGCAAAACAGGCACGAGGATTAAGAGACATTTCTCTAAAACTGTAGTGTGAAAAAGATGTGAACCCCAAAACGGATGACAACTGGTATCATCCCCACAAATACACATACTTTTTATACACTTATATGTGCCCATACATACACACATATATGCATGCTTATGTACAATCATATGCACCCATTCACAAACACTATCCTATCCTATCCTATCCCATAACTCGTCCGCTGTCTGTCCATCAATCCGCCGTCGGTGCGATCCTATCCTATCCCGTAACTCGAAAGTCGTTGGGGCACCACAGATGATCGTTTAACCAGCGTACTCCATCTTTCTCTGTCTTCAGCAATCCTCATGGCTTCACTCAGTGTCAAGCCAGCCAATTCTCGAATGTTGTCCTCCAACCTCTAATTCTTTCTCCCTCTTCTTTGCCCCCTTGCGCCGTGCCTTGCAGGATGGTCTTTGCAAGGCCTGATGCTCTGGTGGCATGACCATACCATCGGAGTTTCAGTTTCTTCACCAATGTGAGCTCACGAACACTCTCATGTGAAAACAGCAATAATTCATTATGGATTTTTTTTTTCAAAGGTCAAAAGTGACTTAAAATATTCTGATGTCCTTCAAAGTAAACAATTTCAAATTTATTGTTCAAAAAGTAATGAATTTTACCAACAAATGGGAAATAAACACCAACAAATGAAAACTAAACACTGAGACAGTGTGAGGAACAAGGTTATACATGAGAGCATTTCTTTCAGATCTCTACAACTACAACAAAATAAAGAACAGTGACATACCATCGTCGTAACAAATGACATTGGCATCCCTGTCATGAGTACAATATGACAATGTTGCTGTTTGAAAACCTGTGTGGGAACACTGTTCTAGGCTGGTTTCATCTCCCTGACACACGAAATTTGACTGATAGATCTTGCTTGGTGGATTGGGATAAGGATCACTGGAGTAATCCAGCATTCCTTCTGTGAATCCCTGGCTGCGACAAAAGGCTGATGCAGCATAAGAATAAAATCCTGACTGACAGATCGTTCCCCAAACTCCATCCACTGATACTTTTACTCGGCCTTTTGTTTTTGATGTGCCAAATGTTTCCAACTCGTAGTAAATTCCTGAAAGTAAACAACACAAAATTCTTATTATTACTCAGAATAAATAATTACAGTCTTCTTTCTCTCTCTCTCTCTCTCTCTCTCTCTCTCTCTCTCTCTCTCTCTCTCTCTCTCTCTCTCTCTCTCTCTCTCTCTCTCTCTCTCTCTCTTTATATTATTTTTATATTTTTCAGTTCTTTCTCATTCTTTCTAGTAAACACACAATGTACAGTCTGTACTGAAGAAAACAAGTCAGAGTAAAAATACAACACAATACACCAACAAAGCTGAAACCTGCCTTCATTGTTAGTACAGAGAACACCAGCACCTCGACCAGTGTTACACTGGTGGACATGTCCAACCTCAATCTGGCAATTCCTGAGGCTCCGTTCTGTGCCCAGGCAGCTGATGTTCGTTGTCCAATAGGGACCCTGGTTATAGTAGTAGCTAGTGGAATAATGGTCATAAGCCATGCCATGCTCATAGCCCAACTCTGAGCAGAAGACCTAAAATGAAGGTAAAGCGAATAAGTGAACATACTTTGAAATAAAAAGGAGAAATATAACTTTTCTTTTAATCATTTTGCATATTTGTTCATCAGGCCATCGATATGAAAAGTCCTACAAGACACCCAGGACCCTAACAATCAAAGACTCAGAGACATTCCTAAGATTTTAATTTTTAAAAAACTATAATAGATACTAAATCCCAAAAAACAATTATGGACAAAAATATTTTTTCACCGGTTTATATCAGCTGTTTCAAACACAAAGATATACCTTGGCGTCATGATCATCCCATCCATCACTGCAGATCCTGCCAGTAATGTTCATGAAGTCAATGAGTAATTCACCAGTATTGTTGCTGGCTCCACTGCTGTCTAGGTGGTAAGTGAATGCTAACGTTGGAAACAAATATTGACTTTAGGTTAATTTCATTGTCATTTTTACTTTTACGTGTACATTTCATTGTTGTTTTTACTTTCATAGATGGCTAGTGATAAAATAAAGAAATAACAGCCAAAAATGCTCTGAACTGCAGAGTACGGCTATCCTTTTGTTGTTTTGAAATAAAATTAAACTCAGTATTCTCTTTGAGTATCTGTCCTGAAATATTTATATCTGGACCTTGTTTTCTCACCCATTTTAACTCTGAAGAGCATGATGATATTCATACAAAAACTGAAATATTAAATATTTTTCTACCAATATTTGTTCTGGTTGGTGAGGAACATTGTGACAGAGTGAGTCTGCTTTCTTCATTACAACTGTATAGTTTGGGACATAAAAACTATAGGCAAGAAGACTATGAAGAAAGTATTGTGGAAGCAGCATATTGTTGTTATGTTGAGTGCTGTTTGCATTTTATAAACATAAGTTGAGATTTAACTTACTGGTTGGGGTAGACCCTTTGTAGCAGGCAACTGCAGCTACATTGCCACCGTTGCAGGAATAACTGGATGGAACAGAGTGGGAGCAAGATCTGAGGTCTGTGTCTGAATTGCCACAGGCTACGGTGTCCATCACAGGATAGTAGGTCATGCCGTAAGCACCACAGCAAACGTGGAAACCATTGTCGAAACCAAGATTCTTGCAAGCCACCTCTATGGTACAACAGATTGAAATTAAAATGGTATGCTTATTACCAAATCAAATAAAACCAAAAGAGCATTCTTTCCTTATTTTATTTTTTAATCAAAAAATTTTTGTTGGTTGTATTTTTCTTACGTTTTTAATATATTATTACAACAACCCCCTCCTTTTCCTCATCATCATCAGCAGCAGCAAATAACTTTTTTTTTCTTTTGCTTGTTTGGTTGTACTTTTTAACACTTTCAATATATTATTACAACAATTAACAACCACCTCCTCCTCCTTCTACTCATCATCATCATCATCATCATGATCATCATCAGCTGCAGCAGCACCAACAACCTCCACAGCATCGTGAAATGTGTTCCAACATTACAGGTGAAACACAGAGAAACCCTTTCTGCCTTCTGTAAAAATAGAAAAACCAGGCAGATAGTTAGAAAACTGGAACATATTTTAGCCAGTGAGTTTGTACTTCTGCATTCAAAACACTGCTTTGCATAACCTGTTTCTAAAAGTAAGCAGTGAGTTTGTACTTCTGCATTCAAAACACCGCTTTGCATAACCTGTTTCTAAAAGTAAGCAATGTTCAAAAGCAAACCTCAACACACAAAAAATGCAATCATTTTTTTTTTTTTTCTGATGCAGCGGCAATGAATTGTCTCCCTTGTACTGTCCTGCACCTCTCCTCCACAATGTGTATGCTATCATCGATGGATTTGTGAGATGCGTGCGTGAGTGCGATTTGTGGGAGTAAGCATGGCGCCTGTGTCCCCTGGTCAGGTCTCTGTATGTGTGAGAGAAGGGGTGGGATGTATGGGAGAATGTTATGTTTTTATTACAGTAACCTTTCAAAGTCGATTTCGTTAATGCCACTTATGCTGTTTTAAACTGTAATGCTCTTAGCTTGGATGTAAATAGGAGATTGTGTGTCTGTGTGTGTTTGTAATGAAAGTCTTTGATTAAGATGATTTGATTTGTTTTTAATGATTTGATTTAATGAATTTATGTATTCTTCAAGCAATGAGGCAGGTGTGTGTGTGCATATGTGGCTAGGTAGAAACGCCTTTATTCTGACATACACTTGAACCTCTACATACTTTCTTTTGACGGTCCCCGTTATTTTGACGTCAAAACAGTGTTCCGTTAGGGTTAGGGCTGTGTTAGGCTTATGATTAGGTTAAGGGTTAGGGCTAGGGTTTGGGTTAGGGTTTGGGTTAGGGTTAGAGTTAGGGATAGCTTCAAAAAATGGACAAATTTGTAAAAATGTCAAAGTAACGCATGTAGAGTTTTATAAAAGTCATCACAACGGCGTTTCTATACGGTTGTGTGTGTGTATGTATGTGTGTGTGTGTGTGTGTAAGAGAGATTTTGAAAAAAAAAGCCAGTCTGTTATTTGTTTTTTTTTTTTGTGGGGAAGGGGAAGGAGGGGGTAGTTTGTAATTATTATAACCTTTACCTCATATATTAGTTTAATGCATATTTGATGCAGGTTGTTCTAATGTGAAATGCCAAAGGTTTCATTCTATCTTTCATGCTAAAAACAAAATAATTAACAAATTGAAAAAATGTTTTATTACAACAAAGAAAAATATTATAAAAATAAACTCACCTGTATTCCTGTCAGACCACTGGGAATCACAAATGGAGCCCCATTTGTCATTTATTTTTACCTCCACTACACCTACTGAATATTGGTTTCCCATTGATAAACGCACTGAAAAGAAATTATTGGAAGAACATGATTGTAGGTAACCATACAGCAGATTCTCAAAGCATAGAATCACAACACATGCACACAAAGTGATGCTCAATGTAGACAACCTGAAATATATTTGCAATTATATCTCAAAGATACTGAGAAATTTGGGGAGGCTTAAGGTAGTATTTGTTATGGAAATGGTGTATTTTGAGGACAGAGCAGATTGACTGAATGACTGAATGCAAAGACTGAATGCGGGCGCAATCACTAGAATCATAGACTTAGAACACCAGAAGACAAGGCTTGCTACATAACCTGGCATATATAATGAGTTGTTATTTGTGGAAATCTGCAATATATAAGACTTTATCATCATCATCTTCTTCATCATCACCACCATCACAAACACCACCACCACCATTTGGCACTCTGACACCCTTACCATTGTTGTAGCAAATAACATTAGCATCACTGGCATAATAGCTCTGGTAATCCCAGTAACTGAAACATTCCATCAGAGTGCGTTCGTGGCCATAGCAATCCACATAGTACATCCACATCTGGGGAGAAAATAGAAAAAGTATAAAAATTACGGGTGAAAGGGTAAAAATAATAATAATAATAATAATAATAAAGAAAGACATACAAATAAATACAAACAAGCTGATTCTTTATGCAGAAGTCTGCAAAAAGCAAAGCAGAAACTTTATGCTACCAGCTGACAATTTTACAACTTTGATGCAGTAGAAACAAGTACAAGCAAGAAATATGTTATGGGGCATGGTAGGACTAGAAATGAAGTGGGTGGGGAAAGGAGGGGGAAATGGGGAAATTTTATCATTGCACCACTTCCTGCAGCAATTAAATGAATGAATTAATCAGCTTGCCTTTAAATTTATTTATTTAAAATAATATATATATATATATATATATATATATATATAATGCCACTCCTATTTTAACTGTTGTTATCGGTTGGTGGTTGTGGTGGTACTGAAAATAAAAGAAAGGATCAAAATGGAGAAGAAACAAAAAATCATGACAGCGTCTCTACAGAAAAGATAAGTTATGATTTACATCACGGGAATCATAAACAAGAAAGTGAAACAGGAAAAGAAAAACACATGCTGATCATCAATCTTGCATGATTTACACACATCCAATACCTTGGAACTTCGATCAGGGTGGTTGATAGCCATGTTATAGGGAGAAGGCGCTCCATCTGTGAAGCCCAGCTGCTTACATGCAATTGTGGCATCTGTATTACTCCAATAGTAGTCAGCCACCCGACCCCACACACCATTAAACTGGATCTCAATACGACCATAACGATCACTGCCATCCTGCAGACGTATTTTGACACCTGTCATGATAAATCGACATTGTCACTGTCAAAAGTAAACGATAAAAGTAACAACAATAATCAATAAACTACACAAACGCATGAACTGACATCAAACACCTGTTTGCTGCTGCTCACGAAAAAATTTACCACAAGTTATAAGGAGTATCCTTTTACCAGTCACAAAATAACTAGGTCCACAGAATGCAAATACTAATTACCCCCTGGGGTGTTGAAACACAAAGCCCCGGCATCCCTTCGCTGGTAGTTGTACACTGGTAGAGAGCAGTTAATGTCATCGTCGATGTCACCAAAAGGACAGTCCGCAAGTGATGATTCCAAACCAGTGCATTCAAATTTTCCCACCACCATTGGCATGTCTGCACACCAAATTTATGGATACAAAGAAACTGCTTCAAGAGGAAACATCTTATTATTTGTATTACTGATAGTAACCAAATGTTTGTGTGTATATTACATATATCTAAAAGACAATTTAATTAAACACAAGGACATGAATACCGTCACTACATTGAAAGTGCTAACATAGTATGATCAGTAAGTATAGAGTAATCACAGCACTTTTAACAGTAAACTGATAATGGGTTATCACTGAGAATCAATAAATAAAACCAAGCACCCTTTCAAAGTAGATTTCCTGTTTTTAGAATCCAGTGAACTTTAAAGTCCCAGAAAACCAGTATATCATCATTCACTATCAAGAAAACACATTTTAATGCAAACAGTTCCACAGAACTTGTGTTACATCTGTCCTGATTTGAAGAGTTTTCTATTAAAAGACTTCCCAAAATATATATACTAACCTGTTACCCAATTGTACATATGCCCTATAGAGATTCAGTCGTAAACATTAAATCTGGTGAGTAATATTTTTATGTTACTGTTTGGGATGGGATTATGGTTGTGATAAAAGACATGCAGAGCTAGTACAACATCAACCTCTCAGTAAAAGGTTTTAAAGGTTTATTCAGGCTATCAGCCCAAAGTAGGGGGCTTTTTTAGCCGTCAGTAGTAAAGCACTGTTGACAATGCTGACTAGCTGTGAACCCCCTCAACAAACTACAGGAGCTAGAATGACTGACGCCTTGATCATGCACTAACATGAAGAAGAAGACAATTGGGAGTTTCCTTTGAAACACATCCTAAACCAATCTCTCTCACCACACACACACACACACACACACACACACCCACAAACGCACGCACACACACACATACACACACACACACAAGCAGTGAGGGATTAGTTTACTTGTTGCATCTCTGCCAAAGAAGCTGATGCCATAGGAGTATCCAAGACCATGGCAGGTGGCATTTGCATCTTTGTCATCCCAGCTGGTGTTGCAAACGGGGCCGTAGAAGCCGTAACGATTGACCGTAACTCCACCAAGGAAGTCCCTCGATGTACCATAAATCGTTTCTTTCAGCTGTACCTGCAGCCCTGTGTGCAAAAGAACTAACTACAGTATTTTCTTCCCAAGAAAATAGTTTAAGCTGTGAAATTTAAGCCCAAGCAGCTGGACATGCAGCCAGCCTGCATACAAAAGTACTAATTACATACTGTATATTGTTTTTTTTAAAGTATTCATAGCAAGAAAATAATTGTAGCTGTGAAATTAAAGTTCCAAAAGACATCATACAAACAAAGCAAAAGGTTATCTCCTCTAAAAACATAAAGAGACTAAACAGCTTTTTCTTCATTATAATATAATTTATTTTTGTTAATGACTTTGTATGTCTGAGTATAAGTATCGTTAATAAGATTACTCACTCTGCTCCTGAATAGTTTGGTTGGAACACAAAACGCTGGCATATTTTCCAGAAATGCAGGAAGCAGTTGTAGAAACCCTGCAGTCAAGAAGCGAAGATTCGCTACCATCACAGCTGTTTACCTGTTAGTGTTAGAATAATCAATCTCTCATGTATTTAACAATGACAGTAAATGGTCAACCTGCATTAGTTAACAATAATGATAACTTATTCAACTTGCAGTGGTTAAATGTCATTTAAACTTTACAATGTTGTGAAGCATTCAATTTGCCATGAAAAGTATATCAGTCTTTACATTGGGTGACAATTTAAACAAGTTGCAGTAGTTAAATACTATTTTATAATGGTATCAACAATTGGTAGTAAAAACGCATTGACAACAACTAAACAACGTTAGTGATGAACCAGTCAATTTGCATTTGTTTAAAGCCCTCCTACAATATGATTTAAAACCAAAAGGTACCAAAGCAGAACAAATGGAATCTCACCACCAGTCCAATGGTGGGGTTTCCACCAAGAGCGGAGCAACACTGCGGTTTTGCATCAACAAATCCAAGTTCGCGGCACACTACACGAGCGGCACTCATGCTGAATCCTTGGTCGCACACTGCTACCCAGGTCTGGTTACTGAACACCTCTACACGGCCATACTCGGGCAGCTGAGCCCCCACAATTCGTGCTAAAATCAGAAAGAAATAAATTATTTTACAAATGACAGATGTCAAAGAAAAGAGAAAATACAGTAAGAAAAACACAAACAGCCAAAAGTAATAATGAAGTAAAGAAAGCAAAGATGGTAGATTTGTCATCCCCTCTAAAGTGTGCATGTTTTGTACATTTTCTTGTGAAACTTATCATCTTAAACACTGCACTGGGAACATATGTTATTAAAGTGAATCTGAGGTTTAAACCCAAACTGTAAAAATAATAATAATAATAATAATAATAATAATAAATAATAATAATAATAATAATAATAATAATAATAATAATAATAATAATAATAATAATAATAATAATAATAATAATAATAATAATAATAATAATAATAATAATAATAATGAAATGTCTAATTAAGCTAAAAGATTACTATTTGTGGCAGTGCTTTCCAATCTATTGGACTTTTTTTTTCTTAAATATTACTTAATAAGTATTCCTAAAAGGAGGAAAATGAGTAAATAAAAAGAAAAGGGCAGAAATTGAATATCTTTATTAAAATTATTAGTTGGGTATGTTTGATTGCAGAAACACAGTGGTGGGTGATTTTTAAGTCAACAAGACATTTGGGAAATTGAATATATGATTAAAGATTAATTAGCTGAAGTCACAACTTTTTAACCAAAATGTATTCATGCATGTTTTTCATATCAAACTGATTAAGAAAGCTTACAACATTCACATGTGACATACAATTAGTGTTTTAGCAAAATTTAGATTAGAAATGAGATTGTTAAAACGTGTCATTTTTAGCCCCAAAATTGTGCTAAAAGAACTACAGGTAACCTTTTTTCTAACTTCATGTGGGCTAACTTGGGAATTTTGTGAAACACATGAATGTAACAAATGCAAGCTGTACATTATAGGTTAATTGATATCAAACACATGTACGTAAAAATTCTGGTTCAAAAGTTATGACTTTAACAATAATTACTTGCTTTTATGTCCACCATCAGTAACATAAATGAACAATCATTTCCAGTTTTCAAACAGTATGACAATCTTTCAGCATGAATTTTTAATTAGCTTATACATTTACTTACTTGAGTTGAAGCACTGCACTGCCGCATCATACTGATGATTATTATTGCAATAGTTGTAAGAGTATGTTCCTTTCAAACGCAGGTAACACTCGAACAGAGATTTCTCAGTACCATAGCAATAAACATAGTCTATTATCATATCTCCGGTACCCTGTAATCAAACACACAAAAATGTATCTGGTTAACACCTTTCTTCAACAGTGAGATTGAAACCAGGAGGTGGGAAGAAGATGAACTTGGGAGTGAGAGAGAGAGATAGAAAACAGTTTACACATAGGGGAGAAAACGTTTGTGTGTAACACAAGTGATGAAGGTGTATGGCCTATAAACGATGAGTTTATTGGTAGCATGTTGGATATAAGCCTCCTAAGATGTTATCCTCCGTGGAATGAGGAAATGACTCATAACTAAAACTGCTTTGGTAATTCTCACCTGGTACTACTACTACTACTACTACTACTACTACTACTACTACTACTACTACTACTACTACTACTACTACTACTACTACTACTACTACTACTACTACTACTACTACTACTACTACTACTACTACTACTACTACTACTACTACTACTACTACTACTACTACTACTACTACTACTACTACTACTACTACTACTACTACTACTACTACTACTACTACTACTACTACTACTACTACTACTACTACTACTACTACTACTACTACTACTACTACTACTACTACTACTACTACTACTACTACTACTACTACTACTACTACTACTACTACTACTACTCACTACTACTACTACTACTACTACTACTACTACTACTACTACTACTACTACTACTACTACTACTACTACTACTACTACTACTACTACTACTACTACTACTACTACTACTACTACTACTACTACTACTACTACTACTACTACTACTACTACTACTACTACTACTACTACTACTACTACTACTACTACTACTACTACTACTACTACTACTACTACTACTACTACTACTACTACTACTACTACTACTACTACTACTACTACTACTACTACTACTACTACTACTACTACTACTACTACTACTACTACTACTACTACTACTACTACTACTACTACTACTACTACTACTACTACTACTACTACTACTACTACTACTACTACTACTACTACTACTACTACTACTACTACTACTACTACTACTACTACTACTACTACTACTACTACTACTACTACTACTACTACTACTACAACAACAACAACAACAACAACAACAACAACAACAACAACTACAACTACAACTACAACTACAACTACAACTACAACTACAACTACAACTACAACTACAACAACTACAACTACAACAACTACTACTACTACTACTACTAACAATAATAATAATAATAATAATAATGCTTTCTCTAAAGCATTTGCTGTTACGCCAAAATAATTCAAAGCACACTCACACTCTGTAAAATTGTTAGAAAGACGTCATGACACTATGACAATACGCATACGTAACCATGCATGACATCTCTATGAACACCAAACAATGATATTTTGTACGCCGCCATCACTGGTAGACGCAAGTAAAGTACCCACTAAAACTACAGCTACAGTATATGTTGCTTGTACATGACCACACACACTGTTACGATCCATGGTGTCAGAGAAAGGGAACATGGCAACGCAAATGGAAAACTATCCAGTGATGGACTGGTCATCAAGAAACCTTCCAGAGCAATGGAAGAAGTTCCAAAGGCATTGAGAGATAACCTTCAGGGGACCCGTTAGGAAAGATCCTTGCAAGCCAGAAATCTGCCTACATTCTACTCTGGGTTGTAGAGAAAGGATGCGGCATCTTCAACTCTTGGAAACTTACAGAGGAAGAAGAAAATGATGTACCAACTTTGCTTGAAAAGTTTGAAGAATATATGTCGCAACCAAAAATAATGCGTTGTTCTGCAGATACTTTTCCAGATGAGGAGTCAAGGAGAAAGTGAGTTGCTAGATGGCTACTACATTGACCTCCAGATGCTGGTGCAAGACTGCCACTATGGTCAATGTTCAGACATGACGGTCCGAGACAAGCTGGTGTTTGGCATCATAGATGTTAAAACCAGAGAAAAACTACTACTTGAAGGAGACACATTGACAAAAGACAGAGCGATGGAGATCACCAGAACACTAGAGACAATGAAAAAGCAGATAAAAGTGATTGATGCTGTAGGTAGACAACATTAACACAAGACTGAACAAGAAACAAAGTGTTAACAATGTGCACATGGATATTGTCCTGCACAGGATAAGAGCCATTGCCCTGCGATCAGTCAAGAGTGCAAGAAATGGCACAAACAGAACTATTTTGTGCCCGTTTGCCAATCAATGAATGAACAAACATCACCGCAAAGTCAACTGCGACAATAAAATGTCCACACCATGTACAAAACAGGCGGAAGTGGCGCTGGGTGGGACACACTTTGCGGAAACCCCAACGGGACATCACACGGCAGGCCCTACAGTGGAATCCTCAGGGGAAGAGGAAGGTTGGTCGTCCCAAGACGACCTGGAGGCGTTCCTGTGAGGAGGAGATGAAGAGCTGCAACCTGTCATGGGGTGAACTGAAAAAGGCTGCCCAGAACCGAGTGCGCTGGAGAACTGTTGTGGAGGCCCTTTGTTCCATGCGGAATTCAAGGAATTAAGTGAAGTAAGTGAATGTACAAAACAGAGCACATTGATTCAGTTCTGCAAAATAACAAGGCGAAGTTCACTACAGAACCAACAGCTGAGTAAGAATCCATTAACAGAACTGAGGAAAACACCATGTTTGTGGTACATACGCAATGTTTCTTGCAACACAACTCCTGGCCAAGAAACTTCCGCCATCGAGAGACGACAATGAAGACGACATCATAGCATGGGCAATGTTCCAGCACAGAAGAGCCACTGCAGTCTCAAGAGATGCCAGAAAGACCCTGGCAGAAAGTTGTCACAGACATGTTCCAATGGAACAACAGAAATTTCATAGTGACCGTCGACTATTACAGTCGGTATTTTGATGTGGACAAGCTGACCTCAACCACGTCTTCACAAAACTCTCTGCTCATTTCGCTAGACACAGCATTCCCAAGACCGTCATCAGTGACAACTGCACATACTACACCAGCGCCGCATGTGCACAGTTTGCAAAGACCTGGGACTTCCATCATGTGACAACAAGCCCCAAGCATCCGCAATCGAAATGACTTGCTGAAAAGTACAACCAGATCGTCAAGAACATACTGGACAAGTGCAAACGATTCGGTAGGAACATGCTCCAGAGCATCCTGGAGTACAATGCAACACCTGTCAACAACATGGCATCACCAGCTCAACTGCTGGTTGGTCGTTAAATACATGCCCCACTTCCGACATTCAGCACCCAGTTCCAACCAAAGGTGATCCGCCCCGAAAATTTCCGCCGGTGGCGACAACAACAACTGCAGCTGTGCCAGAGAATGCAGTACGACAGAGGGTCGAGATCACTATCACCTCTGAAAGAAGGGGACAAGGTCTACATCCAAAGAGAAGACAGCTGTTACCACCGCTGATGAGTATTGTTCATACAAGGTCTGCACACACAACGGCAATCTCCTCAACGGCTGAGACCTTCGATAGATGTACTATGAAACGAATAACAATTGTTATCAAAAATGTACACAGACAAAACACAGCTACTATTTATTTTGATTCTAAACTTATTTCATTTTTTAGAACAGACATAAACAGACCTAAAATAAACATACATGAAAATGTTGAAATTATCAAAACTATGAGCAGTGGAGACAAACAAAGGAGATGTAACATTATTAGGAAGATGTCATGTGCGAAACATGAACCCTCACAGCCAGTCTACAACGAAGAATACAAAGCATGGAGATGAGGTGCTACAGAAGACTTCTGGGCATTTCTTATACCCAGCACATCACCAACGACGAAGTCCGACAGACCATCACACAAGCCATTGGACAACATGACATGCCCACAGTGGTGAAGAAACTGAAACTCCAATGATATGGCCACATCACCAGAGCATCAGGTTTTGCAAGGCACGGTGCAAGGAAGCAGAAGAAGAGGGAGAGAAAAAGAGATGGGAGGACAACATTCAAGAATGGACTGGCATGACGCCGAGCGAAGCCACGAGGGTTGCCGAGCACAGAGAAAGATGGGGTTCGCTGGTTAAAAGATCATCTGTGGTGCCCCAACGATGGTCATTGTCAAAGTTCCAAAATGAATCGACTTTGAGCAGTTCCCTGACCCTGACCTTGGAGCAAGGTCCACAAAATGTGCACGACATGTGTGTCTCGTTTATATATATCATGCATCAAAGAATTATAAGAAATCAACCCCTTGGAATCTGAAGGGCAAAGCCCATATGATTCACAGGCTCTTTATAGAATTTGAAATTGTTTAACATGATAATGAATCCCCCCCTCCCCCCCCCCAAAAAAAAAAAGATAAATGAAACAGTGGCATTAAAATGCAAAATTATACCGACAGATCTTTCACTGTTCTTGACCTTGAGAGGGCCATGATCTCCTGCTCCAAATACACTCGTGTATGATCAAATATACTGCAGCAAAAGTTACTCGTGTATTATCAAATATACTGCAGCAAAAGTTGTATTGAGTTCACCTTGGGGTGGCCTTGACATTCAGTAACCTTGATTCTGGGATGACTTTGACCTTAATGTGACCTCTGATGATCATATATGAGCAAATAACCTAATGTTGGTGAATACTTTGGGTCAAATATAGAGAAATTCCACAGTTTTTGTAAGGCCTAAAATGACCTTTTTTCAACATAAAAATGGAACAAGCATGAAAAATCAATCCATTATCTCTGAATACCACAAGTTTGGAGTTTATATCTCTCATAGTTTAGTTCAATGTCACTTCAAAATACCTGTACAAACTGACTTTGGACAGCTCCAGTGACCTTGACCTTAAAGTGAGGTTGACCCAATTTGCAAAGTATGTGCATCTCATTGATATCAATATCTATCATGCATCAAAGAATCATAAATTCAATAGTGATAACATTTTAAACAGTGAAATTTTGTTAACATTGTCATTTTTTTAACTAACATTTTCTGACCCTATGACCTTGTTCGTGAAGTCATTCATTTTCTGATCATTTTCTAGCTCTCATTGGTATACACCATCCTACCAAGTTTGCTTGCAATTGATAAAACAGGTTTTGGGTTTTGAGAAATTAGGCACTTGCAAGTTTTGCACAGAGTGACGCAGACAGACGGATGGACGGATTGAAAGATTGTGGGCAAAGGTGAGGTGAAGAAACGGAAACTCCGATGGTATGGCCACATCACCAGAGCATCAGGCCTTGCAAAGACCATCCTGCAAGGCATGGTGCAAGGAGGCAAAAGAAGAAGATGGATACAGAAAAAGAGGTAGGAGGACAACATTCGAGAATTGGCTGGCTTGAGACTGAGTGAAGCCATGAGGGTTGCTGAGGACAGAGAAAGATTGAGTACGCTGGTTAAACGATCATCTGTGGTGCCCCAACAACTTTCGAGTTACTGGATAGGATAGGATAGCGCAGACGGCGGATTGATGGACATACAGCAGACGGATGGTTTGTTTTTTTAATAGCATTGTTTGGTTATTTAGGTAAGGCTACGGTGCTCCCTTGTCATCTCCATCTTCCTAAATGCTTGCGAAACATGGACCTTTACAGCAGATCTACAACGAAGAATACAAAGCATGGAGATGAGGTGCTGCAGAAGACTTATGGACATTTCCTATATCCAGCACATCACCAACGATGAAGTCCGGCAAGCCATTGGACAACACGAAGACCTGCTCACAATGGTTAAAAAACAGAAACTCCGATGGTATGGCCACGTCACCAGATCATCAGGCCTTGCAAAAACCATCCTGCAAGGCACGGTGCAAGGAGGCAGAAGAAGAGGGTGACAGAAAAGAGATGGGATGACAACATTAGAGAATGGACTGGCTTGAAACTGAGCGAAGCCATGAGGGTTGCTGAGGACAGAGAAAGATGGAGTACGCTGGTTAAACGATCATCTGTGGTGCCCCAACGACCTCCGAGTTATGGGATGGAATAGGATAAGATAGGTTATTTAAAACTAATCTTGAACAGATTTGCAAAAGTCTGGTAAAAAAATGGGGGAAGGGAGGGGTGAGGGGTGAATACATAGACTTACATTGGTATGCATGCACGTCAAAAAGTGAAATTTTATTAATCATTGACATTTTTTGAATAACATTTGCTGAACCTGTGACCTTGACTTTAAAAAAAGTCATTCATTCACATCATTTGCGAGATCTCATTGATTTACACAATCCTACCAAGTTTGGTTGTGATAGATAATATAGGTTTAGAGAAATTAAGCCACTTGCACATTTTGCACGGACGAGCAAAAAAAAATAATAATCACTTTTGGACTATTTAGGACACATCTCACCATTCTGTGAATCAAAATGGTGACCCACCTCCCTCCTCTCCTACCCCTAAGATAAAGACTTCATCAGAGCTCAGATTAGAATATTTTTTACCATACAAACTTAATGCAGAGTGCCTGGTAATGGTGAGCACAGGAAATACAAGTTGGAGAAAAGTGAGAGAACAAAAACATCATAAAGTCACAGTGACTTTTACCTGTCCAAAGGAGCCATATTGAAGATTGCGGCCACCATTGAAGCCCATACTAACACAGGCAGCAGACGCTTCTTCATCATACCAGTATAGCCCACATACACTGCCTCTTGTGTCATCAGTCCAAAACTCCAAGCGGCCCATGGTTCGTGTACCATTCACCAGTTTCAGTTTAGGAGCTGAATTGATTAAATGTCGTGCTTTTTATGTGAAGTTTGAAGCCTCCTAGTAGGGAGAGGAAGGGAAGGAGAGAGGGATAAGGAGAGAGAAAGGGAGAGAGGGAGGAAGAGAGAGGGAGGGAAGGCGGGAAAGAAAGGAGAGAGAGATTGATGAGAGAGAGAGAGATGGAGAGAGGTGAGGGAAAGATCAGGAAGAGATGAGGAAGAGATAAAGAGAGGGCGTTATAGTGCATAAATTACATTGAAAATAAATCTCATTATGAATAGCATTAAATAAATCCTACAGAAGATATACCAACAATAATTTAACATGCATGACTGTCCATAAAGAGTTACTGACAAATATCTAAAACATCAACATTCCAAAGCTTGAAACATCTGACAAACAACAATAAAGTTGTCATCAAACTCATTGAACACATAATTAAAATCATTTACTCCTAGTCAAAAATGGTATTATCTAATGTCACAGTCAAAGACCACTGCAAGTTAAAATCTGTTTGATAATAAATAGTTAGTATACCTGTGTGCTGGTAGCAGAAAACAGCAGCATCGCCGTTTGTGCTGCACTGGGTAACATTTCCCCATACCACATTCCTACAACGTGTCAGGTAACTTTCCGTTCCAGCACAGTCTAGATTGGTAAGCCATCGAATGTCACTGTAATTTTTTTTTTAAAGTATTGATCAAAAATATATTTTATTCTTTTACAATAAAGGTTCTACAAATACAGCAATCATTATTCTTAAACAGACGTTGCCTACCAGAAAAAACGTGTTGACAGTACTCCAGGCAGCTCAAAACCAGATTTTGGAAGCTTTGACCAGATTTGTGCGTAACGGACTTTTTGTCTTCTTGTAATACATTAATATTGATATTGTGCACAAAGTGTGCTAAAATACATATAGAAAGGCAGGTTTCCTAAGCAAATAATATTGCAAAGTATAAAATTAAAGGACAAGTGAAGAGTTCATGTCAACGTTTTGCAGAAGAGGGCAAATAAACTTTATTTCACATAAACAACACATTACATATATTTCAGATTACAATGTATGCATGTGTTCGGTACCAGTGGTTTTCGTCTGCACCTTGAAAAGGCTTTTGATGGGCATATGGAGTAAACAACGCAAAGTGCACCAGACTGAAGTTCAACCTGGACAAACTACAAGACCCAGAGCTGGCAGAAAATATTCCAAGCTACAATTGGAAGGAAATTTGCACCACTGCTTATTTTGGGAGCTGATGAAGTAGATGTCATCACCATGACCACCACCTTCAACTCAGCTGTGGCCAATGCCGCCACTGAGATCCTTGGCAGGCACCGCCCAAAGAAGAAACCGCAGATCACATCTGAACTTTTGTACCTGTGTGATAAACAAAGAAAGCTGAAAAAGAAAAAGAACACCTCACAGAGAGCTGATGCCTACCGAAAAATCAACAGTGACATCCGAAAAGGCAGGGGCATAGCAAAGGAGAACCGGAGAGAAGATCAATGCCAGGAAATAGAGAACAAACTGAACAAGAATAACAGCAAGAAGGCCTACCAAACTGTGAAATGGCTGACAAGTATTAAACAGTCCATGATCCCAAGTCTGGATTGTGCCTTACAGAAGAACAAGAAGTCTTGAATAGATGGACAGAGTACTGCCCTGACCTTTAAAACCACACACCAAACGCAGACCCATCAGTTCTAGCATGTGCAAGCGCTGAAGAAAGGGAAGTCAGCAGGAGTGGACAATATACCCGCAGAATTGCTTCAAGTAGGAGGAGAAGCGATGATTGATGCCCTCATCATTATTTGTAACAAGATCTGACTGAAAGGGGAGTGGCCTAAACCATGGACCCAGTCGCTTGTCATCACTCTTCCTTTATTCGGATCGGGAGAACGGCCTGCATCATGGTTTCGCTTCTTTTTTTGCGCTAGTACACAGCACTGAGCAGAATTTAGGAAACCAGAACACAAGTGCGGCAAACTTACTACACTGCGCATCTTTAATCTGATTTTTTTATTTAAATACATTTTTTAAAACTTGACAGTATTTTTAGCGGGCTGATCAGAAAAGGCTACATTGCGTATGAATAGGGCAAATGAACGTATGGTAGGCAAGTCTGCTTAAAGTACAAAATGACCTATCACATGCTGGTATCTGAGGAAAAAGTGCTGTGTAAGTAAATAATAATAGCTATACTCATTATGCTTGTCATGCAAAATGGAACTTAAAGCAAGAGCAGAAGAAAAATGTAAACAAAAAAAGATGAAACAGCACTTCTGTATTATCACATCCACTAAACTAGAAGGGCAAAGCCCATATGACTCGCATGCTCCTTAGCTTCTTGGGAAATCTATTAATTAACACTGTTCTACATGCAAAATTAAAGAACCCAGTATAGAAGGAGCCATACAAAAACTAATCCAAAAAGATGAAAAATAATGTTTACTTTTACACTGAGATGACCTTGACATCCACATGACCATGCATGCACACTCATATTATCATCAAATAAACAAACATTGTTTATAGTACAACACCGACTTTTAAATTACCTTACCTTGAGTCTTTCCATAACGTACCTGTCATACTCATGTATTACAAAATAAACCAATGTTGATGTATAACGTCTGTAAAATATAGAGCCATTCCAATGTACAATAGCAAATGTTTTACGTTTTTTTATAAGATTCTAAAATGACCCTGACCTTCAAGATCGACACAAATTTGGAACACAGATGAAAGATCAATTTATGGTCTTTACAAAAAATAAGTCTGGACATTTTATATTTTATAGCTTAGGGTCTAGTACACCTCAAATTACCCATATGAACCAAGTTTGGGACGGCTTTAGTTACCTTAATCAAACCTCTACCTGCACGGTAGATGCGTCTCATTTATATTTATTATGCACCAAACAGTCCTAAGCCCATAATCAATAAAAACTGACACTTTGTGAAAACTGGTCTTTGACCTTGTAACCTTGTTCTTGAAGCAAGGTCATTCTATCACTGACAGTTTCGAGCTCTCATGGGGATACACCATCATACCACGTTTAATTTGAAATCCTTTAAAATTTTTTGAGTAACTGTCGATGTTAAAATATTGTTATACAAATGAACACACGGATGGATGGACAGATGGACATTGTGTTTAAACATAAGTTTTGGACTGTTCAGGACTCACCTCGTGCAGATTTGTGAAAATCTGGAAATATAATTTACTTTGGGATGAATAAATAGACTTACAATGCTGCACACATGATAGTCAAAAAGTAAACTTCATGCACAGATCAAAGGCAACACTACTAATGAGGTCATGCATTAGTGGTCTTTAACATTTCACTAAACTACGTGAAGTTTATGTTTTAGAAAGCCTTTAAGTTTAAGTTGTTTTAGAAAGCCTTTAAGTTTAAGTTCCAGTAAAGAAAACAGAAAGTGGGTTAAAATACCCAAGTTTTGATTCATACCTGTTCAGAGAATAACGATACATGTAGTAGTCATAGGAAATACCACCAGCATATCCAGCTTCTCTACAAATAACGTTGGCATCATTGTCATCAAACCCATCAGGGCAGATGTAGCCACTGTAACCCATGTGTGTCACTTTGGCTCTACCGTAAGTAAAGTCACTCTGTACACTGTCCAGTGAAACAGCATAGCCTGCAAGACATTTTTTTTTAAATGACTATATGTTCACATGAAAAGAATATAGCAAATTAAAAGGATAAGCACATAAAACTACAATCTAAGATCCAACAATGGACCCATTCATGGTTAAGTATACACTTCATGTATTTGCACCTTATTGATTGAACACCCACAAGAATAATCAAAGTATACAGATGAAATTACGACAAACAATCATTTTAATGCAAAAGCATTTGTGCAAGTGTACGTCTGGCAGACTTCTTTGCAATTTTAATTTTATTAGGCATTTAAAAAGCGATTACAAACAAATGTATTTCTCATTAATTGATCATTCCGATGACTGTGATGTTGAACGCTCTGTTTTTAATTAAATTACCTGTGCTGGGGGAGAGATTGGAGCAGATGACAGAGGCATATTGGTTGGATGGGCAGTATTCCAAACTTTCACTGTAGGTGCACTCTTTCAGCACAGACTCCCTGCTAGTGCACTGTAGATTGGTCCTGAGAATGGGAGGAGAGTAGATGTAGCCAAAGGCAGAGCAGCACATGGACAATCCATACGGGTAGCCCAACTCTCTACATGTTACTGAAGCCTCTTCTTGACCAAAGTTATCAGAGCAAACCAGGCCATATGTGCTTGTGTTCGCATTGGTCAACACCTGAACTGCTCCAAATGTGGCATTGGGAGTCAGCTTCACTGTCAAGCAAAGCAGAATTAAAAACAATACTACTTCCTTTCATTGTAGGCACATCTTGGTGCATGCATACTTTGAAATTGAAAGACAATAAAGACCAGAACTCTGTAGAAAAATCAAAATTCAGAAACTGAGTGGCAACCTCCTAGCCATCACAAGCTGTTCAAATGTTAGCATAAATATTAATTTTATACTAATGATACATGCATACATAACAGAGAAAATGTAAGGGGGCACTAAAATGCTGATGAAAGTTTAACTAATACAATCAAATATTGTTACTGGAGGTTTTAATTAATGACATTAATGAAATTAGGAAGTAGAAAACAGATGTGATCAAAAACAGCCATCCCATGTTATTCAGAAAAAGCAAATTAATAATGATGATATTTATTAATGCACTGACACTACCATGCTATATCATGAGGATAAACGCACAAAAAGAATAAATAGCTGTATAGAACATAAAAATAAAGAGATCACATGTCATACACTCAGTACTACTTGAACACCACTATCAATCCCAAACCTCACCTTCCCCTGTGCAGCGAACAGCAGCAGGTCTGTTGTCGCAACCATAAATTGATGCATAGTAGGTGTCATTGAGGTAGGACATGGGACATGATGCAATGCTCCCTTCTCTTCCTTGGCAACTATATAAGATGACAAATATAAATAAATTTTAAAAATTCACATGACACATAAACAGTGTACATCAGAATAAAAAGCACACATCAGCACGTTATCTGTTGTTTTTGAATTAACAGAATCACTTTCACAAATACACAAATTGGATTTGTAGGTGAATACTTACGATTCACATTGCTGGAAGCATGTGAGCATGTGAAAAAGGATGTATCTGGGTTTTTTTAATTATCAGAAATATGTTCCAAAAGTGAAAATGTGTTATGAAACATTGTAAAAATAATTAAAACTGTAAAACTATATTTTTTGTAAAATAATATAAAAGTAAATTACACGGGGCTCATTATCCAGATGAAAGGATTGCCTGAGCCGTAAGTGCCTGACGTTACCACATCACCACCAAGGTAGCCCATTTCTCGGCAAACCACATTGGCATCGTTAGCTGACCACCCATAGTAGTCGTCACACACAGAGCCCCATTGTCCGTTGAAAGCTATTTCCACATTCCCTTCAGATCGAACTAGACTGCCATTCAGACGCAACTGATAGGCTACAGAAAAAATAAAATAAAAGGATTTCACTTCAAACATTCAAGTAAAACTAAAACAACAGATAATACCATATCTTGTAAACCCAGAAATGTTTCTTGTAAACTCCCAAATGCAACACAAAACCTAATCATCATCATCATCATCATTATCATCATCCATCATCATCATCGAGGTAATACATATTGCTGCGATCGGTAGAAAGTATCCCCAAAACTCCCGCTAGCAGCAGGTGAAAGTATTCCCTCCATCCCTTCAAAGTATACTTTGTAAAAAGTAAAATACGAACCGCGAGTACTGTTTAAAAGTGACGGAAAGAGCGGAATATTGCTACAAGGGTTCGGGTAAGGGTTAGTTGTAGATCTATCCCTAGCCCTTGCCCTAACCCTATTCTCTATAAAAATGCTCTTTTTCCGTCACACAAAAACCCATTTGCCTTCTTGGATTCTTAAATTGTATGAAACCAAGTGAGGACACTATCCGGCGGCAATAAACGGTTCGAAAAGATTCTCAAACGGTTGGTAAAAGACAGTTGACCTAGAAACAAATACAGCGTGACCTAATTCGTCGCCTAGAGGAGACGAAACTGACTTTTCCGTTTCTTTCACCGACACTGTAACTGAGCAGGCTCCTAACCTTGCCAAAATATCCCTTCAAGGGACAAGGGACATATTTTGGCCTCCTGCGCAGCGTGTGCCTGGAGTATACTTTCTTTCGATCGTAGCTATGTGCAATGGGTGCATCATAATCATCAATCATCATCATCATCATCATCATCATCAATCATTCATCATCATCATCATCAGACTTGAAGCGCAGCGATTTATAAGCAACATACATACTCACACATTGCTACAAACACAACAAAAACATTTTTCACACATGTGGTCTAAAATCACAATTAGAAGATGGAAAGGAAATAAAATAAAATTGACTGCATCCAATAAAATTATTGAAACGATGGAGGAAACCAGAGTACCCGGAAAAATCTGACCGTAAAAGTTTTGTACCTAAGTTTGCCCCCAGCAGCTTTCAAACCCGCGATCTTTGCATAGGAAACCATCGCTCTAACCAACTGTGTTTCTAGGTCATTAGTAGTACTTGATCACTAATCTATCTAGAATGGAAAAGCCTATATGACTCACATGCTCTTAATTAAACTTTGCAATATTCTACATGAAAATGAGTGCCCACAAAAAATAAAACAAAACGGTGGCATCAGATTGCAATACAGCCTTCAATCTTGCGATGATCTTGACCTTGAGACGACCTTGACCTCCAGATCCAAATGAACACTTGTGTATGATAAAAAAAAAAACTATAGGAAACATGTATTATGCTTTTTAAAAAAAACCAGTGATCTGTGGGTGACCTTGACCTTCACATGACCTCTGTTCAAATAATCCAATGTTGATGTATACTAAAGGTCAAATGTAGAGCTGTTCCACTCATAGGCACCCGTATGTGGACATGCGAGCATATACCATAATGCATCTCTCTCTCTTCTATGTATTATATCAAGGTCTCAAACTTGTCTAATCTAATTTTTCAAATCTATATGAACGAACTAGAAGATTTCTCCCGAAAGAAGGGGAGTCAATCGATTCAACAGTAACTCATGCAAACATCGAAAATAATAAATATATGCAGACTGTTTTCAAACCCATTTAATTTCTGTAAAATTTGTTTTTTAAAATAAAAATTCACCTTTATTATGATTACTAGACAAATGTGAAATGTAGGAGTGATGTATAACGGCAAATATTACAGTTGCCGAGACATACAGGCTATTAGGCCTATTCAAGGGAATTTACTCCTGTTTCGATTCATTCAATAAGTGCATCATGAAACTTAAACTGAAAGCGGTTACTTCCAATGGAAGTTACAGTTGGGCAGTTATAGTTGGCAGGTCACAGAGTCAACTTCCGTCAAGTAATCACTATATATACGTGAATATTTTTACAATTTTGCAGAAAGAGAATAAGTTTGAAATAGCCTGCACATATCTTTTACTTTGGATGTTTTCTTGAATCACTGTTGAATCGATTGAGTCGCGTGATATATGAAATTTGTTCCAAGTACTTCTCCACTTTACAGTACGGTGGATGGACAGGTGGACAATTTTTTCAATTTATTTATAAACATCATTTTTCGACTATTAAGGACTTATCTTACAAAGATTTGTAAAAAAAGTTGGTAGGTGGGGAGGGGAGTGATCACATAAGATTCATATTGTTGCACGCATAGTCAAAAAAGCGTAAAAATAACAGACTTTAACTGAATCATGGTCAGAATGCCAAAACTGTGCACATCTTTTAACACATCCAAGAAGAGATCAGTCCTACAGCGACTAGGCAGAATACAGTATAACAATGTACAAGTGATAAATGTTTTTTGTTATTTTTGTTGTTTACTTATTTATCTATTTATTTGGTTTTTTTTAAGATTATTTAGTTAGTTATTCATTGCTTACAAAAAAATGAAAATGGTGACTGGTCTAGCGAAGAAGAAAATAGTATAGTAGATTGATGGAACAGAGTAGGAATGAGAAAGAACAAATGAGAAAGACAGCGACAGTGGAAATTTAAAGCACTAAATTTCTGAAAAGTGGGGATACTATTTATACAGAAACTCCCGGGGGAGGGGTTTATTTTAAGAGAAATGGAAATTTGTTAAAACAAACCATTTGGATTGTTATAGCAGAAGACCTTTGCAATTTCGTAATAACCACAAGTAGACAAAGTGTCTGTAGTATATCGACAGCCAGCAATGGTGGCTTCATTGCCCCTGCAGGTTATGTTGAAGATCATGCGTGGCAAGGTGGACCTTTGATAGCTGTATCCAATGGCTTTTCCATAGCGGTAACCAAGATCATGGCAATAGATACTAGCGTCTGTATTGTCCCAGTCACGGCTGCAAATGGTTGAACTCACACCATCAATTTTCACTACAGCAAAGCCTGGGTTGCCGACAGGCTCCATGGCCTGCACACCTGCAAAACAGTGTGATACTAATAGTACTATGTAGCTTAATAATAGAAAACTTTAGGTTAAAGGAATCTTTAAGCAAGTCCATTTTCAACAAACAGTTAAAAAAAAAGAGTAATGGTACAGATGTTCTTGTAACCTTTCAGTCATATGAAAAAGAGGCGTTTGGGACATCCTTTTTTTTTTTATAGGCCAGCTTACTGAAGGTGGGCCTATTTCTTCTCCCTCACTGCTATTATCTTCTCCTGGTTCTAAACAGATCCAAGTACGCATTCACAGCTGCATGGACTGGGGTGTCCTGTGTGCTTGTTTAATTCTTTTTTTGTCACGATGTTGCTTAACCCCTTTTTGTCCTCCAACGTTTGGTAGCATTTGAGAAAAAAAATGCGCCAGCAATCCTGCAATGTACGAGAACGTTCTAAATCCCCATGGTCGAACAGGTGCCTCCATTTTTTTTATATCACGTGGTAGTCTCGTCAATGCCTTAGTCTCATTCTTGCATACGTTTAAGCTGCCATTCGACCCCCTTTTCTGTGCATCAAAATTCTCTACAGCATTTTCACGATGGAGGACGATAGGTATGGCGGATTCATAATGATGGAAGCGAGAGTGATTCCGTTTTTGAAGATTTTGACCTGGTAGATTTAACTGAACAAAAAAAAAAAGTGAAAGTGATCTTGACATGCTAGATGTTTCACCAGTCAGTACACTCGATGTTTCAAGTGACAAAGATGAGTCAAAAGTAAAATAGTATTTTTGTTTTTTGAATGAAATTTGGCATTTGGATTGTTTGTATAAATCAATTTCCTTCTAAAATGACATGAAAAGATTTTTTTTCTTAAAGAAAAGTGTTTTTGCAGAAAGTTTGGAAAAACAGCTTGCGTGTATTATATATATATTTTTTGGGAATGATGCTACCACACTTCAGGTGTGGAGTTATTTCCCTTGACATAAGATTTTAGCTCGTACTTACTGAGTTAGGTGTCAGGACAAAAGAGGGTTAACATGAAATACTGCTAGCGGGTGCCAAACCACTAACTACTGCATTACCCAACAAATGGTACCAACATGATACAAGCACTCATCATCTACCAAAGAACAGTCAGGATCAGACATTTACATGTAAAGGGCTCAATATTAACATATTCTGTTATTAGCCCAGTCAGGCAGTAAATTACATGAACAAACTGAAATTTTACCTGCCCAACAGGCACGTCTACTTGATTAATCCTCAAAAACACTACTATGGGTCAGTAGATTTTACCTGTTATTAGCACCCCTACCTGCCGGACAGCAAGATATACCTGTTATGGCAGTTTCTTCATATACTACTCTGATATGTACATCATGGGGCTTACCTTCAGGAATAGGCACTTTGCTGCACAAAACTGAGGCATAATTGAGGTAGTTAGTGTTTTGACATCCTCCTACAGCCATTGCACATGTCCCCAATGAAGTCTCTGTTCCAGTACAGTTGACACTTGAATACACATTGGTGGAGTAGTAAGTGAAATACACTTGTCCCAGGACACCCTAAAGGAAATATGTGTAAAACAACTGAAATCAAACTTAAATACAAGCACCAGAACAAGTGCAAGTGATAATGAATTGAAATTGCAAGCCCAAATCACAATTTTTTTTAAAAAATGTAGTCATACTACTTCTTCTGAAGACCTTTCACCAATGGTCATTAAAGCATTGTTGATCATGCACACAGAAGTAATAATTAAAGTTTCTACTTTCATTCAGTATATGATAAATTTTTGTTACATTCAGCATTTGAGCAGAATGGAGTCATTACTCTATTACAAAGAGCGCAAAACTCATCTTGACTTCAACAGATTGCCCATTTATACCAAATATCAGTGGAGTAAAACAAAATTAAACTCGTCCTAGATATTTATTTTGTCCTATGTATTTATTTTGACAACAAAAAAGTGCAAACAGTAATTTACCTTGGGTAACGCTTTATAGTATTCATAGCCCCGCTTGCGACACACCACCCTAGCATCAACAACATCAAACAAGTCTCCACAAATGTAGTTCCACTGACCACCTCTGAAGAGACGCACTATTCCCATCTCTGTATTGTTGGTCAATGTTGCACTCATAAGGTCCACTTAAAAACAAAGAAAAAGAGAACAAGAAATTAAGGCATTTATTTAAATAAAGCAGAAAAAAGTCACATTGGCAATCTTAACTCTTTCTATACTTTGCTATGCTACTGCATAGTTGTTGTTTGTAGATTATAGTCACACGACACTTTCGCATATAGGTGACTACTGGACCGATTTATACTGACACCAGCGGGCCAGTTGTTGGTAAAGGGGAAAATAATATGATCACACGTTGACCAATCCGGGATTCGAACCAGCGACCTTTCGGTTACTAGCAAGACGCTCTTACCAACTGAGCTACCCGGTTGGATGGGGGAGGAGGGTATTTTTATTTATAAATTGGCAAATATAATTATATAAAATTTTTCTATTGGTTAGTCCGTTCTAATTTCTTTATGGACCTAAACTTACAAGTCTGTACAACATTTCTTGTTGTTTTTTGTTTTTTTTTAACATTTATTTAGTAACTCATACAAAAATCAGCCAATACTAAATGATAAAAGGGGAAGCAACCCAGGCCAGTTTAAACCTCAGTTCTCCAAACTCTCACCATTTAAAAAAAAAATCACTTACATCAAAGAGCTTATTACGGAAAGAGGGGAAACTTCCATTATGTCATATACAAAATTGCGAGACGCTCTCACGGACTATTTCCCTTTGCTCGGGCTGGCTATATTTCATCATCTGCTATATGAATGATCTGTGTGTGGTAACTGATTGAGCCTATGCCATTGCAAAAGAACATTTTTATGGCAACGTTTGCAAAAAACAAACTTTTAACCATCATTATTATTAACATTCCGCTACTGCTGTCTTTTTATTTTTAATGTTTACTTATTGACATTTATTAGGTGCTTTTATGCTGCTTATGTGTGTATGTCATAGGTTCGTTTTCTGCCCTGGAATTTAATATTTTTTAATCAATGACAGATATTTTAAAATTAAAATATGCATGACAGACTGTTTCATTTATCTGAAACTGTGTAAATCCGTAATCGTGAGAGAGAGAGAGAGAGAGAGAGAGAGGGGGGGGGATTGGGGGAAGAGAGAGCTCTGTCATTCAATCAATTAATCACAATAAAGCACAATAACAAAATGTTTCACTAATAGTGTGAATGTAATTTATATCAGGTGTCCTCCTACCCACCCACCCCCAACCCTCTCACCTCCCACATCACTGGCTTAATAACATCAGTCACTTCATGGAAAATAATTAATTAATCAGACAGAACAATCAGAACCTAGACTACAACATTCCACGCAATATAGATCTAATGCGCAGAAATTCACAGATCAGAACAAGGACTGAGTTTCTACATTACATTTTTTTTCCCCGTTTACACTCAAACGAAAAGGGATTACAACAGATCAAGGACCATTTTTGTGCCTAGGTAAGGGGTTATCGTGCACAGTATTTGATCACGAGGAGAAAACAGACTTAGTCTAATTTAATTTGTTAACATAAGCAGTTTGACAAAGCCAAACTGCCAATCTGACATCTACTTTTGAAATATAAGCACAAATATAGTCAAACAATCTAGCAATAACGTAAACAGTGAGCGACCTGTTGAACGTAAACTGTCAGCAAGCAAACTGTTTTGGATTTAGCACATAGGTATAACATGAATCATTCAAGCCGCTCTCCGATTGTTTGAACACTAACAACACTGCAGCGGTCTTAGTTTAGGCCTACATAAACACAAAAAAAAATGAAGTTTTTCAATTGCAATTTACCTTTCTTTGTCTCTTGGAAATTTGAAAAAGGACTTGCCAACACAACTTTTCTTGTATCTGGCATTATGGCAATTGATGGCTGTGCAAAAGTCACCGCCCTGTTTCACTCGGTCGCCTTTTGACTTTCTGCCACGAGCCATTTTCAGCATGTCGACAAGGGAGCATAACTCGTACCTTTCGTCTCGCGGTTCTGTACCAAGTTCCCCCTCTTTCTATCATTAAGCTCTTTGCTTACATCACAATTTGTTTACAAAAATTCTCAATACCTAGTTAGGTGCTGTAAATGAATTTCTGCCTCTAAACCCTTGCTATATATAAATCCCATATTTAGAGAGATAATGTGAAGTCAAAATGCAATTGTTTGCACTGACCTTCATCTTGACAGATGACTGCCAGGTCATTGTTATGGTTGTTGCAGTAGTCAGCTGGTGGTGTCATGAAGCCTGTACTCAGACAGCTTAGCAGTGAGTTCTCATTTCCATTGCAGTTGACCTCTGACATTACAATACGACCTGTGCCTCCAGTGACAGTTCCAGCACTAAAGTATATTAAAAAATGCACAGGTCCCATTGAACAATAATTGATATGTAAACAAATCGCTTGACTGTACAAATAAGTATGACAGATATTGCTGGTTCAGCAGAAACAATACAATAAAATCTGATCATGGTGATATGCATTAAACATAAAATAAATGAATACAAAGATAAACCATCTTCTTCTTTTTTTAACCATCAATTTAACACTTTTCCAGATTTTTTTCAATTTTTATAAACACAAAGCATGCATTTACACACAATTGTGTAGCTAAATATATATATTGAAAATACAACTGGCACGGGCATGCTTCAAGAAATGTTTTGAAAGTTCTGAACAAGAACAAAATGCACTTTTAGCTGAACAAGATCAAAGTGTACTTGTATTAGAAATAGAAAGAAAGATGAAGAGAATATAACCTGATTTTGTGAATTAATCTGAAATGCATTACCTCGCAGAATAGCCAGTGGCATAGTTGCGGCCAGACAAATTCTTGCACACAACCTGTGCAGCCCTGTCACGCCAATACTGTGATGTGATACATATTGTACCGATCTCTCCATTATAAATGATTTCCACTCGCCCTTGGTTTTCAGATTGTCCTCCTACTATTTGCACCTGTGGGGCTGCAAATAATAAAGGGTAAACAAAAATGTACAGCTATTTTGGTGAAAAGTGTTCTTTTTAACTTAAATACCAATGTTAATAATTTAGTAAAAACAATTTAAATATATGCTTGGAACTCAGTCACTCTTGTAAACGTCCACACACACACATACATACAAGAAAAGTTATACATACACAAATACAATTGTCAATTACATAAATTTTAATAACTCTTTTTTTTTTTCGAAACTAAAAGGCCAAAGCCCATAAGACTCATATGCTCCTTATGGAACTAGCAATATTTAACATGAAAATGAGTGCCCATAAAACACAAAATAAAATGATCATATTAAAATACATAGTAAAACCAACTTTGATCTTTATATGCTCTTGACCTTGAAATGACCTTGACCTCTGGCTCCAAATACACTCATGTACTATCAAATAAAGAACAACAAAAGTTGTATTATGCCCGAAAAATGGGGACCTTGGGACAACCTTGACCTTCAGTGGCCATGACCTTGGGATGACCTGGGCCCTCAAGTGACCTCTCATGCATGTCTGATCAAATAATCCAATGTTGTTGCATAGTCTACTATGGAATAAATAAACAGCAATTCCACTGTATGACGACCTATTTTTTGTATGTTTTTGCAAGTCCTAAAATGACTTTGACCTTCAAGATCAACGCAAAAATGAAACAAATATGAAAGACCAATCTATCATCTCTAAATATAACAAGTTTAGACTTTCTAACTCTCATAGTTTAGGATCAAGGTTACTTTAAACTACCTATATACTACCTGACTATAGACAGCCCCAGTGACCTTGGAGTGAGGTTGATCAAATTTGTAAAGTATGTGTGTCTTAATGATATGGATCATGCATCAAAGACTCATACATTCAATATTAATAACCTAGAAAAGAAAAAAAAAAGTTAAATTTTGTGAAAAATTGTCATTTTTTTTAGAAAATTTCTCATTTTTGTTAACTAACATTTGTTGACCCTATGACCTTGACCTTGAAGTGAAGTCATTCATTCACTGATCATTCATGAGGTCTCAATGGTATATACCATCTTACCAAGTTTGGTTGTGATAATTAAAATAGGTTCTGAGTACATAATCACTTTTACAGTTTTGCACAGACAGACAGCGGACATCGGACAGAAAGATGGACGGATGGACAGACATTTTTTTAATGTCATTTTTGGACTATTTAGGATTCATCCTGCACAGATTGGCAATTGATTTTTTTTTCGGGTAGAGTGAGAAAGGGAAGGGGGAGTGGACAGAAGAGTACATAGACTTCCATGGCTATGCATGTGAGTCAATAATTTAGGTATACACACATTACAACTATTCAAATGTTAACTATACAAATTAAAATATGTACTCAAAAATACTGTCCTATATGTAGTAAAATTGCACATAATATCAAGAATGTTTACAGAAATATTTTCAATCTAAATGTCTGGCAGATCATCAAAGTATACTTCAAAAGTAGTAGTATTAAAAATATATATATATATATATATATATATATATATATATATATATATATATATGTATATATATATATATATATATATATATATATATATATATATATATATATATATATATATATATATAGATAGATAGATAGATAGATAGATAGATAGATAGATAGATAGATAGATAGATAGATAGATAGATAGATAGATAGATAGATAGATAGATAGATAGATAGATAGATAGATAGATAGATAGATAGATAGATAGATAGATAGATAGATAGATAGATAGATAGATAGATAGATAGATAGATAGATAGATAGATAGATAGATAGATAGATAGATAGATAGATAGATAGATAGATAGATAGATAGATAGATAGATAGATAGATAGATAGATAGATAGATAGATAGATAGATAGATAGATAGATAGATAGATAGATATGTTAAAACAATCAGTTATTTTGTGAACAGTAAAATAAGCATATCCCCTCACCAACCTTCCTCCAAAATAATGTATGTTTTGTTGGTCCACTCACCAGTGCCATTAAAACAAAAAGCTCCAGCATCACTGGTGACTGAGTATTCTGTGCAAGTCTCATTTCCCCTGGAACACTCCCAGATGTTGTTTTCATTTCCCACACAGCTTATCTCCGTCACCAAAAATGGGCCAACTAGTGGGTTGCTCAGTCCATAGGCCACTCCATTGCCAAATCCTAAAGATCTACACACCACTTTTGCATCCTTGTCATCCCAGTACAATGGGCAGATGTGTCCAACTACGCCATTTTGGGTCACTTTTACATGACCTGAAGCCCTGGCAATATCACCAAGACCTCCAGACAAAGTTACGTTTGTGGCTGTGAACAGAAAGGAAGAAGTGACACTAACAGTAAGAAATAATATTAGCAGACCTTTTCTACTTCTCAACAACAACAAAAACTTTTAGCATTTTTAGACTAATTAATAAAATATATCACAGCTGTTGCTATGATCTTATGAACTAACAATCCAGATGTAATATCATTCACATTATGTGTAGCTGATTAAGCAACAATCTGTTAGACATTCTCATTATAACCACTGCCATTTAAATTTTACAATTGCCAAACAATCCCTTTAAAAATTATCCCTTTATATAGTCAAAACAACCATAAACGTAATCTTTACTTGTATCCAAAGAACCATTAAAGCAGTGAACAGCAGCGTAGTTGGTGTAGGAGTTCATGGCGCATGCCGCAGAAGAAGACGAACAGTTGTAAATGGAGCTCTCATTGCCTGTGCATGCCAGATCTCTCCAAGTCATACCGTAATACAAAGTCCCATAAGATCCTGCAACACATAAAAATATAAAACTTTCATTCCTGCTTTTTTCAAAGCAGTAAATAAAAAATGTAGTGCAAGGTGTCAAGTAAATGTCATTAAAATAAATGCTACTGACAAACAATACATGTACATACTGTATACAAGTTTAAAGATTTCAGTTTTTATCCAATTATTTGTGTCATTAAAACTGGCACATATGTAAAATAAGAAAATAAAATTTAAAAAAGATGGCAAGCCATTCAAATGGGTTTTCAGACATTCACACGCATAGCTGAAAAATAAGCATTTTGGAAGGTGTTAATTTTCTTGGCTGTGTCATAACTCGGATTTATTCTAAAGAAGCAAAAGAAAAACATGGAATGATAGACCCCCATCTGAACTATCTGCAAGCAAAAAATTATCCAAATCAGATCAGCAAATTTTTAGATACAGAGCAAAGCATGTTTAGAAAATGTTAAAACACAATGACCTTGATCTTTTAGAAAGTACAAATATGAATGATATAACATGCTTAGTTGTAGTTAAAGTATCTGCAAAGTAAAAATTATGAACTGGGGTACAGTTATTCTTGAGATAAAGCAAAAAGTGTACACGTAGCTTGAACAAAAAAGTGAAATTCAATGTGACTGACTGACCAACTGTCCAACGACCAGACTGCTACCAAAAGAAGGCCTAAATTTTGAAGTACCTGTATGCAAAAACTCAACAAAATCGCTTTAGCCATTTTTGAAACTAAGCAAAATGTGTTTAGCAACAAAAATATTCCAGTGACCTTGACCTTTGCGGTAGAGCAAATATAATGTTACCGGAGACAGGAAACTAACAATAACATAGATAATTTTTCTACGAACTTTCGTAAAAATTCCTTTAGTAGGTCTTTAGATATGACATTCAACAGACTGACGGACAGGCCGATAGATGGTCAGACCAAATTTGGCTCATGCCATATAAAAGAAACGGGTACATTAAAATGCTATTTTTTTCTTTCTGTGTGAATATGGTTAATTGTTTCTACAAACTTTACAGATATACACAATTTTTTTTTAAATGATGTCCACAATGCAAATTTGTATGCAAAAATAGACAAGGGCAGATAAAAGAGCTGAATCTATACATATTTATGCAAGTTTTATGCAAAAATGCAGCAATTGACATTCATAAACAAAAGATATTAGAGCACACGTGAAACATTATTACACATGATCTGGCAGAGAAATCGGCAAAGAAACTATAACCAGTGCTCCAGTGCTCTGGAACTTGTTGCCTGAAACGCTAAAGACAACAGAGACTGTTGAATTGTTCAGATAGAGACTGAAGACCTATTTACTTTCCTCAGAGTGACTTTGTTTCTATGGATTTGTCAAGCACCATTCTCACTCTCATTGTCTTCCCTAACCTCAAACTCCCCTCCCAATTTAATTTCCTGTCGTTTGATTTATTTTTTCACATCCTCCTTATGTGCACCAAACATTTGTTTTGGATGGATACATGTGCGGTATAAGTGGACATCATCATCAAGCACAAGCAAAACAAAATTTACAAATGACCTGGCAGAAAAATCGGCACAGAAACTATAACAACAGTGAAACAAAATGTACATATGGCCTGGCAGAGAGATTGGTAAAGAAATGAAAACCAAACAAGAAAAGTTCTAAATTACAAATGACCTGGCAAAGCATCTCAACACAATAACATGTTACTGGTGATGCACTACAGCTGTGCAGTTAACAGAACAAATGTAACAAAATGAATGAAAAAGCTAGAAATGCATACCTGCAGGCAATACCCTGCCATTGCTAAATCCCAGATCTCTGCAGGCAACTTTGGCATCGATGTTATCAAACCCTGTGCCGCACACACTCTGGAAATACTCTGTCCCATAGGACCTTACGCTCACTTGCAGGACTCCATTATTATGGTCCCCATTCATTAGTCGTACTGGAAAAAAAAAAGTTCTATTTTATAAAGGTTTACACACAAAAGTGTATGAAATTCCATTAGTAGCATTACAATTCCTCAGTTTAAACTGACCCACCACAACCCGTCTTCCTCTATTCAAGTCACTCACCTAATTAATCCCTCTTAATGGATGTGAACACCCATGATCTGAACACCCACAACCCGGTCCCTTCAATTTGATATTTAATAGGCCACGCTAGGAAATAAAAGGGAAAACAACTTTGTGTTTCGCAAGACTTGTCTAACGATCGAGTAAAGTTGGGGTGGACATTCTTTGCCAATAAACACAGGTTTTCGCCTACAAATTCTGCTCTGTCCTCCAACAAACCTTCCGAATCAACCGAGAGATTGATGTCAGTTGCAAACCTAGCTAGCTCCGCTAGTTCTGCCTTGCACTGCCAGGCAACCACCACCACCCTTTTCCTGAAAAAAAAAAAGCTTGGCGCTCGGGGTAGCTTTCGTTATTGTTCGAACATGAGATGTCCGCCTGGGTAACTCTAGGTAACTAAAAACAAAACAAAAAGACAAGTTATCTCCCATTTCCGAATAAGGCCTATTTTGATAAAACAAATCCCGCAGATGCTCAAAAACGATGCCATAATAATGCTGCCATGGCATTTTTTTAAAAAGAAAAAACAAAGAGCTATAGTAAACAACAAAAAAACACACATACACACCGGGTTTAAAAATCAAACACGTTCTTTGATGTTACATAATTGTGCACACATCTCTAAAAGTAGTATGCAGGGGAGACAAAAAGTTTGTGTAGAACACAAGTGTTGTCTCACCCAAAGACTTTATTGATAAGATTGTGGATATAATCCTTATTTATTAGATGCACTCCTCCTGGGAATGAGGGAATAATAGGAAACATCTATCTTCCCTTCACTTCTGACAAAGGTTTACATTTGTGGATTTGTGTCATAAAAAATACAGATGGTCATTTCATTGTGTTATCAGCCCGTCAGTGTATCAGCGGGGCTTGCTGAAAATCAAATGACTGATTTCCTAAAGCATAAGAAGACGCCTGAATGAAGTCCTCAAGAAAAACTTCTTCACACGGAAAAAAAATATCCACAATTTGGCTGGTTGCAGAGTTTGATAGTTGAATTCGTCCTATATACTCATGCAATAGCAAGTTAAACCTTGTTTAAACCTTTATCCCAAAGGTAGCTTAATACAGTCTCAATGATATCAAACGATAATGCCTAACACATATTATTATACTGCAGCCATCAGTCTTGCATGATCCATCTTACCCACTGAACCAACACAAGAGCTCACCTTTGCCGTAACAGTAAGCACCGGCATCATGCAAGTGAGAGTTGCAGTCGGAACTGCTTGCCTGCAGCCAGCCATCGGTCCGACATTGGAGCAGACCATTTACACTGCTAGAACAAGACACTTTGCTCAGAGCGGCAGTGCCAGTGCCTCCACCATAGTGAGAATTCTGAAAGGTAAACAAGCAATTCAAGAAAATGAAATGAGTCAAACAAAAATAACTTAGGGATAAAAGTGCAACTACCAATTGTACTAGTAATACATTAGAATGTAAGCAGCCAAAGACTATTTGCATCAAGAATTGACCTGTCATTTCCATTCAAACATGATATGTGCACACACAAGAACAGGATCACTTTATAGCATTTGGATGTTTTCAATGTTTGGCATACACATTCTATTTAACCTAATCTTCTGTCAGGTAATGAAGGAAGTCCCTTGTACCTGCTTATAATCCTGCTACATTAGTGACATTGTAAAAATGTGGAAACAAATTATCCATGAGTTCTTCTACTTCTAACATATTACTTTATTCAGTACTTACTGTTACGGCCTGTCCGCCTCCATAACCCAAACCTCTGCAAGTGACATCAGCATCTGGGTCACTCCAGGAAGCATCACTACAGATGGTGTAAGTAATACCGTCCATGGTAAGCTCAACTCGTCCATTGCTTGGGCCACTCCCACCCACTAGATTCACAACAGGTGCGGCTAAACAAAAGATTATTATTAATCTAATCGTAAATTATACAATACATATCAGATTATATTAATTTACAATTCAGAGTTAGGACCTAAAGAAAAAAATGGACAAACACATTCAAAAGAACTCATAGGCCCTATATATTGATTAGGGGAATGATTCAAAGAAGTTGCTAAGATACTATGGGTCAGGGTATTTCCAGAGTGTGTGTGGCACAGAGTTTGATAACATCGATGCCCAAGTTGCCTTTCCTATTCAAACTCATGGAGAAGATTGTCCTCAAACAGCTCAATCATCATCTCTCATCCAACAACTTGTTCCGTCCATTCCAGTCTGCATACCGTCCTGACCACTCTACTGAATCAGCTCTTCTTCACATCGTGAACGATTTCCTCTCTGCCACTGACTCTGGTAAAATCTCTATGTTGACCCTTCTAGATCTCTCAGCAGCTTTTGACACTTTCGATCACTCCATCCTCCTTCAGCGCCTTGAGAAATCTTTTGGAATAAAGGACTGTGCCCTAAGCTGGTTCCATTCTTACCTTTCTGATCGTTTTCAATCTGTCTGCATCAATAACTACCTCTCTGAACCGTCCAAACTTGCCTTCTGTGTTCCTCAGGGGTCAGTTTTCGGTCCTGTTCTATTCACCCTTTACACATCTCCTCTGTCTCGGATCATCCAAAACCATGACACTTTCCACCATTTCTATGTAGACGATAGTATACACAGCTCAAAAACAGTGAAAACTCCTCAAAATCTTCCATCTATTCTGCCAAATCTTCTGACTGCTTAGAAAATATTTCTAACTGGATGACTGCCAACAAACTCCAGCTCAATGCTAACAAAACTAAAGTGAGGCTTACGGGTACCAAACACAACCTGTCTTCTTCCCCTGTAGACACTGTCACTCTTGGCCAAACCATTGTTTTTATTTTACGTTCTGTCAAAAAACCTTGGCATTAATCCTTGACAACACCATCTCCATGTCAGAATTCATCAGCAAAACCTGTCAAACATGCAACTTCAGCTCGGTAGAATAGGCTTTGTCCGCAAGCATCTGACCACTGACGCTTTAGCCAAACTCATTTCCGCTCTTGTCCTGTCATGCGTAGACTATAACTCTCTTCTGGCTGGACTTCCTTCCTCTTCTGTTTATCTGCTCCAACGTATTCAGAACTCAGCTGCTCCTCTGGTTCTAATTCTCAAAATGAAATTTTTAAAATCATTTCACACCCCTCCTACATCCTCTCCACTGGTTTCTTGTATCTCAAAGGATTACCTACAAAATCTGTATATTGTGTTACAAGTGCGTACATGGATTAGCCCCTTCCAACCTCACCCAGAACATTCACTTCTACAAGCCATCTATAAATCTTCGTTCTTCCTCTGACACCCTCAAGCAACAAATACCCGCTACAAACTCTCCTTTGCAGGCGGTCGATCTTTCTCAGTGCTTGGTCCTTAAATCAACTTAGAACTCTCTTCCTCTAGCTCTCTCTTTGCAGCTTTCCGAACATAGTACTTTCAAGTCCAACTTGAAAACTCATCTCTTCCTTAAAAATGTCTGATCTCGCCTCCCATTACCATTCCTTCTTTTCTGATTCAGACTACCGCCGTCACACCGCACGCCCCCAGCCCCCTTACTCTTTAGCTGCTTTCCTCCTTCTTCTCTCTCCCTCGTCTTTTATAGTTTACTTAACTTGTAAATATTCTTGTTCATGTTTGTATTATGTCTTTGCATAATTTATTAGTGTCTCGTTTTTTGTTTCACTTCTTTTCGTATGTGTTTTGATGTTAACGTTAATTATAACATCGTGAGAACCGCGCTTTGGACTCGTCATTAGAAAAAAGCGCTATACAAATATCCTTAGTAGTAGTAGTAGTAGTAGTAGTAGTAGTAGTAGTAGTAGTAGTAGTAGTAGTAGTAGTAGTAGTAGTAGTAGTAGTAGTAGTAGTAGTAGCATCTTGTAAGACTGACATATTTTGATCCTACACTTTTCACTTTTCTTTCATCAAATTTCATCATCCACTCACTTTTAACCCTGTCAATTTCTCAGAAAGTGTACATCAGTGACTTGCCGCACAGCCAATTAAAATACTTTTTAAAATGCATATACAGGCCTATGGGAATAAAAAAACATGAAAATAAATACATAAACAAAAATAAAAGAACAATCCCAAATATACTCAAAAGAACGACACTTACATTGTGAATAGCAAAGGACATACTGAGGTTGGCACGAATACATGGGACTTCCCCATTGAACAACACAATCTTCTAAGCTGTTTTCATTCCCAGAGCAGTTGAGCTGAGTGATCCAGGCGCTGCCTTGAAAATAGTCTTGATTGGTTGTGCCCATCCTGTTTCATAAAGGATAAAAGAGGATTGAGCCAGGCTAATGACTGTGACACATAAACAATGAACGCATATTGCAGCACAGAAATATTGCTGCCGTTAAGTAATTTTTTTTTTTAAGCAATGTCACAACAATAGTATTTCCAGGCAGCTATACACACGCACGCACGCACACACACACACACACACACATTTCTAACATAATTACATGAGGAAAATAGTTTAACACTTACACAACCCCTCCTCCTCTGCCAGCATGCTGTCTGCAGATGACATTGGCAACTGAATTATTGAAAGAACTGCCTGCACACACTGATCCCCATACACCCAAATGTTTGACCTCCACTCGACCCCAAGAGTTGTTGGCCAGTCTTAGGTCAAAAGCTGTTTTACAAGCAAATGTAAGACAGTGAGTAATACAAATTAAGGTTTTAAAGACACCACCAACACAACGACAACAATGATGATAATTATGTTCAATTGTAAAGCATCCAATTCCATTCAGGACCATACTCGAGTTGCTGGTGTCCCACAAAACAAAACAATAACAACAACAACAAAGATGGCAAACCATTCAAACGTATTTCTAGACACACACACACACACACACACACACACACACACACACACACACACACACACACACACACCCGCACACACGCACACACACATAGCTGAAAAATAAACATTTTCAAAAATGTTAATTTTCTTGTTGTGTTGTATTGTTGTTGTACTTAGCTTTATCCTAAAGCAAAAGGAAACTATGGAAAGACAGGCCACTATCTGAACTATCTGCAAACAAACAAATAGTCAACATCAATTAAGGTAATTTTTAGATGCAGTGCGAAACGTGTTTAGAAAATGGTGAAACACAATGACCTTGATCTTTGAGACGGTACAAATACCAATGATCTAACATGCTTGGCAGTCGTTCTGCACAAGTTAAACTGATGAATTTCAGTTCAGTTGTGCTTGAGATAAAGCAAAAAAAAGTGTGTTGAACTAAAAAAAAAAAAAAAAAAAAAGTTATAAGTGACTGACAGACAACCGGACTATTAGTGCAGGATAGCCCAGGGCCTGAAGTACCTGTATACCAACACGCAACAAAATCGCTTTAAGTGGGTTTTTTTTAATATATTAAGCAAAACATGTTTAGCAAAAAAATGACTCTATAAACTTGATCTTTGCGGTGGAGCAAATATGATGAAACAGAAGGCAGGCCACCAACCTAGTGTTCCTATGAAGTTTGTTCAAAATCCATTCAGTGTTTCTTTAGATACAGAGTCCAACAGACCAAAGAATAGACCGACCAACAGACCAACAGTTGGGCTTGTTCTGATTCCTGACCATTTCAAAGTATTTTAGGTTAAGTCTGGAAATAAAACATGGAGGGGAAGGGGAAATAATGTGGCTGGGTGAGTCACAAACAACAACACAACAACAACAACAAAAACGATAACAATTACAACAAGATGAAGACAACAAGGATGACCACTCTCTTCAACACTCTTCAACATCTTCCTAGAGCGCATCCTGTCAGATGCCCTTGCAGATCACGAGGGCACTGTCAGCATAGGGAGTAGAGCAATCTCTGTGACGGTGGGTCTATTGTTACTTGGCTCTCAACAATGGAATGCTATTACCCACTCTTCTTTGTCTGCGGGGATCGGCTAGTATAATCACCCTGTGACTAATCTTAATACATTTATATGTTTAGCTCGGTCTGTGTGTGGATAGGGTTATAGAGATAGGGAGAAAATGGTAAAAGGTTAACTGACACGCTAGCTCTTGCACGGCTATGAAACATAGGTAGTCCAGCCACTTGTTAACAGTACATGTAAATATCACACATTTATTTCCTCTACTTTATACATAATTCTCTAAACACTCTATTAAATGTCCAAATTCACTTCGAATAGTTCGTTCCTTGATGGGTCTATGCTGCTACTGTTCTTGATATAAATTTGCTACTGTCTCATCATTGGGATATTTGTTCTGATTGGCCTAATGTTCTTTTTCGGGAGAGTGGACTACTGCACAGTCCTTCGAGATCAGTGGTAGTGCACGTTTTCGATGTCATTTAGCTGATTCGGTGAGGTGTGGTGATGGTGTCTCCTCCTTTGGTGTGACCATTGGGCTATCGTAGCTCAGTGCTAGATGCTCCACTGCAGGCCGAATGTCAGGGTTGACTCTTAGTGTTCTATTTCCTGCATCGGACCAACAAGCCTGCTCGTCTGCAAAACATAAGACGAGTTTATGCAACACCTTGCTTACTAAGGGTGTGCAGAGCGTCTCACTGATGGCAGAAACAGCCCTCAGTGATCGCTCCACTTATACAAACAAGTGATGAACATTCTTCTAAGTTCGTGGTCCACTGGAATCTCCAACATACTTCCTATACATTAACATACATCGTGGCTAAACTAACACATGGAGAAGTAATTAACAACATAAACATTCTCCGGTACAGCCACTGGTCTGCAATAATACAAATGGAAGAAACAACAATGGGTCCGTAGGGGATACCCCATGGTGCCGAAACCGGTCGCGTGTGTCAACCGCGTGATCAAGCAAAGTTTTACTAATATTCACAATGATGTATTATTGATAAAACATGGCAAGACTTCACAAACATAATCCAACAACATTATCAATAAGTTGCGGTGAAACAAAAGATTGATCATTTACCTTTATGACAATGTCAGGCTGTGGCTATACTGCGATGAATGAATTTCACCCATCACCTGCTAGTCTTGCTAGAGAGATCTGTCAGAGCGTTGCTCCTTTTCGTGTGAGAGTTAGGCACAGAATGACTATCTAGCCTTGTGGTCAGCCAAAAGCCCGGAAAAATTTCGTGAGATCTGAGCGCCATCTATTGGGGGTGGTGGCTATACGTCAGCGGGATGAGGTCACTGCCTATCCTAGCGAGAGTTAGCTTACACATGCTTAGCACAAGCCTGACTCCTGTCGTCTGTTAGGCAGCGACTGTAATTTACAAAGGCTACAGCAGGCTGAACTATTTGAGGCGTGAAGCCTTAGTGCTGGGTCTAACTAGTGACAATCTCCAACCTCCGTTCTGCGGATGACATTGATGGGTAGGCTGGAAAGGAACAAGAACTTGAACAGCTGGTACAGAGGCTTGACACCACCTCCAGAGTCTATGGAATTGAAATAAGTGCAGAGAAGACCAAAATGATTACCATCAACACCAATGGCATCAACACGGACATCAAAGTCCAAGGCCAATCCCTCAACACAGTGCATTGCTTCAAATATTTAGGAGTTATTGTATTAGACAACGGGTCCCGACAGGAAGTCCTCTCCATGATCGCACAAACAACTGCTGCCCTGGCAAGGTTGAAGCCCATTTGGAAAGACAGGACCATCAGTCTACATTCCAAGCTGAGGACACTGCTGCGCTCCCTTGTCATCTCCATCTTCGTCTGTGCTTGCGAAACATGGACCCTCACAGCAGATCTACAACGAATACAAAGCATGGAGATGAGATGCTACAGAAGACTTCACCGAAGATGTCCGACAAGCCATTGGACAACACGATGACATGCTCACAGTGGTGAAGAAACGGAAACTCGGATGGTGTGGCCACGTCGGCAGAGCATCAGGCCTTGGAAAGACCATCCTGCAAGGCACGGTGCAAGGAGACAGAAGAAGAGGTAGACAGAAAAAGAGGTGGGAGGACAACATTCAAGAATGAACTGGCTTGACACTGAGCGAACCCATGAGGGTTGCTGAGGACAGAGAAAGATGGAGTACGCTGGTTAAACGATCATTTGTGGTGCCCCAACGACCTTAGAGTTACTTGATAGTATAGGATAGGATAAGTGTTGTCTTCATTCTTTTGATTACATTATTTGTTTTGTGTTTTTCTAATGGTCTTCTGTTTGGTGGGGCGAAAAAAAATATGGTCATAAATGAGAAATGATACATCCGGATTGGGAAAAAAATACAGATGAGTTGAAGAGTGACTTGTAAACATTTAGCAGGTACTAGGTGCAAAAAGGGTAAAACTCAAAAGGGGAAGTAATATGATTACGACATTTCAAATACACTTTACGTCATTAAGTACAGAACCGTGCTTTCTGTAGAATATTGTTTTTCCTTGTCAAACCATTCAGCACTAAACGTGCTTGAATGCGATCTAGTCGTGTTAACATTTAACTGGTCCTCGATACTGGCAACTTGTATGCTTTCGGGTATTTTACAATTTTAAGAATCATTTTACAGGCTATGGCTGGTTATTGTTGTCTCTGAATATGCGCAAGTTTTGAAAAGCTGAAGTCTGGTTGATAGCACTGTACTGCTGCTGTTCATGTATTTCAAAATGAAATTTAACCATTTAAACAAGTAAACAAGGTAACAGGTAAAGGTAGTCCCATAGCCTTGTGGCCGTATCCGACACCCCATTTAAACAAATACCGCAAATATTTTGAATTAATTCCATTTTAATGTGAAAAAAATAATGTATAAATCATATTCATTTATTAAGGAGTGCTTTCCTGTTGCCCTGTGTATTCCAAAATGAAATTTAAGCAAGACAAGTATAAGCATCGTTAATAGTCTGAATCAGCTGCATGTTAATATTGTGACGTGGGGTTTTATTGTTGCTGAGCTCTGCACAATGGAATGCTATTACCCACAAGTCTTCAGTCTATGGGGATCGCTAGTTATCTCCCGGTGACTTCACTTAATACATTTATTTGTTTAGCTCGGTCTGTGTTTAGGCTGGGGTACAGAGATAGATAGAAAAATGGTAAAAGATCACTGTCACACTAGATTTCACACGGCTATGAAACATAATTATGTAGTCCAGCCACTTGATAACAGTAAAAATAACACATTTATTTCCTCTACTCTATACACGATCTTCGAAGTACGAAACTAACTTAAAAGTTCCAATGTCAATGCGAATGGTTCGCTCGCTGATAGGTCTAGGCAGCTATTTTCTCATCATAGGGCACTGGATACTTTCTGCCCTAATGGTCAGAGTTCTTAAAAAGTGGACTACTGTGGTCCTTTTGATACCAGTTTTAGTGCACTTTCCTGGGGCACTTAACTGAGTGGTTGAAGCGCTGCGTTATGGTGGGTTCTGTGACAAGCTGTGTTGTCGTGTAGTCTTCTCCCTGTGGTTAGACTGGTGGTCTATCTTCGCGCAATTCTGAAGGTGCCTCGGCAGCCAACTTTCAGCGACGACTTGGTTTTTTTGTTCGCCGAGTTGGGCTCACGATATAATGCCTGATGGTCTGTAACATATGAGACAAAATTCTGCACAACCCTGTATAATAGGTGTGTGCAGAGCGTCTCACTGAAGGCCGAAGTAACCCTCAGTGATTAGCTCCACATCTTTATATATAAGCGACGAACATTCTGCTAAGTCCGTGGTCCACTGGAATCTCCACTCTAATTTCCTAAACATCTATAAATATAAAACATGGCTAACTACACCCATAGAGAAAGAATTAATATTATAAACATTCTCTGATATAGCCACTGGTCTGCAAGCATACATATAGGTTAAACAACAGTGGTTCTGTCAGGTATACAACATGGCGTCGGCCGGTCGTGCTCGCCTCATGGTCGGATTCTCCATGTGGTCACGCAAAGTCGGACTAACAATTCAATTCTAAGCATAGCAAATTTAACAAACATAGTTCAACAATAATATAAATACATCACGATAAAACAAAAGTATGTTCATTTACCTTCTTGACAATGTCAGGCCGTGGCTAACTTGATTGAATTCGAATATTCAACAAGTACTGCTTCCCTGGTCTATGTAATGAAATTAAGTTATTTCATTTTTGGACATAGCACTCGAGATAATCTAGAATTATTATTCTCTTCTAAACTGAGAAGTAAAGTATAATTGTAGTTTTTTTTTATATTATTTGAAATTACTGTATATTCAAAAAGAATGATAGCAAAAAGACAATCTAGTCAAGAATCTATGACGTCACGAGGAAAGTGACGTATTCTTAGAGCAGCCATTTTTGTTTTGAAGACTTTTGACGTAGTACGTACTCTTCTCATATTTGTGGGTCGTAAAGTTGGCATTGACAACGAGGTACACAGGTATCTCTTCGTAGGCACATTTGTTTACCAACACGTGTGACTCAGACTTCAAAGCGAGAGGACCACACCCTCCGAGCTCTGCTCTTCAACGGTCAAAACCGTCAACCAAGATATTGAAAATCTGAACGTTCAATCTAGACATCGTCATCTTCTATTCCATCGTCGACGTGTTGATGATAGCATCACGGAGAACCGTTGGACAACTTTGTTGAAGAAGATGGACAAGTAACTGATGCCAGGGATGGAAGACAGCCGGGAGCAGACGAGATCGAACGCAGACCTGTCGCAGTTATAGCCACTGTCCTTTAAGTTTAACTCGTCTTTGAGAGAACAGCGCTGATCACATTGTCCACTGACGATCTGAGTTTCGAATTGCTACGAACTGAATTTAGAGGTCTTGTAACTGGTGGGACCTCCTTTTCACCTTTATTCTGGAACCTGTTCCTGAAAACTTCACCTTACTTCCACGGGTGTGTTGTTTACCATCCATTGGGAAGGGCTACAGTCAAGACATCTAAGAAGAACCGTGACTGTGCCAGATTCGAGTGTCGAGATATTCTACAAGAGACTATCCAGCATTTGACTCAAACGCGTACTCGGTCTTGACCTCATCGAACTCGGTTAAATTGTCATCTTGAAATTGCCTACCTTTCGTGGAAGGTGATTTTATTATCACTAGTAAATATCGTTCATTTTCTGTGACAGTATTTTATCTTCTTTTTATATGTAAAAGAAGAGTTTGATAGCGAGCGGAAGTTTATGTATTGAGCCACTACACGCATTAACATGTTGCAACATTACATCTTTAAACTTTTCTGCTACACGCATCAACATCTTGCAACATTACATCTTTAAACTTTTCTGCTTATAACAAAATAAATCAAACAATAAACGCAACAGTCTATCAGTGGAGAGATTTCTGCTAGGACGTAGCTGTGTACTCTAGGCAGTTTAAATGTAGACTCCCTGTTCTATTTCTCTGCTTGAATAAGCCAGAACTGGTTTTACCTAACCTAGCTGTGTTCTCATTGGCTGAAAAAATCTGAGTGGCTGTAAAATCAAAGCTCTATACCGTCAGCTGCGATGATGTCATTATCTGTGCGGGCGTCATTGTCCAAGCTACAACTGTGTTACGCATGATCACTTCTGTCGTCTGCTTTAGACTAACACTTACCTTCTAAGTCTACACTGACTAAACAAGCAAAAGCACAAATTGTGCGGGGTAAACTGGTCCTCTTGTTACAAATATTAACAAGGTATTGTATACATTAAAGTGGATCTCACTTATATTTTTGAAGCAAATGTAACCATACTCATGTTTGTGGTACCTGTCATTGAAAGTATTTTTTTTATGACAGTTGAAACCCGTTTCTATAATGCTGTTTGGGAGACCCGAATGTTGAACGCTTGTGGTGAAACGGTAGATCGGAACCCAAACGTCAAAATCGGCTTTCCTGTTTGCGACGTAGAGAAGGAAATCAAGATGGGTCGAACATGATTGTGCTGTCTCTTTGTGTGGAATTTCATCCAGTGACAAGATATGATGTTAGCATGCACTGACATCTATATCAAACGGCAATCGATCAATTTCTATCAAGACCATGAGTGATTTTCAGGGTTTGTACCGTAAAAGTGGACATTCCGTTTTTTTCCGTTGTGTTTTCAACTGCACTCTTCAATCTCGTGGAAACATGAACTTTGCTTGGGGTAAAGGCTGGCCCAAGCGCGGTTCTTAAGAAAATGGGTACACATTTCAACCCACAAAATGTTTTTTCTGACGGGTTAGAATCCCTAAGGAGTCAGATTACCATTCAATCCAGGTGTATCTCTTGAAGTTGAGTAACAGATAGCCGAGGCCAGACCAGTAGAACATATTCCATAACCCAGGTTTGTACTGTAAGAACAGGCTTGGAATGATGTCTCTCTTCCTGTACAATTAATGTTTTGTACAGTGCCGCCATAATAATACTGGTAACCTGTGCTGAGCTTGCTACAACATTGTGCCTTGCCATCCACAAAGCCCACGCTCCTGAAATAGAAAAACAATTAATTTGTTTAACCTTCATACTATTTCACAACAAAATTAACAAGATTGTAAGCCATTCAAATGTATTTTCGGACTCTTAACAAACACAACTCTGTTAAGGACAGGGTTCTTTACGAAACGTCTATTGTCCAGCGGTTGGAGCACCTGAGCTCATGGGTACGTCAGCATTTTTAAAGGTGTTATTTTTTTTCGCAATTTGGTCAATCGGCTTTATCATACGGAAGGAAAATGAAAGCAGGGAACAATGGTCTATTTCAGTACCAGAATGTGCAAGCTAAAAACTATCATAATCGGTTCTGCCAATATTGAGATAAAGCACAAAATGTTTTTTATAATATAACTGGCCTCGGTAACCTTGCCTTTGAATTTACACAAAAGACTGAGTGGTGGTTTAAATTACTGTGTTCCAATCATGCATTATAATTATAATACTATCTTGTATGTACCGACAATGACATTCATTCTTACTTGCAGACGACTCTAGCATCATTGTCATCCCATAAGGAATCACAAACAGGTATCCAGGAGAAGGTAGATTCTTGCAGAATTTGCACTGCGCCATATTGAGCATTCTCAAAACTGCCACTCTGTGGTTGCAATCGCACTGAAAATTAAGCAAACTGTTCACATTATTTATACATTTACAAATAGGCCTAGGCCCGACCACACTTGTGTTACGCATCCGGTCACATTTGTGTAACGCTTATGAATTCCTTATGTATTTTCTTGCGAACTGGATAACGTAAAATTTCACAAGGATAGCGCATGTTTGATTTCTTCTGTAAAAATACATAAGCCGGGCTTAAGTAGTGGCCACATTTGGCTTACTTTTTACGGCTTATGCATTGGGTCGAAGATAGACTAGTGGCGTCATGTTTATCACGGCCCGGCTGGAGTTTATAAACGTGTGTAGCTGTAATTTCACTACAACAAGGCACTTTTTCATGACGATGTAATGTATTGTTTCACGAGTTGACTATCCTATCCTATCCTATCCTATCCTATCCTGTAAATCGGAGGTCGTTGGGGCACCAAAGATGATCGTTTAAATAGCGTAGGCCCTACTCCATCTTTCTCTGTCCTCAGCAACCCTCATGGCTTCGCTCAGTGTCAAGTCAGTCCAGTCTCGAATGTTGTCCTCCCACCTTTTTCGGTCTATCTACTCTTCTGCCTCCTTGCGCCGTGCCTTGCAGGATGGTCTTTGCAAAGCCTTGTGCTCTGGTGACAGGGCCATACCATCGGAGTTTCCGTTTCTTCACCACTGTGAGCAGGTCATCGTGCGCGTGTTGTCCAATGGCTTGTATGATGGTCTGTCGGACTTCGTCGTTGGTGATGTGCTGGGTATAGGAAATGTCCAGATCGAAGTCTTATGTAGCACATCATCTCCATGCTTTGTATTCTTCGTTGTAGATCTGCTGTGAGGGTCCATGTTTCGCAAGCGTATAGGAAGATGGAGATGACAAGAAAGGGAAGCAGCCTTACAGACTGATGGTCCTGTCTTTCCAAATGGGCTTCAACCTTGACTATTTGATTTGACTATTATATGAAACAACTTTACTAAGATCGACACGCAACAAGTGAATTCAACTGCCTGAACTCGTGTGTAGCAGACAACCTTTGTAATCATGTGTGTGGGAGGAGTTTAGTTGTACCTGGTTCGAATCCCGGATTGGCCAATGTGTGACCATATTATTTTCCCCTTACCTTCAACTGGTTCGCTGGTGTCAGAATAATGTGACCAGTAGTCGCCTATACGCTTCGGTGTCGTGTGACTATAATCTACAGTTACCAACGCGGGCTAGCCCGGTTTATCACCTGGGTCAGCACCTGATTCTGCTTATAATTAGTTGCGCCCCGACCGAGTTAGCCCTGGCCATATTGCGAAGGTAAAACAACTGCACTGTGTGACTCAAAAAGTATCCTTCAAGCAACGACTGAAGACACACATATTCACCACACTCTTAGCCTTCCGTTACCACGTCCCCTTCTCTCCATTCCCCCCTCCACCATTTTCCCATTCAACAAATATGCCAATAATTCTGTCTTTACTGACTGCCCTAATGTGTACATCCCCATTCCCCCACCCCATCCTCCATTGCAAAATAAATAAATAAATAAAATTGTGGCAGACTGTTATTTTGATTACCTGTGTATTTGTAGCATTTGACGCCCGCGTCGTAGGTACTGTGCGTACAGTATGAGACAGGATAGCCCCAAGCACTGGATTCGCAATCTCCAAGATTGGTCTCATTGCCACGACACTGAACGGAACTGAGGTAAATATTCCCTGTCCCTTGACCGTACATTGAGTAGTAGGCAAACGCCTGCACATTTTCACGAATGATTCTATTTTTAGTAAATAGAAAAGAAAAATTGAAAAATTGAAACAACATTTTTAACAAATGAATTCGTAAATGTGGCAGTAATTTCAAATTATTACACAATCTTCTGCAAGACCATGCAGTCGTCCCAAATGGCAATGGGTAGGTATAGATGAGAGTCTGACAAAAAGTCAGTAGAGCGCGGTGAGGTAGGCATCTCACTATAGGCCTAATGAGTATATAACTACGGGAATGTAACGACAGCTAAAGGGCGCCAAGAATGGTAATAAATAAAACCATGCTTTAATATAATGCTTTAACTACCTGAAAACGCAAACCTCTTAAAAGCTATGACACTCTGCATTAGGTTAACTCAACTCACCTCTCCCCATTTGAAGTCTGGGTTTATTTGTCTACAGACGACTGCGGCGTCCTGAAGGCCCCACAAGGTTCCACACAAAGTTCCCCATGTCTCATTGGAGAACCGTCGAATCTCCACTCTTCCCTCGCTAACGCTCGGAGTGTCTTTATTCATCAGGCGAATTTGAATAGGCGCTATATACGGACATTTAAACAATAATGTAATGTTCAGAGGGGTACAATAAAATCTTTACCAAGCTGAAACAGAAATGAAGAAGACGGTAAGCCATTCAAATGTATTTCCAGACACTCACATACACTATCTGAACTATCCGGAACAACAACAAACAAACAAAAAAACAAAACAAAAAACAAACAAAAAACCAGAGGAAAATTGGCTTTGCCAATTTTTAGATAGCCCTCAAAACGTGTTTAGAGAATGGGGAAGTAGACTACAATGATCTTGACTGTTGCGAAAGTACAAATGCCGATGACCTTACATATGTTTATAGCAATAGTTAGTCTACAACGTGAAAAGGATGAATTTCGGTTCAGTTATTCTAAAAATAAGGCAAACAGTTTGTTTTGAACACACACAAAAGTTAAATTCGGAGCGATGGACGGACCGATTGCGCATGCCCGACAATCGGTCTGCTATATCAAAACTCAACAAAATCCCTTAAGCCGTTTTTAAGAAATTGAGCAAAACGTGTTTAGCAATTTAAAAAAAAAAATACTTCTGTGACATTTAGCTTTGCGTTAGAGCAAATTTGATGGCACAGGAGGAAGGCTTGTAACCTAGGTAATCTTCCTATGAAGTTTGGTCCAAATTTGTTCAATGGTTCTTGAGACATGGCATCCAACTGACCAACAGACCAACATTTGGCTCCGTTCCCCATTCATCTCCACCACCCCCACCCCAGCCCCAACTATTTCAAAGTATTTCCAGAAATACCACAAGGCAGCTGGACAACAAAACGTAATGAGTGCGCCTGAAGTAGCCTAATGAATCGGATTATAAGTAAGACTTTAGAGATGTGATTGAGTGATTGTTTGAAATTGCGCAGTGTACTTTCGTCTCCTCTGTTTTCAAATCTATTATGATGAAGAAGCATTTTTTAGGACTTGTACTTTCAGGAAGGGAGAGAGAGAGAGAGAGAGAGGGGGGGGGGTAATTATGGGAGGCGAGATTCAGCAAACGCTCGAGCATTTGCGCGAGCATTTGCACGAGCAAATGCGCGAACCTCGCGCACTTGCTCACGCATTTGCTCCTGCAAGTGTTCGAGCAAATGCGCGATCATTTGCTCGAGCGGTTGCTACGCCCGTTGCTATAAGGGTTTTGCTGAAAACTGTCAACGGAAAGGAATAAAAAATAAACACGTGTTTTTTTTGTAGATCTCCGACCTAGATATTTTGTATTTATCCGCATTAGTTTGATGTTAAATATTTACGTAATATTTGTGGCCCTTAAACTTAATTTCTAAGTAGAATACAATTTAAATAACTGTCTCAATATGTTTTAAGATAGCTTTTATTTTAAAATATTATTAAAGTATTAGTAATTAATATGTAAATATAAACGGGTGTATTTTTTTCTTCCGCACAAGAACGCGTGAAGTGTCTTATCTGTGATACGAATGGCGGCAAGTCAAACTCAAAGTGTGAATGTAGGATTAGTAAACGAACTTCTACACAATGTGCGCAGTCTCGTAAATCTAAGGAGGACTGAAATGGTCGACAGGTAAGTCCTTAATGTTATGATAAGGTTATTTCATGAATGATATTAAGTTTAGTAGTGCTAGTTTTCACTAATTATTATTAATATTATTACTAATAAATGCAAGAAATATTTAATTTGTGCAGGTCTCACATTCTTTTACATACACATTCTTTTCCGGGTATAATTTTTACGTTTATGGAGCGGAATATAGCAAACGCACGCGCATTTGCTCGAACATTTGCTGGAGCAAATGCGCGAGCAAGTGCGCGAACCTCGCGCAAATGCTCGAGCATTTGCTTCAGCAATTGTTCGAGTAAACGCGCGAGCAAGTGCGCGATCATTTGCTCGCGCAAATGCGCGAACCTCGCGCATTTGCTCGTGCAAATGCTCGCGCGTTTGCTATATCTCGCCTCCCATAGGTAACCTACTAGCGACCAAGCCAGAAAGCAAGAAGGTGAGTGTCTGAATATAAAACTAAATACGTCCTAGGGGCCTGACGTATGAAACGGTCCTAAACATCAGTCCTAGACAAATAACTTTTTTTTCCACTTCAAAACGCGCTTTAAACAATGGAGAATACTTAAGCAGGCTAACTTGTAAGACCAATGCTTTTCTTCCACGAGATTGACCACTGTTTACAAAAGTTTAAAGTGCGTATGAGGTCAAGATCAAATTTGCTAAAGACTTGTAAAATTTCTCATTTGCGTATATATTCTTACTTTTTTTTTCCTCCCCCTTGTGTGTGTGAGCCGTGGTTGTTTTGCTTTGTTTTGTTTTGTTTTGTTTTGTTTGTTTCGTTGTTTTATAATTGCGTAAATTTGATACTAAACGTACTGTCCGAGCGTTCAAGAGGCCGTCTCTATAGCAGCATGGAATTAACGAGTGATGACTGTATCGTGGACCGTTTTGCTAGACTGGCCACGTGACGTTATTGCGTCCGACTACGTACACGCCCAATTGAGAGCTTTCATCTCAACAGAAATTAAGAAACTTTTCTGTGATCATACTTTCCAGTATAAAAGTTTGAAAATTTAAAAATGTCAAATTCACTTTATAAGTACCAGCTACGGACGAACTTGCAGAAAGGAAAACAATCGGGCAAAGGAAATTACCACCTAACATAGCATACTGCGTAGCTGAGCCTTGAAGGTCTACATCCTCTTAGACCTCAAAGGTTTATATAGTCATTAATTAATCTACAAGGGGTTTCATAGCTTCGAAATAAACTGCATAGAAGCATCAGACTGTAAGGATTCCATAACTGAATGGACAATGTCAATACAATAAAATACAATCAAAGACTGAAAGAATGCTCTGATCCAATGCAACACATCTTTGTTACCTGAAGAAAGAGCCTTGAACTGTTAATTCTCTGACACTCAGTATGGGACGTAGGGTGATTCTTCATTTGAACGTTATTGTCCTGCTTTAAGTCTTAATGTAATTATACACCTATTGTGCTTAATTGCGGTGGATCGAAAATCTCGGCACCTTATCGCTATCGAAGTACGTGAGGTGGAAATTGAGGAGAGCATTGTTATTCAGTTGACCTGCTGTCACGGATCACATGTAAATTGATCATGAGATTGTTACATTTTCAAAACCACTTCTTTTTTTTCTGAGTAGGTCTACATTTTGGGCAGTCTTTGGGGTACTTTATACGCATCATGAGCATGAAGTATCGGCATTATACAAATACAGTTGGCTCAGTGGTGTAAACAATGGCAAACCAATTTAAGTAATGAATGATATGCGATAACATTGCAGCCCGTATACACAGTGGGGCGAAGTCCTTTGACGGCCTGGAGGTCCGAAAAAAAAATTGACATGTCTCTGAGAAACAGGTGGTTTAACTGGTATACTCAAAAAGTCAAAAACAAAATGAGGTGTTGAATTGATAACATTGCATCCTGCAAGCGGTGGTTCAAAGCCCGTTTACGGCCTGGAGTTAAAAAATATATATATTTATATTTTTTTAAGACCCTAAGACACTGCGCCTCTACTCCTTCGGATGAGAGCATAAACAGAGGTCTAGTCTATGCACGCACGCATTCCATCGCACGGACTTTTAAGATTCTGACGTGACGCTCAAGTCCTAGATAGATGAGTGTGGGCTGCACAATTACACATAGCAAACACTAGGGCCTTCTCCCCTAACCCCGGTCGGCCGGGATAGGGCTCAGTCGTCTTGGCGTCAGATTATGAGCCCAAAGGTTGCAAGTGAGCGCCTTGGACAGCTTGAGTTAGATCCTGTTCGGCTAGTGCCTTGAGCAGCTCTTGGTTTGGAATAGCGCTGTATAAAAACGATTAATGAAAATAAATAACTAAAATAAATATAATGTTTATCATCCTCATTCACTGCGAGATTAAATCTATCATTTTTTCACAAATGCAAAAATATGTCATAAATCCAGGAGATCTACAAATGTAAGAATTTGATGTCTTCACCATTCAAATTACCGCTGATGACGTACACCTAATTAAAAAATCAGTGGGGAGGGGGGTGGGTGTTTGGTGGTAGTTTAGTAAAAATGGTAGCAGCATCACCTAGCCACCTATCCGGGTCAATGGGGGCGAGAAGGTCCACCCATTCTACACGAATATTGTGATGATGCTGTTCCAGAATGCCGATAAATATCAAAATTCTGTGTATTATTTTTGTATATTGTGTTATATTCTGAATCTCAATTATGTTTTTAAAAAATATAGCTTTCGCACAAGAACTATAATCCAAGGTGAAGATCAGTGCGAACCGCCCATTGTGATAATGCAGATTGAAAACTAACCCAGAGTCAGGGGGGCGTTCCAGTCTTAAAAGCTGCTTGCTGTAGCTACTGCTCACACGGCAAGTGCAATTTTAATTACGTGAGAGATTTTTGTCCCAGTGAAACAAGTAGAATTAATGAACAGTTAAGTTTAACGTCTATCCACCATTGGCAATATGGCAGACAGGGATAGCCATCCCAGGGAAGTCAGTCAGTCAGTCAGTGGGTAGATTACCGTCCCCGGACACAATAGCGTATAGGGGACACGCAGGGAAGAGGGACTGGGGACTTATTTAATGGAGTGGCCTATGCTGTCAACGGAACTGCCGCCGTTGTTGTACATAGTTTTATCTCTTTTTATTAGTGATAGCTTTATTGCTGGCTAGATTGGCCCTGATAACTTCACTGTTGTACATAATCTTTTTATTTTTATTACCGATAGCCATGTTGCTTCTGGTACCTTGTTACCATCTGGAGCCTTCCCCCCACCTGTCCGATGGCCTTCCCCTGGAGGCTCACATGGCCAAGATGCCTTGCCATACCAGGGATGTTGCCGAGGTTGGGAGAAATAGCCATGATGCTGTCTTTTATACTTGTAATTTACAATTTGTAACTAATTTTATGATAATATCCTACCTGGTGTGGTCTTTGCCATCACCTACCAGAGGTTTTTTTTTTCTTTTTATCTTATCTTATAACGATGTAATCAATCTATGCCGCTATATATGGCATCATTTTAATGTAAGCTGGCCTATGTTGGCTGACCTATTAGTTTTAACTCTATGTATGTCTGTGTCCTCTTAACCTTTTATATCGGCCCTGAAAATTTTAACTTAATATGACTATTTATTAGTTTTAGCTATACTTTTATCAATTTTTTATTATGCCAACGTGTCTAGGTTAGCATGTCAGAGTTGTTGCCTGTTCCACCCTTCCCGGCCCTTATACTCATCGGCTAGTGATCGGCCGGCTCAACGCATGTGTCGAGCGAGTTCGATCTTAGTTTACACCTCCGTGTGCCAGACATCTTGCTTACAGCATAAATTATTATAACTATACCCTGCCGTATAGGCAATGAATTAATATAATTAAATAATTAGCCGTATAGGCAATGTTCCCTTTTGAATTATGATGTTTGATTTCTTATTTTGTCCCCTATACACACCAGTGTCCGGGGACGTTAATTTATCCAAAAAAAAAAAAAAAAAGGCGCTGTGGATTAGTCGCCGGTTTCCTATGCCGAAGGCCGCGGGTTCGATTCCCGCAAGGGGCGAACGTATGTGACTTAGGTACGAGACTATTGAGGTCACCGAGGGTTTTCTAGGGAACTCCGGTTTCCTCCCTCCCTTCAATAATGGTACTGGACGCAGTCAATATAAAATTTCAAAAATAAAAATTCGATTTTCTTTCCGTCTTCCAATAGCTATCTCCCTGCCTTTACACCACCTGTTTGAGTGATGGATGTGTATTTGTTGTGTGGGTGTGTGTGGGTGTGTGTGTGTGTGTATGTAAGGATGGGTGAGACAGGTGAGCGTGTATGTTGGTACAGATCGCCGCGCTTTGAGCCTGACTGATTTCCAGTATTATTATTATTATTATTATTATTATTATTATTATTATTATTATTATTATTATTATTATTATTATTATTATTATTATTAAATCTAACCTGAACCACCAGAGCAATCATACTTTAAGATGGAGAGTGACGCAATGGCCACTTTTAGTTTGCACACCACTGTGTTCAAACCTGGGTCATAGGTATGCTAGGCGAACGCTCTACCACCAGTAAGCAAACATATAGCTTTAAGAAAACATTAATTAAAGAGAGAACAATGTGACGCACATAGCAAATCGTCGCTTAGGTGTTTTTATTGATAGCGTATCGTATGCGAATGTATATGTACAGCTTATTTATTTAGTAAATGATCGAGTCCATCAGTATATCTGTATTCAATAATAATACAGGGGAGTCAAATTCTTCCATTTTTGTGCAAAACAAACTTTTAAAAAAAAATTATCTGTTTTCTGCCAATCTATTTGGTGAGAATACTAAAGAAAACAGAATTTATTTTATTGTAATTTTTTTTAAATAACTGCTAAAACAAGGCAGAATATTGTTTATTAATATATAATATTTATATTAAACCACGATATATATTGTTAATTACGATGGAATACTTCGTTACTTACTTCCAACTGTAGCAGCATCTGCAGGCTTCAGGTAGAGCAGGGAACAGCTGAGCACCACCACACACAATGTGGTGAACCACATCTTTACAGTCTGATGGTTCGTGTCCATCGCGATGAAATGCACTAAGGTCCCCTTTGAGTCGCTGGACCTGGTCACGCTGACTTACCTTGCTTGATTAGTTATGCAAATCAACTCCAAGTCGTTCAAGCATCCTACGCAAACAGTATACTTTTCCTTTGAGCTGACCTTCACAGAAAGAGAGTCGGAAATAAAGTAGAACATTTATTTATTTATTTATTTATTTATTTATTTATTTATTTATTTATTTAATGTTATTACATTTATTTCTTTATTTATTTGTATTCCTCTATTGATTTCATTATTCATTTATCTACGAAAAAGAAGTTTCAGCTTTGGACTTGTGTATTTTCAAATAAAACAATTAGCACACCTGCTGAGAAGCATAAGTGTTTAAGGTAACCACCTTTAAAATATCACCACGAAGATGGCAATCTTATGATTTTTTGGTTTCAAGCTTTTATAGGTGTGCAAACTTCTTCCATGATCACGTCGGGCTTATAAAATGCAAAGTCAAGGGGGTGGATCCAACAATCCTTCCTGTGTCATATGCTTAGCGTAGAACAGTATAAAAACAAGATGGCAAGCAATTCAAATGTAATCCCAGACGCTCGCACGCATTGATAAAAATCTGCTTTTTTTAAAGTGTTAGATTTTGTGAGTAACTGACAAATTGATTGTCACATGATGATTGGCCATGAGTTGAGGTACCTGTATGCCAAAAATCATCAAAATCGTTTCGCTTTGTGTTGTTGTTGTTGTTGTTGTTGTTGTTGTTGTTGTTGTTGTTGTTGTTGTTGTTTTTAAATAGCCTATTGAGTGAGCAAAATATTTTTAGCAAAAAACGGAGCCCATCGGTCTTGACATTTACGGTATAGCAAATATTATGGGGCAAGGCGCGGAAGACCGGCCACTTATCTAAGTAAATGTCCCTATGAAGTTTGGTCAAAATCCGTTCAGTGATTCTTTTGCGATATGGCAAGCAACGGACCCACCGAGCGACCGACAGACAGACAGACATTTGGCTCGTTCTCATTCCTGACTATTTTTTTCAAATTATTTCCAGGTATTACCTACTATCTGTAAACAAAGTAACTTAAGTAGTCTTGGTACAGGACGTGGAAGGACAGTGGTAGTGGCTTGTAGGGTGGTTGCAAATATAGGTTTAGAAGTGTGGGCACTCGGTTTAAATTAGACTAATGGAAGAGTGTTGGTGGGTCAACAAAGAGTCGCCATAGAAATGTGCATTATTACTTAAGGGGTATATAGACATTTGATAAATAACGAATGAGAAAACGTAAGCTATGTGTATTATCTGTGTTCTGTAATTAATTTATTTATTTAAATTTTTTTACGGAAAAGAGCGGAAGGGGCAGGGAGTGGTCTAATATTACTATGGTGAAGTTATTAAATTTTGAAGAACTACTAAAGAGATTAAACTGAAGAACGAAAACTACAGTAGAGAGAGGAGCAAGCGTTTGGTATTTATTTATAGTTTTTTTAGGGCATAGCCTACAAACAGCTCTATTATGATAGTGTATGGTTGTGAAAATAAAGTGCGTAAAAAAGAAAAGTTTGGTGCTATTATTGTTGATCCGGTAGTCCTTAGGCGATATAGCGTGAATTGTCAAAAATTCTCATTATGAGAAAATGTGTAAGAGTGTATGTGCGTGTGTGTTTATGTATTTTATAGAGTGTATGTGTATGTGCGTGTGTTTTCGAGTATGTTGGTATGTGTGTGTTGTATGTATGTGTGTATGTGTGTGTGTGGGTGGGTGGATCGGAGAGAAAGAGAGAGAGAGAGAGAGAGAGAGAGAGAGAGGTTTCAAGACTTAAATAATTTAAAGAGAACTAAAGAGTATGAGCCTACCCGGATTAGTGCGAGAGAGAGAGAGAGAGAGAGAGAGAGAGAGAGAGAGAGAGAGAGAGAGAGAGAGAGAGAGAGAGAGAGAGAGAGAGAGAGATTTTGTATGCATTGTTTGTGTGGCGCTGTGCCTGATCGCGTGTCCGGGTCTTATTTTGGAACCCAGTTTTACTGCTAAAACTCAAATAGGATGTGGAAAGAATTTTGTTTGCAGATTTACTCGTTGTCCCCTCCTTTCTACCCCCACTCCTTTAAAAAAATTGTTTTATCGCTCTTGTCAGGGCCGGACCTGGGAAAAGTTGAGGGGGGGGGGGTTACAGATTCAGCGAAGGCGCGAAGCGCCGAGCCTTCTAGGGGGGTCCGGGGGCATGCCCCCCCGGAATTTTTTTTTTCAAGGATGCAAAATGGTGCAATCTGGTGCAATCTGAACCTTGAAAAAGCCATTTATGATGGTCTGGGACTTTGAGCTTTTTAAACAAATTGAACCGACAAACTCTGGGGTACAAAAATAATCATCTGCCCGTCCCCTAAAAAAACAACCAAAAAAACCCCCACACACGAACATTTATTTATCAGCAGAGATGTTTTGTATACTATTATTATTCACTACATTTTGTTGATCGTTAACAGTATAAAGCTTTACCTTGTAATTTATGAACATCACCGCCCTGCTTTCACTTTCAGTCTTGCTGCACTAGGTTCCTCGGCATTAGTACCATTTGTGAATTGTATCTTCTGGCAAAACAGTTCACTGCCTCTTTGAAGTCAATATCAACATCCCTGTGCACTTTCAGTAAAGCAAGTCCATTGAGTCTATGTTGCCCCATTGTAGAGTGCAGGTAGTTTTTCAGGTTGCGCAACTGACTATTTGAACGCTCACACTCGGCAGTAGTGACAGGTAGGGTGCAAAGGTTCTTTAGCATGATGAACAGGTTGGGATAAAAATCCCTGTCACAATGTTTCAGTGCTTCTGATGCCGTGGATGGGATGATAGCTGTCGCATTCTCAGCAGCACTTCGCCATTTGCAAACCCACCTTTGGTATTCTGCATCAAGGGTAGCATTGTCTGGTAGATCAGACTCCCACAACATTGCCAGTGTCTTCACCCCTTCTGGAACCTGCATGAAACCATCCTGGTTGTCTATTAAAGTGCTTGGCACCAGACAGAGACCATCAACTGCTAGGTCAGCATTTTTGAACCTCGAGTCCAATTCGATTGACAGGTGTTCCAAGAAAGGAATGGCAATGCTAATCTTGAAATATTCTTCTGGAGTGGCCGCAGGTTGGTTGTCACGGAGAGTCTGTCGGGATGCTTGACGAGGAACAATAACATCAGTTGTCAAAGCATTTGCCATTTTACTGACTTCACCAAACCAGGCAACGAACGCTGTGTCGACATCTTTTCTAATAGAAGACATGCAGTTACTGACCGCTTTGATTTCCCTGTAGGCATCGACAACATCTTTTGTCCTTTTCTGCAGCTTCACTGTCAAGGGTTTTAAGTAACGCAAACAATTGCGGACGACAACGAATGCAACGAGGAAAGCACTGCTGCTCAAGGTGTGGAGAAAGCCAGTTGCCTTGGTCAGTGTCTCACTGTCCCAATTGTCACTGTCTTCACACATTTGTCCCAAACAGTCGTGAACAACCAGGAAGAGAGATGTATAAACCTCCAGTGCTTCATGTTTTTCTACCCATCTTGTTCTGCACAGATCAACAAGCTTTGTTTTTGTCGTGTCAGGCTGAGATGATTCGATGGTATCTTCAAGTTTTCTTTGTCTCTTTGGAGAGTTTGAGAAAAACAGTGACAGTTCCCTCAGTGCTCCCATCATGTTCTTCACTGCAGGCAAGCCGCATGTTTTTACAATGCAGAGACTCAAGTTATGGGAAGCACAGTGTCTCAGGTAACAGAATGTAGTTACTTGTGATAAAAGAATCAGTGGTTGAAATTGAGTAGAGTGGAAGTGGATTTATTTTTTTTATAGTGCCTAGGGGAGAGGGTTGAAATTTCTCCCCGGATTTACTTATGATTGTAACGTACCCCCACCCCCCTCCCAAAACAAAAAAAAAAGAGGTACATAGTCAGGCCAGGGGGGGGGTTACGTAACCCCTGTAACCCCCCCCCACCCCCTTAGTCCGGGCCTGCTTGTAGAAAGTGTCTCCTTATTTTTTGAATTGTCCTTGTTGTTTTTCTTCCTATGGTTACTTATGTTCGGTCCAACCTTCCACCCGCAAACCTATACTCCCTGCCCACCCCTTCCACCTTCATCATTCGCCTCCTCACCATCCAAAACTCAAGTGTTTTGAAAGTCATTGTAGACCTATTGCTGCCACAAGGGGCAAAGTCTTTTAACGCGACGATAAACTAGAACTTAGAAGCCTTTGTAAAGGTATCCCAGGTTCCTGGTTTCGATATAAGCTTATACCAGAATCATGCATTGTGGCTCACGAATTTTAACATATGCAGCTTTCTTTAAACAAACAAACAAAACAAAACAAAACAAAAGAAATGTGAAAGTTAGTCGTACTTTTTCTTTCGTACAGCGCGCGAGTCCGATAATTCTTACGCTACGGGTTTGGCCGTAGCAGACGGACTTGCCCTACTTCCAGTAGCCTACCTCGCTTCAAACTTCGTTCTAAGCGGGTGTAGATCCTCATTTTCATATTAAAAATGGTTAAGAAAAGGCCCTTACACAAAATCTTATCAGTTTAGATGTAAAAAAAAAAAAAAAAAAAGCCATGTACTAAACAAAATATACAGAAGAAGTCAACTTTGTCGGAAAGTCCGTTTTGACGAAACACTTTGAAAGAGTTGGTGAACTTTCACCTTTGCATACCAATGAAAGCATAAATTGCTGACGTCCCGGACAGAAAGTAGAGGGGCCGGGTAGCTCAGTTGGTAAGAGCGTCTTGCTAGTAACCGAAAGGTCGCTGGTTCGAATCCCGGATTGGTCAACGTGTGATCATATTATTTTCCCCTTTACCAACAACTGGCCCGCTGGTGTCAGTATAAATCGGTCCAGTAGTCACCTATATGCGAAAGTGTCGTGTGACTATAATCTACAAACAACAACAGAAAGTAGTACGGAATCACTTTCACAACGAGGAGCACTCGCTTCCGAAAGATTTGAGTGGAAAAGTCCTACTTTTATTTTCCACCTAAAACAAGTCACTGTAACATGTACGACAATTGGGAAACTGAAAAAAGTACGACATTTAGGAAACTGGACCAATCTCCGCTCGCCCCCACTCGCCTACACTCGCCCCCGCTCGCTCCTCGCTCGTTCCCTCTCTCTCTCTCTCTCTCTCTCTCTCTCTCTCTCTCTCTGTCTCTCTCTCTTAATATGCTTAGTGGTTGATTTTGATTTTTATTGATATGCATTAATATGCTTAATTATTGATTTATTTTTTGTTTAACTTACATCGAAGAATACAAAGAATGGATTTTGTTGTTGTTGTTTTTTAAGAGGATTTTTATAGCGCACATATCTCACCGTACTTGGCGACTCAATGCGCTGGCCGATGCAGGATCTAACTCGAGCCACCCGAGGCGCCAACTTGCAACCTTTGGGCGCATCGTAATAACGCTCCAGACAACTGAGCACAATCTTGGGCAGCCAGGGATGGGGGAGAAGGACCTAGGTGCATGCTGGTTGTGTTCTTGTCACCGGCACTCACCCGTCTAGGACATGAGCGTCAGGATCTTTAAAGTCCGTTATGATGGAATATATGCGACACACACTAGACCTCAGTTTATACTCTCATCCGAAGGAGTAGGAAACGGGAGTAAAGTGTCTTTCCCAGGACACAACACAATGCCCCGGCCTGGGCTCGAACCCAAGCCAGAGCTCTGCCATTAGATGAGATGCTACAGAAGAGGAGATGCTACAGAAGACTTCTGGGCATTTACTATACCCAGCACATCACCAACGACGAAGTCCGACAGACCATCACACAAGCCATTGGACAACACGATGACATGCTCACAGTGGTCAAGAAACGGAAACTCCGATGGTATGGAGACGTCACCAGAGCATCAGGCCTTGCAAAGACCATCCTGCAAGGCACGGTGAAAGGAGGCAGAAGAAGAAATAGACAGAAAAAGAGGTAGGAAGACAACATTCGAGATTGGACTAGCTTGACACTGAGTGAAGCCATGATGGTTGCTGGTGACAGAGAAAGATGGAGTAAGCTTACGCTGGTTAAACGATCATCTGTGACGCCCCAACGACTTTCGAGTTACGGGATAGGATAGATAGGATATGATAAATAGTTAAGGTATATATATGCTAGTTTCTAATTATTTTATGTGTTTGTTCTGAATTATTTTTTATTAAGGACTAGCTGTAAGACAGATTCACAGGACCTAATGCTATTATCCTATTAAAGATTTCGACTTCGACTTTCTTCTCTCTGTCCGCTGGACCTAAAGCAATAACCAAGTATGGTAATGTTCTCTCTCTCTCTGTCTCTCTCTGTCTCTCTCGCTCTCTCTCTGTCTCTCTCTCTCTCTCTCTCTCTCTCTCTCTCTCTCTCTCTCTCTCTCTCTCTCCACACAAAGGCCATTGTTCATTATTAAACCCCCGTTGGGGTGCCGGGGGGTTCAGTATAAATAGTATCCCCACTTTCTGGAAATTTAGTGCTTTAAATTCCCACTGTCGCTGTCTTTCTCATTTGCTCTTTCTCATTCCTGCTCTGTTCAATCAATCTGCTATCCTATCGTCTTCTTCGCTAGACCAGTCTCCTACCTTTTTTCTTGAAAACTCTTCCGGGACAAGACTCCTTGTTTGTGTATGAGGTCTGTTGGATCAGCTTGGGAATATTGGACGCTTTCTGCCAGGTGGTCACTAGGGCTTCCTATGATGTTATTATTTAGCAATGTAGGCATTTTATATGTATGTGTTTTGTTGATAATTTATAATGATGTTTGTATTCTATTTTGTTTTTGTAAACGGGGGTTTGATAAGTTGGGGTGAAGCCTCAGCCGTCCCCTGCGTGGGATGTCTTTATTGTAAAGTGACTGGCTGGTGGAGAGCTTTCGGTTTTACCACTAGGGCTGTTTCGGCAGATCTTTAATGCGGATCGGGGGTTGTCCGGTCCTGATTTGGCTCGGAAGAGTCCGCTGGACCTAAAGCAATAATAATGTAATGTAATGTTCATTATTAAAGTGTCTCTCCAACTTAACTGCTACTTTATGCGCATCGTTTTACACCCCCGTTGGGGTGCCGGGGGTTTCAGTATAAATAGTATTCCCAATTTCTGGAAATTTAGTGCTTTAAATTCCCACTGTCGCTGTCTTTCTCATTTGCTCTTTCTCAGTCCTGCTCTGTTCTATCAATCCGCTATACTATCTTCTTCTTCGCTAGACCAGTCACCTACCTTTTTTCTTGAAAACTCTTCCGGGACAAGACTCCTTGTTTGTGTATGAGGTCTGTTGGATCAGCTTGGGAATATTGGACGCTTTCTGCCAGGTGGTCACTAGGGTTTCCTATGATGTTATTATTTAGCAATGTAGGCATTTTATATGTATATGTTTTGTTGATAATTTATAATGATGTTTGTATTCTATTTTGTTTTTGTAAACGGGGGTTCGATAAGTTGGGGTGAAGCCAAAGCCGTCCCCTGCGTGGGATGTCTTTATTGTAAAGTGACTGGCTGGTGGAGGGCATTCAGTTTTCCCACTAGGGTTGTTTCAGCAGATCTTTTATGCGGATTGGGGGTTGTCCGGTCCTGATTTGGCTCGGAAGAGTCCGCTGGACCTAAAGCAACAATTATGTAATGTAATGTTATCGTTTTACGCCCCGACAACTGAGGAATCCTGGAGGACCTATTGGGGGCCTGGGACCTCGTGCTTGCTGGGTATGTTTATGTAACTAGCATCCAGTGAGTTACATAAACATACCCAGCAAGCACGAGATAGGACACACACGCCATGCAATATGCGATGCAATATATGCATGCGTGCGCAGACTAGATCTAGGCTTATACTTTCGTCCGAAGAAGCGTTACATAGGTCCTAGTGCAGTTCATGAGCTGCGTAAATCAGGGGCGGATCCAGTGGGGGGTTACCTGGGTTCCGGAACCCCCCCTCCAAAGTATAAAAAAAAAAAAAAAAAAGATTTTACTTGATGCAAAGAGTTTCAATTTTTAAACAAATGTTTTAAAAACATTGCAGTTTTTAGTCACTTTTGGTCCAAGGTACAAAGAGTTATTTATAGACAATTCAACGGAAATCCATTTCAAGGGATCCGTTGAAACGTCCAAAGCGTTTTCCCGTTGAAACAACCAAGTAACCCAACCCCTAAGCCTAAATTAGTAAATGCAGCCATATTTTCCTGTTCTGGCCGCAAGCCTCTTCCAGCACCTTCAACTTGATACTGCCCTAATCCCCCAAAAACGACTTTTTAGAAATATTAATTAAGATGCTAAGTTGATAATTATGAACACAGCGTTCGTTGCTTGGCTTGGTGAAGTTAGCAAAATGGCAAATGCTTTGACAACTGATGTTATTGTTCCTCGTCAAGCATCCCGACAAACTCTTCGTGACAACCAACCTGCGGCCACTCCAGAATAATATTTAAAGATTAGAATTGCCATTCCTTTCTTGGAACACCTGTCAACCGAATTGGACTCGAGGTTCAAAAATGCTGACCTAGCAGTTGATGGTCTCTGTCTGGTGCCAAGCACTTTAATAGACAACCAGGATGGTTTCATGCAGGTTCCAGAAGGGGTGAAGATACTGGCAATGTTGTGGGAGTCTGGCCTACCAAACAACGCTACCCTTGATGCAGAATACCAACGGTGGGTTTGCAAATGGCGAAGTGCTGCTGAGAATGCGACAGCTATCATCCCATCCACGGCATCAGAAGCACTGAAACATTGTAACAGGGATTTTTATCCCAACCTGTTCATCATGCTAAAGTACCTTTGCACCCTGCCTGTCACTACTGCCGATTGTGAGCGTTCAAACAGTCAGTTGCGCAACCTGAAAAACTACCTGCGCTCCACAATGGGGCAACAGAGGCTCAATGGACTTGCTTTACTGAAAGTGCACAGGGATGTTGATATTGACTTCAAAGAGGCAGTGAACTGTTTTGCAGGAAGATACAATTCACAAATGGTACTAATGCCGAGGAACTTAGTGCAGCAAGACTGAAAATGAAAGCAGGGCTGTGATGTTCATAAACTACAAGGTAAAGCTTTATACCATTACCGATCGACATAAAGTAGTGAATAATAACAGTATACAAAACATCTCTGCTGATAAATAAATGTTTGTGTGTGTGTTGTTTTTTTTTAAGGGAGGGGCAGAGGATTATTTTTGTACCCTAGAGTTTGTCAGTTCAATTGTTAAAAAAGCTCAAAGTCCAAGACCATCACAAATGGCTTTTTCAAGGTTCAGATTGCACCAGATTGCACCATTTTGCATCCTTGAAGGCTCGGCACTTCGCGCTTTCGCTGAATCTGTACCCCCCCCCCCCCCCCCCCCCCCCCCCTTCGACTTTTCCCAGGTCCGGCCCTGTAAATTGTTAGCGATCACAACTATGTTATACTCAAAATTTTGTCATAAAACATAATTTTTTTTCTTTACCTCAAAGGTGCATATTATATGCACCTTTGAGGTAAAGAAAAAAAATTATGTTTTATGACAAAATTATTAAATGTTCTATTTTATTGTGTTGATTTGTTGTTTTGATACTTTCTGGTAAGATATACAGTAATACACCCTTAAACTGGGGCATCCGGATTCTTAAGATTTGAAGATTGCATGCCCCGGGAAATTTTCAAGATTGCATATTGTATAGAAAATGGTAAACAACTATAAATAATTTTACATTCAAATGTCTGGGCGTTTTGTTACAGCAGTTCACAGTTAGGGCAGTTAGTGCTACAGTAAGCCTACTAGTTGTAACTCGGGACAAAACGTCCCCCTTTAGCAGAGAAATGTAATAGCTCCTCCTACCGATGTAGCTGGCAGCGCAAAATAGGCTTATTATATGCGGGACTGTCACCTATCATAGGCCTATACCGTTTCGATGTAAGGGAACATTACCTATTCGTCCTCACCGCGGTTTGAGAATAAACGGTTTGTGTGGCCGATTCCTTTCGGCAAAGTCGCAGTCTGATTCCACCCTTCCTATTTATAATACAAACTGCCGTGTTATTTGCCGCTACGAGATCGGGAATCCACTTTTTTTGCTATCGCGGATCCATTCTACTTGGTTAAATTATGACCCTGTGCGTGAGGCAGGGGTACACACACATTTTCTTTTTCTGACACTGTTCGCGACCTTGGGTTTTTTCTCGATCAGGATCTCTCCATGCAGCAACACTTTGCAAAAACTTGTCAGATTGCATACATTGAACTTTGACGCATAAGCTCCATTCGACAGTCTCACACAAGAAGCAACAAAAACACTAGTTAGCGCATGCATTCTGTCTAGATTGGATTATTGTAATTCACTCATTGTGGGTTGCACACAGAAAGTCCTTAGACCTCTTCAGCAAGTCGAAAACTCTGCAGCTAAGCTCATCTTCAAAGCACGGAAATCACGGCATTGCACGCCTCTCTTTCAAGAACTACACTGGCTCCCAGTTGAACAACGAATTAAATATAAAACCTCATGTCTTTGCTACCACATCATCTATGGAACTGCTCCTAGCTATCTTTCCGAACTTTTGACTGTCTATGTTCCTTCTCGGTCTCTCCGCTCTCTGCAGATGAAAGGATATTCCGTGTACCAGAATACCACAGGGTGAGACACGGTGGTGGAGCCTTCAGTGTCTTTTCCATTCAGACCTGGAAGTCGCTACCTCGGTCCGTCCGTCACAGTCCTTCACTAGCGTCTTTTAAAATGAACTTGAAGACGGTTCTTTTTAGATAGGTCTTTTCTTAGGCGCCATGAGTGAGTGTTGTTAGTTAATTTATTTTTGGTGTTGGGATGTGTATGTGGTTGCGTGTTATTGACCAATGTACGCATGTTGTGTTTACATTTGTTTGTGTAAAGCGCTTTGTGATTTTGGAAAGCGCTGTATAAATTGCCTGTTATTATTATTATTATTATTATTATTATTATTATTATTATTATTATTATTATTATTATTATTATTATTATTATTATTATTTATTATTATTATTATTATTATTTATTATTATTATTATTATTATTATTATTATTATTATTATTATTATTATTATTATATAAATCCGTTCACCCAATTCTGAGAAAGTGTGAGGAAAGACACGCACGCACACAAACACACACACACTCACACACACACACACACAAAGACACACACACAGGACAGACAATGCAAAAACAGCATACTAGTGGTGGTGTAACTAATAATTATAGCTGAAAGGTCTTTATGTCATGAGGGAATACCCTTGAACATGCATTTGACTTATGTCATTAACCAAACAAGAGAAAGAAGAAGAGAACAAAGAAAATCAGATTTTCTCTGATACTTTCTCACCATGCCTGAACTATTTTTTTTTAAAGTCAGCATTTGAGCTATCTCAGATTAAACAGTTCCCAAAGAAGAGAGAGAGGGAGAGAGATAGGGAGAGGAAGAGAGAGAGAGATTTTCTTAATCTCCTTACTCAGTATTCTGATCTGACCAGAGAATGGGGCAAAACGATTGTGGTAGCCTTTTGCCCCAACACCAATTGGCCATTTTTTGGACCTCTTGCTCCAGTCAAGACGCAATAAGGTAAAGGAAATTAATGACAAATATGGAAATAACGTAAATCCATCTTCATTAACATAGAGTTTAAACACCTTTTTAACTAGCAAATACATTGATTTTGTTTCATTCAGCAGTCGGACGACAGCACTAAACTGATGGATGCTGTAGAATTACAGAAAATATGAATAGTTTTAAATGTATACAAAACACCTACTGTGTGTTCTGTCCTCCTCAAATGATGCGAAAAAACGTCATCTGACTCTGCCTTATGAAAATGGATACTGAGAAATAAGGGTGAGGCGTTTGACCCGTAATATGCCCGTAGGCCTATTACCCTGAGTCACCCATTTATGAGATACTGGAAACCGACAGTTTTTATTTATTTATTTATTTATTTATTGTTTATTTATTTATTTATTTATTGAATTAGTCCATTTATACAAGTAGTTTCAGAACAATATGTTTGTGAAAATACTTTACATAAAAGAGGCACAATTAAGTTCCTGTCTATGTTGGACAGAAGTTCCACATGTACAGACTCACAATCTGGGGTTCAGCATTTCTTACAAGAGCGAACTGAAGAAACATATGTATTGAAATGGTAATTGAAATCAGTAACGTTCTTTGTTTGTTTGTTTGTTTGTTTGTTTGTTTTTTAGGAAAAATAAAAAATCGCAGAGGCTCAGTTCAGTTCTTTCTTCTTCTTGAAAATAAAATTGAAGTCTGTTTATTTAATAGTTTGATTTCTTACAAGTTTAATCGTTATCTTCCTTGGACTTCTTCCCTTAACACGTAGGGCAAAATAAAACATGTCATGGATCTTATTAGTGGTTTTTAAAACGGCCAAACGCAGAATTCAAAGAAACCCGAGCTAGTCGGCTTGCCAAAGTACGCTCGCACTTGACGCTCCAAATGGAATATCACTTTGTTGGTTTGACTAATACAAATAAAAACGATTGTCAACCAAGTTAAAAGCTGGAATAATTTGACGACCGTTTTACTGAAACTACTGCTCTTAAGCGTAACCTGCAAAAGCAAAAAGCTGTTCTACTCTTTAATTATGTATCTCGATCCATTTTCACGTGAGCGAATGTTGCACAACATGCACACACACACACACACTCACTCACACACACCCCCTCACACACGCACACACACTCACGCACACACAACATACACCCATGCATACACAAACACACCCGCAGATACACGCACACACACACCCACACACACACATGCGCGCTCGCACACATTCTCGTCATACTGAGAACTTTTGAAAATTCACGGCAACGAGACCGGCTACATTTGACTCTGTAGTGAAATGTGGAAAACTATAGGCCTATAGATGTTTGGAAGGGCAAGGATGGGTTTTCATTGTTAGCATCTTATGTAGCTTGACATCTATATATATAAATTGCTTAGCCGGAAGTCCTTCTTCGCCACTACTATAAAGTTTGTCCGGTATGGACGCTGATCTGGGCAGGTGATGGCCGCTGGGAATCGGCCTGTTGTGTGCTCAAAACCAGCGAAATCGTTATAGCCGACATTTCCTTACCGAACGTTTAACCGTTTCTGAGATAAATAAATAAACAAAATGTCCCCAAACTGCAATAGCCTCATTCCGCGCACTTCCATTAAAAATCAAATTGAGGTTTCAGCATGTTTTCCCATATAGACCAAAAAATTTATTGTTTTTGTACGAAGCATTGATAGCTCAGTTGGTAACACCTTCGCCTAACGTTTAGGGCGACCCAAGTTCGAATCCGTCTCGGGCCATATTTATTTAATGTTTTTTTTCCCCACTACAATATGGATATTTTTCTTTTTAATTTAGGCTTTTTACCTTTATTATTATCATTATTACTATTATTATTATTATTATTATTATTATTATTATTATTATTATTATTATTATTATTATTATTTATAATAATATTTCTTATATCAAATTTTCTTTTAAAACCTTGGTGTTTATGATTTCTATTTGTATTATTCTATATTCAATATTATTATTATTATTATTATTATTATTATTATTATTATTATTATTATTACCAAGGATCGGGATGGGGTGGTACGTTATTATTATTATTATTATTATTATTATTATTATTATTATTATTATTATTATTGTTATTATTATTATTATTATTATTATTATTATTATTATTATTATTATTATTATTATTATTATTTATAAACTAATAATAATAATTATTATTATTATAATTATAATATCTTATATCAAATTTTATTTTAAAACGGTGAGGTATCAAGGGGGATATGGGGAGGTATCATCGTCCAAATGAAACTCGCAGACAACAGTTGTCTCTCTGTCTACATTTTAAACAGCAACCTGTGTACCCTGGCTTGCCAGGGTACAAAAACCACTAGTATAACATAAAAATGCATTAACAATAAACCTATTAATTAGACGATAACACACTACAATTCTTGCATACTTTTTTTTTTTCAGAACAAGACCTCCCTAAATTTCCCAACACTCATGACCGGACCGACAGAGACAAAAGCGCAAGCAGCAACCGCATCATCATCACTTACCGGCTCATGCGATTTCCTTCGACCACTTCCACAGAGGCCCCAGAGCTCTGACATAGGAGGATGAGACTACACAACTGAGTCCCCAAATCTAACGGCTTGACGTGGAATTCTAACTCAAATTCCTAAAATGTCCCCACCAGTGTTCGAGTTTGCCTTTCTTCTGCGATCTACCCCAAACGGTGGCAAATAAAGAAGTGCGACTCGATCCAAACAAGTCTTAGCTTTATTGATAGCTTTTCATTTAATACAGTGTGGCATCCTTCCACGAAAAGCATGCTTAAGGTCACCCGGAACCGACTTCTAAACCACCTCCTAACCCCCACCATGCCCCCGGTTAGGTTACAAATAGCCTAATGCGCATAAAACGTGGAAATTCAGCAAGTAAGCTTACGCTGCTATGTCATGACAAGCCGGCGTTCTTAAACAGACCGGATGCATACACGCCCATACACATACACACACACACACACACACCCACACACACACACACACAGTTAAACAAGGACAACAATGACGTCAGCAGCAAAAATGAAGACAAGATAAATCTTTTGCTCGTAAAAAGTTTTTGTCAATCCTCGGGTTATAGTGCACAAGAACTTATCAAAGACATGGCAAAGACCAAAAGGCGACAAAGGAATTCCAGCAAACGATTTTATGCCGTGACTAAAGGTAGGTTCATCGGCATTTTCACGAATTGGAACTTGGCATCCAGATCCGTTACTGGCTACGCAATGGCGGCCCACAAGGGCTATGATAGCCTTGAGAAGGCGAAGGACTGCATGCGTCTAGCCGGTGTCCCCGAACCTGTGATCTACGGAGATGAAACAACGGAAGATCAGCTCCAGGTACAAGACTCGAACGTGAGTGACAGCGAAACAGAGCTAAAGCGAATATATTGGAGGGGGGAAGATCGTTTGCGAAGCGAGGACGGATCTAGATCTAGATCTAGATCTCAAGAGTGTCCGTGCAAACAAAACAAGGTACAGCGATCCGTCAAATGCTGTCAATGTGGCAAAAGAGTTCACTGGTCATGTACACGCCTCCCGTTATACCAAGTGTGCATCTTCGTAAAATCAACGCGTAAATTCACCTGCGAGAAGTGCGCAACAGTGTTTATAGACGACAAGCTGCGGGAAGAGTACGATAAGGGGGATACAGGTGGAGCAAATCACGGCGACAAGTCACATCAACCAGGGCCTGTGCCTGCAGCGAGAGATCCAGAATTGGCGACCAGGCTGCACGCCATCGAACAGCAACAGCGCGACACGAACACGCTGCTCAACAACCTGGAGATCGCCATCACCAACCTCGCCACTCAAGTTCAACAGATAGGAGCTGATGACATTAACCAACTTGTTCAAGAGGCGATTGCAAACAACTCTACACCCACAATTTCGCGTACGCCACAAGACACTGCCAGAGCACAAACAAAGACACACATCCTAGACACAGTGGGTCATGAAACAGCAGCTTATACGAACACAGCGACAACTACGAAAGACAAAGGTAAAGGCAAAGGGAAGGGGAAGAAAGCGACAGCACAAACAGACAGTACATCGACAGGGCCCCAGCCCTCAACATCCACCGCCGACCCAGACCTACTAACACCAGTTCAGGAATCGGACGACGACAACGACACTGCATCCTTCACCACGGCCTCCAGCGACAGAGAAGACGTTGTTATTGCCGATTTTGACAACTATGACGACAAAGAACCACACATCGTTATCATTCATGACTCAACCATGAACGGGGTTGACCCGGTAAGGCTCGGGAAAACTTGTAACGCTAGAATTACATCAAGAAAAACCTCAACCATCGAAGAATGCACACCATTGACAGAGGTATATCTAGCTCAAGATCCTAACATTGTCATTATTCATGTTGGTGTCAATAACCTTAAATCTGAGCCAGCAGAGGAAGCAAGCAAGAAACTTGTGGCAACGGCGAAGAGTTTCACATCTACATTGAAATCAACCAAGATTGTAATCAGCAAAGCAACGCCTACCAACAAATCTGAACTACAAGCAAAGGTAGAATTATTTAACGCTCAAGTCTTTGCAGCCCTGCATGATGAGCCAAGGGTGTCCTTCATTTCCCACGAAAACATGACAAAAGATCGACGCAACATTGACAAAGACAGACTTCATCCAACACGAAAAGGGGCTAGCGTGATGGCAGGGAACGTCTCACGCCACGTGCGGCAGTTGCTAGGATGGGAAGTTTCCGAGAGAAGGCGCCGGCAATACGTCGGGTGGAGGGATAACCGCACCAGACAACAGCATGATGGCAATGTACACGATGACAACACGATCGACAATGACGGACACAGAGAGAGAGTTGGGAATCACAAAGAAGGACAAGACATAGATCAGAGGCAAGAATCAGGATGGCGACCAAAGAACTACAACAATGACAGAAAATTTGACAACAACAGAGACTACAAAACAAACGATCGACGTTTTTACAACGACCATGCTTGGCATGACCAGCCAAGAAGATTCAACTTCTATGGCCGATATCACAGAGACAACAGTCGACACGACGACCGAAACCGAATCAACAACGATCGACACGAGCGACGTAACCGGTTCAACTATAACCATCACAACGAGCGAAACAGATCTAACCACAACAATCGTTACGAAGAACAAAGAAGGCAATACAATCGATATGTAGAACGTAATAACTCCTACGGGCAAGAAACTTACGGACACTACAACGAACGACACGAACCGACCAACCGTTACAATGAGCAAAACAGGTCAAATTACGGAAGACCTACTTACACTTACGAGGACTACCAGAGAGGAAGAAATTGGGACTATGGCTTTAGGTAGACACAGTAACTTTCAGTTATCTTGTCCTCAAAATAGCACCTTTTGGTGGGCATCATTTGTGGCTTAGTCTGTTCTTTAAGCAGTTTCGCTTAACACTTTGATGCTATTATTAAATATACTTCCTATTATAACACACCGTATGTGTTTTTACATGGTAATCTTAAATTTATTTAATCTGCACAAGGTTGTAGTTTCTTGAACACTTCCTGAGGAATGACAAGAACTAAAGATACGTGTTAACACAGATACAAACAAGAAAGCAAATACTCTTCATTTGGGTTAGTTATTTTCATTTATTCGTTGTTCAAAGATGTTAAAAGTATTGTCATGGAACATACGAGGTTTTAAAGAGACGATTGACGGTATAAAGACAAACAAATTTAATGACGAAGAAATTATAAATATGTTTATTAAACATGATATTATCTTAATACAAGAAACTCACTTAGACCGAGAAAGTAGTAAAGATATATTCATCCCTGGTTTTACTGGGATACATTATTGTCGAGAAAAACGTAAAAAGGCAGTTTCATCTTCTGGTGGAATATCTGTATTTGTTAAAGAGACACTAAGGCCATTTGTCAAATTTCTACCACAGAGTACTAGTGACATTACGTGGTTACATTTAAATACCAATGATTTTAATATTCAAAATGACTTATATTTAGGATGTGTTTATATACCACCTGAATTTTCTTCTTATGGTCGAGAACACACTTCCAAAATCTGGGACAATCTCGAACATGACATTGAACAGTTTACATCGACAGGAAATATAATCATTTGCGGAGACATCAATGCAAGGACTGGAACGTTAGAAGATTACGTGCAATGGGACAAAAATGATAATATTCACTCGTATTCAAACTATATGTCCAAAAGTATTCAATGCAGCAGACGATCTATGGACAAGTTAATACAAAAGAATGGAAGAAAGTGTATAAATATATGTCTTGAAAATAATGTATATATTTTAAATGGACGAACACTTGGAGATCTGCAAGGCAAGTTTACCTGTTTCAATGACAAAGGTTCCAGTGTAGTAGACTATGCAATCTGTTCTCATGATTTTATGCCTAATATTTCAAGGCTTATTGTAAACAATTTAACTACGTTTTCTGACCATTGCCCTCTTGAACTTGTCATAATAATATCACAAAAACAAAACAACACAAAGAATACAAAATCTGAAATACAAAAAACAAAAGACAAATATAATCCAGAAAACACCAAACAAGCACATACACGTTTCATTTGGAATGAAAATACAGTAATAAATTTTCAAAAAGCATTTACATTAATAAAAATACAACAAGCAATGGGAACTATTAATCACGATCTTGACAATATTCAAACCACAAACAGATACACAAATGAACAAGTTAACAAATTGATAACAAATGTTAACTCATTGTTGACGGACGCAGCTAAATTTTCTTTAAAAACTAAAACCAGGAAAAAGTATAAAAGAAAGCCATCAAAACCTTGGTTTGATCAAGACTGTTCTGCATTAAGAAGAGAAGTAAAATCACTACTAAATGCACTTAATAGATTTCCCTTCAGAAGAGACCTTCGAGAAAAATATTTTTCCAAATTAAAATTATATAAAAAGTTAGTCAAAAAGGCAAAAAATAGTTACAGGGATAAATTGGTTGCCTCCCTTAATAATGCCTTAGACAATGACCCAAAATTAGCCTGGAAAAAGTTAAACGAATTAAAAAATGTTGAAGGAATACATTCCAAAACCAGAGCAAATATTTGCGCATCAAAATGGATATCTCATCTTGAAAATTTAGTCAGTAGAGAATGTGATGTAGAAAAAACTAGAAAAGAAACAATACATGCAAAATTATTAAAAACAACTTTTTCATTTAATCATGATGAAAAACTAGATTCGCCAATCAGTGTTAATGAAATAACAAAAGCTTCTCAAAAACTAAAACAAGGAAAGGCGCCTGGCCCTGATGGAATTTCAAATGAAATAATTAAAGCCAGCTTACCAAACGTTTCTATTATATTACAAAAAGTTTTTAATGTAATTTTAAAATCAGGTCAATACCCAGGACAATGGAAAAAAGGTATTAGTATACCAATACACAAAAGTGGTGACCCTACTAACCCTAATAATTATCGAGGTATCACTTTAAATAGTTGTCTAAGTAAACTTTTTTGCCAAGTTATAAATAACAGAATAAGCAGTTATCTAGAAAGCGAGAATATCTTAACCCAGGAACAAGCTGGATTTCGACCAAATTCAAGAACAACAGATCAAATATTTATTCTGAAAAAAATAGTTGATCAAACTTTAAAAACAAAAAATGGAAGACTTTATGGATGTTTTGTTGATTTTAATAAAGCATTTGATAATGTGTGGCATGATGCACTTTTGCTTAAAATGAAACAAGTAGGTTTTCATGGACAGTGTTATAACATTATCAAAGACATGTATACCAACAATAGCGTTTATAGCAAAACTAATGATGGTTATACAAGAGAAATACCGATAAAAAAAGGAGTTCTACAAGGAAATAACTTAAGCCCAACATTATTTAATATTTTTATAAATGACATAACACAATATGTTTCTGGATTTGATTCCCCAATGTTGAATGCTACAACGCAAAAAGAACTATCATGCTTGCTATACGCAGATGACATAGTATTACTAGCAACCACAAAAGCAGGGTTACAAAACAAATTAAATCAATTACATACCTACTGTTTAGATTGGGGCCTAAAGGTTAATACTGATAAGACCAAAGTTATCGTATTTTCTAAAATAGAACCAAAAGTACCGATAATTTTTACCTGTGGTCAAAACATTATACCTATTGTAGAACAGTACAAATATTTAGGAATTATTTTCCATAAAAGTTCAGGTCTTCACATTGCTGAAAAGAATCTTACACAACAAGCTAATAAAGCCTCACATGCTTTAAGACGAACTATTCGTGGGCAAAACATAGAGTTAAGAACAATGCTTCACTTATTTGATATGCTAGTAAAGCCGGTTCTGACCTATGCTGCAGAGGTCTGGTTTCCCTTCAATAGAACTAAATTGCAAAATCAGCCCCAAGATGACTTATTTAATATTTTTGCTGATTCTTTTTCGTCACAAAATGTTTCCGAAAGTCTTCACATTAAATTTTGTAGAAATATTTTAGGAGTTCATAAGAAATCAATTAAGCTAGCAGTGCTTGCCGAATTGGGTCGTTATCCAATTTCTATCAGTATGATATGTCAAACAATCTCTTTCTGGATACACTTGACCACGTCTTCAGAGTCATCTTTACTTCATGATACGTATCATGAAATGGTGTTGAATGATTCAGAAAATACATGGATACTCTGTGTAAAACATATTTTACGCAGTTTAGGTTTGGGTCACGTTTGGTCAAACCAAGGTACCCTAAGTTTAACACGATTAAAATTTACGCTAAAGGAGAAGCTTCAGGAGAAATATATTTTATTTTGGAACAAAAAAAGATATGATCAGAATTCCAAATTAGCCTTTTACAATCAAATGAATACAGGAACTAGATATGAATTTCAAACGTATCTTTTATGTAAAAATCTTAATTACCGACAATCCATGTGCAAGTTAAAAATAAGCGCACACGAGCTTGAAATCGAAAAGGGCAGATATAAAAATATCCCTCGAGAGCACCGTTTGTGTCAATGTTGCAACGTGATTGAAGACGAGCTTCACTTTCTGGACATGTGTGTATTGTATAATAATGAAAGACAAAAGTTTATTGGTGAAGTTCTCAACTCTAATGATAGGGAATTATTCATAAACAACCTTGCAATATTGAAACCGAGCATGATTTTTCAAACGGGAATATGTTCAAACTATCTTTCATCCTATATTTTTCGCTGCTTCAAAATAAGACTTTCTGCACTATAAATGTCAAGACTTTTCTCTTGACACAATGACAAGAATTGCATTGTTCAATGTACCATATATTGTGTCTTGTAAACCTTGTTTTGGTTTTATGACAATAAATATTCGTATTCGTATTCGTATTCGTATTCGTATTCACACATTTTTGTAAAAACGACATTCTGATGACTGTTGTGAAAAAAACAGGGATTATTGTGACACACTTTTTATTTTCGTGACATTATTGTGACATTTTCAAATTTTAATGCGCATAAAACGTGGAAATTCAGCAAGTAAGCTTACGCTGCTATGTCATGACAAGCCGGCGTTCTTAAACAGACCGGATGCATACACGCCCATACACATACACACACACCTACACACACATACTCGAACGCTTACACAGTCTGAGGACTATGATTCTAGACCTCGGTTGTGGGGACTATTAGAAAGAATAGGTATTTTTGAGATTCGATACTGCAAGCATTGTCTCTTGGCTCCCGAAAGCAGCGCCAGGGGTCGTACGTTTCAAAATAGTAACTACTCTTTGAGCTATTAGACTTGGTAGGTTGCGTGATAAGTGAAGACTGGCGGGAATGTTTTGTGAGGACTAAATACACACATTCACAAATAGCATTCATGTTGAGGACTTCGTACACACTTGCTTACACACTCTTAAACCGTATTAAGACCGAGGACCATGATGCGGGGGTGTATTGTGAGGACCTAATACACACATTCACAAATAGCATTCATGTTGAGGACTTCCATACACACTTGCTTACACACTCTTAAACCGTATTAAGACCGAGGACCATGATTCTAGACCAACGTTTTCAGGACCGTTAGCAAGTCCTCAAGATGAATGTTGAATGGAATAAAGTGCATTATGATAATAATAATAATAATAATAATAATAATAATAATAATAATAATAATAATAATAATAATACAGGATGCTATATACACGCCATTTCCCAAATCAATCAGGCTCAAAGCGCGGCGATCTATACCAACATACACGCTCACCTGTTCCTGGACCTCTATCTATCAATACAGATCAAGCTATCACCAGTCCCATACCTCGGGGGTCGTATCCCATCCCCCTAACTATCTTAATCTTAATCAAACAGTCACCTCTGCCTCAACCCAAAGAGCTAGGCTATTGCTTATTCCTATGTGGACAGTGGCTGTGATGCTGCTTTAGGGTTAGGGGTTTGGGTTGTGATCCATCAACTCTTCTTGAGATAGGTGAAGCATTCAGGGGGTCCTCTTGGGGATGAGCCCAATATGGACCGCCTGACTGGATGGGTTGAGGAGAAACTTCAGGTTCTTAGAGGTCTGTACTTTGAAAGGGTTCCAATCTCCCAATAACGACCGGACATTTGGGCGGGAAACCGTCTGGCGCCCAAAATACTGCCAAAGGCACCGTTTAGGTGCACGAAGTGGGTACAGCACACATACCCTGACCGAACAATGTTGGAAAAGCAGCCAAATTCATCCCCATGAGGTGGCCACTTTGGATCGAAAGTATTAGGTCATTTTGTACAAGGATTTCAGGACGGTCAGATCAATCAAACAGTCACCTTTCCCCAACGCGTTCTTTCATTCTTTCCGTGTTGGGGGGACTATATGCAGGGTTGGGGCTAGAACATAACTGGTAAATGGGAACAGACTGGGTGAAGTGGTTCTTGAGTTATTGAACTTATACGACGCAAATCGCGCAACGATTGTACACACTTTCCTCTATCAACCCATGCCATCATCACTTTGGGAGCTCCTATCGTATCACCCCTCCCCTAACTTGGGGCTGGTTTTGTTTCTTGGCGTACTATAGGATGTGTCTAGGACTCAGCATCAAGGGATACCAGATACAAGATACAACAGAGCTTTATTATCTGACTGTGAGACATGAACTTGATCAATACACACAACCCATAACACATGGACCCTACTCTGGTTGCACTTTACATTGTTCCTGGACCTCTATCTATCAATACAGATCAAGCTATCACCAGTCCCATACCTCGGGGGTCGTATCCCATCCCCCATCCCCCTAACTATCTTAATCTTAATCAAACAGTCACCTCTGCCTCAACCCAAAGAGCTAGGCTATTGCTTATTCCTATGTGGACAGTGGCTGTGATGCTGGTTTAGGGTTAGGGGTTTGGGTTGTGATCCATCAACTCTTCTTGAGATAGGTGAAGCATTCAGGGGGTCCTCTTGGGGATGAGCCCAATATGGACCGCCTGACTGGATGGGTTGAGGAGAAACTTCAGGTTCTTAGGTGTCTGTACTTTGAAAGGGTTCCAATCTCCCAATAACGACCGGACATTTGGGCGGGAAACCGTCTGCGCCCAAAATACTGCCAAAGGCACCATTCAGGTGCACGAAGTGGGTACAGCACACATACCCTGACCGAACAATGTTGGAAAAGCAGCCAAATTGATCCCCATGAGGTGGCCACTTTGGATCGAAAGTATTTGGTCATTTTGTACAAGGATTTCAGGACGGTCAGATCAATCAAACAGTCACCTCTCTTCAACGCGTTCTTTCATTCTTTCCGTGTTGGGGGACTATATGCAGGGGTGGGGCTAGAACATAACTGGTAAATGGGAACAGACTGGGTGAAGTGGTTCTTGAGGTATTGAACTTATACGACGCAAATCGCGCAACGATAGTACACACTTTCCTCTATCAACCCATGCCATCAACACTTTGGGAGCTCCTATCGTATCACCCCTCCCCTAACTTGGGGCTGGTTTTGTTTCTTGGCGTACTATAGGATGTGTCTAGGACTCAGCATCAAGGGATACCAGATACAAGATACAACAGAGCTTTATTATCTGACTGTGAGACATGAACTTGATCAATACACACAACCCATAACACATGGACCCTACTCTGGTTGCACTTTACATTGTTCCTGGACCTCTATCTATCAATACAGATCAAGCTATCACCAGTCCCATACCTCGGGGGTCGTATCCCATCCCCCATCCCCCTAACTATCTTAATCTTAATCAAACAGTCACCTCTGCCTCAACCCAAAGAGCTAGGCTATTGCTTATTCCTATGTGGACAGTGGCTGTGATGCTGCTTTAGGGTTAGGGGTTTGGGTTGTGATCCATCAACTCTTCTTGAGATAGGTGAAGCATTCAGGGGGTCCTCTTGGGGATGAGCCCAATATGGACCGCCTGACTGGATGGGTTGAGGAGAAACTTCAGGTTCTTAGAGGTCTGTACTTTGAAAGGGTTCCAATCTCCCAATAACGACCGGACATTTGGGCGGGAAACCGTCTGGCGCCCAAAATACTGCCAAAGGCACCGTTTAGGTGCACGAAGTGGGTACAGCACACATACCCTGACCGAACAATGTTGGAAAAGCAGCCAAATTCATCCCCATGAGGTGGCCACTTTGGATCGAAAGTATTTGGTCATTTTGTACAAGGATTTCAGGACGGTCAGATCAATCAAACAGTCACCTTTCCCCAACGCGTTCTTTCATTCTTTCCGTGTTGGGGGGACTATATGCAGGGTTGGGGCTAGAACATAACTGGTAAATGGGAACAGACTGGGTGAAGTGGTTCTTGAGTTATTGAACTTATACGACGCAAATCGCGCAACGATTGTACACACTTTCCTCTATCAACCCATGCCATCATCACTTTGGGAGCTCCTATCGTATCACCCCTCCCCTAACTTGGGGCTGGTTTTGTTTCTTGGCGTACTATAGGATGTGTCTAGGACTCAGCATCAAGGGATACCAGATACAAGATACAACAGAGCTTTATTATCTGACTGTGAGACATGAACTTGATCAATACACACAACCCATAACACATGGACCCTACTCTGGTTGCACTTTACATTGTTCCTGGACCTCTATCTATCAATACAGATCAAGCTATCACCAGTCCCATACCTCGGGGGTCGTATCCCATCCCCCATCCCCCTAACTATCTTAATCTTAATCAAACAGTCACCTCTGCCTCAACCCAAAGAGCTAGGCTATTGCTTATTCCTATGTGGACAGTGGCTGTGATGCTGGTTTAGGGTTAGGGGTTTGGGTTGTGATCCATCAACTCTTCTTGAGATAGATGAAGCATTCAGGGGGTCCTCTTGGGGATGAGCCCAATATGGACCGCCTGACTGGATGGGTTGAGGAGAAACTTCAGGTTCTTAGGTGTCTGTACTTTGAAAGGGTTCCAATCTCCCAATAACGACCGGACATTTGGGCGGGAAACCGTCTGGCGCCCAAAATACTGCCAAAGGCACCATTCAGGTGCACGAAGTGGGTACAGCACACATACCCTGACCGAACAATGTTGGAAAAGCAGCCAAATTCATCCCCATGAGGTGGCCACTTTGGATCGAAAGTATTAGGTCATTTTGTACAAGGATTTCAGGACGGTCAGATCAATCAAACAGTCACCTTTCCCCAACGCGTTCTTTCATTCTTTCCGTGTTGGGGGGACTATATGCAGGGTTGGGGCTAGAACATAACTGGTAAATGGGAACAGACTGGGTGAAGTGGTTCTTGAGTTATTGAACTTATACGACGCAAATCGCGCAACGATTGTACACACTTTCCTCTATCAACCCATGCCATCATCACTTTGGGAGCTCCTATCGTATCACCCCTCCCCTAACTTGGGGCTGGTTTTGTTTCTTGGCGTACTATAGGATGTGTCTAGGACTCAGCATCAAGGGATACCAGATACAAGATACAACAGAGCTTTATTATCTGACTGTGAGACATGAACTTGATCAATACACACAACCCATAACACATGGACCCTACTCTGGTTGCACTTTACATTGTTCCTGGACCTCTATCTATCAATACAGATCAAGCTATCACCAGTCCCATACCTCGGGGGTCGTATCCCATCCCCCATCCCCCTAACTATCTTAATCTTAATCAAACAGTCACCTCTGCCTCAACCCAAAGAGCTAGGCTATTGCTTATTCCTATGTGGACAGTGGCTGTGATGCTGGTTTAGGGTTAGGGGTTTGGGTTGTGATCCATCAACTCTTCTTGAGATAGGTGAAGCATTCAGGGGGTCCTCTTGGGGATGAGCCCAATATGGACCGCCTGACTGGATGGGTTGAGGAGAAACTTCAGGTTCTTAGGTGTCTGTACTTTGAAAGGGTTCCAATCTCCCAATAACGACCGGACATTTGGGCGGGAAACCGTCTGGCGCCCAAAATACTGCCAAAGGCACCATTCAGGTGCACGAAGTGGGTACAGCACACATACCCTGACCGAACAATGTTGGAAAAGCAGCCAAATTCATCCCCATGAGGTGGCCACTTTGGATCGAAAGTATTAGGTCATTTTGTACAAGGATTTCAGGACGGTCAGATCAATCAAAGTCACCTTTCCCCAACGCGTTCTTTCATTCTTTCCGTGTTGGGGGGACTATATGCAGGGTTGGGGCTAGAACATAACTGGTAAATGGGAACAGACTGGGTGAAGTGGTTCTTGAGTTATTGAACTTATACGACGCAAATCGCGCAACGATTGTACACACTTTCCTCTATCAACCCATGCCATCATCACTTTGGGAGCTCCTATCGTATCACCCCTCCCCTAACTTGGGGCTGGTTTTGTTTCTTGGCGTACTATAGGATGTGTCTAGGACTCAGCATCAAGGGATACCAGATACAAGATACAACAGAGCTTTATTATCTGACTGTGAGACATGAACTTGATCAATACACACAACCCATAACACATGGACCCTACTCTGGTTGCACTTTACATTGTTCCTGGACCTCTATCTATCAATACAGATCAAGCTATCACCAGTCCCATACCTCGGGGGTCGTATCCCATCCCCCATCCCCCTAACTATCTTAATCTTAATCAAACAGTCACCTCTGCCTCAACCCAAAGAGCTAGGCTATTGCTTATTCCTATGTGGACAGTGGCTGTGATGCTGGTTTAGGGTTAGGGGTTTGGGTTGTGATCCATCAACTCTTCTTGAGATAGGTGAAGCATTCAGGGGGTCCTCTTGGGGATGAGCCCAATATGGACCGCCTGACTGGATGGGTTGAGGAGAAACTTCAGGTTCTTAGGTGTCTGTACTTTAAAGGGTTCCAATCTCCCAATAACGACCGGACATTTGGGCGGGAAACCGTCTGCGCCCAAAATACTGCCAAAGGCACCATTCAGGTGCACGAAGTGGGTACAGCACACATACCCTGACCGAACAATGTTGGAAAAGCAGCCAAATTGATCCCCATGAGGTGGCCACTTTGGATCGAAAGTATTAGGTCATTTTGTACAAGGATTTCAGGACGGTCAGATCAATCAAACAGTCACCTCTCTTCAACGCGTTCTTTCATTCTTTCCGTGTTGGGGGACTATATGCAGGGGTGGGGCTAGAACATAACTGGTAAATGGGAACAGACTGGGTGAAGTGGTTCTTGAGGTATTGAACTTATACGACGCAAATCGCGCAACGATAGTACACACTTTCCTCTATCAACCCATGCCATCAACACTTTGGGAGCTCCTATCGTATCACCCCTCCCCTAACTTGGGGCTGGTTTTGTTTCTTGGCGTACTATAGGATGTGTCTAGGACTCAGCATCAAGGGATACCAGATACAAGATACAACAGAGCTTTATTATCTGACTGTGAGACATGAACTTGATCAATACACACAACCCATAACACATGGACCCTACTCTGGTTGCACTTTACATTGTTCCTGGACCTCTATCTATCAATACAGATCAAGCTATCACCAGTCCCATACCTCGGGGGTCGTATCCCATCCCCCATCCCCCTAACTATCTTAATCTTAATCAAACAGTCACCTCTGCCTCAACCCAAAGAGCTAGGCTATTGCTTATTCCTATGTGGACAGTGGCTGTGATGCTGCTTTAGGGTTAGGGGTTTGGGTTGTGATCCATCAACTCTTCTTGAGATAGGTGAAGCATTCAGGGGGTCCTCTTGGGGATGAGCCCAATATGGACCGCCTGACTGGATGGGTTGAGGAGAAACTTCAGGTTCTTAGAGGTCTGTACTTTGAAAGGGTTCCAATCTCCCAATAACGACCGGACATTTGGGCGGGAAACCGTCTGGCGCCCAAAATACTGCCAAAGGCACCATTCAGGTGCACCAAGTGGGTACAGCACACATACCCTGACCGAACAATGTTGGTAAAGCAGCCAAATTCATCCCCATGAGGTGGCCACTTTGGATCGAAAGTATTAGGTCATTTTGTACAAGGATTTCAGGACGGTCAGATCAATCAAACAGTCACCTCTCCCCAACGCGTTCTTTCATTCTTTCCGTGTTGGGGGGACTATATGCAGGGTTGGGGCTAGAACATAACTGGTAAATGGGAACAGACTGGGTGAAGTGGTTCTTGAGTTATTGAACTTATACGACGCAAATCGCGCAACGATTGTACACACTTTCCTCTATCAACCCATGCCATCATCACTTTGGGAGCTCCTATCGTATCACCCCTCCCCTAACTTGGGGCTGGTTTTGTTTCTTGGCGTACTATAGGATGTGTCTAGGACTCAGCATCAAGGGATACCAGATACAAGATACAACAGAGCTTTATTATCTGACTGTGAGACATGAACTTGATCAATACACACAACCCATAACACATGGACCCTACTCTGTTTGCACTTTATATTCTTACTGGACATCTATCTATCAATAGAGATCAAGCTATCCTATTAACCATCCCATAACTAGAGGTGGTTGGGCCCCCTCCTCCCCCACTCTTACCCTTATACTAACACTTTACCCCATCCATATCATATCACTACATCACCTGTAGATGAGACAGGTGAGCGTGTATGTTGGTTCAGATCGCCGCCCTTTAGCCACCCTCACCACAGATAACCCTAGTGCACGATGGTCTAATGGTAGTGCGTTAGGTTAGGAGATCAAAATCATTGGCATAGCTCAATTATTGAGTTCAGAGTGACTGTTTTAGTGATCCAACCCCCCAAAAGAACATGTCTCCTAAACCACCTTTTTGAGATTTGTTTAAAAACGGTAGCTACGATTTCCTTTTAATTTCGCACACTAGTAGGGTTAGGGTTAGTGGCAAATGTATCAAATTTTATTCTGATGAATACAATTGTGAATAAAATTTGATTCAACAACAATAGCTAGACTCCATTTCGTTTGCTCAAATAAGCCTACTCTAACAAATAGTTGTCCAAGTTTTTGAGTTGCGGCTTTCCAAAACCGCTTTGATGTGCGCAATTTGTTACCAGTGTGTGTGTATCTGCAGCCACACGCACACACACACACAATCTTCAGCTTAGGCTGTTTTCACGTTCGCACACATACAATCACAGCTATAAGTGAGCGTCACAGTAGGGAGTCTTCGACTGTCCTATCCTGCCACAGAGTACCTGTTCCTTTTCCAAGTAAAGAGCGATAGTTTAGCTATGTTTCTGGTTAAAACACGCTGAGCATTGACACTAAAATGTTGACCGTATGAAGGGTTACAGACATATTTATTATTTATTTATTTATTTAATCGTTCTTATATAGCGCTTTTCCAGCTCAAGAGCTGCTCAAAGCGCTGGCCGATACAGGATCTAACTCAAGGCGCCCGAGACGCCCACCCGCAGCCTTTGGGCGCATGGTCTGACGCCCGGACAACTGAGCACAATCCTGGGCAGCCAGGGATGGGGGAGAAGGACCTAGGTGCATGCTGGGTGTTTTCTTGTCACCGGCACTCACCCGTCTAGGACATGAGCGTCAGGATCTTTAAAGTCCGAATGTATGCGATACAGACTCAATAGCGCGAACATTTTTCAGTGAAAATTTTTTGGGGATAATAAGATACAACGGAGATATAGGATAACAAAGGAGTCAAGTACCCCTAATTCTTGACCAATTTTAATCGGGTTTGTGATCCGGTCCTGATTTGGCTCGGAAGAGTCCGCTGGACCTAAAGCATCAATCAATCAATCAATCGGGTTTGTTGCAAAATGACCAGCTCCATCTGCCAAGACAGATGGTGGTTAAAAACACATCACCTCGGTGGGGGGTAGGTGGGGTGGGGGTGCCCCCATGAGGTGGGTGATGAGATAAGACCCCCCCCCCCCCCCATTGTTGATGGGATAGCTTTTTCTAATGCAGCTGCCGCGTATCCCCCAAAAACAAGAAAACAGCCCCAACGATCTGCGAGTTATGGTATTGGTGATATAAACACAGTTTAGACTAGTTGCGCGATTCGCGTCGTATAAATTCTATATCTCGGGAACCACTGCACCGATTTGGATCATGTTTACCAGTTTTGATCACGGACCCGTGCACCTAAAAAATAATGTCAGGTTTGGCTCACAAAAACTAACTCCATGGTCTCGAGCTGTGTGTGTTTTCCCATATAGACCAAAAAATTGATGGCCTTTCTAGGAAGCCTTCATAGCTAAGTTAGTAAAACTTCCGCCTACCGTGCAGGACGACCCAAGTTCAAACCTCACGCGGACCGTATTTTTTTTTTTTTACACTACAATATGGATATTTTTCTTTTTAATATAGGCTTTTTACCTTTAATTTATTATTATTATTATTATTATTATTATTATTATTATTATTATTATTATTATTATTATTATTATTATTATTATTTTTATTCACTAATAATAAATTATTATTATTATTATTATTATTATTATTACTATTACTATTACTATTATTATATCTTATATCAAATTTTCTTTTAAAACCTTGGTGGTTTTTTTATATTTCTATTTGTATTATTCTATATCAGGGGCGTCGCACACGGGGGGGGGGGGGGGCAGGGGGGGCACCCGCCCCCCAATAATTTGGCCAAAAAAAAAAAAAGAAAGAGAGAGAGAAAGAAGAAAAGAAGAAGTAAGAAGAAGAAGAAGAAGAAGAAGAAGATTTCAAACGATAGAGGAAGGCAGGAAGAATCAATAATTAAAAAAATCACCATATTTTTAAACCGTAGTGTAAAGGGCTAACGTACGAAATAATATTACAATAATCTATTAGCATGTGCCTGTGTTTCACAACAAAATATTTCGTGGCCCTAACGCAATCACCGGGCAGCAGAGCTGGCTTTCGCTGTTTGAAAGAAGTGTCATTTCATCACGCAAAGAGCAAAATTAACAAAACAATGGAATCGTCTGTTTTCCAGGTTTGTTGATATCAATTATTTACTTTAGTCTGTAAAATGAGTAAGGCAAGGGTGAATGTGCAAGTGTCAATAAATAGTTGGGGTGCGCGATATTTTTTAATTTAGATTTAGTTTGTTGATAGGCCTACACGTGCACGTGCTTTGATCGCAAAAGGGGACAAAAAAGGACCCGTTCGCTTTTCTGGGGACAGATAACGTGGTCTTGACTGCTTTGATTATTACACCACCACCCCCACCCCCCACTACCCATTATAGGTTTCACTTGGTTGGTTTGTTTGTTTGTTTGTTTTGTTTGTTTATGTGTCCGCGAATAGATCTCCGATGTTTGTGGACTGAACTAGCTGAGATTTTGTTCATGGACTACTAGTAAGATCATCTCGATCCTTCCCAAAATCCAAGGTCACAGCTAGGTCAAAAAGGACAAAACCTGACCTTTGGCTCCTTTTTTGGTCTGTAAAAAGATCTCTGGTGTTTGTAGACAAAATGACGTCCCGCTTGTCAGCCCCCCCCCCCCCCCCCCCCCCCCCCCCCACCTCCCTGTCGACAGGGTTGCCCCCCCCCCCCCCCCCAATATTTTGGACCGTGCGACGCCCCTGTATATTCAATATTATTATTATTAGTATAAGTATTAGTATTAGTATTAGTATTATTATTAGTATTAGTATTATTACCAAGGATCGGGATGGGGTGGTACGTGTAGGTAAAAGGGGGCTACGGGTAGGTTTAAAGGGGCATGGGTAGGCATAACGGGGATACGTGGGGCCGGGTAGCTCAGTTGGTAAGAGCGTCTTGCTAGTAACCGAAAGGTCGCTGGTTCGAATCCCGGATTGGTCAACGTGTGATCATATTATTTTCCCCTTTACCAACAACTGGCCCGCTGGTGTCAGTATAAATCGGTCCAGTAGTCACCTATATGCGAAAGTGTCGTGTGACTATAATCTACAAACAACGGGGATATGGGTATATATAAGGGGGTATGGTGATGGTCCCCTATACGCCTATGTGTCCGGGGACGTTAATCTATATAACTAACTAACTAACTCGATTCCTTTCATCCATACCTGCGAAACGATCAACGGGGAAGTATCAAGGAGGGTACAGGTAGGTTACAAGGGGGGTACGGAAGGTATCAAGGGGGTATGGGGAGGTATCAAGTGGGTTCGGGAGGTATCAAGGGGGTATGGTGAGGCATCATGGAGTGGGGGGGAGACTAGGAGATATCAGAGGGGGTGGGTATGGTGAGGTATCAAGGGGGATATGGGGAGGTATCATCGTCCAAATGAAACTCGCTCACAACAGTTGTCTCTGTCTACATTTCAAACAGCAACCTGTTGGCTTGCCAGGGTACAAAAACCACTAGTATGTATATATTCTACTTCACTTTGTCAACAGTTTTACTGTCACTACATCACCTGTGTGAATGAATGAATGAATGAATGAATGAACATTGAGGTTTAACGTCTACACCCACAATTGGCGATATGGCAGACGGGGATAACCATCCCAGGGACAGAGGGGTAGGGCCCTAAATCAATACTGAACCACAAGAGCCATCATACTGCTAAAATGGACAGTGAAAATGGCCACATTTTATATCGCCCACCACGGGATTCGAACCTGGGTCATCGGTGTGCCAGGCTAACCCTCTACCACTTGAGCTATGGCTTTGCCCCTCCTCCCCCCCCCTCCCACCTGTGTGAATAGGAAAGATGAGCTTATAATTATGTTGCTACAGCTCACAAGGACATACGATTTAGCCTTACATAGGCAAGAGGAAAGAAAAAAATTGACGAAAGCAGCCTCCATAACTCCACAATGTATGTGTGAAGTGAGACAATGCGAGGGTCGCAAGCTGGAGGGGTGGAGCCCTTGAACACCTTATTGGGCAGAATAGTTCATGTCACAATTCATTAATGCAGTGGTGAGCCAATTGCAGGCTCGCCAAGATGTAGGGTGGAGTCTATGTCGCTCGCAAAGCCATATGGGTGGAGTCAGGTCTCTAGTTGCGCGATCCAACGCGACACACTCGGCGACATGGTCATGTGACGCTACGTGTGACCAATCGTCTTCAAGATATGAGTGCGGAAATCTGTCAAGTTGGACTCCCTCTCTCTCCTTCTTAGTAAAAATGTGTTTAGCCCAATACGCACACGCACAGTCAAGTTTATAATTGCATCTTGGTAAGGACTATGCTCAAACTTAGCCAAAATAGTCTAGGCCTCACGTAGACAGCGTTTTTGCAATAAAATTGTGAGGACTATGGTTGTAAGTCCTCAGAGCGGAAAAAGTCCTCACAACGTGGGTGTGCAACATGGCAAAGTCCTTACGACGGCGTAGGTTCAAAAAAACACACACACACACACACACCCACACACACACACACATTTTTGTAAAAACGACATTCTGATGACTGTTGTGAAAAAAACAGGGATTATTGTGACACACTTTTCATTTTCGTGACATTATTGTGACATTTTCAAATTTTTGAAGCTATCCCTAACCCTAACCCTAACCCTTAACCTAACCCTAAGTCTAAAACAGCTGCATCTATACCGAAACTCTATTTTGACGTCAAAATAGGGCAGCCTTCCCAAAAAGTCAAAAGAAACCATGTGGAGTTTCACGAGTGTGTCACTGTAACGTCGTTTCTACATGCCCACACACACACACACATACCCTCAAGCACACGCACACGCACACACACACCAAAACACACACACCCACTCTGGCATGTTCGCCTCACATGCTGCGTATCCTGGTACATGCAGTCACGTGCGCATTAATCATGCTACTGAGGATTCTTTGAATTAGAGGAGGACACTGTCATAATCTTTCTTCCTATAATATCATCATCATCATCATCATCATCATCATGATTGTCGCGATACAAGCACCTATGTTACATGCGACTGTGGTACTCTGCCTTTCGTCTAGACAATGCGTCATAGACAATGCGTCATAGACAATGCGTCATAGACAGTGACCTAAGTAGGGAAAAAAAATTTCCAATGACGTAATGTTCGACATGTTTTCTTATGTGGTTACATTAATATACATTTTAAAAAGTTGTCATGACTAATATTGTTGCTTTGTTACCATAGACAATTTGTATACCATCCATTCGATTGGCCGAATGTGAAAACCATACGTTAAGAAAATCATTCGGGCAACCCTCTTTGAGGGCAAGCAACGTTTGTTCAAGCCAGGCCCCTATTTTGGACTACAGAGGCCGTAGATTTCGTTCGAAAAGCTCGTCTGAACCAAACAGCACGTGTCGTAAACACAACAAAAGAATCCTGAGCTGGTAAGTTAAGATTCGATGTGTGAAGCTGAGAAATGGGTAGTCTTGTACTTGTAAAAGCAATAATTTCGTAACCAACTAAAGGATACGGTTACGCTTATGTAGTTCTAGCTTCAAACATTCAACAGCGGAACAAATCATGTTTATGTATAGCAGTGTCAAGAACGTACTGGTACGAAGTAGCGACAATGTACCAAACAGATTATGCAAAGCTGAAAACAAATATACAAATTCAATCAGTAAGGACGGCAAGCATTTAAATAAACCACGGAATTAGATCACTAATTCCGTGTTGAAACTGCAAGCACAGGGTCGGTCCGAACCACTTAACAGATCGAACGGATCAAGAGGTCAAATTAGTTAGAAATGCAAATGCAAGGGGGCGGTGCCTACAAAAGTTCTGGATTGTACTTCGATAAAACCATGATAAAACTATACAATGCTGCGGTCCACTTGTGAATTACGTCTCTCTCTCTCTCTCTCTCTCTCTCTCTCTCTCTCTCTCTCTCTCTCTCGATGTTACAGATGTATTACATTACAGAGGAACGTGTGACAACGTAAGTTAAAATCTCCTGTTACAACATTTTAAAAAAAAATCTTAAAAAGAGTGGGAGTTTGTGTGTGTGTGGGAGGAAGGGGGGGGGGCATGTTTACACGGTGTTATCTGGACAAACCAGTGAACATCTGTATAACTTGTTTTGACAGAGACCTACTTGTTTTGACGTTAGAACAATGATCCGTTAGGGTTGGGGCTGGGTTAGGGTTAGGGTTAGTGTTGTTCGAACACTTAAAAGTACTTAAAATGGGGACGAAATATGACCCGTCAGCACAATGTATGTGGCGTTTCAGGAAAGTCATGATAATACTGTGTACTTTCGGCTGTGTGTGTGTGAGGGGGGAGGGGGGGTAAATGCAATGCAGAACACAATAGAAAGTCAAGTTTCAGTTTACAATGAAGCAGTCGATAGGAGAAAAAGTTATTATGACAATGAGGAGCCTTTGCGACGCCGACGATGACAACGAGGACGATGATGATGATGATGATGATGATGATGATGATGATGATGATGATGATGATGATGATGATGATGATGATGACGACGACGACGACGATGGTAACCTCTAATTTTACACAGGCCAAATAAGACCACTTATAGTTAATCAAGCAAGCTTGATGTCGCCCCAGTGCAGTCCCATTTACTAACCCTTTCCCATAGATTCTGTAGTTTCGACTGCTTACACGTACACACAAACTATTGTTCTGCCGTAGGTATGCAGGGAACCTGTCAAAGTTAAGTGGTGGGCACTGTTTTAATTGTTCTTTAAGTAGTCTATTATTATTATAAGGGTAGACATGCACTATATGCACAATACAATGAAGCTTTTAACATACCGGACAAATAAATTCAATAAGTCAATAACTTAATACGTGTCTCTAAAATGTTTTCTTTAGAATATTATTTTCCGAAATTTCGACTTTTTTCAACAACAACAATATTTTTAAAATGTGTCAATCTATACACCGCCTTTCTAAGTCGAACCATAATTATAAATCTCTTAAGCTTGAAAACCACTTGAACAATATTTAACAGGCTTTTTTTTTCCTTTCTTTTTTATTAATCGTCACCCATGCGGACGAAATTCGGGCTGCCATCTCAGCGAAACACGGCAGTTGCAAGATCAGCTTTACCCAGAACAAGGGGGAATAATTATGACGTATCTAGTGATTGCTGGGTGTGTTGATGCTGCTGTCACTCTCCAGTCTAAGGCATGAGCGTCAGGATCTTCAAAGTCCGTACGATGGAATGCATGTGTGCACAGACTAGACCTCGTTATATGTGTCTACTCTCCTCTAAAGAGCTTTTGCAGACATTCTATTAGGGGTTCTGACCTGTCTGACATTCTAATAATAACGTGAGGGACGCTTCAGTGAATAATGATAATAATGATGATGATGATGATGATGATGATGATGATGATGATGATGATGATGATGATGATGATGATGATGTTGATGATGATGATGAGGATGATGATGATGAGGATGATGATGGTGGTGGTGACGATGATGATGATGGTGATGATGGTGATGATGACAACGATGCCATCATCATCATCATCATCATCAACACCATCATTATCAACATCATCATCATCAACATCATCATCATCATCATCATCATCATCACCAATACAGGATGCGATCACGGTCTTTTGAATCAGTCGAACTCTTAAAAGATCACTATCACAAAGGCCGGAAGAGAAATTAATTTTATATTTTTGGGAAAGTTAGATTAACTGCATCCAATATCATTATTGAAGGGATGGAGAAAACCCTCCGTGTCCTTAAACGTCTCGCATATATATCACGTAAGTTCGTTCCATGCGGGATTTTAACCCGAGACCTTCGGCTTACAGAACCAGCGCCCTATCTACAGTAAAGTAAAAGGTAAAAGGTAAAGGTAGTCCCATAACCTTGGGTGATGCCCATCTCTCTCCCTCGCTGCTTACCTTCCCCACTTTTAAGAGAGTAGGTACTCAGTCACAGTTGAGTCAACTCATGGGGGCGTTGTTATTTGTCGCTTCACGTTTTGCGATCACCCATCCAAGTGCTAACCGCACTGGACGGTGCTTAACTTGCGACACAGTAGCGAGTTCTACAGTAAAGTAGATATTATATTAAAGATGTAAAACTATTTCTATTTTATTTTATTTATTTATTTATTTTAATGTTTTATTGTCCCTTTTCATCGGGAAATTCTGGGCCGCCTCCCCTGGGGAAGGCGTAGTCGCAGCCTGTGGCGCGCCCAAACCCAACCTACCTAACATTAGTTGTGATTTTTGAAATTTATACATTTTTGAAATTTTTGAAATTTTGCTGGGGGAGCGAACCGGAGTACCCGGAGAAAACCCCCGAGACGTTGCCCGAGTCGAAAGTAAATAATATTCGGAGAAACATAACTACAATAGAAAATTATATTTCCTTAGCAATGTGACTAGGTTGAATATTGCGTTTATAGCAAGTATTTATTTTACATCATCCGTGTCGCTAGCATCATCATCGGAAGCAGCAGCAGCAGCAGCATTTCTCATTCTCCAAAATGTATTGTCTTCACTACAGTGAGATTAACCTTTATCATCAGCTTCAAACAGTCGTTGTGGCTGACCTGATTTCAGCTTTTGGATGATGATGATGATGATGATGATGATGATGATGATGATGATGATGATGATGATGATGACAATGAGGATGAGGATGATGATAATGATGATGATCGCGGAAACCGCGACGGCGACGATGATGATGATGATGACGACGATGATGATGATGCCGACGACGACGACGACGATGATGATCGCAAAGACAGCAACGATGACGATGACGACGACGACAATGATGATGATGGTGATGATGATGATGATGATGATGATGATGATGATGATGATGATGATGATGATGATGATGATGATGATGATGATGATTGACTAACTCGCTGATTATATGACTGCGATGATAAATAGACGCTTGTGGCTGATTTTAGGACTGACTTTTATACATTAAAAAAAAATATCTTTTATTTTCCTAAAACACAAAACCTTGAATCCGTTATTCTGAAGTTCCTGTAATTATTTTGTGTTTGTTTTACAATTCATCCTATTGTCCAGCCAACCAACCAACCAACCAACATTACTATCATCCCCCCCAGACTGACTGATCAACTGAGCAGTCGCACACATGCGGCTGAGATGACTCAGAGAGGATACCATCTGGTGGTAGAATGCGCGCGCAGCTTTCGATTTCGCATTAAACAAAGCAGCGAGACTTCATTCAGTACATCGCGCATTGAAATGTGTTGCTTTTAATATTGTGTTTAAGTAAAATAACCGTTTTCTCGAGACTGTAATGTATTTTTAATAATTAATGTTTTACAACACAGAGGCAGTTTTTAGGTAAGTGTGGACTTTCATTCATTGCATGTCAATTTAACCTCTACTGTTCTGACGGTTCTATCCAATGACTGTTAGTACACGAAATTGCCATGGTGGTCAATCGTCACTGTCACTGAGGCAGTTACCGAACGGGTTTATATCGAACAATTACCGGTAGCATTAGCTACATTTAGCGTTGGCCCGTGCATAGCAGATTTTGAACACAGATTGAGCTGGTGTAGTGGGTTGTTACACATTTTAAGGTCAACATCCAGGTGCTCTGTGTTAGCTTTATCGGCAGCCCGAAGTCAGCACATGTGTTTACAGGCCGGAAACACTTTGATCAAAATGTTGCTGTAGGCTCCGGTACATGCATGTGGATTGAGTTAAACCGCCCCCGAACTAACATTATTATAGGGTTGTTCTTTACGTACGCCTTTCTCGAAAACGAGAAGACTCGAATTGAAAAGTCACAACGCCTGTGAGCGTGCTGTGTTGAACTAAAGAGAGATCGATCGTTTTCAATATTCTCTCTTGATTGGTATGGTCACAGCCTACAGTGGGGAAACTGATGCATGCTGCGGAATTACTTTTAGTGGGACCATCGTTGGGTATGTATTGAAATAATTTTAGACTGCTATCGTTGCTGCAGCAGCATGTTAGTATTTCGTTTGAATTTAGTCATGCTGTCTCTGCATTGTCGTGAAATCTCTTATAAAAGATCGAGATGCCGTGAATGAAATTAAAAACCTTATTGTGATAGAGCATCGTATATAGAGTACAGGTAAAACGTGTACATAGTCTCGTAAAGGTTAAACCGCTTAAGTGCAATATTAGTTCGTCGTCTACTGCTCTCCTACCTTGCATGCGTTGTCCTCTATATAATGCCTATTCATTAATCAGATGCCTCTTTTTTCAATCCATTACTACCTCTGTCAATCATTGGCATGTCATGTTAGTGTCTGTCAAAGTGTCATACATCAATCCTCACTGTCAGTCTGCACATATAAATGCATTCGTATGAATTTCAGCTAGGCTACAGGCAGGTTTCTAACCAATTTCTAATACGTATTTATATAACACTACTACGATGTATTGTGTGTGTATGTACATCGGCATCATCAGCAGTAGCAGCAACATCATCATAATCATCATAACGTTTCCAGTTTCGTCGTCACTCATCTGATTAGGCGTTGTTCAAAACATGTGCTCGTGTCAGTATAAATTTTAAGCCGATCTAAGTAGTTTGCGACTGTAGTCAGTCAAGAAGATCTTCATAATACCCCACATCGCCCGACCGCCTTGGCACCCAACTTCATTAACCTCCTGAAGAAGACTTGCTCCACTGATTCTTGTACCGAAGCATATAATTAGATCTTAGTTAAAGAATCCGTGTGTCTTTCGACCTTCCCTCTTGTTTGATCATCGGTGTACACTAATGTGGATTCTCGTGAAATCTCTTATAAAACAAATGAAGTTAATCTGATTTTTTTTTAACTAACTAAACGTGTGGAATTTATGAGCACTATAGCGCTGTATTAAAATCAAAAGTTGCAAACGTGTCTTCCTTTCCTGCCCTTGAGAGGGGGTTGAGATAGGGAGACTCGTGGGCAGGTGGGGCAGTATGTTAAGGTCGCTGAGGAAAGAAAGTCAAAAATAAACAATGAATCGGACATTGTAGATTATACTGTAACTTAGTAATTTAAACATTCTGATGTCTTTTCCTGTTGGGATGATAATGATGATGATGGTGAGAAGGATGATGATGATCATGTTGAAAGTAATGATGATTATGATGCTGATCGATGATGCTGATTATTTATTTATTTGTTCTTGTGTAGCGATTTTCCAGCTCAAGAGCTGCTCAAGGCGATGGCAGATACATGATAGTCTGATGTCCAGACGACTGGGGATGGGAGAAGGGACCTCGTGCGTGCCGGGTGTCACTCACCCGTCTAGAACATGAGCATCAGGATCTTTAAAGTCCATTCAATGGAATGCGTGCATGCACAGACTAGACCTCGGTTCATACTCTCGTCAGAAGGATGATGATGATGATTGATCATGATCATGAATTTATTCACTATTTTTTGTCTGCCGTATTAGACGAGGATTAACAGACAGCAAAACCCAACACGAAGACTATAAAATGTGCACTAGAGAAACTGTATAATGTGTATTACCATAATTTTATGATATTCCAAACCGGTTTGAGCTTTTGGCTTCGTGACAGGTCGCTGAATTTTATGCTATTAAAAAAAAGCAAACTGTGCAGGAATCAATGGACGTCCACGTCAATTGAAATAAAAAATGAGTCGCGAGGTAGTAAATAATGGTAGACTACTATCAACGTCAGCTTAGGGTGTGCACATTTTTAAGTACCTTTTACAGTTAACTGCTTTGTGAGTATAGGAAAGTCGACATGCATTGCCAACCGGCTTAAGTTGCCTTTGCTGTTTTTGTGTTTGAATAGCATACAACTTGTATTTGACATTTTAACGACTCTCTCGCGTACATGTGACATTTGACTGGTAGACTCGAATGTTTCCTTTCATCTAGGCGTTACATTTGAAGGTAAGCGAACTACCTTTGTTGCCTAGACTTTAGAGGTTTTATTCTCTTAAGAGAAGGTCATGATTAGACACCCACAAGGAAATAATCAGAATGAAGACTTTTTAAAGAAAAATTTGCGTGCACCATCCTCCAAGTATATGGGCCTTGTAGGTATACGTTGGATTATGCTGGCTATCTATGTAATCTCTCATTCTAGTGGGGCGTTGGGGAGACGTGAGGGATACTGACGCAGACAGTTTTCGTCATTCGCTCTGTCTTCGGCGGTTGCTAGGGAAAAAAAAGAAAGAAAGATATTTCTCTTATATTGCGCACTTATAAGCTCAGAGAGCTTCTCAAAGCGCTGGCCACTACTATCCAGCAATCACAAAATCGTTTCCTGAAGTCAGGATTGAGAGGCGTGACATGTCCAGTGCCGGCCATGTTTGATATCATCTGTCCAGCTCTTTCTTTGCCTTCTTCTGCACCTGCCTCCTTCCTCTATTCCTGTCAGAATGCTTTTTGCAAAGTTGTCACAGTTGTTGTTGGTTTGTTGGGTTTTTTTGCAACTTTTCTCGCAGCCGTACAGCAGAACGGACAGCACAGCAAAGACCTGAAGATTTTCATTATTGTGCTGCACACTCTGCATATTTTTTGCACCAAACGCACAACGGCATCTTTTGGTCAGCAGAAAGTAAGTAATTAGGAATACATCATTACGAATATGACAACTTTATTATCTCTATGAGAAATTATGATGTTTAAGGAGTACGTAGATTATAATACTAGTGCGCGTGTATGATATTACCAGTTTTTCAGCTCGAGAGATCATAGTAAAGTTTTGATTTGCGGTAGTGGCATTAGCGCTGGAGCAGACGGCTATTTACAATTAACCTCTAGGGCCGACAGAGTCTGGTCTATATATCTATTTTCGAACAACCCATCTCAGTGGGTTTACGAAGGCTAATATACTTTAACATGAAGAAGGCAGGCGCAGAGGAAGGCAAAGAAATGGTTGAACAAATGGTATCAAAACATAGTTTGATGAAAATCGATACATTCATAAATATCATCAAGGTTGGTTCTAGAAACAGCATCGCTACGAAAGTGTGAATGGTTGCTTATGGAGCTCAAGTAGCTCATATGGTGTCCGCAGTGTACTGGAATGTCAGGCAATAACTTTGCAGTGTGTAAAGTCAGTGGTTCAAACCCTGTTAACGGCCTGGGGAAAACAAAACCAGACTCTTCCCTACTACTTCTTCGGATGAGAGTATAAACCGAGGTCTAATCTGTGGACGCATTCCATCGCATGGGCTTTAAAGATCCTGACGCTTATGTCTTAGACGGGGGAGTTTCAGCTATACAAATATACCCAGCGTGCACTAGGTCCCATCTCCACATCCCCGGTCGCCCAAAATTGTGCTCAGTCGTCTGGGCGTCATATTATGCGCCCAAAGGTTGCAAGTAGGCGCCTCGTGAGGCTTGAGTTAGATCCTTTACCGGCCAGCGCCTTGAATGGCTCTTGAGCTGGTAAAGCGCTGTATAAAAGTGAGTAAATAAATAAATAAATAATAAATTAGGAAGACACGCCTAAAATTCAATGCTTAGCAGGCGGTTTGAGCAAAGATTACCCGTTGTATCATCATTTGATGTAGCAACGATGCTATTTCCCACGTAGACTCATTGTCATAAACAATAAACAAACATCCTTTATACCCTGGCCATTTAACTAAAAGATGTACTCATTAAAAAGCAGAATGTTTGGTCACGTCCTTTGAAATCTGTTGGTTTTAAGCTTGTGATTAAGCTTGACTGGTGGGCACATTTACGTCCTTGATGCCACGAATGAACTTGTAATTGGTATAATTATGGCGCATTTACCTGGAGCGCCATTTTAAAACAATTATTTGCATGTTTAATGAACTCAAAGAGCAGTAACTGATATGGAAGTGTGGGGATTTTGACCTGCATCAGTACGAGATAAGAAGAAGAAGAAGAAGAAGAAGAAGAAGAAGAAGAAGAAGAAGAAGAAGAAGAAGAAGAAGAAGAAGAAGAAGAAGACGAGTATTAAGCCTAATGGCTGACTTGTACAGTCAAGCGAGAAGCTGATCATGCACCAGAATATCAGTAATAAATAATTTATTTCCTTCGGCTATTAGAAGGCGCCTGGGATGATACAACAATGGTAGGATGAGTTGCAATGTTCGCATCATGCTGTGCCTTGGCTAGAATTATAATATTAATAACATCTTCAGTACTGCTTTGCACTAACGATAAAGTTTAGGCTAACGTTTCAGGAGGGGTGGGGGAGGGGGAAGCACAACACTGTAGTTCACAGATGTGCAAGCTTGCCCACAAAGGCATTACACAAGCATAATTGCAAAGCGGTAGCTGTGGCATACCTATGACCTGCAAGATAGATAGCCAGCCTAGTCCACTAATTCATGATAATGGATGTTCGACATTTCCCGACCCAGGATCTGGGTAATAAACTACCAGCGCATTGCAAATTGATATAATTAACTTGAACATTATGACGGCAAAACACGTTTATCGATTTTTTTTTTTTACATTAGCAGAGGGCAAAGAGTTGCTATGGAAAACATATCTTCGAAAGAGAGCTATTGTTGCGATTAGACCTACTTCAGGTTGGTCTAATCATAACGTAGTCTTGATTCTCTACATGTAATCATAACAACAGTCATCGTTCAACTTTCTGTACATGCCTACTTGCCACAGAAAGAATAGTACGATTATAATATTTTGTACCTGCTTACGTGCACGTGTTTGTGTGTGAGAGTTTGCGTGAATCTAGTGTCGGTGCATTCGTTTGAGTGTGAGTGTGTGTGCGCGCGCGTGTGTGTGTGTGTGTGTGTGTGTGTGTGTGTGTGTGTGTGTGCGTACACATAAGCCTTGAAATGGGTGACTGACCTTGCTTTTTATGCAGAAAATGGGTGAGTGTATCAGTCACCCAGAGTTTTCCAGCCACCCACTTTTTTCTAAGTGCGCGGGAGTGCTCTTTTAGTGCATGGGAGTGCAGTTGTAGTGCATGAGAGTGTTTTTAGTACACAGGAGTGCTCTATCCGGGACGGAGAAAATACAGTGAATTTCCGAAGAATTTTTGAACAAAATTCGACCTATTTCGTCGCCCATAGGAGACGAAATAGGTCAACTTTCTAGAAAAGGGTTAGGGTAAGGGCTAGTTGCAGCGCTGCAACTAACCCTTGCCCTAACCCTTTTCTGTCTAAAATCACTTTCCGATTCTTACATTCTTAGTAAAACCCAGTTTTGGTGTTTTGTGTACGTGTGTGTGCGTGTGTGTGTGTGTATAGAGTCGGTGAGACAGCTCCATTGACACATTCATATAACCATCATGTTGTCAAGATTTACTTCGACAGTTGTACCTTTTTTTTTTCAAAGTCCCCTTTCCCATGCAAGCTATTTTGCACATTGTCGTCATAACATTTACAAAATGTTCACAAGCAATACAGTGTATATGTTTCATACAAAAGTAGACTACAGGAGACATCATTTGCATTTTCCGAGGTGATATTTTTTCATACCTTGCTGCTATTCATAAGCTGTCATACTGTCCTATAATGCATTTTTAAAGTATGTTGCAAATGATCATTTGTGTAGAGATTGAGCCTCATATTTAAGTCTTTTATTACAGTGAAATGATGTTTGAGGAGATAGTGTACATATCGTTTGCACGACTATTGCTTTTTTTTTTTTTGGGGGGGGGGGGGGGGGTAATGTATTGGGAGATTTTGTTTTAAAACTTGTTCGTTCGAATGAATGTAAAGTAGCATGATGTGGTATAGCGCAGTTTAATAAAACTGTTTGAGCAGTCATATATCCAGTCACTTAAAAACTTGTCCATGTTAATTGTATTATTTTATTCCACGTATCTTTTTTTTATGATTCAAACTTCGGTGTGTATAGACAATCTCTGATGGCAGTTTACACTGAATAAAATAGTTCAAAGAACTGCGACTGAAAGCATGTCGTTTATCAGCGGGGTTCCGTTAATTATATAGTCTGGTCGACATATATGTCTGCTCTACATACATCTGGGTAGGCTAACATTCTCTCTCTCTCTCTCTCTCTCTCTCTCTCTCTCTCTCTCTCTCTCTCTCTCTCTCTCTCTCTCTCTCTCTCTCTCTCTCTCTCTCTCTCTCTCTCTCTCTCTCTCTCTCTCTCTCTCTCTCTGTGTCCGCGTCTGGGTAGGCTAACATACTCTTTCGCTTTATTTCTTATCTTTCCACTTTACGCAGATTTATGTGTGTGTACGCGCGCGCACTTGCATAACCGTACAAATGGGTACCAGATCTTGCCTTTCTTAGCTACAAATGGGTTCATTTGCTAGAAACCCACTTTTTTTCAGGACCTCTTTTTTTTTTTCCCAACGAAACGGGATCGAGAGGAGTGCTCTTTTAGTGCATGGCAGTTCAGTTGTAGTTATCCGGGATGGAGAAAATCCAGTTAGAAAAAAAAATTGGGGGAAGAAAAGTCGACCTATATCGTCCCTTAGAACAGACGAACTAGATCAACTTATTAGACGGAAAAAGCAAATTTTGCATCAGATTCTTACATTCTTAGATACATTTTGCGCTCTTTCCGTTAAATAAATAAATAAATAAAAAGCACTTTCCGATTCTTACATTCTTAAATAAACCGAGTTCTGTTGTATTGCAAATCTCTCTCTCTATCTCTGTGTGTGTGTGGGGGGGGGTGGGTGTGAGTGTGTGTGTGTGTGAACTTGTATTTTGGTGATATGATGAGGATATGTCACGTGTGGCATATATTAAAATCTGAAAAGTTTCGTGTTTGCCTGTTTTATCTGATAGTTGTGTTACTAGTTGAAACTGGATGTTTTACTGGTTTATTGCTATTGGACTGCGTTTGGTTTCAGAAACGTCAAAAACAACTTCAAACGCGACGTCAGAGGCAATCAACTCTTACCAAGCATCAGGTTCAAGATAAAATAAAATGTCTGCTGCCAAAGACGCACCAACGGTAACCCCAAACAGACTAAGTTCTGCACATCGTTCGAGCAACAATAGTTTTGGCACACCAAACAGATCTCCAGCTGGTCAGTCTCAAGTGCCAAAACAGCATCGTGTGGACACGCCAAAAGAGACACGTCCAGCGGGAGCTTCTGGGCATCAGACGGAGATGCCCAGAGGGACACGTCCAGGACATCAGTCAGATACGCCCCGAGGAACACGCCCAGCGGCAGCGTCTGGACATCAAATAGACACGCCCAGAGGGTCACGTCCAACGGTAGCTTCTGGACATCAGACAGACACGCCCAAAAGGCCTGGCTTTGCGGCGAGAGCACACGACCAACGACCAAAGACCAGACCTAGCTCCATCCTGTTAGAGAAACCAAACAATGGCGAGACACCTTTGCGTTCAGCACACCCTTCTCCTGTTGTACGTTCATCTTCAACTCCACTTAAGCGGACCTTGTCTTTACGCGTGTCAAAGAAAGAGAGAAGATGGAGTGAGAGATTGGCAGATCCAAAGACTCCTGTAGCCTCTACCTATCAGGTATGTAGTCTATTTTGTTTCGGAATCGAATAATTGCCATGTCATCATATTATGTTGCTAGCTACAAAGGTTAAGGTCATATTATGTCATATCTTCACTTCCGAAAAACTTCGTCCCATGCTAACTCAGGCAGCAGCAACCACTATAGCTCTTGCTAGTTATATCTAGAGTCGACTATTACAATAGCACCTTGTGTGGTCTGCCTGCCGCTCAGCTGGATAGATTACAAAAGATCCAGAACATTACTGACAGAATCGTCACACGTGCTAAGCCTTCTGCACGCATTTCGCCTGTGCTTCTTTCACTACATTGGTTGCCAGTAACAAACAAAAAACAAAACAAAAAAAAAACTGCTAGACCACAAGATACTAGTGTCAATAGCTTTTTTCTGCATATGCAAGACTGCCCCAGAGTATTTGTGTAAATTGATACCAGTATATGAACCACATCGTGACTTTTTGTCAGCCGCTTCACAGTCTGGTAGGCCTTATTGCTGTTCTTGTTCAGACTGTTCTCTATTTCCTGGCATTTCTTCTATCCAGTTCTCCTTTGCTGTGTGCATGCCTTTTTGGATGTCATTGTTGATTTTTCGGTAGAAATCAGCTTACTGTGAGGTGTTCTTTTTATTTTTCATCTCTCTTCTTTATCACACAGGTCCAAAAGTTTAGGTGCTTGCCAAGGATCTCAGTGGCGGCATCTGTCACAGCTGAGTTGAAGGTGGTGGTCATGGTGTTTATATCTACTTCACCAGATCCCAAAATGAGCAGTGGTGCAAATTTCCTTCCAATTGTGGCTTGGAATATTTCTGCCACCTCCGGGTCTTGCAGTTTGTCCAGGTTGAACTTCAGTCTGGTGCACTTTGTTGTGTTTACTCTCTTCAAGTGGAGCCGGAAGGACATCATCACGAGATCGTGGTCACTTCCGATGTCTGCTCCTGGAAAAGTTCGTTTCCTGCCAATGTTGACGCTAGATCTGAAGCTTTTCTTGACCATAAGGTAGTCAATATGGTTGTGAAGCTCCCCGCTGGGACTGTGCCAGGTCCATCGTCTGGATTTTGTGTGGAGACCAAGAGTGTTTGTCAGTGTCATTGTATCTGGCAAACTCCAAGAGTCTCAGACCCCTGTCATTTGTCTCGTTGTTGCAATGGGGTCCACATGTGTCTCCCCAGTTCTGGTGCGCATCTTGGCCAACCTTGACATTACAGTCGCCTTGCACTATGACTATGTCCTTCTTCGGCCCTTGGCCAAGGACAGCCTGTAGATGTTCATAGAAATCATCGACTTCGCTGTCGTCATAGTCTGATGTTGGAACATAGGCCTGGATGATGGTGATGTTGAAAGGGGCTGCTCTCAGACGGATGGTTATGAGTCTACTGGATACTTGGCGGCAACCCATGACAGTGGCTAGAATGTTTTGTTGACCGAGAATCCAACGCCGTGTTCGTGCCTGTCCTAAATCCCGCTGAAATAAAGCTTGTGGCCTTTGTCGGTCGTTGTTTCACCTAGGCATTTCAAGCGCAGTTCGCCGATACCTAAAATGTCCCATCGATAGTGGTCCAGCTCGTGGGCCAGTTGTTCGAATTTTCCCTCTGCAGTTAGGGTCCCGACATCCCAGGTTCCTATGACGATGTTGTCTCTCGTGTGGATCCAGTGAAGTTGTCCATCAGTAGCACACTTATCACCTCCGTCCTGGTGTCCCCCACACTCCCCTCCCATTTTTATTTCCTATCATTTGATTTATTATTTTTTCCCATCCTCCTTATGCGCACCGAGCGTTTATTTTGGATGGATACATGCGTGGTACAAGTGGACATCATCATTATCATCATCATTAGAACCCTTACAGTCGCATTATGGTTTGGAAGTTCAGTTGTGACATATTTAAGAGCACAGTATACAAGTAGTGTTAGAGGTGGAATGTGTAGACCTCCACACAAATATTTTATTAATCATTTAAACCTAAGAAGTCATTAGTTATAAATTTGTTAATCTTGATTGACAGGTTTGTTGCGTGTTTATGTGTTGTCGTTTTGTTTTTTTAGCTAGTGAGTCTGCAACCAGAGTGGGTTTTTTGTTGAACAGGATGACTTCAAGACACCAGAAGAGCTTTCTCATAGGATGATTAGCCTGAACCTGGAGACGTCAACAGCAGGCCGTCCTCCACCTGTAGACCCAGTTAGCCCTTCACCCTCCCCTTCCTCCCAGACAACGTACCAAGACAGCTTCCAGTGGCCAGAAGAGCGACCGGAATCTGCAGTTCGAAGATCTACCAGAAAGAGGCAAGACCGTGAAGACACCCCCACAGCTGGGTCGAGGTCCAACAACATTATGTTTGAGGATTATTCGGATACACGCTCTTCTGTCTTACGTGCAAATGCATCCACAGCCAGAACAAGCTCCAGCTCTTCTGGACCCAACCAAGTTACTGGCGATATAGATAGCTCTCCAAGAAATGTACCTGCATCTAACCGCGTTACTGGTAATAAAGATACTACAGAAGCAAGTTCTCCAAGAAATAGATCTGCTGCACCTAGTAAGGCTACTAACACAAGTGGAAGAGACACCACTGACAGAATAAACAACCTGTTTGTTCTCATCAAAAACGGTAACACTATTGGCAGCAGTGTGAATGATGCAAAGAATGATGCCAGTAATAATGCTTCCTCGAGCAATATGACCTCGCAGTCGTCTTCTGAATACACGATCCAGCAGCCAGCTTCTTTTGGGAAAAGGAGTATACAGGAAGCAAGAAGCAGGTTTTTTGGGGACATGGGTGATGATTCTGTTAGCATAAAACCAGCAGTGTCTTCATTTGATCTGTCTTCACGTGCCAATGGGACGGCAGCTATCTGGAATGGCGAAAAGGTCAGTGCTCAACCGAATGGTGCTTTGGGAGTAGGGTCTAGTTCGGTCGATAGATTTGGACCGTCACCATCAAGATTCCAGTCAATGTCTAACGTACATTTAGGATCTCATTATCCCTGGGTAGGATCAGAAAGTGACAGGAGAACACCAGGTGGACGTCTAGCAAACCAACAATCGCAGCAGTCTTTCGCAAGTTCAGGCTTGAGCTTTCGCGACCCAGGCCCACAAACCAAAGAAACGCCACGTTCTGCACGGCCAAATCCGCAGCTGCAGTCATCTTGTGGTGGCAGCCCTTTTGTGTATGGTTCGGGCTCGGGCACACAGGTGTAAACAATGGGCATAGCCTTTGGTACTGATATTGGTACTGATAGAACAACCATGGTACTGAGAGGATACGCATAACATTTGTACTTAAGAGGACAAATCTGTGGAGTTGTTTTAAATGTATTGAGCTTTAACCTGCTGTGGTATACTTATGCTTCATGTACTCAAAATGTTGCTCTAAATTATTTTAGTAGGTAAGAAGTAAGTGTTAGACTTTTCTTGTGTGCTACCTATCATAAATTCAGACTGATTTGACTGAGCAAATGACTGGGGGCTGATTTATACAAAATTTGGCTTCAAAGTCGTATGCTTTAATTTTGACACACACTGATATTTACTTTGAATTTTAAAAAAAAATCATTTTTAATTTAGCAGTTCAGTTTACAGATATGGCAAAGTCCAAATTGTCTAGCTAATGTTTTAAATGAAACAAACTGATATGCACAGTGACATTCTTCCTGTGAATCTAGCATAAACTGAAAGCTGAAAATGTTTTTTAACAGCAGAACGCGGATTTTGTAATGCCAATGAAGGAAAAAAATATAACTCTTGATCTCAATCTCAGAAACCGTTTGCCACCGCTCTCTAAATCTGGCTGTTTTTGAATGAATGAATAATATCCTCACTTTGATTTCACATACCCACACACACTGTGTCACAAAAACCAAATGTACACACACCATTCCCACCTATACAACTCTTGATTGCAGCAAACCAATTGTTTTTATTAATAATTTACATTTGAAGATATTTTCATAGAAACAATCGTTACAAATTATAGACAAACACAACTGTAAATGAACAGACGTGAAACCTCGATGCAAAAATAGAGAACATGCAAGCTTCTGATTCGTTTGAGTACGAAAACCACAGGATCTGGTAGAGAAAACAAAAATCGTGCAAACATTTTGAAAGACAATACAGCACAGATAATTTATGTGATGCACATTAAAATAACTCATCATAATATGTCATTTCTTTCAAAATGTTGTAGGCCGCAAAATCATTTATTTGCATGGATTTTCAATGTGTAAATTATAATTTTATTCCAACCAACTCTGGACATTTTCTTCCCCTTCTCCACAGTTTTACAATAAAAAAGCAAGTTCAACAAAAGTCCTGTAATACATTTCAATTGGAAGAGTAAGTTTGGCATGGCTATGAGACAAAAAATGTATTTAAATGTTAAAATGTTAAGACTGTTACTAGACTTTACTGTATTAGTTTTCACCTAACTTGCAGAACTAATGCTCCTATTCATACCCACTTTAGGATTGGAAATTCATAGACGGAGATGAAAAATTAAATTTTTAAAATGTTTATGGCCACATTTTGGGGCATAGATTAAGCTAAAAACACATTGATACATTATTAGTCTTTTCCCCTCTCTAACATGAAATGTGTGGCACATTGATTCCTAATACGTTTAATGTAACATTATTTGCACAGATACAGTAATAACAAACACATGTATATAAAAAGACATTATGCATATCAGAAAGAGCAAACCAAAAGCAGCAGTACGAAAACTGAGAATCTGCTTATGAAATAAAATAAAGGGTAGGACCACAAACATACTGTTCACAGTAAAATCAACAAAAATCTCATTATTGCCTAGCAGTACATAAGTTTTGTGAAATTCTGCAAAACAATTTCATTAGTGACTACGCCGAAGCACACATTAAAGAACAAACAAATTAAACATTTTCCCTTTGTGTCAACAAATTACATCTAATCCCATTTCTCAGTTCAGATACGCACAGCTAGTTGGTACATGGTTAATGGAACCATCATTCTTACTTAAAACTTAACTTAAAGATTACAAATCATATGACTAGCATTGAACACAAAAACTATATGCAATTACAATTAACACAATGGTGTGCAAACAGGAGTAAGTTGAAACAATGGGTTCTGAAGACAGGTGTTGAAGTCTGAATTCATTCGTCCTATTAGTAACATAATGGAGACTGTGAACACTTAACGAGAAATCAAAGGCGTGTTCACAGGTTGCATAAAAAAAATGTACAACAAACGAACAAAAGATCACAATATTGCTATGTACATTTTTGTTTTCTTTCTCAAAAATAATACATTCAGCAAGCCAACTATTTGCATAACCATATCCTGAACTTCACTGAAACTGAAAGTCTGAAACAATATAGTGCACACTACAACAAAAAAGTTGTTCCAATGCTGCACACAAGAATCTTATTCTAAAATTATAGTATTCCGCACTCTTTAATTTATTCTAAAATCGTGATGATCTCAAGAACACTACCACCAGAATCAATACGGAATTAATTTATTATGTTAGACACATTTGCATGTTCAGCCAAATCCATAAAAACAATATTAACTTTCTTTTTTTTTAATTTTAAACGATGGCATACCCTTCCCAAAATGTATTCCCAGACACTCAAGTATTATTGTGGACTGACCGACCACAACTGGCTTGTTCTGATTCTCAACTATTTCAAAGTATTATCTGGAAATACAAAAAGAGTATTACTAGTATACACCCAAATCAGTAAAAACTCAAAATGGCTGTAACTATCTATTCGGCAAAAGGAAATTTTGCATTGGTTCTGTTTTTCTGTACAGAATACTAATGTGCAAATCTATTATTGCAAATACTTACCAAATCACATTTGTATCATTTACAATAATGTGACCAACTGTGAGACCCATTTCCATTAAATTGAAACAAAATGTTTAGTGAGCAAACAAACCAAAGGAATCACAAAGACAATAATATTTTCGCAGATTTCGCCCTGAGTAACCCATAAGCCTATAAATCATAATGGAGTACTTCTTTCCTTACACAACATTCATGAACATACTTCTTTCTCATCATCATCAATCATGGGGCAGGCAGAGCATGCACATAATTATGGAAGCACAAACAGCTAAGACATGTCAAAACACACATTACAAAAACTTCTCATTTGTAATTATTAATCATCCATACACTGATGGAAAGGAATTGTAGGTTAAGAAGTAGGGGAAACCGAACGCTGAGCACTATCTACATTAGTAAAGGTTGTTCACTAATCTCAACATCACTAGTTTTGCGAGATCCTACAAATACTCAAGCTTCAACTAACCACAGCAATAGTAAGTAGATCTGTAAAAAGGATAAATCCAATGAGAAATGGAATATGTTATTTATTATGTATTATATGTGTTCCTTTTGAAAGCAATATTTCAATAGTCAGTGCATGAAGGCAACACAGCGTTATCACTGGAACTGCAACCCAACAAAGAACATGGCGTTGGAATGTCATCACTCCGGATTACATACATTTGCATCATTTAGACCAAAAAAAACACACATTTGCCAATAACAAAATGTAAAATTCACAGTAACATGCACACGTTTCAACATTACTAAAACTCAAGTCATCTAAATTTTAATACATCAAGAGATAACTTTTTATACATCCAAGAGATAACTTTTTGAACATAATTTTAACCAATTTATGCAAGACAGTAACTCTGCAAATAAATTACATGAAAGATAGAAAGAACAAAATCCTTCTTATTTCCAATATACAAGACCAGTCCAGTGTGAAAATAAATTACATAAAAGAAAATATTTTAAAAATAATCCTCCTCATTTCCATAAATGGAAAACCAATACAAGAGATAGAGTTCAGAGATCGATAACAATCACATTTCCATTATTAACAGGTAAAACCAATACGCTTAACAAACAAATCAGCAAATTAATCAAACACACTCAATAACATTGATACTTGAAAATATGGCCATGGTTCACTGGAAAATCACACACGCAAAGTAACCCAGCAACAAACTTATTAACCTCACAGAACTTGATCTATTTTTACCCATAACACTGATTTTGATGCAGTTGTAAATTTTAAACTGAGACCAAAGGAGTTTGAAATTTGCAACTGCATCAGATTATGTCAACTCTAATATTTCAAAAGTTATATGCAATTCCCCACACCCATATATCATGAAACAGTTCTTTGTTTAACTGCTCCCTTGCACTTATGGCAACATGTAACAGAAAAGTTCTTGAAATTTTGTAAATTACCTGATCTGGATTTTGTGCTTCATTCATATGGTAAAAAAAACACTACATTATATAAGGTACTAAGAGAAGAAAAACGCACATACTTTTCCAAAAGTGAATAAAATTAAGCTGAAATTGAAAACTTTCACCTTTCATAAGTTATCGTACCATTCTGAAACAAGTCATACAGAATTTTAAAGGCGGGCTCTCATTAGTCGAGTAATATCGTGTGAGTAAACGTGACTCACACGATCTTCAATTCATACACCCACAGGGTTTAAAAATACAATACAATAAAATGAAATAGAAAAAAAAAAACGCACTGAGCACCCTAGAATGGCATGGATAGTTGCCGTGTACCAAACCCCAATCATCGTCATCATCACAGGTACAGATCAAAACAAGCCAAGTACTCCACACATTCAACACCAAGAGAAGAAAGGGGCTCTGTGAGCAAAGCTTTGCGTGAAGACGTCACTATCAGCTCGTGTACGGCCCAGTTTTACCTTGCTGCGTTCCACTGTGACCACCGGCATCTGCACCAACTGCACCGGAGATTTGCCATCCTTCAATGCTTGGGTCAAGTTCAGAATCTGATAAGACATATTCAATCTTCAGTCAGTTTCATACAACTCTTGAACAGTATGATTTTCAGGACGACATTCAGAAACCATCAAACCCAGCCTTGCAGTAACATGTCTTGTATTGTCTACTAAGTGCACTTTCTTATTTTGTTATGCTTTCGCTTCTTTTTATCTTAGTCTTTTAGTGAACATATATCATTTTAGCTCATCCTCGTGGAGAAAAAGACATGCAAGCAGAATTAAATTGAAAAATTATAATGCACTTACCTGCCCCCTCATTACAGACATCTGCTTGTCGAATGTGCTGGAATCAAAGCCCTTATCATGCTGAAAAAAAAAAAATCAGAATACTTATTTTGGCAGAAAACAGAAACGAGCATCGTCACATTCGCCACAGTCATTTAACATTTCCCAACAATGAGGTCCTAAAGGGTAAAATACATTTGCAATAATACCAAAAGTTAAACCGTTCCTCCAATACAAAAATTGAACATTGGTTGTCTCCCCTGCTCTGCAATTATGCCTTCATAAAGTTAGCACTAATAAAATCAATGAGACGGAACACAGTTTTTCTGTCATTTTCATGATAAATAATTTGCCTACCTTAAAAAGGTCGTGTAAATCATCACAGAGATCTTGCACGAAGTTCATATCACTCAGCAATGGCAAGATCTGCTCCTTGATTTCCACAGAAAATGGCACCTTGGCCTGAGGTAACCACGCCCAATGGTAAGGATCTACATAACATAAATAAGATCAGGGGTGAGATTTAACCCAGGAGACTAACAGGGTGGAGAACAACTGAATCAAGAAATCTCTTAAATCCGGCCGGGGCCCAGGGGCCAAGCCCCGGTATTCGCCCCCTGGAAGAAAATGAATTTATGCAATTTTGAAAGTAATTTAGGGCCTCTCCTGAAAGCAAAAAGCACAAAGTAAACATGAATAGAAACAACAAAAACAACAAAAAGAATGTTTTATGCACATGTCTTTCAAAAAAGTTAAGAATCTTGATTTGTAGGCCTAACAAAGTTTGAGGTCTACCACTGTTACACACAAACTCCACATTTCCAATTTTACTGGGCACGCGTTTGTCTATTTTTTAGCTGTAAACAGGCAAGAATTTTTATAATTTTAGAGATATTTAGGGGTACGTTAGTAAAAACACCACATCTAGTGTATAGATTTAAATGAAATAAAATGCAAAACGAACAGAAATATATTCTCTTTTGATTATCTACATTTTTATACTTCTCTTGTCATGTCTTGTTTTTTATTACTCCATGTGTATAAAAAAAAAAAGTTTTAAAAAGTCCAAACAAGCCACCTCCTCTTCTTCACTTTCATGCCAGTCTGAAAGATCGTATGCATGCACACTACTGACACTAATTGTCTAATCATGTCAGTACCGATCTCTTCCTCCGACTCCAAGTCCATTTCTCTCACTTTAATGTCTGATAAATGGAAGCCTGTAAACTCCCCTTCATCAGTCGAAGAATCCAAACCATCCATTTTAGACACACACAAGAAAATTTGAAGAAAAAAAAAATCGAAAAAACGAACGCATCACAGAGAAAACTTGTGGAAATGCAGTCGAATGTTTTCACAACACAATAAACCGGAAGTAAATTGCCGGAAGTCTCGCAATCTTTCAAACAACGCGAGAATATAACCACATGGTTGATACGGACGCTTTTGGACGTTTTGCCTGTTTAGATCTTCGGCCGCTTTTGGCCGCTATGCCCAGTAAAGGGTAGCCCCTCAGCTTCTCACACTCGGAACTCAATTTTTTTTTTTCGGAAATGCAAATGCCTTCCGAGGAAATCCGCGGATTCGCGGACAATTCTCCACCCTGGACTAACTAGCCCGCCGGGCTAGCAAGTAAGTAAAGTGAGGTAGCCCGCATTATTTTTAGGCAGCCCGACAATCGTTCACGTATAAAACACAAATTTTGACAATACACGTAATTTGTAGCGAGTATCTTTTTCACAAACAAAGCAGACAGCGCGCTTGGCGCGAAAAAGAAGTAGGCAAAGGGAAATAACGCTCGCGTATGCTTCATACTCGTAGCAGACAAACAGTGATCTAAAAACGCTCTCGCTTCGGACCGAGCTTCTAAAAGTCTGCAAGTAGTATCTATTTTTTTTAGGTCGCCAGGCGGGCTGGCTCAATTATAAAGTGAGGTCGCCCAAGCCGGTTTTAAGTCGCCTCGGGCGACCGCTAAATCTCACTCCTGTAAGATCAAAAGCAAAATACGATTTTTATCGAATAAAATAATTTCTAAACAAGGCAGGAAAAAATAAATTTCATTATAGTGGCCATTTGCAAACTACAAGATATTTTTATCTGGCAAAAATTACATTAGAAATGTTGATTTTTTATTTTCTTCTTCGTGGGATTTCTTCCCCATTTCATCCCGAAATATTACAACCGGCTGGAGAAATATCGCTTTTAAGATCAAGAGCACGATATGTGAAACATGTAGATACTGATTACAAAACCAATAATATAATTTTTGCTTTCACTGTTTCTGAAGTATAAGTGAGTGATTGTTTAGTTGGTCTTTTCTTTTACGTTAGTGCGCACGTGTTTCTTTTGAGTGTGTATGTGTTGTGTGTGTTTGTGTGTGTGTGATCTGCAGTCATTCAAAACCTCACAGAAGAAGGAGATGTACAAGATAATAAACTAGCTATGCTTGTATAGCTATTTTTAGGCATTCTGTTACCAATAACAGTCAGCTCAATGAATACTCACATGCCCGCCACTCATCGGGATGCTTGTAAGGGAATGCCAGCCCATTGTCAATGGCAGCTATGGAAATTTCAGGGTTGTTGACGATACTCCACTCCGGTTCCTGAAGCACATTCAAAATATAATACTGTTAAATGACAATCTACATAGTTTTTTTTGTTTCACAAATAGAACACTAAAAATGACTTGTATCACCTGAAGTCAGGATCTTACCGATTTTCTGAAAGCTTGCTCAACCATCCCTGTGATCTTCAAGGTAACCCAAAACAGGGACCGCGTTTACCAGTTATTTCAGCGATTGAGATTTGCCAATACCAATTAAAAAATGGGTGCTCGGTCAAAGGTAGTTTGATCGGGAAGAAAAAAAGAGTTTTAAAAAAATCCTTTGTAAGAGAGAGAGAGAGAGAGAGAGAGAGAGAGAGAAAGAGAGAGAGAGAGAGAGAGCGAGAGAGAGAGAGAGAGAGAAATAGAGAGAGAGTTATTTTAATGACTTCTTGTGGCAAGTATCTTCTTCTTCTTTCTCCTCCTTCCGTCATGTTGATACAATGTTTCCATTGTCTCTTGAAAAACAAAATTGATGATGCTTGGTGTCGCGGGTCATGTTAAGGAAAGGTGATGTCAAAATAACAGCACTCACACCACCTCCGCTCTTTGCTCACACATTTGAGGCCAGTAGTATCATAATAAAACAAAGATCATTGAAAGTGCTAGTGCTTCATGGCCTATTATGTGTACAGAGCAAGAGTCTCAATCCGCGACAAAGACCATCAACATCTGCATCGCCCACTGCTAGACAATTCTAGGAAAAATGATCCAAAGAGTTTCTGTGGTTAGAGGGAGAACTTACTCATGTTCTGTGCAGATTGTACGAAAACCCATCAAAAAAATAGATACACAAAACGGTGTAGAAATGTTCAGCATTCTTCATTGGACGATCATTCCAAGTTCAAAAGCCTGCTGAAGCTGCAAAGTGAAAATGATTGCTCATCACTCATTGCAGATGTAACTTACAAACACCATGAAACTAGCTGATAATTATGGAAGAAACTCTTTTGACTGTAACAAAACAGGAACTGAGAGAAAAGATAGATGGAAGTGATTATGTGGGAAATGTGATTAATAAACATTGAGTTAGTCATTGTTTGCCTTTGATTGGTTGCCTTAACAGGTTGACCGATTTTCGTGAGTATTGTGGTCAGCTCATTAAGTCATATTGGTTTGAAAAATATCTAGCGTGATCAATGACAAAGCACTTGAAAAATCTAGGGCATGATATTAGCATCAAAATGATTTTCATGCATTATGGACTGTCATCTCAATTTGTTAAGCAAATATGTTGAAGTACCAAACCCTACACAGCTGTTAATAGATTCTTAACTCAATTTATGATGATCAACGTGTACCTAACTGTTAATATAGTTAGAACAAAAATTACTGTATGTTTGCTCTGTTTAAGATTAAATATTTGATGATGTTAAATGAAGATGCGCAAGCAATTGGGTTAAATTACCAGGGTATAAAGCATGTTTATTTTTTTGTGACAACGAGTTTACTTGGGTAATTGCATTGCTGCCCCATAAAAAGATAATACAACGGCACAAGTATATCAACTAACAAGTTAGTATCTCTCTTCTATGTCTCTATCGACGTGCGCGTGCAACCGGTTGCTTCCCTTTACATGCTTTGCGCTCCATAGAGCGTCGTCGGCCTGAAATAACTTTTTAGAAACTTCAAAACCCAGGGGAATTATGGGTAGGGAAATCCTTTTCTGAAATGACGTCTGCCAAATCCTTATTTAGATTCTTTGCTCGAGCAAAGGCAACCTCATAGGTATGGAGCACTTCGTCCATTATAACTCCATCGCTGATAATACTGCTGACAAGTTTCTGCCTTTGTTCACTACCAGAAATATGCAGTTCCTCTCCCAACTTTCGTTTCATTTCAGCCAGCACATCTTCGCGAGAAATGGCGACCATAACGGTTACTTCCCTTGAACAGATTTCCCAGAATTCTCTATTCTATTTTTAGGTTTCGGATATCCCCGTCTCAGCTTGTGGCTAAAACCAAGGGCAACGGGACCACCGCACGTCGACTGGGGGCAATACGAGATACTAACTTGTTAGTTGATAACTTGTTAGTTGATATACTTGTGACAACGGATAATCGTCGCTCAAAATAATCACTGTTTTTAATTTTAGGCATCTCTTCCTTTTGTATATACCTGTGTTCTAATATACACTTTTACAAAGGTGCTATTTTAAAAATCAACCTTGATGCTATTAATAGGCACATAAATAAATTAATGTATAGATCTTTATCAAAACCATACTTTTGAGTTGTTGTTTTTTTTTTGTGTGTGTATTCTAATCTTTCTATATGCTTGCGAAACATGGACCCTCACAGCAGATCTACAATGAAGAAAACAAAGCATGGAGATGAGGTGCTACAGCAGACTTCTGGGCATTTCCTATAGCCAGCACATCACCAACGACAAAGTCCGACAAGCCATTGGACAACATGATGATCTGCTCACAGAGGTGAAAAACGAAAACTCCGATGGTATGGCCACATCACCAGATCATCAGGTCTTGCAAAGACCATCCTGCAAGGCACAGTGCAAGGAGGTAGAAGAAGAGGAAGTCGGAAAAAGAGGTGGGAGGACAACATTCAAGAATGGACTGGTTTGACACTGAGCAAAACCATCAGGGTGCGGAGGACAGGGAAAGATGGAGTATGCTGGTTAAACAATCATCTGTGGTGCCCCTACGACCTCCGAGTTACGGGATAGGATAGGCATCTTTTTCAGTGGGTCATCCCTCACTGTAAATTTGAATAGGTGATGCTGAGAAGTATGATTTGGAGGGCCTTTAAGACATTATTTTATGACAACTGAAAAACTAGGTGGCAGAACAAAAGAACAACCAACTTCCAGCAACAGCAAGTTTAAGACAATTATAAAAGTATCTTCAGTGTACACAAACACATGGACAATTTAATCCAATCTGATGTTCACTCCTACACACAGCACAATTCCATGTCACAGAAATGCTCAGGGCACACTTCTCCCTGTATCCATTTCCCTAAGTTTTCTACCTATTTTCCAAATAAAACTGCGAAACTTACTGCATCCTGAATGGCGTCTTCACTTGGTGTTGAAACAGAAGTAGAAGCAGGATCGTACTTTATCAACCAGTTATCATTACCTCTGTCTGTAAAGAAAGAAACCATTTGAAGATTTAAACATGTTTGTTTTCTTTGTAGAAAAAAAAGAAAAAAAAAAGAACAATAACTCTGAGTGACTCAGAGCTATCATAACAGACTAGTCACACCCATTGTACAATGTGGTGGCTGCTCAGAGGCTCAGAGGCCGACGAGCCTCAGGACAAGAACAAACCATTTTCACCAGTTTTAATTTTAATTTAATAACTTTTTATATGGCGCTTTACTAACTCAAGAGCCGCTGAAAGTGCTGGCCGATACAGGATCTAACTCAAACCGACCGAGACGCCCACCCGCAGCCATTGGGCGCATGGTCTGACGCCTGGACAACTGAGCCCAAACCTGGGCAGCCAGGGATGGGGGAGAAGGACCAAGCGCATGCTGGGTGTGTTCTTGTCACGGCACTCACCCGTCTAGGACATGAGCGTCAGGATCTTTAAAGTCCGTTATGATGGAATGTATGCGACACAGACAAGACCTCGGTTTATACTCTCATCTAAAGGAGTAGGAAACAGGAATAAAGTGTCTTTCCCAGAGACACAACACAATGGCTCGGCCAGGGCTCAAACACGGGACCTTCAGATCCGCAAGCCAAAGCTCTACCATTAGACCACCGTGCCTGGCTCCTTTGTCCCGTTTGTTATCAGTTTGCACAAAGACCACTTGTGAGCCCAGAGTATTTTGATGTCACTGCATGAATTGTGAATTTATTTGTGACACTGATCTTTGATTTTGACACAGGATACATGACAATATCGTTCTTTATCATCACTATCATGTTCTCATTTGTTATCATCATTATCGTTGTTGCCACCATATCACCGTTATATGTGTCATCATCATCATTGTAGGCACCATTATCGTAATATGTTATCATCATCATCAATTGAGCCATCATCATTATATGTATATCATCATCATCCTTGTAGGCATTATCAATAAATAACATCATTATCATCATTGTTACAAGTACCATCATCGTCATTATAGGCATCATCATCATAATTATCACTATCATCATCATAATTATTGTCGTCACTGTCGCCACCATATCACCGTTATATGTGTTGTCATCATGATTGTAGGCATCATCATCGTAATATGTATCATCATCATCAATGTATGAATCATCATCCTCATTATATGTATCATCATCATCATCATCATCATTGTAGGCATCATTATCATTATTGTTATATGTACCATCATCGTCATTACAGGAATCATCATCATCATAATCATCACTATTATCATCATAAATATTGTCGCCATTATCGCATTTTCACCATCACTGTTATTCGTTATTTTATTATTTTTAGACTTAATACTTTTGTTTTGCATGGCCCAAAACAACTTTTTCAATCTAAACCTTTGGACGCATAAATGTCTTATGTTTATGTCTTCTTTTTAAAGTGGGTGGAGTAGGTGGTGAGTGGGGGTATGAGGCAGCAGATGGAGGGTATGATGGGGGAAGTGGAGCTGGAGCATTGAAATAAATGTAGTTTGTTGGGTGGAATGAGGGAAGGAGATTAGGGGAGGCGCAAAATCTAGTTCAAGAGTTTTCTTAAGAGCGTACAATTGGGTTAGTTATTAAGAGTCCTGGAGCATGACTAAATACACTAAACAAGCACTTTTCTTAAAATGTTAAATAGATCTGAATAATTACCTGTATTGCGGATGATGTAGTCAAGAACTACCAACTTCTCAAAAAGAAGCTGGAACTGATTGGCGGTGGATTCTGGCAGTGCTTCGCTGTCAAACCTCCGCAACCAGAAATCAGCATCTTTGTAGCCATACACAAATGTCTGGAAAGATCCAACCTGGAAAGAAAAATCACCATCATTTTAATATTTTCAGAATATTTTTAGGTCAAAATGCACTATAGTTATGAACACTATCTAGTAAAGACTTATGATCAAGATCAGAAATGAACAAATTTTATTTTGTGAAATAAAACCAACCAAATTTGCAACAATTTTAATAGACAATGCATATAAACTTTTGTAAGGGACAAAGAAGCACAAACTCACCTTAGGTGGCAGTCCTATCCTATGGAAGCGACGCCCTAAGGCTGGAACTTTCTGGTAGATGTTTTTCTTTGTCCTTGCTTTTGTTCGGTCTAACGCACTGTAGTTGAAAGTTTCACTACATAACCTTACAACCTGCAAGAGCAAACATTTCATTACAAAAGGCTATTCTGAAAATCACAATTTTGAAATGTGCAACTGTATGACCTAACCATGATTACTCAAATGTGTTTTGACATTGTGACATGACTGGTGCCTGAAAAGTTTAACTTGACATAGAAATTTACCCTTGAACCCAAAACTCCAATTATTCTAAAATGTTGACATCCTTTCATCCCCAAAGAAAGTAACACAGCCACACTTTTATCATTATGTGTGTGCTTAACGCTTGACTGGCCAAAATTATTAATGAAGCCAAGTTTCAAATTAATATTTAACATAAATATACCAAAATAACACCTGCTCAAATGATTAATACTGATAGTGCTAGTAATCACTAGTAATTACTAACACTGTAGATTCAGAACCATTTCAGCAAACAGTTAAATCATTACATAAGCTGGGGAGGGTCAATCATTTTATTTATACCACAATCATAAAGGATTATTCTTCATTTCTTGCCAAAGGCTTAATAATAATAATAATAATAATAATAATAATAATAATAATAATAATAATAATAATAATAATAATAATACTAATAATAATAACAAAAATTAAAATAAACACCATATACGCACTTTTCCCCAAATTTCCAATCAGGCTCAATGTGTAGCGATATGTGCCAACATAACGCTCAAATGTTACACTCGTATAAATGAATGATTCAATGAATGAATGAATAATTTATAAAGCTGGTAAATATCTCCACGCTGACAGGCATGATCGCAGCGCTGGTTGGAGGGAGGTGGATAAACACGTGTACACACACACACAAACAGTGGCAGGAAGGGTGCATAGATCATAACTTAACATTTTAACTTCTTCACTATCGCTCAACACTTTCTAGTAGGCAGACCAGACAATTAACATTTATGCAATACTTTCACATAGTGAATTATGAGATTGGGAAGAGAAGCTTAGCAAGAAGAGAAGAAATGTGTTTTCAAGTTTCTGCGAAATGCATCGACAGAATCTGCTCTCTTTATGCTTTCTGGAAGAGAATTCCACCCTACCGGTGCGGTGTATCTGAAAGACCTCTGGTCATAGCTCTTAGTCCTACACTGCTTGTGCCCAGGAACAACGAGTAGAGACTTGGAAGCTGAGCGGAGGCTGCGAGACGGTTCGTACACATTCAGAAGTTCGAATAGGTATTCAGGAGTGTGCTCTTTAACTGTGCGATAGGCAACTGCAAGCAGTTTGTGTTTGTGTACATAACAAAAACACATTTATCACACAAACATGGGGTGTAAAGGCAGGGAGATCACTATTAAAAGATGGAAAGGAAATAAAATATTTTGACTTTTTTTTTAATTGACGTCTAATACCATTATTGAAGAGAGGGAGGAAAATGAAATACCTTGGGAAAACCCTTGGTGACCTTAAGAGTCTGGTAATAAGTCACTTAAGTTCATCCCTTGCAAGATTTTAACCTGCAACCTTTGGCTTATGAAACAAGCACCTAACCAAAGGCACTACCAGGCCAACACAGCATTGATCATCAGTGATTCAGACTATCCTGCAATATTCCTCTAGTTCTAGCAAATTAGCAATGTAACAAATAACTTCCAAAATTCAACACATAATAACACCTTACAGTTACATTAAACGAACATAAAATTACATGTGGCCAAAAGTGACGAGAAACCTGAGTAGTGTGAAACTGCTGCAAAAAAGGCCAAAACAAATCAATCTCAGACATAGGATAGGTACTCGTGTGTGCAACTAACACTAAAAATATTAAAACATAAATGAATGAACGATTGAATGACAGAATGAATGAATAAATTTAAACATAAAATGATAAATAAATAAATGGAAAGTTAAATTACTTTAGTGTTTGGAACAACTTTTAATTGCAGTTTTGTGTCCACAAGACTGGCACCTGCTTCAGAGAGGTATCCCTGATTGGGCACAAGACAAGACCGACCAAAACAACACGGACAACATAACTTGTGCATCCACTTTGTCCATTTGGGGTTAAGCTGACCATAAGGCTCTTCATCCTTTGGCTTAAAAACCCCTACAGTTTTCTGGAACAAAAAAAGAAAGAGAAAATATCAGACAATTGATAAGCCGGTGCTGTCAAGGAACTCTCATTCAAATAAAAAGAAGGAAAATGTTCTACTGTCACTACAGGTAGTTCAGAGCATCTAATGTCCAAGTCAATCTGTTTTTTTGTTGTTCTTGTTTTCAGGCAAACTGCACCACTGTACCTACAAATAAATGTAAGAGTTTATCAAATATTACTCATGATATTGGTTGATGAGTATGATATTTATACTGGCTACTTGAATACTTCTATAACTTGAGGGAACAACTGTGTAATGATCAATCAATTAGTATAGCACTTCAGAAATTCATAAAAGCGTAGTATATTATATTCTGGAGCACATGGTGACATTCTTATAGTATTTAGCTCATACTGTGACTGCTTGAAATTCAGCCTAATAATAGTAATAGCAGATAATGAAAGATTTGCAACTACTATCAATTAGTAGCCTATTATTATAGTATTAACCAATGTTGTTAATGGAAGTCCAAAATAGTCATAAGCCCCTGGCTAAATAATACAGACTACATAACAACTTAACAAGAGTCCAAATATGAAATACTAAATAATAAGGTGATATCTATTATTACTATCCATATCATATGACCTACTTTAACAAAATCTTTGCCCAGACAATTACTGCTCAGAGACAACTCTCATTGAAGAGAACAGACTAGAATTGGCATACATGAGAATAAAGACTGACTGTATTTTCATAGACATGTATTGTAAAACAGAAAGTGTAGGAGAGTTAAGAGATGGGTGGGGAAGCTCTTTTCTTCCTTTCACATTGAATTTTGCAAATAAAATCAAGAACATGTTTTTACAAACCTTAGCCCAACAAAAAGTATTGCTGAAACTACTGTGAGTGACACAATGCACAGTGCAAGGAGGTAGAAGAAGAGGGAGACCGAAAAAGAGGTGGGAGGACAACATTCGAGAATGGACTGGTTTGACACTGAGTGAAACCATCAGGGTTGCTGAGGACAGGGAAAGATGGAGTATGCTGGTCAAACGATCATCTGTGGAGCCCCTACGACCTCCAAGTTATGGGATAGGATAGGACTGTGAGTGACTCATCTGGGCATATCCGGTTAAAAAAAAACCATTTCATTAGGCCATGAAAAAAAAAAAACAGGGAAAAAAAAACGAAATTTGGAAAACAAACAAGAGGGCAAACTATTCAAATGTATTTCCAGACATTCACATACATAACTGAAAACCAGCATTTTCAAAAGTACAGTACTCATTTAATGGAGTTCTTTTGTCTTCGTTTTACTTTTATCCAAAAGAATGATTGGCCATGAAATGAATTACAAATATACCCAAAATGAAAAGGCATTAAAATCAGTTCAGTTGTTTTTTTGAATATAAAGCAAAACATGTTTAGCAATTTGGAACCAACGACCATAGGCTTTGAGGTAAAGCAAAAATTAATGATCGCACAGGCAGTTGGGCATTAAGCTAGGTAATGTTCCTATGAAGATTTTGCCAAATCTTTTCTGTGGTTCTTGAGATAATGGCAAGCGAGATGTGGATCGACAGACAGACAGACATTTTGTGCATTTCTGATTCATGACTATTTCAAAGTATTTCCAGATGTCTGGAAATTATACAAAAGTGAAAAGCAACTCCCATTCTGTGAAGAGCAAGCTGTGCCAGGACAATAGATTACTATGTGGGTTAACTGTTCACAATAATAAATATTAGCAAATTGTTTATTTGTTGTCAACACATACAGTTGAAGAGTTCATGCATTGTAGTATTGTGGTATACTTAGTCTTGTTGTACTAAAAGAGAAAATTCGAAACTAAAGTAATGCATAGCCTTATTTCACTCTACAGGAATAAGGAAGCATGATTAGTACTTGTTCAATAGATCCGTAAACATTAATGGTCTCCCTGATCTGTTTAAGTTAACTGCCAAATTTACACAACCAAATTAAATCTCATGTAACAAATTTTCTACATGTCATGTGTAATTTATCATTAAATTATGATAAACACAAAATGTGTGTGTGTTACAAAACAAAGAGGACAAAATGTGTGCCTGTAAATGTAGCTGTAAAAGAGGAAGATAAGCAAGTAAAAGAGAGAGAAACAGCTTGACAAGGGTATTAGGCTTAGGTATGAAGTTTCATCATCATATCATCATCATCATCATCATGTTGTTGGGTAAATATGAGGGATGCTGAAAGGAGATAATTTTTGCCATTTCAGAATGTCAGCAGCTCTTATCAAAGAGACATGACATGTCCAACATTGTCCCGGTTTTAAGTAAGTGTATAGTTTTAAAATCATCATCACTGAAGTGAACGAAACTGTTCACTACTTGTAGAGAAAACTGTGTAGCACTTGTTGATGTGGAAGCTTTAAATTACATTGTAGGGCAAGGCAAATTTATTCCAGAAAAGACCCATTAAGGGCAATGAACATAGATAAAATGACAAATTATACAAATCTGCAAAATAATTAAATTATATATATAATTTATAACATTTTTATTTAAAATATTTCTGTACACAGAAAGGAGAGGGAGGGACGAGAATGAGTTTTTTTTAAAAAGAACTTTTTAGGGGGTAGCAACAATAAATCCAATAATTTCAATCCATACACAATAATGGCAAACTACTAGAATGTTTGTTACACACAACCTGCAAGTATCAGAACTAGATAAATTTTTAACATGGAATTAAAATGTTACAATTGTATCAATATTAATTTCATTACACTTACAAGCTTTAATAATACCGACTTTCTGTTAGATGACAACATTTCTTGAAATTTAAAGGCATTGGGATGTTTATAATAATATGATTTTAATAATTCTCTTCTTGAATTACAAAAATGTGAACACAAAAATAAAAATGAAACTCATCATCGAGATTGTCACTGTTACATTTCTGACATGTATACACACTCATTTCTAGGAATGTTAAAATATCTGCATCTCTGCACTTCCATTCTGTGGATAAGTATCCAAAATTTTAGTACAGATATTGCAAGGTTTGTTGGTAGAATAAGCAAGTATTTTTCGATTCAAACTGTACCTTAAACATTCGATAATTATAATATAATTCATTATTATTTATTTCCTCGAACCAATTTGAATAAACTGATCATGTAGGTGTTGTTTAATTGAACACTTAAAAACTGAAGCAGAACGCAAAATATTAGATAACCCCCGATTTAACCAAAAATTACCAAGTCCTAGATTATTTAACTCTTTCCACACAAAAATTACCAAGTCCTAGATTATTTAACTCTTTCCACACAGAGTTGAGGAATGAAGATTTTTGCAAATTAACATGAAACAAAAAACAGTATACATAACGCTGGACAATTTGTTACCATTATCAGGATGAACAAGCTTTTACCAAAAATGTAACGTTCTTTGCTTTGCCTCTAACTCCAAAGGAACCTGCAATAATTCAGCAAAAAATATTTGAGAAGGAGTAGGTTTACCTAGCTTTAAGATTAGTTTATAAAAACGCAGTTGCAGTTTAGTGGCAAGATCACTCATTTGAGGGCATCATATCTCTGAACCATATAACAGAATAGGAAATACAGTTTTCTCAAACAAATCAACTTGAATTTCTAGTGGTAACATAAGTTTTTTTATTAAAAGAGAAAACATAGCTTTAGTTTAGAGGCACGATTATACACATTTTTGTGGGCTGGTTTAAAGCTACCATTTTTATTTTAATTCCAAGATACTAAAAATAATATACCACACATAAATTTAACACCATTGTAAAATACATTACATAGATTTCTGACTTTGCCTGCTGGAAAAACAACTTTAGTTTTAGCACCATTGACTTCTAATTTGTATTTAATACAATATTCATGCAAAGCATATAAAGAAGACTGTAATTCAACAGAAGATTCACAAAAAATTACGGTGTAATCATCAAATAGCAAAATAAACCTTTTATACAAAGTTTCAATATAGTCATCATCAAGAAAAATATTATACAATGCTGATTTCCTGAAATTATAAAACACTAAATCTGAAAAAAATTGCAACCCTCATTCAGTCATTGAATCAACAGAGCATAAAGAACAGCAGTTACTAGCCTCACCTGCCCAACCAACCAGATTGTTACACACTGAGCAGTTTAGCTCTCTACTAATACTATTTGGCATAATTTATGGATACAAACAAAATCCTGTAAACATTTATGCTCATGCTGTAGCTTAATCAAAATTATACAGCGAGAGCAAATATTCTGTTTCTCTGTCGCACAAACACTTTGTTGTCTTACCTCTTGGTAGATCCCAGAGCAAATAATACCAAAATCCAATAATATGGATCACTATCTCACCTACACTACACTACAGTGACACATACAGACATAGAATATTGTTGTTTTCACATAAATTATTTATAACCATCACTTTCTTATCTAGACTATTTACATGATAGATGACGATCATTATTTATGCAGTCAAATCAAAAGTCAATCAAACAAAAAGTTAACAGTGTATATATTATGAAAAGGGCAGGTCAATGCCAAGGCAAAAGTGTAATGCAAAAAAAGCGGTAAATCAATAAAAGCTTGTTTTTGTTTATTACTCAGTACCAGAGGAACAGTATTGAAACTTTTTCATGATTATATTTCAAAAATAAAATAAACTGTACACTGCCTAGACATTTCAGATTTGTGAACCTGTAGTCTTTATCTGTGTAGCAATGATGAGGCCACTACAAAACTACACGATTAAGGGCAACTCTATCATGACCCAGTCAAAGTGACTTAGACTAAACTAGCATAGTGCATAACCCAGAAGTTTGTTGTTTTGAACCTCTCATATGACACAGGAAAAAGCATTAAAAAAGTTAAGTGAAACCTTTCAGTTTCAAAACCCACCTGTTCTTTGTCCAGGATAAAATAACACCCACTAGTTCCTTTTTTACTGAGCAGAGGTTTTATCCCAGCGTCTAGTGCAAGTTCAGCCTCTCTGATCATCTTAGAAAACACTTCATCATCTGGGAAACTATTGTAACCACTGTCTGGTATCCCACCTAACACTTCATAAACGTCAGCACCAGTTTGCACTGTGGAAGGTTGCTGGTCATTTGCATGGATCATGCTGTCTTGTAAAGTCTGATCTTGATACTTTCTGACTTCTTCCACACCACTCTCTGACACGCTCCTATGATGACACTCCAAGATGTGAATGGTGTCTAAACAAGTCGCATCTCCCTCGGGTGACGATGCCATGTCGAGTATCGAAAGTAGGAGCCCGTCTAGAATTAGACAAGACTTTTGAATTTATCAGATTTTCACAATGAGCATAATCAACGCCTGCCAATAGAGCCAGAAACGGCCGTTCACTGTTCAAAGCCACAGCATCAAAGTGACAGTCACATTTTCAGGACAGCACTTTCCAGGAACCTGGAAACAATCTGAAACGATGAATGAAAACCGCTGCAACTACGTATACAATTTACATCGCAGTTGCTAAACGTTGACAAGGGATGGAGCCTAGACTGCTTTGTAGGTGAGGCTGCCGGCAAATAACAGCAGAGCGAAAACGCTGCAGTGTGAACAAATTTGCTGTTCCGCCAATGAAATATGACACAAGGCAACAGATACGAGGCAACAGATGGAAGCGGACACAAGTTTCACCCTCGGCACAGCTCGAACAATTTGCGATAGCAGACAACACGCTAACCAAAGGCCATGAACCTGCTATTTACTTCCGGTGTATCTCGTCGCGTGACTTGTACCAATTACGTGTCAGTGTCACAAGTCCACCAAACCACGACTAAACACTAGTGTCTGTATATTTTACAATCACAGTCATATCAATGGGGATAAATTAATTGGTGTAGCACCTACATCAATAACAAACACTGGCCTTGAGCAAGGGAAGCAACCACTTAATTTCAAGACGAATAGTACTGGCACGATCTCCTCCCTTCTTTATTATCACTTCTGAACCACTTTATATAATTAATTTAATTTTGTGGCCTGTGTGTGTGATGGTCAGCCAAATATGGTTTGAAGTTCTGCATCAATTTACTTCAAACTTCGCACACTTACAGATTCCAGTCTCCAATGTGTTTTAACATTATCTATGTTGAGGGTCTATGATCAATGTGTCGATTCTGGCTCTAAATGTAATAGACCTGTTGTTAAAGGTTCTCAGCTCTTTTGTAGCCTTGCAGACTGGTCAATGGCTATCACAATCACTTCTACAACTGGTCAAGGGCTATCACAATCACTTCATGGTCTTTGAAACACTCAACTATTATAATAATGGCTCAAATGTTCACAAATAACTTAATTTAGAAGTGAAATTTTCAATCGGTGCATTCAAATGGCCACCTTATTGTCTCTCCTTATTGCCTCTCTAAACTCATCATCTATCAAACCTACCTTGTCCAAAATTGAAAGTCTGCATAAGTTACCTCACAGCAAATACAACCTCTGACTATGCATAAAAAATTACTATATACCATATGTTATTTTCTACTCTTCTTCCTATCCTATCCTGTAACGTGAACGGTGTTGGGGCAACACAGGTGATCGTTTAACCAGCGTACTCATCTTTCTGTCTTGAATCAGCAATCCTCATGGCTTCACTCAGTGTCAAGCCAGTCCATTCTGGAATGTTGTCCTCCCACCTCTTTTTCTGTCTCCCTCTTTTTCGTCCTCCTTGCGCCATGCCTTGCAGGATAGTCTTAGCAAGGCCTGATGCCCTCATAAGGTGGTCATACCATCGGAGTTTCCGTTTCTTGAACACTGTGAACATGCAATCGCTTTTTCCAATGGCTTGTGTGATAGTCTGTCGGACATCTGGTCCTCCTCTTCGCCCCATCGGCTGGGACCGCTCAGCAGTTGACGAACTTGAAGGATTCTTCAAGGACTGACGAACAACCAGGCCCGTTGTCTTCTAAAAAAGACATTACTTAGAATCATTTCACCTCCCTAGAGAAAGAATCAGTTGACATGGAGGAGTCACCTCAACAGGGGTCAGCACCTCCATCTCCAGCTAAAAAGTAGTCTGTTATAATTACATTAGTTACATTAAATGATTATTGCTTTGTCCAGCGGACTCTTCCGAGCCAAATCAGGACCAGGTCTGTTATAAGTAAGGAGAAACTTAAGAGTAGAAAATTGCTTGCAATAAAACATACTATTTTTATTTCTTCATATCATGACATTTTTAATACAATGGAACATTAGAGGCCTTAAAGCCAACTATGAACAGTAGCTCATGCTTACTAAAAACCGAACAAGTGTAATTCCACACCTGCCTAAAGAGTCCCTCAAAATTCTTTTGGCTGTGTTTAATCATATCTGGCTGGTTCCTTTCCCCCATCTTGGCGGGAAGCAGTTATTGTTCAAATCACTAAACCTGGTAAGGATCACTCTGTCCAAACAACTACAGGCCTATTGCCCTTACAAGCTGTTTGTGCAAAACTATGGAAAGAATGATCTATGAGCGTTTGACGTGGCAGTTAGAATCCATCAACGCTAGTTGATATCTCTCAATGTGGTTTCCGCAAAAACGGGAGCACTTCAGATCATCTCGTTTGTTTCGAGTCGTTCATCACAGACGTGTTGGTTAACAGTGAACATGTTGTTTCTGTGTTGTTTGATCTAGAAAAGGCGTATGACATGACTTGGAAGTTCGGGATTCTAAAATATCTAAAACACTCCTGGGCTTCTGTGGGAACTTACCCATTTTTTAATAACTTTTTTAACCGATTTTTATATAACTTTTTAACCGATAGAAAGTTTCAGATACGTTTGGCTCCACTTTACCAGATCCTTTTGAGCAGGGGATGGGTGTCCCTCAGGGTAGCATTCTTTCTCCTCTTTTGTTTAACATTAAGATCCACTGTGCCACAAGACAGTCAGCACCGAAGATGACCAACTTGTTCTGCAAGCTGACTTGGACCGGCTTGCTGAGTGGGAGCAAACATGGCTGATGTCCTTCCACCCGGATAAGTATTTGACACTCCAAATAACCAGGAAGAGGAAACCGCTTCAAAGCGCATACCACCTCCATGGCCACACACTCAGCGCTGTCAAGGAGGCAAAATACCTTGGTGTAACCATCAAGAGCGACCTTCTGTGGGACAGTCACATCACCAACATCATCAACAAGGCAAACAAAGTTCTCGGCTTCCTCAGAAGGAACCTGCGAGTAGGTTCACAGTCACTCAAACAGCGAGCATACTTCACACTGGTCCGCCCGCTCCTGGAGTATGCGAGTCCAGTGTGGGATCCTACCACAGACAAAGACATCAGGCGGATTGAGGCAGTTCAGCGCAGAGCAGCCCGCTGGGTGGTCAATCGCCATCGGCAAACATCAAGTGTGGACGCTATGCTGGAGGGACTGCAATGGCCAAGCCTGCAGGACCGCCGCCGGCAAGCCCGCCTCATCACTTTTTACAAGTACCATTATGGCCTCATAACCATCACATCTTCAAGAAAACCCACACCCACCCCTCCTGCCAAACAGACCCGTCACGTCCACCCAGAGCACTACCAGCTTCCTTCCTGCAGAACCCAATACAGAAAGCAGACCTTTTTCCCCCGCACAATTGCAGAGTGGAACCAGCTCCCGGCAGATGCTGTCCTCAGCACCTCGCTGGAAGCCTTCAAATCCCAGATCTAGCCCACCCCCCCATTTCCCTCTCCCCCCTGCCCCCTCATGCTCTCCCCCTTTTTCCCCCAAGGCTGTTTCATCTGGGCAGCACAAACCCAAACAGACTTACAAACAAGCGCCATTGCATCAACCCCTCAAATCTGCAGTACCTTCAGAACGATGAAGTTGGCAGATTAATGAAAGAAGAAGAAGAAGATCGACAACATAGTTTAAAACGTAAATGTCAAATCTAGCATAGATAAATCCTTGTTTGTTGATGATTTCTCCATCTCGCTAAGGGTAAAATTTTGGCAGGGGTAGAGCGTCAACTTCAGCTTTGCATAGATAAAATTCAGGGGTTTGTAGAAGAAAACAGCTTCAAATTTTCGCTTTCTAAAACTGAATGCATTCATTTTCATTGCAAACAGAATCAGGTTTTGAACCCTTCTCTCCATGTTTATGGCCAACCCATCAAAGTAAAATTGTTGACAGCAAATTTACTTTTCTGTCGCATGTTAAATACCTGATGGAAAGCTGCCAGAAAGGTCTGAATGTTTTGAAAGTTATCAGCCACACATACTAGGGACCAGACAAGCGAATTCTGCTACTCCTCTATCGTTCTCTGGTACGCTTATGGTAGCATCGTAAATGGTTCCGCTAGGAAAGCCTATTTGAAAGCCTTGGATCCAATCCATCATTAAGGTCTTCGGATCTGCCTGGGGGCGTTTCTCACTTTCCCGAAGGAAAGTCTCTATGTTGAGGTTGATGAACCTCCCTTGGAAATCCGTAGGCTTCAGCTCACCAATAGCTATTTTCTCAAACTTAAAGCAAACCCTGAAAATCCCGCTTATAATTGTATTCTAAACCCGTTATTTACACTTAAATACTCCAACCAACTGACAGAAGTTCCTCCGTTTGGTATCAGAAAACGCCCTCACTTTGACACTGCAGGCATAGATATTGACTCTGTTAATGATGACCAATCGCTAACTGTGCTCCCACCTTGGAACCTCATCAACCCCATTATCAACTTCAACCTCAAATCCTTCAAAAAGACTGAAACTTTCGAAGCTGTTTATAAGCAACTTTATCTAGAACAATGTTCATTGCATAAAGGATATGAAAAACATTTTACGGACAGGTAAAAGAAAGGAGACTCAGTTGCTGCTGCGTTGGTCTCTGGGAGACACCTCAACCAGCCTTTGCAACAGTGCATACATGATTTTTGTTCTGTTTATACAGTTGATCTTAAGGCAATTCATTTAGCTCTTAAACAGGTTTATCAATCCAAAAGATCCTCATGTCTGATTCACTGTCAGCACTTCAGGCTCTTTCCACGAGAAAGATATTGCACCCGTTTCTGGCAGAGATCCATGACCTCCGCACACAACTTGATTCTGAGGATAAAAAGAAAGATTTTAATATGTGGGTACCTAGTCACTTGGGCATCCGCGGCAACATTGCAGTGGAGAAAGCGGCTAAAGAAGCTCTGCATTTAGATTTCCCTTCAGAGATTTTCCAATTTGTTCCATACTGTGACCTGCGTTGTATGACTGGCTCTTATTGTAAATGGCTCCAGGTCTTGCAGTTTGTCCAGGTCGAACTTCAGCCTCATTGCCTGGTGCACTTTGCTTTGTTTACTCTCTTCAAGTGGAGCCGGAAAGACATCATCGCCAGGCCGTGGTCACTTCTGATGTCTGCTCCTGGAAAAGTGCATGTCTTGCCAATGTTGACACTTGATCTAAGGCATTTATTGACCATGATGTAGTCAATTTGGATGAGATGCTCCCCACTGGGACTGTGCCAGATCCATCGTCTGGACTTTTTGTGGGGACCAAAGGTTTTAGCCAGTATCAGATTGTTGTATCTGGCAAGCTCAGAGAGTCTCAGACCTCTGTCATTTGTCTCGTTATTACAGTGGGGTCCACATGTCTCCCCAGTTGTGGTACGTATCTTGGCCAACCTTGGCATTCCAGTCGCCTTGCACTATGACTATATCTTTCCTCGGCACTTGGTCAAGGACAGCCTGCAGATGTTCATAGAAGTCCTCGATTTTGCTGTTGTCATAGTCTGATGTTAGGGTGTAAGCCTTTATGATGGCGATGTTGAAAGGGGCTGCTCTCAGACGGATGGTAATGACTAATGAGACTGGGCGGCAACCCATGACAGAGACCAGAAAGCCTTTGTGGACCAAGAATCCAACTCCATTTTTACGCCTGTTATCTCTCCCGCTAAAATAAGGCTTGTTGCCTTTATCGGTCTTTGTTTCATCTAGGCCTTTCCAGCACAGTTCACATATTCCTAAAATGTTGCATCAGTCCAGCTCGTGGGCCAGTTCTTCTAATTTTTCCTCCACAGTTAGAATCCTAACATTCCAGGTTCCTATTACGATGTTGTCTCTCGTGCGGATCTTGCTAAGTTGCCAATCAGTAACCCACTTATCACCTCCATTCTGGTTGCCAACAGAAGGCTCGGTCCTTGGTGACCCAGACGACGATCGATCCGGTATGAAGTGAGCAGTTCTTTCATCATATGATGTGTCTTGGGCAAGAAAGACCTGGTGGGGCCCAATCCTCTCCAGGCTGTTGGCCACAGCTGAAATCTACGAGTACAGTGTGGCTCGCCTAGGCCCAGAGCACGTGGTTGTTGAACCTATAGTAACGTGAGGTTCCTCCGCCCTGGCCGGTGACTTCTGTGTAGAAGACAGTGAAGCCGTGCTGACATCATCCCTGTTAGTCGCCTCTTACGACACCCTAGGAAACATTGGGTCTATTCTATTCAGTGCACGAACCAACAGGACACCACTCTTCTTCCCCATTCCAATAATAACTTGAAAGAACTATGTAACATTCTAGACATCAGCAAATATTCCTTCATTAGTGGCCTCCTTCATCAGTGGCTGTGGTTAAAGGGGTTCTGACCCATCAGAAGCACCTTTTGTGGGTTTAAGTGTATACCTAAACTATAGTCTAAACATGTATCCATTTTATTTAGAACCCCACTCGGGCCAGCATCCCCCAAACAAATGTAATCTTTCCGGAGATTGCCGAGTGTGAATGAAATTGAAAAACAAACCAAAGTCCTCTCTTACATCACTGAATATATCTCAAGGTCTTCATAGAAATTGATCCATTGCCTTTTGTAATACTGTCAGTGCACGCTAATATCTTGTAACTGGATGAAATTCAACACCCAGAAAAACCACAAATTTAATCCATCTTGTTTTCCTTCTCAACGTCACAAACGGGGAAAGTCTGCAGTTTGACTTATTCAATTTGTTTTTTATCAAGCTCATACCCGGGTCTCGCTAATGGCATTACAGAGACGTTGTTGGCTGTCATGATGATGATCATAAAAATACTTTTACGGACAAGTACCACAAACATGAATACTGTTGCATTTGCTTTAAAAATATAGGCGAGATCCACCACTTTAAGGTAGCTAAGGTGGCAATACAGAAGTTTCAAGTGGAGAAAACAAAATGTAAAAATGTTCCCAGTTATACAACATCATGACCATGTTAATTCAAATATAACATAATAGGCCTACTGTCACCATAATAATAATAATAATAATAATAATAATAATAATAATAATAATAATAATAATAATAACTAGAAATTTTACACGTCTACCCAAAGGCTGATCTAGGCCTGTAACACAAAATAAAAGAGTATAATGTATACATTATAAGAAAAATAAATTTATACAAAAATGATTGTTTGTCCTCTTGTTTTTGCTATTTAAATCTATTGTTTTAATGCCATCCATTCTTTTTATTGTAATTTAATTTGTTGTCAATAGTCAGTGTGTGTGTGTGTGTTTGTATACATGTGCGTGTGTGTGTGTGTGTGTGTGTGTGCATGTACATGTTTACACTGTGTAATGTGTTGTTTTACAAATACTTGAAAATCTAATATGTTCTTTGGACGAGCCTCGTTATGTTGACCTCTAAAGAGTGTTCTGTTAGAGATAGGGTTAGCGTTAGAACACTTTAAAGTACTTTTAAATAATGGACAAAATGTAACAAAATGTCAAAACAACGTATGTGCCATTTCATGAGTGTCACAACAATGGCGTCTTCACAAGAATGTGTGTACTGTGAGCATACGCATACAGTAATTATAACAGAGAGGAGTGGGAATAACTAAGCATTAGTATTGGGAAAGGATTGAAGATAGGGAGAGAAGGGAAAACAACATGTGAAGGATTTCAGAGTGGGAGTGAGTGAGCAAGCATTGGCGAGTAGCGAAATGGAAATTTTTTTTTGATATGCCTTATTATATAGTTATTAGCTTCATGTGCATATTATTTTTGTCTGTATATCATATGTTTACTTAAACTTTACCTTTTAAGTGTACAAGATGTTTTTATTCTGCATGTTTATAATGCTTGATGTTTTAAGATATGAATTATGATGCTAACTTGCGAGTGAGTGTTTGTGGGTGAGTGCTTTGAGCAAACTATTGTTTTATAATTTTTATTAGTATTATATAAAGTAAATTATTATTATTAAAACTCGTTACTGAACAAACCACAGCCCATTCAAACTTTTGCACCATCTTGTGGTCTTCCTTCTTAAGTTCACAGTTTGTTGCAACACATGGCACAAGAAACTAACCAGCAATCAATAAACCATAAAAATAAAGACTGGCTGACAACGATTGAGTATTGTAGGTCATTAGTAAGGGCACATTCATGTCATCAAAACATACTTACACCATCACGATTTTTAACGAAGTAACTCCCACTTGATCCTTGAGAGATTCTCTCAGGAAAGACGCTGTGTTCAATCGCATCTTCTGCATGTCTTACAAGTTCTTCAAATTTTGGGTCGTCTGGAAATGCATTCCAAATGACCGATTCATGTTCATGTCTCGGTCCCAAAAGAGGGGAGCTCTCCTTGTTCCCACCACCAGAACCACGACTGGAAGATCCAGTTGGTGATCGTGGTCCAAGATTTGTTCTGGCAGTATCCTGATTCTGGTAACTGTCTGTTTGGTGGTTCTTATTCTGTTGAAGTTGTTGAAAAGGTTGATCAACGTCGTTGTCATCGCTTATGTTTATCAACGCCGCATCACTGTCGGTATCGATCATCATTTCAGTTTTTAAAAACTAAAAAATGATTAAATCTGATAAGATGTTTTCTCACATAAACTATGTAGACTGCTGAGTACGATAATGAATATATATATGATGCATTCTACACAGAAATGACAACATCTTTTTTTGGTTGAGATCACGAGCACCTGTGAAACTACTTCCGGTTGTGTTTCTTCCTTGTGAAGAGCAGACGATTAAACTTAGGAAAATTTAAGTGTGTTTATAACTTTTAAAAAAAATTCCCTTGGATTTTTCCCTAGTATAAATTTTATTTTAAAACAACAACAACGTAATTTTTTTTTAAATGATTTCAAGAAACTACTCTTAACACAGCGGAATTTAGTTCGCGATTAAGGGAAACTTTGCTCTGGAAAAATCTTTGCATGATTTTAATGCGGACCACTTAGATGGAAATTTAGACAATTAAAATATTTTTGGTGTATTCATTAATTGTTTATTTATACACACAAAATTCTAAGTTATAAGCCTAATCAGGGAGCCTACACTAAAGACACTACATTTTGCGCACTCTTTAGTTTTAAGATCAACAATTTGAAACGAGGCTCATTGAAGAAACGCACATAGATAATCAGCAAGATGGCGGACGACATGGAAGACGCTATGGAGGAAATGATGGGTCAAGATCACGACGACTCTGATGATTTTAATGTGCGCGGAGGCTCAGATCATAGATCCCGAAAACATATGAGGCATCATGACGACGACGAGGATGGTATGCAAGGAAATGGCATGGATGATATGGATGAAAATGAAATGGATGAGGAGGACATGGGTCACCATCGTGGACGTCATGACAGCAGAGACATGGGAGACATGGACAGTGATGACATGGACAACGATGGACCCATGGGCATGCAGAATGACATGTCAATGGGTGGACCTAATGACATGGGAATGCATGGGCCGCCAGATGGCATGGGTGGCTTTCAAGAAGGAATGGGGTTTAATGGACCTCCTGGAGGTATGGGCGGTTTTGGCCATGATGAAGGAATGGGTTTTGGACCTCAGGACGGAATGGGACGAGGATGGAACAGATTTGGACCACCTGGACCGATGCGAGGCAGGGGAAATTTTGGAATGGGCCCAAGAGGGGGACCAAGGTACCAACTGATGAAATTTTACTAGAGCTAGTACTATGTTACTATATTTTGGTACTGGATTTTTTTTACCTCATTTTGCAAAATATTGGGGTAAACGATTACTTTATTTTTAGATCAGATCTAGAAGAAAGTAACAGGCCTATCATATTCTTTGTGGCATCTGGAACTTTTCACAGGTGCAGAAAAGTATATTTTCTGAAAGTTGAACATTTAATTTTTAAAATATAAATGCCGGTGTAAAACTAAATGTATACTAGTATTATGTCTGAACTTTCACACAACACATGTTTTGATGATGCCAAGGATGGTTGCTCTTTATTCGGTGTAGTTAAAATGGTCAGAGCATGGTAAAAAAAAAAAAGCAATGTCTTATTTTCAAATACACACAAACAACTATGTGGGTCATATAACTTATAAGGTAAAAAGGTAAAGGTAGTCCCATAGCCTTGTGGCCGTAGGGGAGCGTGATGTTGGAGATCACACTTATCTTGGGCCAGCGTAATGAGGGTGATGCCCAACTCTCTCCCTCGCTGCTTTACCTTCCCCACCCTCAAGAGAGTAGGTACTCAATCACAGTTGAGTCAACTGGGGGCGTTGTTGTTTGTCGCTTCACACCTTAGCGGTCACCCATCCAAGTGCTAACCGCACCGGACGGTGCTTCACTTTCGACACAGTAGCGAGTGCTCCAACCACTGCACTATCCGACACCCCAACTTATAAGACCAATACATTTTACAATATGGGTTGTTTAGGACCCAAACAGTTTAAGGAGAGATTCTTCTGGCGTTCTGTTTCTTGATGACAACAGCGAAACATGGGAGGAGTTCCACTCCAACTTAAGCAAATACTACATTCCCGGTCCTTTGTTGACTGTTCTTCTTAGGTTGAGAAGCCAAAATCCTTCTGTAAAAAGTATGGGTCCTAAACGACCAACAAAGGCGTTTGAGTGTAGTACAAGCCCGGTGAAGGTTAATCTATGAAATGGAATTTTACTGCAATTTTGATATTTTCTAACATAACTAAGGCCTCAGCATGCATTTTATCACAAAATTAACATTTCTACCCTGAATCTTCTTTTCACTTTCTACGCTGTCAATGTACGAACATCGCTGCCATTACGGAGATTACTATGCCAGAAAAGGCAGAATTAAGTAAACACCACTTGTGACCATGTAAAATGGCTGGCCGTAGATAGTTTCAATGTGGTGAGTATGAAAGAAGGTTCATAAAGGAAAGATTGAAAATAAAAATGTTGAATTTTGTAAAAAAAATCATACTGAGGCATTGTTGTGTTAGAAAACATTGAAATTGCAGTTACAGTCCCATATTGTAGATTAAAAAACACACTTCTAGGATTACACTGAGATTATTATCTTAAGCCCACAGTCCAATACTAGAATTATCGTTCAGTACTGGTAATTTGGGTTTGTACTCTAATAATGACAATTGTTACTTGGACATAACAATTAACATACATTACTTTGTATTTTGTGAAAATATAATGAGTTGATTAGTTTGTCTGCTTGTTCCAAATTCACTAAGAACAAAGTAAAGTGGCTCATCGTAACCCCTATCATTATTACTGGAACTATTACTACTTCCAAAGTCAAATCTAAGTGTTCAAATTTATTTTATTCACAACAATATAATTTTAATATAGCAGATGAAAATTCACTGAGTGAGTTGTTTCTGGTCTTACTTCTAGTTCTATAACACTTGGTACTCCAAACTGCTGCAGTAGCAGGGAAAGTTATGAGTGACCCATGTTTTTCATGCTTTTCAATCACTCATTAAAAATATAAAATGAAATGCAGTAAACTAAAACTTACATGAAATGAAAATTTAGACATCCCTTGTTTGATTTGTTTACTTGCGTATGAGCTGAACAGCGGATTAGATTTATTTATATTTTTTAAATTACCTAATTAACTCATCAAGCGCTGAGCTGTTCACTGTTTACGACACCCCACAAAAAATAAAGCTCTCGCATGCAGTGAATGGTCAGTTAAAAAAATACTGTCAAATCAAATTAAAGAAGAGAAAGAGCCTCATTTTGGTGTCTTATTTCATCAATATTGAATGGGCGAAATTAGTTTAGCAAGGTCTTGAAGTGTTGAGAGCCAATTTTCAAATTGAGAGACAAAAGAATACAAGTTTATAGCCTATCAGATTGTACAAAGAAATTTTTGTATCCTGTTTCAGGGGTCCATTCAGAGGAGGGCCACCGGGGCGTTTTAGGGGCCCTGGAATGGGAATGAGAGGTCCTCCCTTTGGTATGCGTGGCCCACCAGGACCATTTGGACCTCATGGACCTATGAGGGGTCCCAGGGGTCCCCCTATGTTCGGCAGACCTCCCTTTGATCCCAACTTTGGCCCTAACCAGGGCATGGGACCAAACATGAATGGACCCAACAGCGGTATGCCTATGAATGGACCAAATGGAATGGCGCCACCTGGAATGCCACCACCTGGAATGCCACCACCAGGCATGGTAAGTTTTATGTTACTTATCTGTATTTTTAAATAACACTCAAAGGTATAGATGAAAACCAAATTTAAAAGAAGGTAGGTACATATTTAAGGAGGCCAAGGTTGCAATCCACTCAAATGTATTTCCAGACACTCACGCACGTAGTTAAAAAAATCTGTATTTTCAAAAGTGTTAATTTTGCTGGCGATGTTCTGACTCACTTTGTTCTGCGGTGCGTACAAGTTGTTTCTTAGTAATTATAGTATATGAATGCTCTCACAAATATGCTATACACAATAATGTTTTTGTTATTTATGATTGTGCAGCAGCGACCACCCATGATGCCTCCACCAGGTTTCCCTCCACCCAATTTCAATTTGCCTCCACCTGGCTTTCCTCCCAACTCAATGGGCATGATGGGGCAACAGCAACAGTTTCCTGGGCAGCAAGGCCAAGGTCAGCAGTCTGGAAGCCAGGAACTTTGGGTTGAAACGAAAACTGCAGAAGGCAAGGTAGGCACAGTAACGCAAAAAATTTGTGATTTTGCTCAGAATTGTCTCAGTTTTATGTATTTAGAACAATAAAATTGTTTGCAGATAGAATTTTTCGTATAACTATCAGAATCATCACCATCATTTTGCTTTTCCATTACTTGTATTAACGAGAAAAAATAAATTATTTTTCATATTACTGCACTTTATTTTGACATATTGTTCTGCTGTACTTACAAACAAAAGTCTGCTCCTTACTTTATGACACTGTACAACATTAGTATAAGCAACACTTGTCACTAATTTCTTGGAAGTATTGTGGATTAAAGTGAACAGTGTGTAAGAAAAGAACAATCAAATCTTAATTGTGATTAATTCTCTGGCAGGTCTATTACTATCATTCTCGCATTAGTATAACTAAGCAACACTTGTCACTAATTTCTTGGAAGTATTGTGGATTAAAGTGAACAGTGTGTAAGAAAAGAACAATCAAATCTTAATTGTGATTAATTCTCTGGCAGGTCTATTACTATCATTCTCGCATTAGTATAAGCAACACTTGTCACTAATTTCTTGGAAGTATTGTGGATTAAAGTGAACAGTGTGTAAGAAAAGAACAATCAAATCTTAATTGTGATTAATTCTCTGGCAGGTCTATTACTATCATTCTCGCATTAGTATAAGCAACACTTGTCACTAATTTCTTGGAAGTATTGTGGATTAAAGTGAACAGTGTGTAAGAAAAGAACAATCAAATCTTAATTGTGATTAATTCTCTGGCAGGTCTATTACTATCATTCTCGCATTAGTATAAGCAACACTTGTCACTAATTTCTTGGAAGTATTGTGGATTAAAGTGAACAGTGTGTAAGAAAAGAACAATCAAATCTTAATTGTGATTAATTCTCTGGCAGGTCTATTACTATCATTCTCGCACTCGTGAGACTGTGTGGAACAAACCAGAGAATGTGAAGATCATCACCCAGGAAGAGGTAGAAGCTATGGCAGCACAGCAGAGCCACCAGCAAGGTGGCACCAACGTACCCACATCTACTCCTACCTCAGCTGCCCAGTCTGCTATAGCACAAGGTAAAATGTGAACAAGCGTGTTTCAGCATTTTATTACACATGGTGATTTTACTCTTCTTTTTTATTGGTCATGGTGTAATAGGGTTGTGTTTATTTTTAAATGCCAGTCCCACCGCCGTAGCTCAATTGGTAGAGCGTTCGCCTTGCACACCGATGACCCAGGTTCGAATCCCGTGGTGGGCGATATAAAATGTGGCCATTTTCACTGTCCATTTTAGCAGTATGATTGCTCTTGTGGTTCAGTGTTGATTTAGGTCCCTACCCCTCTTTCCCTGGGATGGTTATCCCCGTCTTCCATATCGCCAATTGTGGGTGTAGACGTTAAACCTCAATGTTCATTCATTCAATCGCCTGTCATATTTACAATTTTCGCCCAATGATACTAATCAAGTGTGTTTCCTTGGTTTATTGTTTTACCAGTTTCTAATGTTACTTCTAGTTTGTTTTTGTTATTTAACTGAAATGGTTATGTTTACTGGATAATTTTTTACTTTGTTCATATATAAATAAATTTATTAATATTATGTTCATAGATGTGTGATTGTATAGATGAATTTGTGATTACAATAATTGATACTGCACCTGCCATTTTTGTATGTGGTAGTTGCAATATTGGCATTGCGTTTTGCCCTTTTAACATTATTTAAGCTTTTCTTTTGTGTTATTTGCTTATTATTCATGTTGCTTTGTTGTTTACCTCAACTACAGTACAGAGTTACTAACCTTTGCTTTTCGTTTTGGTTCAGTAAATTCCAAGACATAAGCCTTCACTAAATAAAAATGTTACAATCAGGAGAGCTTGTTATCATCATCATCTTGAATAGAAGTTCTGTTTAACTTTGTTTTTAAATCTTTAAAATGATGAAGTTCAATATTGGAAAAATTTAGATGTCATGTTGGTACATCTTGCTTCCTGAATTTTTGTTTTTATTTTAGTATATGTTGGAAATATTTGGGCATGTATTAGTTTGTACACTGGTCATGTTGCTTTTCAGCACAAGCAGCAGGGCAGCAGAGTTCACAGGACCAACAGGGTGCTAATGTACAGCAAGGTGCTCTTTGTCATTCATGTTTTTTCATCCAGCTTTATGCTATTTTTTTAGTGAAAGAATATTGTACTCTTTTAACGGATGAGGCAGAAATGTCCTGTTGTGAATAACACATACTAATTAATCGTGCCTTTTTTTACTCACATGCATAGCAATGTGAGTCTATGTACTCACCCACATGATGTGATATGAATTAGTGCAAAGTGGAATGTGTTTTGCTATATATTGGTCCAAAGCTAGACTCGATATTCTGTACTTTTTATTTGGCACCACAATGGAATTTCTCTGTTGAGATAATAACATGTTCGTATTCATATTCAACCCCTTCAACACCTCTCCCCCCCCCCAAAAAAAAAAAATTCCCAAATTTTGCAGATCTGTGCAAGTTGATTCTTAAATGATCCAAAAATTATATTTTAAAAAAATGTCAGTCGGTCTGTCTGTCTGTGTCTGCTGTCCGCTATCTGTCTGCAAAAACTTTACAGTGGCTAAGTACTCGGAACCTATTTGAACTATCACAACCAAACTTGGAAGAGGGTGAATATCCATGAGGCCTCATAAATGATCAATGAATGAATGACTTCGCTTCAAGGTCACAGGGTCATCAAATGTTAGTCAAAAAATGAAATTTATTTTTCCCTAGATTATTAATATTGAACTTGTGATTCTTTGATGCAAGATATTGATGAGACGCACATACTGTGCAAATTGGGTCAACCTCACTCCAAAGTCAAGGTCACTGGAGCTGTCCAAAGTTGGTTTATATAGGTACTTAGAAGTGACCTTGACTCTAAACTATGAGATATAAAGTCCGAACTTGTTATATTTCGAGCTGATAGATTGATCTTTCACATATGTTCCGTTTTTGCATTGATCTTGAAAGTCAAGATCATTTTAGGCTTTGCAAAAACATACTCAAAATAGATCATCGCACAGTGGAATTTAACCTATGGGTTATTTGATCCAAAATGTTTAATAATATACTGGATGCTATAAACGCGCCTTTCCCCAAATCAATCAGGCTTAAAGAGCGGCGATCTGTACCAACATACATGCTCACCTGTCTCATCCACTCATACACACACACACAACAAATGCACATCCATCACTCAAACAGGTGGTGTAAAGGCAGGTAGATCGCTATTGGAAGACGGAAAGAAAAGCAAATTTTTATTGCATGAGGGGCCATGTAGGGTCAAGGACATCCCAAGATCACTGTTGTTGTTTTTTTGTTTAATACAACTTTTGTTGTACTTTATTTGATAGTACCTCAGTGTATTTGGAGCTGAGGGTCAATGTCATCTCAAGGTCAAGAGCATAGAAAGATCAGAGTCAGTATTACTTTGGATTTTGGTGCCTCATTTTATTTACTTTTTTTGTAGGCACTCATGTTCATGTTAAATATTGCAATTTCCTTAATGAGCATGTGAATCATATGAGCTTTGCGTTTTTATTTTTTTATTGTTATTTATTAATAATTGTTTGTATTTATCTTTGCATTTTTATGCTCCGGGTGTACATTTTGGGATTTTATTAATAGTTGTCAAAATTTAAAACTGGCTATTTAAAGAGGCCTTTGTAATATATTCATCTTTTATAGTAGAAGGTTGCATTCATCTCTAATAATCAAGATTGCTTGTACATATTTTGATATATAACAGTTATTATATTTGAATAACAAAATGATAACTATAGTTGCAATTAATTGGATAATCAGGCATGGGAATTGTCTGCCTAAAGGCAAATTTCCGCCTAAATCAAATTGAGTTTCCACCTAAAAAATAAATTATCTGCGTTAAAAAAACGTCTGGGGTTAAAAAAATCGTAGTGCCTAAAAAAATCGTAGCGCCTGTTTTCTTTTCACTGATTGTCACAGGCAGGCACGTTGTTCCTCTTTCACTCTCTCTTAAATCACATAACATGGTCATGACAAACTAACTATTACTTTTGTCAGCAGCAAAAAGGCTGCATGTGGCTGCTTCGTTTCCAACAAATGCCACAGACAAGAGCTGGAGTTCAGCTTGCTACACGTGTCTTGACGATTTTTAATCGAAGCTTCTAAGCAGTTGTAATGGCAGTGTTCACGCGAGTTGTTCAGCATTGTTCGACAATAGTTCCTGTAACAATTCATGGCAATGGGAGTGGATGACTGTCACAATGAGAAAACAGCAGAGGGGCACTTGTTTTCTGAAGGTTAATGTACCAGGTGTGACATGGTGCATTCCATGCACAGTACTTCAGATTGTTGGAGCGCCCGTGCCATTGGCGCATATTTTATCAGAATGGCGCGTAACAGTCAACGTGAATGCGCCAGCCTGGCGCGTCATAAAAATCGCCAACTTGTCTTGATCCTCGGTCTGTCTGTACCACTAAGCCACACCAAGCACATGTGGCTTGCATAGAATCGCTGTGTGTGATTGGCTGGCAGCCAAGCACAACAACCAATCAGCGAACATCTATCAGTTTTACCTTGCAAAGGCGAAATCGTCTGACTTTTCAACACTTGTGGAATCGAGTAATCTTTTTGCTAAAGACAAGATGCCACCGAAGAGAAAGCTCAAACAAAGTGAAAACCAGCGGCAGTGGGTCAGTTAGCCAGCAAACTGTGCATTGATGGACCTAGCTTCCAGGATATGCCCCTTATGAGTGCAGTGCAGGTGTGGGCGGAAAAACGCAGGCGGTATCTGTTCAAGAAGGACTAGGTGAACATACGATACGAATACCTTTGATTGTCAATGACCCATCTTTTTCAAAATTGACCCATCATTTTGCATGGCCATGGGTCATTGGGCCCATGATGTCTGAAAACAATCTGAAGCACTGCATGCAATACAAACGTTTCCTATGCCAGTCATGGTCTATGATGTACATACAGTACTGTGTGCTGCTACTGTTTTTCTTGAGATTTGCATAATGTTTGTGCAGATTGTGTTCGAATCCACTTACAGTGAAATTCCCCTTTCTCTGTGGACATTTTGGCATTTCCCACTAACTCATAATTTCGATTTTATTTTAAAAAAAAAATAAATAGATAAATAAAAATTTTAATCCTTGTTATTTTGAAAACAGACAAATCTGCTTTGTGAATAATTAATAATAATAATTATAATAATCTCCAACACTGTTCAACATCTTTCTGGAGCGCATCATGTCAGATACCCTTGCAGATCATGAAGGCACAGTCAACATAGGCGGTAGAGCAATCTCCAACCTCTGTTTTGTAAATGACATTGGATGGATTTTCTGGAGAGGAACAAGAACTTGGAACAGCTTGACACCACCTCCAGGGCCTTTGGAATGGAAATAATTGCAGAGAAGACCAAAATGATGACCAACAACACCAGTGGCATCAACATGGACATCAGAGCCCAAGGCCAATCCCTCAACATGGTGTACAGCTTCAAATATTTAGGAGCCATTGTATCAGACAAGAAGTCCTCTCCAGGATTACATTACATAACATGGTTATTGCTTTAGGTCCATAGCACAAACAACTGATACTGCTGACCTTACAAGGTTGAAGCCCATTTAGAAAGACAGGACAATCAGTCTACATTCTAAGGTAAGGTTGCTGCGCCCCCTTACTATCTCCATCTTCCTATACTCTTGCGAAACATGGACCCTCGTAGCAGACCTGAAACAAAGAATACAAAGCCTGGAGATGAGGGGCTACAGAAGACTTCTGGGCATTTCTTATACCCAGCACATCACCAACAACAAAGTCTGACCGACCATCACACAAACTATTGGACAAAACGATGACATGCTCACAGTGGTCAAGAAACAGAAACTCTGATGGTATGGCCACGTCACCAGAGCATCATACCTTGCAAAGACTATCCTGGCAAGGCAAGGAGGCAGAAGAAGAGGGAGACAGAAAAAGAGGTGGGAGGACAACATTCGAGAATGGACTGGCTTGACACTCAAAGATGGAGTACGCTGTTTAAACGATCATCTGTGGTGCCCCAATGGCTTTCGAGTTACAGAATAGTATAGGAATAATTTTGCTTCCCTTAGACTAGCGTCCACTTTAAGAGGATTTTACTGTAACCTTGTGGTGTGTATGGTAATAGTGTATAGTGATGACATAACTAATAGAAAGGAAAACAGTATTTGTTATATGATCATAGAACTAAATTTTGGTAGAAAAAAGCAAGCACGTTGCGATAGCGCTTCTCTGGTGCTGCACCCAGGCTCATGGAATTAAAAATGTGTTTAAAAATTAGTCAGTTTTTGTGCTGTTTAAAAATCATGGAAAGCACCCCACCTTTCCCCTTCCCTCCCCTCCCCCTTCTACCTCAGAATGAGCTAGGTTGCACAGATTTTAATGTAGATTTCAAAATTTTCCAAGGGGGGCATGCACCCGGATTCCCATAGTTCTCAGTATTTTTTTACTTTTTCAATTCCCTTGCCTGATAATTTCATGCTTTTATTTATAACGGGCTGCTGATGCTGTTCTTAAATATATACTCTTATTTATAATATAAAGAAATTTAGGAATTGGCAGTGACCTTGCTTTGCATTGTATCAGGTATGCCCCATTCAGGAATGGGAATGCCCCAAGGAATGCCAATGAGCATGCCACAGGGAATCCCTCAAATGGGCCAAGGTTTCCCAAGCATGATGCCCCAAGGCTTCAATCCCCAAATGATGCAGCAGCAACAACAGCAACTTTTGGCCCAAGCCTCAGCTGCAAGTGCTACAACCACCACCACTACAGCAGAAGCTGCTGGAGATTCGGCCACCCTTCAAAAACCACCTTCTTCACAGGTGTGTCTTTTCACAGCTATGAGCTACAGTAGGCTTTAAAGACAGGAGAGAGAAAAAAAGAATTGGTTGAGAAAGTCCATTTGTGTTTTATTACTGTTGGGTTAATGCATTTGAAGTTTTTAATGAGAAAATGCTTTTTTTGGACAGTGTTTTTTCTGTACTAGAGGATGGTGTTTTTTACTTGTGTATTAATGGAGTGATCTTTTTTTTTTCTTCTCTTATTCATATTCAGACATCTTATAGTGACATGCAATTCATATGATATGTATATCTTTTCTGCAGCTTCCTCCCAAACCACCAGAGGTGTTGGAGTGGTCTGAGCACAAGAACACAGATGGTCGCAGTTATTACTACAATGCCAGAACCATGGAGTCTACTTGGGAGAAGCCACAGGTCTTGACTGAATGGGAAGGTGAGTCTGTCGTTTCTGGATGGTAACATATTTTCTACTGATGCATGATCTTATCAAATTTCTGTTACCAACAAGCTTTTCTCTTTGGGCGTTTAGCAAGCCAAAGCTGCCCAGTTCGTGATGATTGAACGCCAAGAATCTGAGCTTACATTGAATGACTATCAGAGTTGGCATCAATTAAAGCCAATTTATGTCTGTGAAAATATTTCATCAATACCCTGTGCCTTTACTCTCCCTTGCTTTCCCTGCTTTTCAGCCAAGATCAATCAGATCCAGGCCCAAGCTGCCACTGCAACTCAAAAGCAGCCTGAAGTGGTTGCCAGTGCAGTCGTCTCGGCCTCTGCCACTCCTGCAGCTGCTACAAATGCTGCTGCATCAGACAATGAGCAATCGTCTCCCAATGAAACGAAGAAAGAAGAGGTATTTTTATTATAATTATTTTTGTACAATTATTCCTATTGTTATACTATTATTACAATGTATGTATTTGTTTATTTAACCCTTTGCCACTCGCAAGGTCCGTTCAGGCCCGTGAGCTCAGTGCCTTTATTTCCTCGCAAGACTATTTCAATCCCGTGAACTTATCTACCGCGTCGTAACTGTCTAGCAACGGTCAACCACAATGCATAGCTTTACAATTTATTGTGGAAAAATTTCCGTTTCCAGTTTAGTTTTTTACTAGATCTAGGAATAGGCGATAGTTTTTACATGGTGATTTCTTTTTTTTAGACCAAACAGTTTTGGGCCCAAACTTCGGTGTCACAAATATGGAGGAGAAAGATGAGGTGTTCAATTATTGGTGAAAGTGACGATAACAATGACTTTATGGGCTTTACACTAGAAGAAAAAGCGAAAGGAGGTGTGCCTGATGTTGACTTGGATTTAGCAGTAACGCCAAATTGCCTTGATTTTGACAATTTTAATTATCAGCAGAACTTGTAGAACTGATCGACAGATGATCTGTTGGTCAGTTCTGAGGGTTCGGTAGAGAGGGATTCAGATCAGGAGTTGCCAACTGTTGCTGTTCCCAGCAAAAAGAAAGAAGAAAAAACAAACTGATAGTCAAAAGAAAAGTGACCTAGTTTATTCAGTTATATTTTTATTACATTTTCTTCCTATTTTTTTTTCTTCCAGTTTGGTAATTTTATTTTCTTTAAGATGAGCATACCTTGTGCTTTTAATAACAGCTTGTTTTGTGAACTCTGTGCTGAACAATAGCTCCCCCCCCCCCCCCCCCCAAAAAAAAAAAAAAAAAAGGAATTCTAATCCGGACATATGTGAAAACATGAAACTGTTGTCTTTGTATTTTTTGTGTGCATTTTCACACATTTTAAACACAAAGTGTGACAATTCAACATCTGATGGTATTTTTTGTCACATTAAAACAGGTGTAAATATTCTTTCTTTCCCTCCCCCTCCCCCCTTCCCTCTCCCCCTCCCCCAAGCGTGGAATGAACATTTTGCTGAGTTCTTTCCCCTGTGTTGAGAACTAAATAAGGGGAAGCTCAAAAGTGGCCCGAGTGGCATTGGTTAATCAAGAGACTGCTTGAGAGACTGAAAGTAACATATTATGTATACTATTTATATTAGCGCAAAAATTTATTTCTTTTCATTTTCTGTTACTTCAGATGCTGGTTTGAGTGTGTCAGACTCTTAACCCTCTTATACTAGAAGCGACCTATAGCGGCCGATATATTTGCTATGTGCATGTTTGCGGAGCGACCACCAGCGGCTGGTAATAGCTTGGTCTGTTCAGCGGGTGCCACATGTAAATCGGTTTATAGCAAACGTGATCGCGGTTTCCAGCTGAGTTTTGACTACATTTTTAGAGTTTGTAGGCCGCGCACAGCAAATTTTTATAAAGTTTGAATTTTGACGAAGTCCGACAGACCATCACACAAGCCATTGGACAACACGATGACCTGCTTACAGTGGTGAAGAAACGGAAACTCCGATGGTATGGCCATGTCACCAGATCATCAGGCCTTGCAAAGACTATTCTGCAAGGCACAGTGCAAGGAGGTAGAAGAAGAGGAAGACTGAAAAAGAGGTGGGAGGACAACATTCCAGAATGGACTGGTTTGACACTGAGCGAAGCCATCAGGGCTGCTGAGGACAGAGAAAGATGGAGTATGCTGGTTAAACGATCATCTGTGGTGCCCCTACGACCTCCGGGTTACGGGACAGGATAGGATAGGATAGGAATTTTGAGACGTGGAGATTTATGGCTTCAGATTCTTGCAGAATCTGAGGAAGAGGATGGTCCATTTGAAGGATTTTAGGAGTCTGATTTGGTGCAGGTGAATGAGGGAGAGGAAAGTGATTTGGACTTTCACTTTGATGATGTTTCCATTGGATTTAAATAATACCAACGATGAAAATCTGTGCTTTATTATTTGCATGTTGTACAGTGTGCAGTGTTGACATTCAGATTTGTTGTCATGTTGCAGCACATTGTAAAAATGTATGTGTAACATTTCATTTAGAAGAAAAATATGTGGTTGATTTATTAATAATGTTGAATGGAACATACTTTAGGTTGTGTATTTTTCATTGTGCATGGTGTAGCATTTTGACGGAGTTTTTGCCTTGACCCAGGAAATAGAAGCTGATAAGGCTTAGGCACCTCTGGGGGTTAGAGGATTAATCATATGCATGTTATTGACAACATAAAATACCTTCTTTAGAGACACAGCTGTACATAGGCCTTGAATTTTGTCATGTATTAAAATGAAACAAGCATTGAATTGTCGGTTTACTGAAGTATTATATAATTGTATGTACAAGTGTGCTAAGGAATTTTTTTTATTTTCTGTTTTAGACTGCTGAGGAGGAGAAGGCTGAAGAGCAGAAGAATGTGGACAAGTCAAGGCCAGTTTCTAGTACCCCTGTTCCTGGCACTCCCTGGTAAGTTATTAGATGCATATCGCAGAGCTGCCTACCGTTCCGGAATTTCCGTATTTTGTTACGGAAATTTGAAAAAATGATAGTGTTCTTGAAAAACATGAAAACAAGCTAAAATCAACTATTGTTCAAGATTTCTACAATGATGTCATTTCGTGCTACAGAGTCAGTTGTTCATTCTTACAAAGAAAACTTCCTCTGTCTGACCCTCTTCTTCGACATACGAATACGAATATGATCACTTTATTATCTCAATCAAAGAGAAATTCACACGTGGTGCCACATATAAATGTTACAAGACGATAAAGGACAGTATAACAACAATTAAACAGTAAACAGTTAAACAGGATAAAAAAATAAGGATATCTGAAATTCAGTAAGGAAATTTGAATTTTTTACTTAAGATAGTAAGAAAATTGAGATTTGTGGGTAGGCAGACCTGATAGCGTTTGGGGAGGCAATCCAAGATCGTAAGAGTCATCACTTCATTGCTTCAAATGTTTTCCGTCGTTTTTTTAGCATTCTGTGAAGATTAAGTTTTCACAGTCATCTACTTCCAGGTAAATGCATATATGTAAAGTACTTATAAAAAATTGAAAGGGCCAGTGAGAAATGCATTCAAGTTATGAACACAAGTTTGAGCATAATTTTAGTAGCATTGGTTGTGGGTTTTGTTAACTCTGAGATACCTGTTAAATTTTACAGAGACCATTATATAGGATATTTTTTATAAAAACACTGTACAACTTATATTAATCTGATGAATAAAAATTTGATACAACAACAACAAAAACACTGAATATTAAAGCGTTTGAATTTATGTTACCATCTGAGACTGTTAAATAAATGCAAATGTACACACAGTGAAATAAAAACAATTGAATTACTTTTTCCCAAGGTGTGTGGTGTGGACCGGTGATGGACGTGTGTTCTTCTACAATCCAAGCCAGCGCATGTCGCTGTGGGAAAAGCCAGAAGAGCTGCTAAACCGCCCGGATGTTGACAAGTTGATTCAAGGCAAACCTGACAACAACCAGGGTATGTAATTAAAGAATTATATTTCTACTGATTATTTAATCTGTAAATATCTGATTCAAGTATTGTGTATCTTCCATGCTTGTACTTGCTATTTGATGTTTGTAATATTTCTGGACTGCTAATGCAAAGCTAATGATTTTCCTTACTCAACTGACATTTTCTCAACATACAGAACTTACATTTTGGACTAATGATATAATAATGCAAACACTTAAATTAGTTGTTGAAGTTTTCTGTAATGCCATTTAAATTTAGATTTTGTCTTTTGCAGAAGCAGAGAAGGACGAGGATGATGAGCCCCAAGCCAAACGCAAGAAGTACGTATTAAAATGTTAATTAGCATGTGGGGCAGTAATAACCAAATTTGTCAATTTTCTTGCCAACCAGTTTAGTGTTTAGGTATTTAATTTTTGATTCACATGCATAGCAATTTGAGTGTGTACTCCCATCCACCCACCTCCCCCCAAAAAAAAAATTCCGGATTTTTTAACTTCTAGCGCCCTATAACACGGTAATGTGTGTCTCGCCCGTAGCACTGAAGCGCGGTGATGCGCGCCTCGTTAGCGCACCTTTTAATCATGAAATCACAGGAAATAGGAACTCTCCAGTGCGTGAGAGAAGGTTTAGTCAACTTCCGGAAAGGTTTACGTGTGTTTCCCGCTATCGTTTTTACAAGTTTCACGTGGTTTTGTGTACTTTTTTAACGATTTTGTTCGAGGTTTGAGTTTGCGAAATTTTCGGCCATGATGGCAAGGGATAGCTCTGACAGTGATAGTGAGTTTGGTAACCTTATCGATCAGCTTGTTGCTGAAAGAGCACAAGGACTTGGTGTAGACAACCAGAGTGATATTTCAGTCTCATCTGTACACACAAGTGATTTGAGCGATCGTAAAAGTGTATCTTCCAACAGTGTTGATGGCGATGCCGAGTGGAGTGGTGTTGTTGAAAATCCAATACCTGTAATTGTGAATTTAATTATGAATTAATTACAAGATTCCAACAGGTAAAAATAGTACTAAAGTCAAAATGGTTCTTTGGGTACATAGAATAACCATTTTGTAAACATATCCTAAAATATGAAGTCAGTGTGACAATAAATAAATTTTTGCATTTTTTTCAAATTCATAACCCAATTTATTGCATTAAACTTGCAATCCTTACAGGATATAGGCACACATGTACAGAAAACCTTATAGGTTACCAAGAATTAAAATATGTGCAAGATGAGTCCTAAATAATCCAAAAAATTACATTTTTTTTTAAAAAAAGTTGTCCGTCTGTCTCTCTGCTATTTGGTTGTGCAAAACTTGCAAGTTGATTATATGTCAGAGCCTATTTCAAATATCACAGCCAATCTTGGTAAAATGGTGTCTTTCCATGAGACCTCATAAATGATCACTTCAAGATAAAGGTCACAGGGTCAACATAATTATGTTGATAAAAAAAGTAACATTTTTCACAAAATTTCACTTTTGTTTCTAAGTTATTATTATTGAACTTATGATTCTTTGATGCATGATAGATGTCAATAAGACACACATCCTTTGCACATTTGGTCAACCTCACTCCAAGTTCAAGGTCACTGGAGCTGTCAAAAGTCAATATAGGTACTTTGAAGTGACCTTGACACTAAACTGTGAGAGATATTAAGTTCAAATTATTGTATTTAGAGATAATAGATTGATCTTTCATATATATTCCATTTTTGCGTTGATCTTGAAGGTCAAGATCATTTTAAACCTTGCAAAAACTTATAAAAATAGGTTATCGTACAGTGGAATGGCCCTATTTAACCCATAGTATGCAACAACATTGGGTTATTTGATCATGCATGAGAGGTCACGTGAAGGTCAAGATCATTCCAAAGTCAAAGTAACTGAAGGTCAAGGTCATCCCAAGGTCACTGTTTTTGGGCATAATAACTATGTTTGCTGCAGTTTTATTTTATATCACATGAGTGTATTTGGAGCCGGAGGTCAAGGTCAAGAGCATAGAAAGATCACAGTCTGTATTTTGGGGCCTTTTTTTTTTTTTAGGGGGTGGGGGGAAGGGGGGTTAGTGTTTCTTCTTTTTTTTTTCCTTTGCAGTCATTTTCATTCTATACTGGCGGGTTGTATCCCCTGCTGTCGTTCTATACTGGCTGATGTGTACAATTTACTATTTTAAAAAAATTTTCAACAAGAACTGTAGTAGAGACTTGAATGTTTAGGTTCATAAAGAACTTAAAATGGACTAACCAATAGCCAAGTTTTATAGAATTATCTTTGCTAATTACTGGTTTATTTTGAAAACAAATGCACTCACCTCTTCCCCTTCACATTTGCAAGTCCGATTTCCCACAGAAAGAGCTACAAATAGTGTAGGGGAGGCAACAATTCAATAATATACCTTTCCTTGATTGTTGTGGAAAACAGCGTTACCTCCCTGTAATTATTTTATGCCTCTACAGCGCTGTAATTATGCATCATCTTCATCACTTTCTTCTTTACAACTTTGTCCCCTTGTAATACTTTTAGCATCCCCTTCCATTTTAGAAGCCCACTGTCTTTGAAACAACAGTAGTGAGTGCCAGACGAACGTTGCAAGCATACTCTAAAATGAAAATACAAGGTTTTCACCTTAGTTTTGTATACTATGTTGAGTCTACACACTGTGATTCCCAAAAGTAGATGTAAGCGTAGCATATGCATATGTCAGTATGAAAGTGTTGTGCGCTGCAACTACACTATAGTGTAGCAAAGTATAGAAAGATTTAAATATTGCAAGTTCTATAAGGAGCATTGTGGGCTAAGGCGGACTAACTTGCCTTGTTTACAAGCCAGAAACCAATGGCGCCTGAGAGGTGTGAAATTGATCCAGCATCTAGACCTTATGTTTCTCCGAATATTATTTACTTTTCGATTCGGGCAACATCTCTGGGGTTTTCTCCAGGTACTCCGGTTTTCTCCTCCAGCAAAATTTCAAAAACACAACTAGTATTAGGTAGGTTGGGTTTGGGCGCGCCACAGGCTGCGATTACGCCTTCCCCAGGGGAGGCGGCCCGGAATTTCACGATGAGGGACAATAAAGCGTTCCTATCATATCCCGTAACTCGGAGGTCGTAGGGGCACCACAGATGATCGTTTAGCCAGCGTACTCTTATCTTTCCCTGTCCTCGGCAACCCTGATGGGTTCACTCATTGTCAAACCAGTCCATCCTTAAATGTCCTCCCACCTCTTTTTCGGTCTCCCAGGTCTTTTACCTCCTTGCACTGTACCTTGGATGGTCTTTGCAAGACCTGATGATCTGGTGATGTGGCCATACCATCAGTCCAGATATGATATCCAAAAATATTTGTTAAAAATATAATCGATGATTTGTTGGAAGTGAATGGCCAAGATGATTATATGTTGATAATCATCATGTAGGGTGGAGAAGGAGGAACCTGGAACCCCAAAGGAGGAGAAGAAGGATGGCCCAAAACAGATTGACAACAGCAAGGAAGCTGCCATGGAGGCAGAAGTGCAGGCAGCTAGGCAAAGAGCTGTTGTGCCACTTGAGATCCGAATGAAGCAGTTCAGGGATATGCTGGCGGAGAAGGAGGTAATCATTTTGTATTATTTCTGTAAGAATGCTTTTGGTAGGACTGCCTTCCAACTCGTGTGTTTTACAAACAATTTTTGTTTTCCTATTTCTGTAAGGATTATGCAATAACATGCGAAAGGTTGTTCATATCGTGCAGTTAACACACAGTACATGTGAAGTACATTACATGATTATTGCTTTAGGTCCAGCGGACTCTTCCGAGCCAAATCAGGACCAGACACGTGAAGTGTTTATAGAATATGTCACAAGATATGGATAAGGAAGTAATTATTGTGTTCTTTAAAGGATGATGCTCAACTATGTGTGTGTTTTTTTTTGTTTTTTTTTAATCACAGGTGTCTGCTTTCTCTACCTGGGAGAAAGAACTCCACAAGATTGTCTTTGACCCACGCTATCTGCTGCTGACCTCTAAAGAGCGCAAACAGGTATTTGATCAGTATGTGAAGGAGCGCGCTGAAGAGGAACGCAGGGAAAAGCATCGCAAAATGAAGGAGAAGAAAGAGAGTTTCCGCCAGCTTCTGGAAGAGGCCAAGCTTCATGGAAAGTGAGTAGGCTGTCATTGATGTGTAGAAACCTTTGGGCCTTTCAGTTGTTTTGTGTTTTTTTCTTCTAATGTGCATGCAGCAATGTGAGTCGGTACTCACCCAAAAATCAAATTTGTCAGATTTGTGCAAATCTGCATGAGTCCTATATACTCCAGAATTGATATTACCCCCAAAATTTCTGTCTGTTTCAGACTGGCCAACCTTTTGTGCAAATAGCGAGAGGTCAGGGTCTCTAAAGATTAAAGTTAATATTACTTTGTGTTTTAATGCAACCATTTCATTGCAGTTTTTAAAACTTAATCCATTCTGGGCGCTCATTTTAGTGTAGAATATTATTTACATAAGGCACATATGTGTTATATGGGCTTTGCCCTTCTAGTTATGTTATTGTTCAACGTTTACGTAGTTTTGTAGATTATGTACCGTTTGCTAAGTTTTGTAGATTATGTTAGTGTTGGAAGGATGAACATGCTCACTTATTTGTAGATCTGGAATTTCTTTGTGTACTTGATCTTTTTTCCCCTGATGCCTTTCCTATCCTATCCTATCCCGTAACTCGAAGGTCGTTAGGGCATCACAGATGATCGTTGAATCTGTGTACTCCATCTTTCTCTGTCCTCAGCAGCCCTCATGGCTTCGCTCAATGTCAAGCCAGTCCATTCTTGAATGTTGTCCTCCCACCAATTTTTCTGTATCCCTCTACTTCTGCCTCCTTGCACCGTGCCTTGCAGGATGGTCTTTGCAAGACCTGATGATCTGGTGATGTGGCCATACCATCGGAGTTTCCGTTTCTTCACCACTGTGAGCATGTCATCGTGTTGTCCAATGGTTTGTGTGCTGGTCTGTCGGACTTCGGTGTTGGTGATTTGCTGGGTATAGGAAATGCCCAGAAGTCTTCTGTGGGACTTATCTCCATGCTTTGTATTCTTCTTTGCAAGCGTAAAGGAAGATGGAGATGACAAGGGAGTGCAGCAGTCTTACCTTGGAATGTAGACTGATTTTCCTGATGCGTTTCCTTTGTATGATTGATTGCAAGATTTTTTTAAATTTAAAATCTAGATCGAAGGCATCTTTTACTTGTCCTACCATGGTTATTTGGGATTTCTGCTTATTGGATTAAAAAAATGGCTTGGTTTTATGCAGACTTCACACACATGTTTTCTTTGTGCACAGGTCCTCCTTCAGCGATTTTGCAGCCAAGTATGGTAAAGATGAGAGGTTCAAAGGCATTGAGAAGATGAGAGAGCGAGAGTCCATTTTCACAGACTTTGTGAGCGATGTGAGACGCAAGGAGAAGGATGAGAAATCCAGCCACAGAGAGAAGGTAGGTAGCTCAGGAGAGTTAAACATAATCAAATGTCATGGAGAGTTTTGGTTGGCTGCTAGGACAAGGCTCACATTGTGGATTCTGAGTTAAAGCCTTATTTCCCCCTTAAATTATGTTGTATTATGAATGCTTTACATATATTACTGATCATGTTTCAGTTGACTAAATTAACAAAAGTATTATAAAGCGTTCCTTGTTGTGAGTTTTGTAAAATTATTTTTATTTGGTATTAACTTACAAAAGTATGAACAAGACGCTATGTTACCTGCGTAGTCCAACTAGAGAATAACATATGTTGGTTTGGTTTTTTTTAATTTGGAACACAACATACACAAATATTAGTAAAGCCTGCACAAAAGTGAGCCTTTCTCTTCCTGAGTAGTTTTGGTCCTCTTTTCAGTAGTATTGACAGACGTGTTTGCTCTGTTTGGCTCTTTTGGCTGCCTCTGATTTTCCATGCATTTTTGCATCCGAAAATGAGGGACAGCCTCTGAATTATTTCAATGTTTGTAGGTTTATTTCTTATACAGGTTTTGGGGTGAGTATACCATTAGTATTAAAAGTACTATAAATGTGTACTACTGAAGATTCATTTTATTGGTTAGACGCACTTGAGTTTTAAGAATACATTTGGTATGGCACTATACAAGTAAAGAACAGTTCTGATTTAATTTTTTTTAAATCATTCCCAGGTTTAATAGGTCCAGCATAAACACTATACAAAATAATAAGCACATTTTCTAATTTAGAATCAAAAGTGAAATAAACTAACACAGTGTAGTAGAACTAATTATTTTTATTTTGGTAATTCTACAATACAAATGTAGCAGAGTTAATTGTATTAATTTGTAATATAAATCCTATAAGAGATAACATGTAAAAGGATAACAATCTTATAAGAAAGTCAAATCATGAGCAAACAAACTGGCAACAGGCTACAAAGGAAATTAGTAACAAGGAAATGCAGAGACTGCACATATTTGTGCTTCAAAGCCAACCAGTTCTCATTATGCCTTCTTTTTTCAGCTGTATCTGGTGACTTGCAGTGTCAGAATATTTACATGCCAACAAAGTTATGAATCAGGAGCATAATCCTGACGCTGTTGTGTCAGAATATTTACATATCAGCAAATTGCATTGTCAGGAGTGTAATTCTGAATTTCTTGATTTACACAAAACTCCTCAGTTTTTAAATGCACTGAGGCAATTATTTTCTTCTTCTTATTACTATGTATGTTTATGCTTTGCATCTCTCTCTCTCTCTCTCTCTCTCTCTCTCTCTCTCTCTCTCTCTCTCTCTCTCTCTCTCTCTCTCTCTCTCTCTCTCTCTTTCTCTTTCTCTCTTTCTCTCTCTCTGTGTCAATGATCTATATGTATTGATTGTGTCTAAATGATTATGCAACTTTTGTCTGGTTGTATGTATGAGCAAAATACAGCTTTACTGTGTTCTTGCAAATTTTCTTATCACATGTGTTCTTGCACCTCTTTTGGAGAAGTGCAAAGGCAGAGCAGCTACAATTTTAGGCAGCTAGCTGATGCCAAAACATATCAGCTACACTTTAGGCAGATAGTTATACTATTTTATGTTTAATTTTCATGGCAGCTGTTATACATTACTCATGTTTAGTGTGATAGGCAGTTTTAACAAACTTATTGTTGGTTTACAAAAATAGTTAATTTTGTCCTAATTGCAAATATTTTAATTGTTATGTAAATATACTCATGCTTTGTTTGGCTGTGGTATCGGCTGAACATGTTTTTCAGGCTGATTAGATATGTTATTTACAATCTGTTTTGTATATTTCTTTAATATATGGGAAAAAGTTCTGTAGGTGTTTGATTTAAAGGTATTACTTTTCAATTTATTATAGTTTTATAATTTTGTTATTGATTTTCTCTGATTTTTCCAGCTTCATCAGAAGTATTAGTTCAGAGAGCAAAAGAAAATTAATTGATTATGAATTTACAGGCATTTCATGAAGCCATTTGATTTACACTAGAACTTATCTCTGGATTTGAATAAAAGTAATGTACCAAGTTCTTCATGCAAAGATGAACTTACAACAACAGAACATTACCAGATTAATTATGATTCTGTATTAAGCGAATAAGATAATTTTATAATAATTGTTAATAAAAGTCAAGAGATCATTGTACATTATTCAATATTTGATCTTTGCTAATGACTTTGTGTCCCTTGAAGAGAGAACCTGTCACAAGTAGTGGAGGAGGTTGAAAGGCATTGTGCTGTCTGTTGCGTACCCTAGTCGGGAAAATTTCATCGCTCGACACGGCACAAAAGCCAATATGACTGATGAACCTGGTATATGATTGTTTTCCTAGTATCCAGCTCTTTTCTTTTCCTTTAAAGTTATTCAATAATATTTTTTGTCAATATGGTTCATAATGTTAAGTTGAAAATAAGTTGTTCATTGCCTCATTTAAAGAAGACATTTTCTGAAGTAAGGGAAATTTCAAGCAATAGCTCTTATTATAATGCATTGTTTAGCCAAAAGCAAGGTTTCACATACAAATTATGTTAATGATCTGCATATGTCTGAAACTAAACAAAAATAGTGCTAACAAGATAAGATTTTTGTTGTTATATTCATGTCAAAACCTATTTTGCCCATGTATAAAAGAAAGTAAAAATAGCTATTAATTTGTAAACATTCCTGTCGTTAATTCTTCGTCTTACACTTAATCTGTGAACTTGCTTATTTTATAAAATAAGCAGAATGTTGCCTAATTCATGAAATAAGCTGAAAAATTGTTTAATTCAAGAATTGGGCAAATCTTGTGCATAGTTCATGAACTAAGCAAATAAATCCTGCCAAATATATATAGGCAAATTGCAAAATGACAGTTCAACTGTCACTCTGCAGTTCACTTAGTTCTAGAATTAAGCATGGCTAAATTAAAATTAAAATAAAAGTTGTTATTTTTATCCTGTTCATGGGGTAGTTAGTGCTTTTGCTGTTTTCATACCCAATGTTTTTCTCATTATTTTTGTTTCGAAGGAGTTGTGTTTGGACTGTTTTGACACCAACACAAATACGAGTACAATTCAGCTACGATTATGTAAATTCATGACTAAATTGAGCGACTTGTCAGTTTGACACCTATTCAAATCTTTACTTGAAAGTTTCAAGGACTGTAAACAATAATGACTACCAAAACCTTTCCTCAGTGCATGTGGCTCACTTGTGAGGCTTATTAGGTCACCTTCTGCTTCAGATGCGAGTATATATGTTCTTATCCAATCCTTCTTTCTCTGTCTTCAGCAGTCCTCTTGGCTCCGCTCATTGTCAAGCCAGTCCATTTTCAAATGTTGTCTTCCCACCTCTTTTTCTGTCTTCCTTTTCTTCTGCCTTCCTTCACTATGCCTTGTAGGATGGTCTTTGCAAAGCCTGATGCTCTGGTGATGTTGTTGTTTTTTTAAAATAATTTTATTTACCTTATTGTCCCTTTTTTCATAGGGAAATTCTTGGCCGCCTCCCCTGGGGAAAGCGTAGTCGCAGCCTGTGGTGTGCCTAAACCCAACCTACCTAACATTAGTAGAAGTAAATACGGAAATCGTAATAGTAATACTGAAATTTGAAAAAGCTAATACTGAAACTTCAAATTGAGGGTAGGCATGCCTGATATAATGTTAAAGAATAGTTCTGCATTATGTTAATTTGTTAAGGGACAGATTGGAAGATTAGACTTTTTGATTACTCAAAAATTTTTATCTCTAATTATTAATAAATAAGTCTCTCTCTCTCTCTCTCTCTCTCTCTCTCTCTCTCTCTCTCTCTCTCTCTCTCTCTCTCTCTCTCTCTCTCTCTCTCTCTCTCTCTCTCTCTCTCTCTCTCTCTCTCTCTCTCTCTCTCTCTCTCTCTCTCTCTCTCTCTCTCTCTCTCTCTCTCTCTCTCTCTCTCTCTCTCTCTCTCTCTCTCTCTCTCTCTCTCTCTCTCTCTCTCTCTCTCTCTCTCTCTCTCTCTCTCAAAATCTTTCCAGGATTTTGTTCAAAATCATACATGTTTTCTCATTTGCACTATTTAAATCTTTTAATTTCCCAACAGTTTGATACTGGTGTACATGTTCTTAATATATGGTTGAATACTAGTATTCTTGTCTGCTTCAAAGATAAGGCTATATTATTTTTGTTTAGAATTACATCTTCATTTTTTTACTGTTTTGTTGCGTTCTGATAATAGTCTATTGTGTACAATATCTCACGTTTGTTGTTGTTCATTTGTGTCACATATAAATAAAAAATAAAATGTCATCAGAACTTCTTCTAATTCTGGTCATATATGTTACCCGTACTGTTTTAGATTTCTTTGGGGTTATTTTCTATAAACACTCAAAGAACAGTTTCAGCTTTGCTCAGTTCGTGAAGTAAGCTCTATTCAAATTGACAGTTAAACTTGCATTTTGTCTGCTTCATGTACTTGGCAGGATTTATTTGCTTAGTTCTGTCTAATATTGCAAATATGAATATTAATTAATAAATAAAATAAATTTGCTTAGTTCATGAACTACACAATAGATTTGCTCGATTTATGAATTGCGCAATATTGCTGCTCATTTCATGAATTAGTAAAAAATTTGCTCATTTAATGAAATAAGCAAGTTCACAGATTAAACTAATTCTGCTCATTTAATGAAATAAGCAAGTTTGCATATTAAACTTACAGTTGTTGATACCCAAACACTATAGTATTAAAGAGTATACTTGTACAATATGTGCTGAAAATCATTTAGAGACCTTGCTTTTGGTTATGAAGCTAATATTTTCTTTCAACAGAGGAACTTGTTTTGATGAAGATAATGATTGTTTTGTAATGTTGAGTCTATTTGTTATTATAAGATTCTTATTTTATTATTGATATATTTAAAAGCAAATACCATGATCAACCTAAGTCACATTTGCATAGACTATGTTGCTTTCTTTTCTTGTGTAAATGATCAGTAGCATTTTCTCCGATGTTATTTAGAAGCTATATACAGATGTGCTACAATCATTGAGATAATAATTATTATGTTATGTGATATGTTGTCTGTGTTGAAATAAAAGAAACTTGTTGATAGATACAGGAATGTTCATAATTTGATGATTGTAAGTTGATTTGAATTGTTCAAATTCTTCATTTTGGTGAATAGAAATGTTTCTTTTTTAGCTTCTTTACTTGCATTTAGAGGGTGAGGTCATGTAATTTAATACAGACCAAATTTTAACTCAAAAATGTACAATATACAAGTTTGCGTCAACCTGTATTGCCTTTTTTGATGTTGTACGTCCTATCTCTTGTTTCTATCGACAAGTTTCTGTGTGTGGTTGCTTCTACAGCATATTTCTTCCAGGTGTTTTATCTAAATCAGTTGAGAATGTGCTTACCATATTATTATGAGAATGTGATTACATGGTCTTTATATGTTTTGGCTCATCCGCAGGAGTTGTAATGAGCAGCAGTTTTTATAATATTGTGTAGTTTGTCACAGTGCTCACCTAAGCATTTAATAGTTGAAATGTACAGTAAAGAAAGCAAGAACCATGAAAGTTGTTTGGAAAAAAAACCACGGTTTTACAGCTTGAATTATAGTTTCTAGGACTTGCAGAATAAAACAAGGGCTCACCTTTCATTTGCTTGTCCCTTACTTTGTTGTCAGCCATGGTTGCATGCTATATATTTTTTTTAATTGATTCAGACGATTTAAGTATGAATATTTGTTGCTCTTTTTGTAGATACAACATTTTTTTCTGCTTTGTTTCAAATTGTGCAGTATTCTATTCATTACAGGAAAAATTGTCCAGTTGGAAATAACTTGTGATTGATTTTAAATTCAACAGCCATAGTCACAACAAAGTATTGTGGCACAGCTTTTGAAAATGTGTGACGTCTGTCTGTCATCTGAGAAATAAGTTTCATTGCTAATATATTTCATTTTTTCTGTTTGCCACTTTAGCTGAAAACGGATTTCCTCAAACTGCTGAAGGAAACTTCAGGCATAGACAGACACTCGCGCTGGAGCGATATCAAGAAAAAGATCAATTCAGACCCACGCTATGATGCGGTGGACAGCAGTTCTCGGCGCGAGGACTGGTTCAAAGACTACATCAAAGCCTTGGAAGACGTAAGTTCATGTATAATTTTTAAGTGAGATGTAAGCTAGGGTTTTGTCAAACATCCTAACCAAAAGAACCGTTTGTTTTGTTTCACTCAACTTTTATGGATTGCAGAGTGTTATTGATGAATGGCTAATTTTTTTTTTTTTTTTGGGGGGGGGGGGGGGGGGGGGACTTTGTTGCACATCTTGAGAGGCATGTGTCTTGTGGATTTTGGTCATTTTATTTTAGATTTTTTTGTATAGTGGGATTGGACATCTTCCTGGGGCGCATCGTGTCAGATGCTCTTGCAGATCACGAAGGCACAGTCAGCATAGGGGGCAGAGCAATCTCCAATCTTCGTTTTGCGGATGATATTGATGGATTGGCTGGAGAGGAACAAGAACTTGAACAGCTTGTACAGAGGCTTGACACCACCTCCAGAGCTTATGGAATGGAAATAAGTGCAGAGAAGACCAAAATGATGACCAACAACACCAATGGCATCAACACGGACATCAAAGTACAAGGCCAATCCCTCAACACAGTGCACAGCTTCAAATATTTAGGAGCCATTGTGTCAGACAATGGGTCTCGACAGGAAGTCCTCTCCAGGATCGCACAAACAACTGCTGCCCTGACAAGGTTGAAGCCCATTTGGAAAGACAGAACCATCAGTCTACATTCCAAAGTAAGACTGCTGCGCTCTCTGGTCATCACCATCTTCCTATATGCTTGCGAAGCATGGACACTCACAGCAGATCTCCAACGAAGAAGATGAGGTGCTACAGAAGACTTCTGTGCATTTCCTATACCCAACACATCACCAACGTTGAAGTCCGACAGACCATCACACAAGCCATTGGACAACACGATGACCTGCTCACAGTGGTGAAGAAACGGAAACTCCGATGGTATGGCCACGTCACCAGATCATCAGGCCTTGCAAAGACCATTCTGCAAGGCACAGTGCAAGGAGGTAGAAGAAGGGGGAGACCGAAAAAGAGGTGGGAGGACAACATTCGAGAATGGACTGGTTTGACACTGAGCGAAGCCATGAGGGCTGCTGAGGACAGAGAAAGATGGAGTATGCTGGTTAAGCGATCATCTGTGGTGCCCCTACGACCTTCGGGTTATGGGACAGGATAGGATAGGATAGGATAGGATTGGATCCTTGTAATGTAAAACAGTAATCAGTATAAGTGTATCAGAGAGAACCCTGCATGAGATTGCTCAGAGAATGATGTCTGTTTTCAAGTTGTAAATCGATTTACTTGAGGCCAAAGGTTATTTTCATCCAGGAATCTGAGGATGAGGACCGCAAGGAGAGGGAGAAGCAGGAGCGTATTGAGGCCAGCATTAAGAAGAGAGAGGAAGAGGTCCAACGCACACTGTCTACTTCCTTGCGTGAACGCGACAAGGAACGTGAGCAGCATAAGAAGGATGAAGCCATCCAGCACTTCAATGCTTTGCTTGCAGATCTGGTGAGTAATGTTAATTACGAGTATGAACCTGAAGATGATAATGTAGCAGACTTGCCTACCGTATATTCATTTGTCGTATTTGTATGCAATTTAGTGTAACAGACTTGCCTACAGTATATCCATTCGCCGTATTTGTACGCAATTTAGCCTTGGAGTTTGGTCGTCTGGTCAGCTCGCTAAAATACAGTAAAGTTTTTAAAATATATTTTTAAATTTTTATTTTAATTTTAAAATCCCGATTAAAAGATGCGCAGTGTAGTTACTTCCCTTGCCGAGGTGGCATATGCGCACATATTGTAAGTTCGTCCAAATTGTACTCTGGTTTCCTCCATTCTGCTCGGTACTGTGTAATAGCGTGAAAAATGAAGTGAAAATAAAGATGAACCAAAATCTAAACAGCAGGCTAGAAAAAAAGCTTTTTTTGAAAGTCGACAACGACAAGTGGCTTTGCCTGACTACATCTTTGAAAGGGCCTGCGTTTGATGCACTTTGTGCAAATTGACCTCGCGACTGCCAAAGTGTGTACCCTCAAAATTATATGAATAGTTTGAAGAAGCTGATAAAGGCCATATGTTCATCAAAAGCCTTTTTCAGGAGCAGATGAAATTCACTGGTGCCAAATACATGCATACATTGTAAACTGAAGTATGTGTGATGTGTAGCTTATTTGAAAGAATGTTTATTTTGCCCACATCAGCAAATTTGTTGAACTGAAATCTTCACTTGTCCTTTCATTTGTTATACTTTGTAATATCTTTTGCTTAGTAAACACGCATTTCTATATGTATTTCAGTACACTTTGTGCACATTGTTGATATTAATGTGTTACAAGAAGACAAAAAGTCTGTTAGTCGTTGCACAAAAATCTGGTCAAAGCTTCCAAAATTTGGTTTTGAGCTGCCTGGAGTACTGTCATCACGTTTTTCAGGTAGGCAAGTCTGTTTTAGCTTCATTGTCCAAGGGTAAAAGATATTTGATAAAATAAAGTGCAAACTCCAAAGTTGCATTTAGAATAGAAGCATTCTCTTGATGAACACCATTATCATGCCTTGCCGTATTGAAATGTGTTTTGTGTTCTTTTAGGTGCGTTCCACTGAGCTGAGTTGGCGTGAAACCCGCAAACAGCTGAGGAAGGACCACAGATGGGACCTGACAGAGCAGCTGGACAAGGAAGAGAAGGAGAAACTGTTTGAAGCCCATATTGAGGGTCTCAACAAGCGAAACAAAGACATGTTCCACAAGCTGCTGGATGAGACTGAAGTACCTAACTTTTCCTTGTTTTTGATGTGGATAATTGCTTGTATCATTATAATTATGTACTTTCCACTCGGGCAAGGTCTCATGGATTTTCTCCAAGTACTCACTCCGGTTTGCTACCCCAGCAAAATTTAAAAAAAGCAAACCACATCTAATATTGGTTAGGTTGGGTTTGGGCATGCCACAGGCTGCAACTGCGTCTTCCTCGGTGAAGGCGGCCCAAAATTTCCTGATAAAAAGGGACAATAAAGTGTCCTCCCGTTTCTCCCCTACCCCCACTCCCTCCCATCCTACCCCCCTCCCCCTCCCCTCCCACCCCCCCACCCCAAAAAAAAGGTGTCCATATTGTTGTGGATGCTTAATCCGTTGGTTATTTTTTAAATGAAAAAAACATGTTTATGAGAATATGAATCTGTGTCAAGAAACCTATTGGTCTAGCATTAACCCTTTGAACCCTGGATGCCCCACCAATTCTGAGCCCATTCCCCTGGGCTCCCCGGAGAAAAATTGCATTTTTAGCATGCTTTTAGTAAAACAACCAAAACTTATCAACCAAAGTGTTAGACAACCCAAAGTACTTCAAATGTCATCTCTTCATCTTCACTATCATCCCACAATTGATCGATTACTTCCTGAGTTGTGTACAGTCGCTTAGCGACGCTTCCTTGATTTGTAGACCTTCGTTTCATGACGCAAAATTGAGAAAAAAAACGTCACAAAAACACGCACTGTGCTCGCACTAGAGCGCAGGCATTTTGCTTTACCTTATTCCCAATAACCCTCAATAACCCTATTCCAAACAGCAAGTACTAGAAAGAACAGTAAGCTTTGTACGGACCGCAAGACTAAGGTCAGGTTACGAGACCGGTTTATCGGTCTATCGGGGCACAGCTGTTTAAGGGCTAGACCGATATATCGGTCTTTCGGGTTCAACGAGTTAATACAGTGAAATGTCTGTTTACATTATTATTGTAGAAAGGCTAGTTCAACATGTTTTATATTATGGGCCCAAACTCATTTGAAGTTATAAATGCACACAACTGTCCTTCCTATTCAGTAAATTGTTTGTGCTTTTGTTTTTAAATACATTTAAAACTATTTTATTTGCAGATTTCTTTGACATCCACTTGGAAAGAAGTGAAAAAGATGATAAAGGATGATCCACGTTATTCCAAGTTTTCTTCAAGTGACAGGGTTAGTTGTACAGTATTTTGTGTAATTAATTTTGCATCATTGGGGAAAAAAAAAATCTTTCTCTCTTGTGTATGTGTGATTTCCATTGCTCATGCTGAAAAACCACTGTTTCATCATTATTTTTTCTTTTCAGAAACGAGAGAAAGTGTATTCAGAATACATGAGTGAGAAATTCATCAATGCAAAGTCCGAGTTCCGCGAGTTGCTGAAAGAAACAAAAGTTCTCACATACAAGTAAGTAAAGTATGTTTTATTGACAAAAACAGCTGTAATTTAAATAATAATATTTGTTTATAATACCACTTCGACATGTAATAAACTTTTTTTTTTTAACAAAGGCAAAATCCATTTTACAGTTTTTTTTATTCACTGTCACCAAGCCTCTAGACAAATTGGCTACTGACACCTTACAAATATGCTTGATGAAGACCATTAATTTTGATGTACTAGAATAATTGTATCTTTAGTTAATTTTCTAAGTTTCATTTCCTTTGTTTTCAGAACCAAGAAAATGATTGAGGAGAATGAAACACATTTGGAAGAAATTGAAAAGATTCTTGAGGTAAGAAAACATGCGAGTCGCCTTAAAGAAGAAATGTGAGTCGCCATAAAGAAGAAATGTGTCACTTTTATTTTGCCTTGGGTATCAATTTTCAGGATTCGGGGCAGGGCAAAGTACCACTGAGCAGATTTTCAACCTCAGAATAATCTGTGAGAAATACCTACAGCACCAACAACATCTATATCATGTGTCCATAGACTTCAAGAAGGCGTTTGACCGAGTCTGGCATGCAACACTATGGGCAACAATGAAAGTGTACAACATTAGCCCTAAAATTATTGAAGTCATCAAAAGACTGTATGACAAGGCTACCAGTGCAGTCCTCCACAACAGCGCCATCGGGAACTGGTTCAGAACAACAATCGGTGTGCGTCAAGGATGCCTACTCTCTCCAACACTCTTCAACATCTTCCTAGAGCGCATCAAGTCAGATGCTCTTGCAGATCATGAAGGCACAGTCAGCATAGGGGGTAGAGCAATCTCCAATCTTCGTTTTGCGGATGACATTGATGGATTGGCTGGAGAGGAACAAGAACTTGAACAGCTGGTACAGAGGCTTGACACCACCTCCAGAGCCTATGGAATGGAAATAAGTGCAGAGAAGACCAAAATGATGACCAACAACACCAATGGCATCAACACGGACATCAAAGTCCAAGGCCAATCCCTCAACACAGTGCATAGCTTCATATATTTAGGAGCCATTGTATCAGACAGTGGGTCCCGACAGGAAGTCCTCTTCAGGATCACACAAACAACTGCTGCCCTGACAAGGTTGAAGCCCATTTGGAAAGACAGGACCACCAGTCTACATTCCAAAGTAAGACTGCTGCGCTCCCTTGTCATCTCCATCTTCCTATATGCTTGCAAAGCATGGGCCCTCACAGCAGATCTCCAACGAAGAATACAAAGCATGGAGATGAGGTGCTACAGAAGACTTCTGGGCATTTCCTATACCCAACACATCACCAACGACGAAGTCCGACAGACCATCACACAAGCCATTGGACAACACGATGACCTGCTCACAGTGGTCAAGAAACGGAAAGTCCGATGGTATGGCCACGTCACCAGATCATCAGGCCTTGCAAAGACTATTCTGCAAGACACAGTGCAAGGAGGTAGAAGAAGAGGGAGAACGAAAAAGAGGTGGGAAGACAACATTCGAGAATGGACTGGTTTGACACTGAGCGAAGCCATCAGGGCTGCTGAGGACAGAGAAAGATGGAGTATGCTGGTTAAACGATCATCTGTGGTGCCCCTACGACCTCCGGGTTACGGGACAGGATAGGATAGGATAGAATCAATTTTTAGCAGACTTGCAAGACTTTTTTTGTAATGTGTTTATTATATGTTGTTTCATTGTCAAAATCAATTTATGAATACAAACTATTTTTTACATTATGTGAAAAGCAAAAAGTGAACTATCTCTGCAGTCTATGGTGACCCAGTGTGCTTCATTTTATTATTTATTTTATTAAATGTACTGTTTTTATTTGATGAATTCATGTTCACTTTGGCATGTCCCTTTTCTTTTTCTCCCAGAATGACAAGCGATATTTGACACTGGAGTGTGTCCCAGAAGACCGACGCAAAATTTTAATGCTGCACATTGAGGAGATGGAAAGAAAGGGCCCTCCCCCACCTCCTACTGCCTCAGAACCAACCAGGCGCAATGTGAAATAAAACGTCATATTATCCCGTTTGCTGTAGTTTTACAGTTCCTTTTCTGGATTTTATCTCACCGACTGTTTGTGTTAACAGAAGATTCTTACATTGACAGCACAAATGCTATCTATGCTTAAGGTTTGGACAGTACGAGTTTATGTTTTAACAGCTTTCCAAATAACTTAGGATTCTAAGAAGTAGGACTTGGGCATGTGTACAGTGTGAATGATTGTTCAGTTATTGTGGTGAAATCACAAGTTTAGTTGTAATTGATCTTCTCTCTTATATAAATTTGTTGAAACTATAACGGTAATGCCAGTGGGTTTTTTTTCCATTCCTGAGCATGTCCTTAGCTTATTTTATTTCTTTACTATTACAGCTATTTCTATTTCCTATCAGCTCATCTGCATGTAACTTTAAACATAATTTTAGTGGCTTCTCCCTTTCCCCTTTAGTACTTTTTTGAAATACTGGAATGATGATTCATACTACATGAGTAAATGAATGATGTATGTGGTTGACACGTTTTATTCAGTTGTCCTGTCTTTTTGAAGAAAATGTGTTGGGAAATTTACATTTTCAGATTTGAGATAATTCTAGAGTTGGAGACAGAGTGCTCATGAATTGAAACGATGTTTGAAAAAAAATAAAGATTATTGGACACGTCCGGTTCTGCCTCATTGTAGTGTAATGTTTTATGGGAGAAAAGTTGAAAGCAACGTAGAGCTTCTCACACCTACAATCAAAACTTGAACACATTTTTTTGTTTATTTATTTATAATAAATTTTGCTGTGGAAATGAAAACAACAAACGAACAATATTGGTATATTCCAAAATTGGCAACATTTTTAGTAAAAATAACATGAATTTTTTTTTAATCTTACTGAAATGATGTCCATGCTATGCTCCAAACCATCCTTTCCTGAACTTTAATTTTTATAATTAAATATGCGTCATCAAAATTAATATGAAAACATTTTCTATGCACAAGTACAGAAAAATCGCATACACAAAATAGCTAAACAAACAAAAAAAGTAAATTTAAAACTTTTTAAATATCTGAAATGGTTAACTTCATAAATTTTAAGTTCAAAACTTTCAAGACAAATTAACCCAAAACGGTACTATGAAACATTCTGAATAGATGTGGAATGCAGACCACTTTATTTAAATAAACAACAAGCTGCTTCTTAGGGAATCTATGACACTTTTAACCCCTTGGCTGCTTACGACGACTTATCTCATCAAACAATAGTGTGACGAAATATGCCAATGACGTGTTATCTTGTCATAATCAATGTGACGTTTTCTTTCTGATATAGTTAAATGGTCAGCAAAACAAATACACCTGAATTGGAAAGCTCAGAACATTAGCTACCTAACATTCATAAGTTAGGTATGATACATGAAAACCCTTTTCACTGGAGGGTGATGGCCTACCCCACGCCAATCACATGCCCCCAAAGCTATACCCACACATATCACATGCCCCCAAAGCTACACCAAACATGGACATAGATGAAAGGAATGCAATACTGTGCACCCGTACATAAAAATATGTAATTGCGTCCCTCTGTCTCGTTTGGACTAAAATAAACATTTAACCTAGAAGGGCAAAGCCAATATGACTCACATGATCCTTATGGAACTTCCAATATTTAACATGAAAATGAGTGCCCAGAAGGAAAAAAAATGAAATGGTGGCATTAAAAGGCCAAGTAATATCGGACTTTGATCTTTCTATGCTCTTGACCTTGAGATGACCTTGTACTCTGGCTCCAAATACACTCGTGTATGATCAAATAAACTACAGCAACAGTTGTATTGTGCCAAAAACTTTGACCTTGGAATGACCTTGACCCTCAGTGACCTTAACCTTGGGATGACCTTGACCTTCACATGACATGCACATGTATGATCAAATAAGCCAATGTTGTTGCATACTATGGGTTAAATAGAGCCATTCCACTGTTTGATTACCTTTTTTTTTTTTTAATGGTTTTGCAAAACTTAAAATGACCTGGACATTCAAGATCAACGCAAAAATGGAACATGTATGAAAGATCAATCTATTATCTCTAAATACAAGTTTGAACTTTATATCTCATAGTTTAGGGTCAAGGTTACTCCAAAGTATCTATACTGACTTTAGACAGTTCCAGTTACCTTGAAGTGAGGTTGACCAAATGTGCAAAGGATGTGTCTCATTGGTATCTATCATGCATCAAAGAATCATAAGTTCAGTATTAATAACTTGGACAAAAAGTGAAATTTTGTGAAAAATTGTCATTTTTTGAGTAATATTTGTTGACTTGTGACCTGACATTGAAGTGAAGTCATTCATTCACTGATCATTTGTGAGGTCTCATGGGTATACATCATTTAATCAAGTTTGGTTGTGATAGTTGAAATTAGTTCTGAGATATTAATCCACTTCAAAGTTTTGCGCATCCAAATGGAAAACCAAGGGAAAAAAATTGTTTGATGTCATTTTTGGACTGTCTACCACTTATTTCGCACAGATTTGCAAAAATCTTAATTTGAGTATATAGACTCGCATTATTAGGAATGCGAGTCAAAAATACACAAAAAACAAATAATGCTTTAATTTTTTTTTCAAAATGGCATATTTTTGGTAGAAAATTAAATTACCTTTCAGAAAAATACAAGTGTTGCCCAGTAATTTCTAATACTGTTCAAGCTAGATTTTTTGGGACTCGCATGCATGTAGCAAAGTGAGTATGTATTCGCCCCAAAATAATAGTCCAGATTTGTGCAAAATGGGTCATAAATAGTCCAAAAACTATTAGTTTGTTTTTTTAATCTCGTCTGTCTGGACGTATTTAAAGTGGCTAAGTACTCGCAACATATTTTATGTTTTGCAATCAAACTTGATAGAATGTGAGACCTCGAAAATTATCAGTGAATTAAATATGAAAAGTAATACTGACTACGACCATGAACACGGCCCAATATCTCATCAAATAAACCGTACAACATCGAAAAACAATGCTGACCTTAAAAATACCTTGACCTTCCCATGACCTTTCATGCTAATGCATTATCAAATAAATCAATGTTGATGCATAATGTGCATAAAATATCCTATCCTATCCCGTAATTCGGAGGTCGTTTGGGCACCACAGATGATCGTTTAAGCAGCGTACTCCATTTTTCTCTGTCCTCTGCAACCCTGATGGCTTCGCTCAGTGTCAAGCCAGTCCATTCTTGAATGTTGTCCTCCCGTTGGTCATCATTTTGGTCTTTGCACTTATTTCCATTCCATAGGCTCTGGAGGTGGTGTCAAGCCTCTGATCTTGTATATCATGTGTTTGTAGATTTCAAGAAGGCATTTGACCGAGTCTGGCATTCAGCTCTGTGGGCAAACAAGAGAGTGTACAACATCAGCCCTAAAATTATTGAGGTCATCAAAAGCCTGTATGACAAGGCTACCAGTGCAGTCCTCCATAACAGCGCCATTGGAAACTGTTTCAGAACAACAATCGGTGTGAATCAAGGATGCCTAATCTCTCCAACACTCTTCAGTACCTTCCTAGAGCACATCATGTCAGATGTCTTTGCAGATCACAAAGTCACCATCAGCATAGATGGTAGAGCAATCTCCATTGATGGATTGGCTGGAGAGGAACAAGATCTTGATGATAGGTGCTGTAGGTATTTCTCGCAGATTATTCTGAGGTTAAAAATCTGTTCAGTGGTACTTCACCCTGCCCTAAATCCTGCTTGCTCTTCAGCTATAATTTGTTCAGCTTGGGGTTTCAACCTGTTGAGTATTATTTCCATGAGGACTTTGCTGGGATGGCTAATGAGGATGATGGTGTGGTAATTTTAACACTCCTGAAGGTTACCTTTATTTGAAGAGAGATGATAAGCGACTGAGTCCATGGTGTAGGCCACTCCCCACTCTGCCAGATCTTGTTACAGATAATCAATCATCGTTTCTCGTCCTGCTTGAAGCAGTTCTGCGGGTATGTTGTCCACTCCCGCTGATTTACTTTTCTTCAGAGATTACACTCCTACCTCAACTTCTCTGAGAATTGGGAGGATTTCTTCTTCTTCTCTGTTCTCGGGACATGTTAGAACTGATGGGTCTCCGTTTGGTGTATGGTTGTAAAGGTCAAAGCAGTATTCTGTCCATCTGTCCAAGACTTCCTGTTCTTCTATATGGCATATGCCAGACTTGCTTTTGATCGTAAAATATAAACTATAATAAAATAATAGAATAAAATAAAATATACAAAACAAAATAGAGCCATACAATTGTACAATTACAAATTTGATGCACAATGTGAGTAAAATAAAGATCAAGCCATTCCATTGTATAACGACAATTTTTTTATACACTTTTCTTAAGGCCTACAATTACAAGATCAACGCAAAAACAGAACATATTTGAAAATCAGATTATCTATACAAGTTTACACTTTTTTTTCTCAAAGTTTATGTACAAGACCTTATTGACCATTTTGGATGATTAGTGACTTATACTGACCAAACTTACATTCTCATTGATATCTATTATGCACCAAACAATCACAACTCCAAATTAAATAATTTAATGAATAACCCTTTTTAAAAAGTGAAATTTTGTGAATAGTAATATATATTTTTTTTTTTATTTTTTTTTTTACAGATCTTCATTCTTAGATCTTGACCTTAAAGTAAGATCATTCAATCACAGATTGTTTTCAAGCTCTCATTGGGATACACCACCTACCAAGTTTGGTTAGGATACCTTCAATAGATTCCGAGTAACTAACAATAGTTTTCCTACACTGATGGACATTTTTCACGTGGTGTGAAAGGACATCACTTTTGGATTATTTAGAACTATCCTCTCACAGATTTGTACAAATGTGGAAAATTGTGATTTTGGGGTGAATACATAGACACACTGCTGTAGGCATGCGAGTCAACAATGTAAATGACAATGTAAAGAACTTGTTAGTTTATTAACATTAACAATGTATAAAAAGTTGTCATGGAATTATAAAATATTATTGATAAACCCTGTATGTTATATATTTTTATTAAAAACATCTGGAATGTAGAAAACTAGAATTGTATGTATACCTGGAAGCATGTGTTACTCAACACAACATTCACACTTTAAATGTGGATATTACTTAAAGCTCAAATAGTTTAGAGGAACACAAAACGAATTTGATTTGGTAGTAGATTTCAGTTTTAGCATAAAAAATTAACCCTGATGACGTGATGTATGGAGAAACTTAACAAGTTGAATATAAACTAAATCAAAATCTGTGTTTACATTTTGGAATGCCGACAAGGCACATTGTATAATATTTGTAATAATTACCCTCTTTAATCCCCTCACAACCCCACTCTCTGTACCCCACTCAACCCCCTTTTATAATGCCATTTCACTTTTTAGTAAATGCTACCTCTTACTCCCCATCCTCACATGTAAATGGATGTACAGGTCTTGTTTTAAGGTGTTCTATTTATATTATATTACAGTTTCTTATATTCCTTCGCTTCCCATCCCCCCTCCTGGTTTTAGTACATAACTCTCCTCTTGTTTAGCCCTGGCATCTCCCCTTTCTTTTATTATCGGTTTGAAATGGGGTATCTTAGTTACTTATCCAGCTGTTTTTACTGCTTTTCAGTCCTCTTTTATTGTGACATCTTATCTATCAGTTAATGATTCTTACATTTTGATTTTTATGAAGCTTTAATTGTCCATTGTATTGTAAATAGGTGCAGGGGTTGTGGTGTGAGCCAAATTTGTTTTACATATTGCGCTTGAACCTTCCTGCAAGAAACAAGCGTGAATTTAGTTAGTTAGTCATTGTTTATAGGGTCCAGCGGACTGCAAAGAGCCGAATCAGGACCACAAAATCAAGATCACAACTTCGCTGAAAGAGGACTCGCCCATGATCTGCATAAAAGATCTGCCGAAACAACCCCAATGGTAACACTGAAGGCACTCCACCAACCGATCACTTTACAATAAAGACATCCCACGCAGGGGACGCTGAAGCTATGCTCTAATTTATCAAATCCCCGTTTACAAAATCAAAATATAATACAAATATAAACTATCAACAAAACACATACATATAAAATGCCTACATTGCCAAATAATAACATAATAGGAAACCGCATTGACCACCTGGCAGAAAGCGTCCAATATTCCCAAGCTGACCCAACAGACCTCACACACAAATGAGGAGTTTTGTCCCAGAAGAGTTTTCAATTAAAAAAAAAGGTAGGTGACTGGTCTAGCAAAGAAGATAGAATAGTAGATTGATAGAACAGAATAGGAATGAGAAAAAACAAAGGAGAAAGACAGTGACAGTGGGAATTTAAAGCACTAAATTTCCAGAAAGTGGGGATACTATTTATACTGAAACTCCCGGCACCACCACAGGGGAGGGAGGGGGGGGGGGAAGGGGACTTGGTTGAAAAATGGCTCAGCCCTGATGCTGTCCATATGAAAGATGTGCTGAAACAACCCTAGTGGTAACACTGAATGCACCAGCCAGTCGCATTACAATAAAGGCCTCTCATGCAGGGGATGCTGAAGCTGTACTCTTTATCCAACCCCCATTTACAAAAACAAAATAGAATATAAACATTGTTATAAAATATTAATAAAACACATTAATATAAAATGCCTATATTGCAAAATAATAATATCATAGAAAGCCATAGAGACCATTTGGCAGAAAGCATCCAATATCCCCAAGCTGACCCAACAAACCCTATACACAAATGAGGAATTTTAAGAGAGTTTTCAAGAAAAAAGGTAGGTGACTGGTCTAGCGAAATAGGTAGTAGATTGATGGAACAGATTAGGAACGAGAAAGAAAAAATGAGACTGATAGAAATTATAGTAATTTAAAGCACTAAATTTCCACAAAGTGGAGATACTATTTATATAGGAAACCTTGACATTTTATATGAAATTATTATTATTATTATTATTATTATTATTATTATTATTATTATTATTATTATTATTCATGGGAATTAATTTGAATATGACAATCAACAATTATTAAATGGCACATCACCAGAAGTAGAACAATTATGAAACTGACTTCAAGGGCTACAGGACAAATAAATACTGACATGACATGGAAAAACTGCCTAAATCACATTTCTCTTATTTTTACAAAAAACAGACTGCAACTCTAGCAAATTGGAAGTGTCTTGGTGCTTCATACAAGTTTGAAAAATGTGACAAGCAATTTTTCTGTTGACATTTTAATGCTTTAACTTTAATTAAATATTGAAACGGAACAGGAGCACTCAGAAAGTATTTACAAGACAAACTACCCAAATAATAAATACACAGCAAACTAAATGTAATATTTCTTACATAATATGTCTAGAAAGCTAAGTTATCAACAATAGCAAACTAAATGTAATATTTCCCACATAACATGTCTAGAAAGCTAAATTATCAACAATAGCAACTAAATGTAATATTTCCCACATAACATGCTTAAACAGCCAATTCACCAACCATTGCATTTTTTACCGGAAATATTACCCCTGCTGTAACTCGGTCATTCATATTATTGAATTGTAACAGTTTTTTCCAGGTGATGGTACCTACACAGCTAAATGTTACAATTCAGGGATTAAAATGTGTATAAAGACTAAAAAAAAAAGTCAACACCTGTACTTATTGAAAAGTATATTACAGGATATTTGTTTACTTTTACCAGTGGGTAAAAACACAACATTTTAAAATCTAAATGATATGTTCAGGTATTATTTAAGAAATAAATAAATACATATGACAAAAAATAAATGTGGCAAACAAATTTCACATAAAAAATGGAATGCACAAAAGTTTCTTTTTTTAAGTTTTACATTTAAGTACATATTTTTATAAAAATCAACAATACAACAAACTTATTTTAATACAATCACATTAGCTTAAAGAAATAAAGTAAAGTAAAACTAGAAGGGCAAAGCCTAAATGACTCACATGCTCCTTAGAAAGTCTATTCACAATATTCTACATGAAAATGAGTGTCCAGTATGGTTGAAGTTTTAAAAACTGTAACGAAACGATTGCATTTGTTAACCTGACCTTGAGATGATCTTGACCTTGAGACTGCCCTGACCTCCACATAAAATCTCATGTATACGAAATAAACTAAAGCACATCTTATCTTATGATGAAAAACGACCTTGACATTACCTTTACATGACTTCTGATGCTCATTCATTATTAAATAAACCAATGTTGATTCATACTGTGGGACAAATATAAACCTTTCCACCCTACAAAGGCACAGTTTGGGATGGTTTTAGATCTTCAAGTTTGGATTTTGTATCTCTTATAGTTTAGTCACGGTCACATCAAAAATTTTAATTTTTTTATTAACATTGTTTGACCTTGACCTTGAAGTGAAGTCATTCATTCACGTCTGTCACAGCTGAGTTGAAGGTGGTGGTCATGGTGTTGACATCTACTTTACCAGTTCCCAAAATGAGAGTTGGTGCACATTTCCCTCCAATTTTGGCTTGGAATATTTCTGCCACTTCCGGGTTTTTCAGGTAGACAGACGGACAGATGGGCAAAAACCAAATTTTTAAATATCATTTTTGGACTATTTAGGATTCATCTTGCACAGATTTGCAAAAATCTTAAAAAAATTTTGTTGGGGTGAATTACATAGACTCACATTGCAATGCTTGGGAGTCAAAAAATGACACGATCACACTCAATACTCACAATACCACACTGTTTTATATTTCGACGACATAAGTGACCATCTCTAAAACAGCTTTTTTGTCCACTCTGTAGAGAGAACCATGCTGAAAGTAAAGTGTTTGATAGTAGTTTCGTCCGTCACTTGTGTGTGGAAATCTTACCCTGAATATTATCCCAGTTCCTATTATTATCCAGTGACGTTTAACTTTCTGTTTTAACAGGATTTAATTCACTTTCATGAACTTACAAAGACCAAGTTCCCATTCACCCACACAGACATTCATAATAATGTACTATAATATTAAAATGTACTATAATTATTTTCAGGTGGACCTTGTTGGGATTGCTGATGAGGCCGATAATGCTGTAATTTTCTCACTGCTAAAATTACCCTTTTACATTACATTACATGATTATTGCTTTAGGTCCAGCGGACTCTTCCGAGCCAAATAAGGACCAGTATAGCCGAATCAGGGCCACAAAATCAAGACCACAACTTTGCTGAAAGAGGACTCGCCCCTGATCCGCATAAAAGATCTGCCAAAACAACCCTAGTGAAAACACTGAAGGCACTCCACCAGCCGGTCACTTTACAATAAAGACCATGCAGGGGACGCTGAGGCTATACTCTAATTTATCGAACCCCTGTTTTAAAAAACAAAAAAGAATATAAACATCATTATAAAATATCAACAAAACACATACATATAAAATGCCTACATTGCCAAATAATAACATCATAGGAAGCCTCAGTGACAACCTGGCAGAAAGCGTTCAATATTTCCAAGCTGATCCAACAGACCTCACACACAAATGAGGAGTTTTGTCCTGGAACAGTTTTCAAGAAAAAAGGTAGGTGACTGGTCTAGCGAAGAAGAAGATAGTATAGTAGATTGACAGAACAGAGTAGGAATTAGAAAGAACAAAGGAGAAAGACAGCGACAGTGGGAATTTAAAGCACTAAATTTTTAGAAAGTGGGGATACTATTTATACTGAAACCCCAGGCACCCCCAAGGGAATGGTGACCTTTTTTGGGAAGAGCAACTGAGTCCATGGTGATAATGTACACAACATGCATATTTCATCTATTCAATTTAAAATAAGTTAGACAAAGTAGTACAGTTCATAAATCAAACGTATCAAAAATCTTTTCCTACCCCTAAAGATCCCAACAGAACAACTCAGTTTTAAAAAGGCACATTTTCTATTATTTTAAACAAAATTTAAGATGTGTTATTTGGTACCTTACTGCTACATTGTCTTGGAGAGCTTATGTCATAATGTTGGCTTGGTATTATGTTACCGAGCCAACGAACACAAAATGATCCAAAATGTGAGCATGCTTCAAAACTTATACTGCATAATTTTCTACTTTTAATAAATGTTCTGCCTGATCCTTCTTCTGTCTGTTCCGCATTTTTTCCCTTCTCATCTAATTGTTTGCAGATATTGCTTTCTGTTCTCATTATGGTCTGTTTCTGGCAGCTGTGTTTTCATGTTTGTCTAGTTCTTTTGTTCTGCTTTATCCCTTTTGTTATTTTAGCTGTTGCATCCCCTGCAAAGTCATTGCACCATATTTTCCCTCCGTGTTTTTAACCAGCTTGGTTGGATTCATTGGGATTAACAGTTTTGACTGGTCCAGATGGTTGCCTCTGGTTAGGATCAACATTTTGCTGTTGTTGTTGTTGTTGCCACTGTCTCACCAACTGTGAGTTCTTATCCTCAAGACTTTGTGCTCTGCCCCTTACAATCTGTCCAATACCAAGCTGGCTCAGGGAAGAACCTTTTTGATTCAGTGACTCTCCCACTCCAAGCTTCTGTCGGGGTGGAGGTGCGTTTTGAGGAACGTAATTTTGTAGTTTTCCTGGACCACTAGGCCTACCTGGCACAGCACCCATTTCGCCTAGAAGAGCTTGAGACAAAGCTCCAAGGCCATTGGATTTGTCCCCACTTTTGCCTGCTTTGTTCTTCATACCTTGCTGTCCCACTGCTGCAGCTCTCCATTCTTGCTGGTCAACCACACTGCCCAAGTCTCTCACATCACCGACACTCTTCATAATCCCGTTTTGTGACTGTTGGAATGTAACAGCATATTTCATATCTCCTGCCTGCGGGCCTTGAGGTGTTGCCCTGACGTTGTACTGTCCACTTCTCAATTCATTCCCAATGCCCAAGTTCTGCTGATCAACACTTGTATCAGGATTCTGTTGCTGACCTGGTATTAAGTTTAACTTGCCAAGACTTAACTCCTGTTGACCAGTGCCCAAATTCTGCTGGTTAACGCCTACACCAGGGTTCTGTTGTTGGCCTAATGGCAAAATGAATTTGCCCTGACTTAACTGCTGCTGACCAAAGCCCAAGTTCTGTTGGCCAACATCTAAACCAAGGTTCTGTTGCTGATCTGAAGGCAAGTTAAACTTGCCAAGATTCCTTTGCTGCTGGTTGATACCAAAGTTCTGTTGGCCAACATCTAAACCAAGGCTCTGCTGCTGAACTGAAGGCAAGTTAAACTTGCCAAGATTCCTTCGCTGCTGGTTGATTCCCAAGTTCTGTTGACCAACACCTGAATCAGGATTCTGTTGCTGACCTGATGGCAAGTTGAACTCGCCAAGATTTCTTTGCTGCTGGTTGATATCCAAGTTCTGTTGGCCAGTGTCTAAGTTGTAGTTCTGTTGCTGCTTCCCAGCCCTCTCCTGTTGTGAGTCTCTCTGTCCTTGTCTCATCTCTGCTTGAGGCACGATGACAGAGCTGTTTGTTTTGGGAAAGGGCCTAGCAGGCCAGTCCTTACGAAGGAACAAGTGAGAGGACTTGTTAAAGAGATCTTGAAAGTATTCAATGTTATCCTTGATGTTCACTGTTATCCATTCTTCTGCTGTGCTTTTGTCGTACACTTCCTGGAAATGTGCCTCCATTGGTTTTATCAAGCTCTGCAGCTTGAACGCAACCTGAAAAGCAGACAGGTACATTCATCAGACTTCAATGCATTCTCAAAACAAATATTGTCATTAAAGAAATAATATTTTGTATCACTGATCTATTATTTTACTGACTGCCATTGGCAATTTCTTTCTAGGATATTGAAACATAATGTAAAATATCCAAACCTTCTTGAGCTTAGCCATGAGCTCTTTCATACGCCCTGGAGAGGAAACATCCAAGCGTTGATGGTAAGGTGTCATCCAGCCATTAATCAGAGACATAAGCCATTCATTATGTTTGGTGGCCTCCAGGATGCCCCACACATGTTGAACACCATACAAAATGCCATTCCCTACGAAGTCACAGGTCTGCAATGAAAAACAAATTACAATAGGTAACTTAAATAATCATTCTTAAATAGTGCTGGCAAGTTCAGAACCCAAGCTGCCCAAGATTCACACTTGCTGCAAGTCTTTGTTCTGTGTAATGCCCAACCCACCTACATGCAAGTGTGTGTGGGTGTGTGTGTGCGTGTGTGTGTTTCCTGATAGAACTAGGACAGATGTGATAGTGGTGTTGATGTCACATGGGTGTTTGTGGTTTGACTATAGATTGATTAGATAATCATTACAGAAAGTTGACTCCTGTAAGAAAAGCTTCCTGCAACTTAAAGGAATCAACACTATAAATTGGCATACAATGCACAACTCTTTATATGGAGCCAAACACCCCCATCCCTCCACCCTCACCTCTACCCAATCATTGCAAAGGTGTATACATAATGTAATTTTGTGAGTTACTATAATAACAAACTTAAAAAAGAAAGAGAATGTATCATAAGTTTACAGTTTGTGTACAATCTTGGACATTTATTGGTATGGAAATATAACAATAATAATCAATAAGTGTGACCTGACTTGTTGCATTCGATGCAGATAATAATCTATTTCTAAGATAATTGTTTCATCTTATAACTTATCAAGCTTGATGGTCTGACAATTTGAAATGGAAAATTCTGTATTTTTCTTAGCTTTTTTAAATTTCAACCATGAAAAAAAGACCACTGAAATTTTGCTGTTTTGGGGTGTAAAGTGGAACTGCTCTTTTCACACAGAAGTCTGAGAGTGTCTGCCATTTTCATTCATTTGCATCATGTCACTGCATTTTCTTTATAACAATAATGGCAAACTCCCCCCAGCAAACCAGCCCATTGGGGCCCCACTCGGGCCGCATAGGGCATCCCGACTTTTGTCGGGTTTTAGTAGGGACCCACATAGCCCTACAAAAACCCGATGCGTAGCGGAGTTGAGAAATGTGGATGCGTAACGATTCGCCCTCCCGTGTGCCGCCCGATTCTGCCCCACCACAAAGCCACGCTGCGCACACGCTAACATAGGCCTACTCTCGCTTCTAATTGGCTAAACTGTCTGGAATGTTTCGTCTGCTTCACATATGCTGCGGCGTATGTATGTGAAAAATATTTATACAAAATCAATTCAGCAAGATATTATTATTTAATTGTGCTTATAATTCTTAATTTTTATCATACAATATGTAAAATATTGTTAAAGTGTTTCTTTTAACTATTGTATTTATTTATACATTATAAGTCAAGGGTAAATTTCCGTGCCCATTACTGCTGGTCTTTTCCGGTTGTACTTAGGCGCCAATTTTCTACATTTTTCTTCTACAGTTGCATGTGCTCGAATATTGTGTTTGCCTGCGAAAACCTATTTCACTGTGGTTGTTTTTTGGGTGCTTTGCCTTTCGTTTATGTATTTACACACGATTTCGATAGCGACGAAGATCACGTTAATATAGGCTATATCGTTATCGAAATGGTGTGTAAATACTTAAGTGGGGACACACCAAGGACTTCCGAAAACAAAAATGCCTGTGCCGACAGTCCCTATTAACACCAGACATCTCAATTCTTTCTTCATGCAATCACATATCATAAACAATATGTGGGATATGATTGTAGGGTAAATCAGCATTGGCCAGGGATGGGGCATTATCGGGGTTGTTTCTGGTTTAAGTTGGGTTACAATAGGGTTGGTGTTGGGTATCCTGACGTATGCCCGATCTTTGCCGGAATCGGGTTACCGTTCGGCAAAGGTTGGGTTACGGTCGGGTAAGTTTTGGGTACCCCGATGATCGCCCAATCTTTATCGAAAGTCGGGCAACTGTTTGGCGAACGTGGGGTTACGATCGGGTAAGTTTCGGGTAGCCCGACGATCGCCCGAACTTTGCCCGAATCGGGCCCGAGTCGGTTCCAATTTCCATTTGCCCGATCGGGCCCCGATCGGTAGCCCGATCCGGGCCCCATCGGGCCCCGAAATTGTGGTTAGCTGGGCCTGACCTTGGCCATGAGTTTATGTAGCTGTATACTAAAAATCATCAACATCGCTATAGCTATTCTTGAGAAATAGAGCAAAACATGTTTAGCAATTAAACAATTAAACTCAGCGACCTTGACCCTTCAAACAGATCGAATGCGATGGCATTGGAGGCTGGCCACTATCCCAAATAATGTTTATACGAAATTTAATCAAAATCGGTTAATCAATTCTTGAGATATGGTGTCAAATGGACCAAAAACAGACATTTGGCTCATTTTAGTTCCCAATTATTTTTAATTATTTTCAGATAAATCTGAAAACACAAAAGGGTAGTTTGATATTACTCTACCTCCATTGTAGTGACTCCCTTCCAAGAGACTGGAGGGTATTCCATCTGTATCTTTGCTGAGCAGTTCAGGAGCTTGGCTGCAACAACAGCTTCATTCTCACTGAAACCTCCCGCACTCAGAGCCTGCAAGCTGAGGGCCAGAGACGGAATTCCAACAGGCAGCAACTCACATAGTAAAGCAAAATGGTCATAGCGTTGCCAGCCAGTCAGCATTGTGCCTCGGAACTTCACCTGTTCGAAAAACAATATAAAATAGCAGCAACTCTAAAAGTGTGCATTCAATCTCACCGACTTAAAAGACCCAGATGCTCATGTCCTAAAAACAAATACAAACTAGAAGAGCAAAGCCCATATGACTCACATGCTTTTTAAGGAACTTGCAATATTCTACATAAAAATGAGTGCCCAGAAAAACTGAAACAAAACAGTGACATCAAAAGGCAAATACTGCCTGATCTAACGATTATCTTGTCTTTGAGATGACCTTGATCTATGGATCCAAATGGACCCGCATGTATATCAAATAAACCATAGCAAACGTATTAAGCCAAAAACTGTGACCTTTGGATGACCTTAATGTTTGATGACCTTGATCTTGGGATGACCAATGATGCTCATGTTTGATCAAATTATCCAATTCTGATGCATACTATGGGTCAAACATAGAGCCATTGCACTGTAGCATGACAATTTTTAAAATGTTTTTGTAAGGTCTAAATTGAAATTGACCTTCGAGATGAATGCAAAAACATCACATGCATGAAAGATCAAGTTATGATCTCTACCTACAAGTTTGGACTTTTTAATCTCTCATAGTTTAGGGTCAAGGCCACTTCAAAGTGCCCATATGAACTGACTGGACAGCTTCAGTGACCTTGACCTTGGAGCAAGGTTGACCAAATTTACATGTTATGAGTGTCTCATTGACACCTATCATGCCTCAAACAATCATTAGCTCAATATCAATAACTTAGGGAGGAGGTGAAATTTTGTTTAAAATTGTCATTTCTGACTAACATTTTTGTATTGACCCTATAAGCAATGACTAACTACTCTGTGACCATGACATATATTAGTTTTGGACACTTTAAAACTCATCTCACACAGATTTGTGAAAATCTTTAAACAATTTTTTGTGTGGATGAGCACATAAATGAAAATAAAACAATCATAGCACTGCCTACCATACTTAAGAACTTCACCTGTTGAAGCAAGTCTCAAGAAAATGAACAAATTTTTGTTGCTGTTTATATCGATTCAAAACACTTTGGGGCCCCTACAAGTTTTCCACTGTTTTCAAGAGTTAACATTTGCTTTTTTTACTCGATCATATTAATGGAATAAATGTAAGCAAAGTGAACACAACACACACACATGCAAACAACTTCTGCCAATACCTTATCAGTGGTCATTCCCCATAGGCGCATTACATCTATCCATTGCAAATTATTTTCCAAATGGAAAGAGGCATTGGTCAGCATTTGAGCACTGCCCGTGGCTCCTTTGAAGGCAGATGCCACCCACACAGCAGGAAATAATTTCCCATAGATCTCCCAAGTCTCTGGACCAATCTTTTGCAGAATGTCACTACGATAGTACCACACCACCGGTTCAATAAGCTCTTGGATGCCGGAGTTCTATCAACGTTCCAGACAGAACATCATTAACAGAACAATTAAAAGTATAACAAATGTGCTACACGTGGTCCATAGGCCATGCTATCATAATAAATTTAGCATTTACTGAATTGAATTCTTCTGATCATGAACAGAAAAAAAATACATATTGGGTAATTTTTCTAATGAAGATTTAAATCTTTAACAGCAAAAACATTTGAGAACAAATTATGGTTGAAAACAAGCAAATGTATTTATTCGTGTTTTTACTTGTTATGCGAAACTGTTAATATTCTGTACATTATGTATCATTCGTTATTTTGAAGCATCAAGCTGGTGGCTGTTCTGTTTTTCTTCTCTGCAAGTGCATTGAGCCTGTTGTTATGGAAAATCGGCGCTCTACAAAACTACATCATCATCATCAATTAATACTTTAAATTCATGACACCACAGACAAGTTAAAACAAGGCATGAAAGCAAGATGCATTCTAATCCTTACCGCCAAAAGGTCAAAAGAAACATCTCTGAGCCAGTCATCCCAGATCAGAGGTTGAAGATGTGCATAGCTCCTCTTCACATAACCTGCCACTTTGGACACATGCTCCAAGAACAGCTGGCTTGGTGAAATACCCTTCTTTTCAAGGTAAAACTTGCTCTGTCCCTCTCCAAGGTCATATACTTCATCACAGCCCAGGTGTATTCTTTTAGAATCAGGATGGGCTCTGATGACCTGTACCACAGGGGCCCAAACATTACACAATTTGTATTTGTTATGCCAAATTAATTTCATTGTTGAATATGCGATACCGTCAGCACATTTGCCGAATATGCATAATGGGCAAAACATGGTTCACATGTTAGGCTGCCATTTACCAAAAAGCTCCAAGGGGTTCAAAAGTTGATTAATAATTGCATGTAATTGCAAGCCAATTTCACAAAATCAAAAGTCTTGACACTCATCTCTAGTTGTGACTAACACTGCCTTGTTTTTTGCAAACTATGATGTTCCTTCTTCAATAAAAGAATTTCAATGGTCATCAACAGAATTTTGACAGGTACAGAGATGCCAACCCTCACGGTTTCGCCATATTATTTTCCAGTGGCAAATAGTTTTTTACGGATTTACGCTGGTCATTTTTCTTACAGCGAGAATAATTTTTACAAGAATATATTTGCAGCTGATAGGACTGTTACACTTTTCAGACTGATTACACTTAGGCACTGTCACAGTATAAAATAATGCAGCATATTATATAACAACCTTATAAGGTAATAAATCTATTCAGCTTCAATTATTGAAGCTTGCTTTAGTTTAACTTATTGCATATATCGTAGTTCACAACCTTGTTAGCTGCGCTGAAGCAGCAGCAGCAGACAAAACAATGCAAAGAAATCAATGAGATTTACCGTTTTTTTTTTAAAATTTGATGCCGATACACAACCTCAAAGCGATTTATTTTAATTAACTCTAACATTGTGCTGTACATGATTTTGATTCGTAGCAGGTTGATGTTAAAAATGTTGCGAACTGACATCGATTATCCTTCTGACTTCGGTCGGGGTCAAGTTTTACCACAGATAATTATAGAATTCTTTTGCGGAGCTCAGTCATCTTTGATTTTTCCAATATGATTTTTAATAAGAAATCTCAATCCTGGACCTTTGCTCCCTCTTGTCTACTGACAACATTTTAAATCTACTGACAATTTATAAATTTCTCACTGACAGATTTTTCTGCAGGTTGGCATTTCTGCAGGTATTTAAGAAAATAGTGTGAAAGAACTTTCACGATCTTCACTTCTCCTTTAAACCTCAACCCCATAATACAATTCGGCAAGTATCTAAATTGTGCAAAACACATGCAGCTAATAAGAATCGACAATCTTCAAAATTTTAGATCTTTTACCTCCCTATCGGTATCAATTGGGCTTTATTTATTTTGTTTTGTACAGTTTTAATCTCTTTACACTTTTAATTTATTTAAAGAAAAGATAACAACCTACCTGCTCCAGCATCTTATAAATAAGGTCATAGGATTCCTTTTTGACTGGTGTTATGACCTGAGGTGTATAGGTGTTCTCCCTCAAGTCTGCAAACTGCTTATACTTGAGCACAAATTCCAAGTGGCCAAAAGCTTGCACCAGAGGGACCACCTGCAGTCCGTTGTCCTTGGCAGCAGCCAGAATGTGCTGGATGTCAGATTGCGAGTAAGCGTTCCTTGCAGAAAGGATGGCCAGGTCATCCGTGTAAGGGAACATGTCTTCGTATTCAATCAGCAGCCCTGTGGCACCCAGTGACCGTAGCAAGGGAAACAGTTTTATCAAATAGGATGGCAATGGAGGGGCACCTTTAAGGTCCAAGTGAACAAGGCGCTCAAGCTTGGAAAAGTACTCTTTCTCTTCAGCGCTTACATGTGCCCCCTTCCCCATCAAGTCCCTGTTTTTGCCATCCTGCTGGTTTGCCAAAGCCAGTTCTCTGGCTACCTTTTCTTCATCAATTTGATCTTGCTGGGCTCTTTTCTGTCAACATAAAATAGTCTAAAGTATATGTTGGGCTCTTGGGTTTTAATGCAACATCATCGTTACTGAGAAAATAAATAAATGGAGAAAAAATTAAGACCAGTCTAATAATAATTTACAAATACTTTAACAATAGATGTGTCTAAGCCCATAATATTCATGCTACCTATTACAAATGTTTAAAAGAATTATCATAATTACTAAATTAGTCAAGCACAACAACAACAAAAACTATAAGGGTAAAGCCCATATCACTCACATGCTTGTTATGGAACTTGCAATATTTAACAGGAAAATGAATGCCAAGAAAAAAACAGGAAATGAAACGGCAGCATTAAGATGCTAAATACCGACTTTGATAGTTCTATGCTCTTAACCTTGAGATATTGATCTTTACCTCTGGCTCCAAAAAATTCATGTATGATTAAATAAACTATAGTTTTATGAAATAGTTGGCAAAGCAAAGGCCTTAGGATGACCTTGACCTTCAGTGACCTTGACCTTAGGTTGACCTTGACCTTCACATGCTCTCATGTATGGTCAAATAACTCAATGTTGTTGCATACTACGTGTTAAATATAGAGCCATTCCACTTTATGATGAACAATTTTTTTATGTTTTTCCAAAGCCTAAAATGACCTTGATCTTCAAGATCAAAGCAAAAGCAGAACATATTTGAAAGATCAATTTATTATCTCTAAATACAAGTTTGGACTTTATATCTTTCATAGTTTAGGGTCAAGGTCACTTCAAAGTATCTATATACATTGACTTTGGACACATCCAGTGACCTTGATCCTTGGAGCAAAGTTGACCAAACGTGCAAAGTATGTGTATCTCATTGATACCTATCAAGCATTAAAGAATCATAAGTTCAATTTTAATAACTCAGGAGAAAAGTTAAATTTTGTGGACATTTGTCATTTTCTGACTAACATTTGTTGACCCTGTGACCTTGACCTCCATTCACAGATCATTTCTGAGGTCTCATATATATACACCATCTTACCAAGCTTCGTTGTGATAGTTAAAATAAATTTGAGATATTAAATCACTAGCAAGTTATGCACTGACTGAGGGCTGACAATGTACAGTCGAAAAATTATTTTTTTTAATGTTATTTTTGGACAATTTAGCCATTTTAAGGCGGCGATACACGGTAAGACTAGATCATATGATACCCGCATATGACTACGGAAATTCCCGGATCGGTAGGAATTGTCGTCAAGTCTTATCGATAGAGCATGTTCTATTTTTTCACGGCGCGATACGACAGTGGAGGTCAGACAGCCAATCAAAACAGCTATTTGATTGAACTCCGAGGTGAAGGTCAAACCGCGACCTACAAACTGAAAAATGGCAGACCTGTCGAAGCACCAAACAGGAATTTTGATTGAGTTGTACCATGAACATAGCTGCTTATGGGACACATCATTGCAGGTCTACAAAGACCAAGGGACCAGAAACCGCGCACTTTCATCAATACAGGCGCGGTTTCATGAAGCCTGCTAAATATTTTGCTGGATCGTAAGTGCAGCCGACAGTGTGATTTTTGTTGTCGTGTGACTCATGTCAATGAACGATATGAAAATAAAGAATCATATATTTGTGCAATGCATATTAATATTACTAAAAAAAAATGTAATGACGTTTTGAAAAACAAGCGTCATCAATTTATCACGCGCTAACAACAATTGCTTTTGCAACTATTTAGATCTAGTTAGCCGTAGACTACGAGATGCCTTTACCGACAGGCTTATGACTCATACATACCGTGTATCAGCAAAGACATCAGATCTGCAGCGGCATATGCGGGTATCATAAGATCTAGTCTTACCGTGTATCGCTAGCTTAAGAACTTATCTTGCACAGATTTGCACAAATCGGGGGGAGGGGGGGGGAGGGGGGGGAGGGGGGAAGGGGTGATGGGGAGAATGGGTGGAGATAGTGGTGAGGTGGGGGTGGAGGGGGTGAGTACATAAGACTCGTATTGCTATGCATTTGACTCTTGGAGTCAAAACTAACAATTTTGAATTTCAGACTAACCATGCCTGTTAATTATTAAAATGTGTAGATTTTTCAAAACTGATCTAAAACTAAAATATGCCGTTTGTCTAGGATCTATCTGCACTGCGTCAGCAATAGTTTAGTAGTAGTAGTTAGTAGTAGTAGTTTACCGAGTATTAGTTTATGCTCTTCATTGCACGATATGCATAACACAATATTTACCCACTTTTCTCAGATAAAATACTATAGTTTACAAAAAAACATACATTTTAATTATTTTTAAACTGCATTTCTTCAACATGAAAGGAAAGTGTAAAATAAAACATTAAATTGTATTAATGCCAAAGATAACAATTAACATATTATAATTATATTTTATGGAGTCTACACTTTAATCTTTTGCAGAGAACATAATTATGATACGTTATGGATTGTACACTTTCCTTGTAAGGCAGAAAAGAGTAATTAAACTGTTACTGTTTTCTAAGTTTTACCTGCAGCTCAATTTCTTTTAGGAGATCCATCGATGGCTGTTCCATAGCAAATCCATTATGCCACTGTTCAAGGTTTCCTGGCTGTAAGTCTTTCAGGCTAGTGTAAGCCACCTTTGGTGTGGGTGAAAAGATGTAATTGTTCCACAAGTAATACACAGCGACACAGCCTGCTACAACAAGCAACAGGTATATCACTACTCCTGGTCGGCCTCGCAGCACCATTCTTACCCTACTTGGTTTCCGCCTCATGAATAACACTAAACATTCACTGTTTCTGAAAACAAAAAAAAACAAACTATTGTAAGACAAACAAGAGCTCAATGTAGTTAAAGTAGTAGTAGCAGGCGGAGCAGCAGCAGCATATACTTTATTTACTTGACAGCGTGGAAAGTGAAAGAAGGTTCATAAGGAAAGAACTGAGGGTAGAAACATTGGATTTTGCATTAATCTTCGCTATACATGGTGGGTAGAAAACTTTCGCCTCATGAATAACACTAAACATTTAATGTTTCTGAAAACAAAAGAAAGAACTATTGTAAGACCAACAAGAACTCAATGTAGTTAAAGGTAGTATTAGCATGAGGAGCAGCAGCAGCATTATTCCTTTACTTGACAGTGTGGAAAGTGAAAGAAAGTTCATATGGAAAAATCAAGGGTAGAAACGTTGAATTTTGTGTTAACCTTTGCTACACGCAGAAAACAGGGTAGAAAACTTCTCGAAGTTCCTTCAATATTCACTCAAACTTATATTAATGCCCTAGGAATGGCACAAGGAACACACCTGTGCATTTTAAATAATCACAGTTTAAGTTAATAAAAAGTTATTAAGGTGTAGATTTCTGTACCCTTATTTACACGTCATGGGCACAATACTCACATCACACAAATAAGAAAATATTCCCATTAGCACATTGTGTTTGATGCAAAAAATTCAGCAACTCATAATCGTGACCAAGATGAAAGACATCAAGACAGAGTTTGTAAAGGGACAGTAAGCATTCATGTACAGATTCTGTCCCTTGTCAGAGAGGCTCTAGTTACATAATATTTTTGTTTTCAATCTGGTCACATGTTTGTAAACATTTGTCAGAGAGGCTCTAGTTACATAATATTTTTGTTTACAATCTGATCACATGTTTGTAAACAATCTATAATTGGGTAACCTTGTGACAGAATATGTGCGTACGGTGTGTGTGTGTGTGTGTGTGTGTGTGTGTGTGTGTGTGTGGGTGGGTGTGTGGATGTTTACACGGCGTTATTGGGACAAACTAGTGCAAGTTTGCATACGTTCTTTGGACAGACCTCCTTGTTGGGACGTCCATTTAATGATCCGTGAGGGTTAGGGTTAGGGTTAGGGCTAGGGTTAGGGCTAGTGTTAGGGTTAGGGTTAGAACACTTTAAAGTACTTAAAAACGGGGTCGTAGCACGACCCATTGTCCACAGAACGTATGTGGCGATAGAGGAAAGTCCAAATAACGGTGTCTGCGCAAGTATGTGTGTGGGTGCGTGTGTGTGTGGGGGGTGTGTGTGTGTGGGTGTGTTGTATTTTTTTTTTAATTTACTTCAAACTTTGCACAATGACAGATTCCAAAGAACAATGTTTTTATCAATTATTTATTTACCTCAAAGCTAGCACAATAAACAATGAGAAATGAAAATATCGTCTACCAAACCATTTTTTCTCCCGCATTCACCACCACCACAGTAATTTTGCACATCCTTTTATTGCAGACTGCAACTTTTAAACTGATCAATGGATTAACTCAAAAATTTTCGTACTTATACTGCCCAGTCTAGAGTGTATTTAACAATTTTATTTTGGGACGAAAAGAAGCGCAAGAAATTGAAACATCATCACAATGCAGAAAATTCCAGCTTTCTCAACTATTACATGCGTACAACATTTTCTGTACTGCAATCTTACAAAACGAGTATTCATTGCACCATTCTTCATAAATAATGTACCCCATACTTTCATAATTACATGAGGAAACTTATTAATGGATTTACTCTGATATTTGCTTGCTTACAATGTGCAGTCTCCAGTTATTTAACAATTTTATTTTGGGCCACAAGAAATTAAAAAAGCGACACAACGCCAGAAATTCTGGGCATCACATGAAATTGCTTGGTGGGTTCAAACAGCGTTAGAAAGAGAAGTAATTTGGTTTAAACAAATTTATTCAACAAACCAGAAAATAATGCAAGGTAAAGCATCAGGGCTCACAGAATCACAAGGCTTAAATGAGTGCTACCCAAATAATAAATAATGTATCCAAAATAATACAGGCAGGAGACAAGAAACAACAAACAAAACATTGATATAAAATATAAATACAAGAAAAAAAACAAATTAGAAATAAATAAAAATTAAAAAATATACAAAAAACAAGATGAACTGAATAGAACAATACTGACAAACCTAAACGTCTGAGAAGTTATCACAGTATCAGGCATAGTTTAAAGTATCACAAACTAAACAATTTTTCCAAGAGAGTGGAAAAAAAAGAGAAGGGGTAGGTGAGGTGAGAAGAGGCGCGTGCGAAAGAGCTAAACTTCTGAAAAGAAACTAACTAACATATGCGTGTAGAGGACCAAAGTTAACGAAGTTTTCTAAAACTGTAATAATGGGGTTTCTAAGCCTGTTATAAAGGGTGGGAGGTGAGGGAGAGAAAATAAAGTTTATTGCTAAGTTTGCAAATAATGTAATTTCAACACATGCATTGTTTTGTTAGTTTTGCTTCATCACCCTAAACAGGTCAAGACTGCCACTATATGGGTATAAGGACAGGCTTGTATTTTCACGTGCCGTGCAAGTTTATGCAGTGAGCGATATTCGCACTAAATTTGAGTGCGAGCAAATAAAACTGTTGTACATAGCTAAATCGGTGAGTTGCAGAGAAAAAAATTTGAAATGAGAAGTACTCTAGTGCTAGCTGTGTTTTTCAAGGGGGGGGGATTGTGCATGCCATGATTTTGTACTATTTTCCGCCTGTCTCAAGCGGTGTGTTGTCCTGCTGTGACGGTTCTGCGATGCAGTGCCAGTCATCTTGGGGCTGATTTCCTGTTGAAACAAGAGAGCTGCCTGCACACATCTGTGATCCACTCGGACCTGTGACGTTATTGTGTTGTATTGTGTCATTGTGTCCGAGGAAAGCACTGGTAGCATAAGTGCCTGCAGGCAAACCTTCAGTGGCCATTTTGCTCAGGTGCAAGCATATTGTATAAACATGTATATATATTTTATATTTTTGAATGAAAGGAAATATTAGTGAGGGACGTATGCTATCGTATGCAAGGAAATAACTTGATAATTATTTTTCAATATTCGTGAAGAGAAGTGATTTGTGCATGATAAGTTTGTAATCTTTGATAACGTTATAAAGAGAAGTTAAAGGTAAATAAAACGATTACGCTAATAATTAAGCAAAGATATATAATTTATAAATGGAAGTTTATCAATTAATTTTAATGGTTGTAAAAGGGAGGTAATTCATAAATATTTTTTCTCTCCAATAAATGGAAATAATTTGGACATTTTGCTCTTTCAATTATGATAGGGAGGTAACTATGAGTTTGATAATGGATAGAATGGAGAAGCGTAATAACGTGCACTGAGATGCAAAAGCGTATGGGGTATTTTTCCCATGTTGTTTGATTAATAATGCAAGAATCTACTCTTGTGTATGTTTTAGGGTAATGGTATTGGTATTTCCACCTTGGGAGTGTGACATGATTGGGATTTGAACGGAACCACAGGGAAGCTATGAACCTGGCGTTTCAAATGGGAAACCACGCTGGTCGCTGCTGACAGCCATCCAGCAAGAATATTTACGTAGAAGTCTGTAAAGGAAAAGTTGCTTACTTTTTCTTCATAAAAATTGCTAAAAAAAAAAATAAAAAAAATAAAAAAAATCTGTAAAGAATGTCAGTAGCAAGTTTTATAAAACCACATGTGTAGATAGATAAAATAAAATAAGACAACATTTTTTTTTTTTTTCAAGGAATTATATACACTTAGATGGAGTGGCATTTTCTTCTGTCAAGTCCTATCCTATCCTATCCTGTCCCGTAACCTGGAGGTCATAGGGGCACCACAGATGATCGTTTAACCAGCATACTCCATCTTTCTCTGTCCTCAGCAGCCCTGATGGCTTCGCTCAGTGTCAAACCAGTCCATTCTCGAATGTTGTCCTCCCACCTCTTTTTCGGTCTCCCTCTTCTTCTACCTCCTTGCACTGTGCCTTGCAGAATAGTCTTTGCAAGGCCTGATGATCTGGTGACGTGGCCATACCATCGGAGTTTCCGTTTCTTCACCACTGTGAGCAGGTCATCGTGTTGTCCAATGGCTTGTGTGATGGTCTGTCAGACTTCGTCGTTGGTGATGGGTATAGGAAATGCCCAGAAGTCTTCTGTAGCACCTCATCTCCATGCTTTGTATTCTTCGTTGGAGATCTGCTGTGAGGGTCCATGCTTCGCAAGCATATAGGAAGATGGAGATGACAAGGGAGCGCAGCAGTCTTACTTTGTAATGTAGACTGTCAATTATCTTGTATAATTTTTAACCACCAAGAAATATTATTATTACTGTTTAAAATATTATTAAACCTTTGTGTAATACGTTGTACAAATTAGTTCAATAATTTACTATTCTACAGCCACTTGTGATCTTATTTAGGCTGTAGCATAGCAAGAAAGACTCAAAGAAAACTATTATCTCAATCATTTCTTATAATTGTTTGTTTACTAGTTTTGTTTTTTATTATAGTTAAGTGTGATTGTGCGTGCGGGTTAATTATATTTAAGTGTGATTGTGCGTAAGGGTTGGTTAATTAGTTATATAAAGATTAGTTTATTTTGTTTAACTAAAATTGTTGTAATTGTTCCCTCTGGTGTTTTATGTGTTAGATATTTGGGATGGTTGTTTCTCGTGGTTAGCATGCACTGGTGTATCCATTGTTGAGGCAAGTCATTGAAAATAAAATGTGATGTGGCCAGAAGCGGTTACATGAAAGTAAGAATGTGTGAACAGTTGAAAACCTGTTGGTATTTTCTTGCAATGACAATTCTGCATTTCCAAAGAGTAGGGTATTAACTTCCCTGAGGAAGGGACCAAGAAGACCAATCGTTTGAGTACGGGCATCGACAAACAAGGGACAAAAATGCAGGAAGTGTTAAGACGTTTCAGCCTGGTGTCTGCAACGGCAACTGTGTCGTCTATAAAATGGCGATGAAATGTTCCATAGTTAAAGATGCTTACACCCAGCCGAAGTCTGCAGTGGATAATTTGTTGTTGTCGTGCACCATGATAATAAAAAGGCGGGTCCGCAGAATCATCTTTGGAGAGATATTGTTTAAATTGGCTGACTGATGTATTGACTTGAATTTCTTCGGGGAGCTCATTTTGACATGATAGTAGAAGAGGGGAGGAAGGAGTTTTTGTAAATTTTAATTTTGTGTGAGGGGACTCTATGCTCAAAAGATCTTCAGCGGTGGTAAGGATTACCTGACGAGACAAGCCAGAGAGGTACTCAGGACAGCACTCATTTGTTATGAATTTTGTCTGGGCCCACACCTTTATTTGGGTCTAAATTTTGTATAACTTTGGCTACTTCTGATGGGGTAATTAAAATTTCATTAAGTTCATTTTCTAGATAATGGAGTTCAGGAGGGTTGTCATCAGGTGTTTCTAAGGTTGACCGTTGGATAAAATATTCATTAAATAAAAGCATTTGCTTTTTCCTCATTGGTATTATAATGTTTCCCGTTGAATAGGATTGGTGATATACTATCAGATAGGCCCTTCGTGTTAATAAAGGTTTAAACAAACTAATTTCCACCAATCTTTGGTTCCAAACTTATATATATGTATGTATGCGTGTGTGTGTGTGTGTGTGACTGTGCTGTATCTTTTAAAAGGCTGCATCCAGCCACATATTCTTGCACATGTGCAGGTGAACTACTATTAGGTCTACATTGAAAGAGATCTACTAGAAGCATATTTTTACATGTTTGCACAAAAAAAGTTTAGATCCTATTCATGTGCTATTATTTGCTTGTGTTTTGAATGTTCTGTGTTAGAGGGTATGGGGTTCAAGGTACATGTATTGATTTAGTATAGAGATCCCTATTTTTAAAAACAATTACTTAATCTCTGTATTGCATTTACTAAAACTGGCTATAACCGAATAACGTCACTTTCATATTTATATTTGTGACTCACACGCATGTGAGGTTTAATTGATATTTCTTTAATTTATAATTTTCAGTATTACCAATACCAGAGTCAGAGTAACAAGGACCTCCAGAAGTCCTGCAAAATTTGTCCTTGAAATCCTATAAATTTCATAAAATGATAATGAGTTGAATTGTATGCCTACAGCCTACATGTGTGCAGTCTACCAGGCAATCTCTCTCTCTCTCTCTCTCTCTCTCTCTCTCTCTCTCTCTCTCTCTAACACAACCACACACACACACACCCACACACACACCCACACACACACATACTTGCACAGACACCGTTAATCGTTATTTGGACTTTCCTCAAACGCCACTTATACGTTGTGTGGACAATGGGTCGTTTTTTGACACCCTTTTTAAGTACTTTTAAGTGTTCTAACCCTAACCCTAACCCCAACCCTAACGGATCACTAAATCGCAGGTCTAGAGGAAAACTATTCTTAGTGACTATTTTGAAATTTTACAGGAGAAGCAAAAAATCTTCCTATTTCAATAAAAAGTAACTTTATGGTCTGAAACCCATATATGTAGAAGATAAATGGATCGTGGTCTGTTTTTGACAATACTTTTCTCAAAAATCTTTTTCTATCTTGTTAAAATAAACAAAATGCCACTTAGAATATTTTCCTTCTGTAAAATAGTATGAGTAAAACTACTCTATCTGCCACATAGAATAGTTTTCCATTGAAAATGTTGAAAAATTAATGGAAAACTATTTTTATGTGTCAGAAAGAATAGTTTTCCTCCATTGCTGAGAAAAGAAAAGAAAAGAAAATTATTGTAAGAGTCAAATAGCATACTTTTCCTCTCGAAAAATTATGAAAACTGAGGAAATAAAAACACAAAAAACAACTTACACATGATACACTTACAATAGTTTTCTGTAACAAACAAAAGAACGAGAAAGCAACACTGTATATTCATCCTCAAAAATGAGTTCCCAATTTTATTCAAACCAAATACAAAACTGTAACTTTATCTTCATTTTCCAAAGTACCATTAACATAAAATAATTAAAATCATATTAGACATAAGTCGTTATGTACTACTCTTGTACCACTACTACTCATGTATTTTATTAGTGCACTAATAAAATAATGACAACGTGTTATGCAGCTATCAAAATGAAACAGCATTGATAAAGTGAACAAGACTGGTCAAATTACACTGCATTAATACACAATATTTAGATCTAGTACAAATGGAGCATTGCCTGTTGCGCTCTCTTAGTATGATGCACTTCGAGAATAAAATTTTAAACGGTCATCAACGAACTGGCTTTGGGGGGAGGGAGAGAGAGAGAGAGAGAGAGAGAGAGAGAGAGAGAGAGGGAGAGAGAGAATGTGTGAGAATTCTTCATCACCCTAGCCTCCATCACTTTATCATCTTCTCTCCAACATCCAACACCACTACAAAAATTTTGGCGCTGCGAGCAGGATCAAGAAAGATGACAAACCCAAGGAAGGCATATAAGAAGGCAAGGCAGCTGAGGAACCGACCAGTGGAAAGCGAGAGCGAAGAGACTGCCCTCATCCAGGAAGGAGGGGCCCACAGAGGCGACACCACACCTCATCGCCCATCCAGTCACGAGAGAACATCAGAGGCGGCGCAAGATGACATTTCTTCCACCCACGCACCCTCTTTGACCATGCAGAAGTTGTGGATGATGCCACCCCCCAAACTTCCAACCTTCACGGGGGATGGTGATGACGTCGAGGACTTCACACAGGAGGCGCGGCGAATCCTGGGCCACTGCGAGCTGGATGGTGGTACAGCTATGGAGTGGCTGCTTCAATCGCTCTGCGGCTGTGCCCGACAGGAGATCATCCAGCAGGCAGACGTGAAAACGGCAGAGGAGGCCCTGGGTGTCCTGGAGGAGACGTTCGCCGACCAGAGGGGAGTCACCAGCACTTTTAGCAGGTTCCACAGCCGGCAGCAGGGAGCAGGAGAGACCGTGCTGCAGTACGGCCAACAACTTCAGCAGCTGGCCCTGCGGTCCAATACAAGAAAGGTTGGCAGCATCCCTGACGAAATGCTGCGTGATAAATTCGTTGATGGGGGCTCAAATCACAAGACCTTCGCCGCATCATTAGGGGAGAGGATTGCTCCTACCTGCGGGCCAGAGCAGAAGCCCAGCGCTGGCTGAAGGAGGAGGACCGTGACGGCGACAGCGTGACAACCCAACAACAGACAGCAACGCCGGTGCCCGACCCCCAAGGAATGGCGGCTCTGCAGAGTCAACTAGTGGAGCTGAAGGAGCAGCTGCAGCAGCTAAAGCAACGTCCACTGTCGGCTCCTCAACGTGACACCAGAACTGCCGTCTGCTGGGTTTGTGGCCGAAGGGGCCACCTCCAGAGGAGCTGTCCTCAAAGACAACCCCACGTCCAACCACCACGAGGACAACAATCACCACGAGGGCAGCAGGGAAACTGCTAGCCCCGTTGTCGAAACACAGGCAACGGGGGGCAAGGGCAGTAAAAGGCTGATTGGCGAATGCCCCACGACAACCGCACGCATCAATGGCCGATCTGTGCAAGCTCTCCTCGACACGGGCAGCGAGGTAATGACTGTGACGCAGACCTGGGTCACCGAGAATCTTGGTGACGTTTTCCTTCAGTCGTCCCACCTCAAGCTGCGGGCAGTAAACGGCGCAGAGGTACCCTACTCCGGTATCCTGGTCGCCGAGCTGCAGTTGGACGGGACCACGTTTTCTGGTATTCCCATCCTGGTCGTCAGGGAGCCCACGGAACCGGTCATGAGGGAACGCAAGAAGCGTCTGCCGTTGTTGGTCGGGATGAACGTCCTGGGAGAGTGGATGACAGCCAGTCTGACCAGCTTACCTCAAGGCCTGTTTGCGTCCATCCAAGAAGTGCGACATGACAACACTTTGGTCCAAGGCATCGCCAAGACAGCAGTACAGTGGTCCCACCCTTCGCCATGGCCACTGTGCGAGTGACCTCAACGCAGCGGCCTACACGACAGCTACTGGCGTCACCTTTAGCACAACCCCTGCCTGGAGGTCTGCTGATCGTTCCGACACTCGTCAGCGGTGACGCTTCACAGCGATACATGTGAGTGGCCAATCTCTCAGAGGTGGACGTCATCCTTCCAGCCCGACTCCACTGGCGTCTCTGCAGACAGTAGAGGATGTCCAAGGAAAGGACGAGGTGGCATTCCCCCCCACTGTAAATGAACTTGTGGTCACCATCGGAACACCATCAGGACAGACTACCAAGAACACCATTTCCTGCCCCACGTTAAATGGCACAACCAGACAGTGGGAACTTCTTCAACAAGTCCTGGACAAGAACAGAGAAGCCTTTGTCCAAAACGAGTTGGATTTGGGCTACACGGACATCGTCCAACATCAACTGCGGACAAGAGACGAAGTGCCCGTCGCCCAACCCTACAGGCGCATCCCACCTCACCAGCTGAAGGAAATCCAATACCACATCAGAGGACTCCTGGGGTGGAATTCATGGCCAGTTAAATTATAGGCGATGGTTAACGTTACCAACATTGGTTTTGTAACCAACAATGGTATCGTTAACCATCGTTTAGCAGATCGCTATTCATGAGCGAGTGTCCACGCATTGTTACTTAACCAAGGCTATTTTTGGGCTGTGCGGGAACATCCGTAAGGGGGCATAATTCAAGCAGCTGTTTTCCTTCTTTCATCAACAAAATAGGCCTATAACCAATCGGAATCGTGCAGCCGCACGATTAAAGTCTGGCAATGGTGGCGTGATTAGCAAGCCTACCGACAGCATGCTGGATATCATAGTGAGCAAGGAGAGCGAGCTTTTTGTTGGGGTGAAAGGAGAGAAATCACTTTTGATCACTTTGTAGTTTGTAATGTTAGGCCTACATTTTGTTTTTAGACTGAGGTGTCAATTTCTGCCGTTTCTGGGTAGTTTGGAACTTGAAATGTTGTCTTTATTTCGTAGGGTTGCATTACCCTACGAGTATAAACTATACAGATACACAATAAGCCTACACATCACCAGTCAAAATCCAACAACAATATTTTAATAATAATAATATTAACCCGTTTTATTAATATGACAGATTATTAAAGGTGCCAGAGGCATAAAAACAAAGAGTGAGACACACATGTAAAAGTGGTGACAAAACGCCTTGCCGATCACACAGTTTCAGTCTGTCTACCGCGTTCGTTAACGTGATGATATCATGCCGACGAAAACGAAATTTTGATACCAGTTCCACATCATCAAATTTGTCAAGTGGATTACTTCTGTCGCGAAATATTCTCTCTCTCCTCGGAGCTCGTCTCTGTCGAAGTTGCCACCAAACGATGGCCGCCATTTTTAACCAGTGTTCCATTGGTTATCGGGTGGTGCCCCCTCCGTTAAAATAACCATGGTTAGCAACCGTCGTTAACTCTGCTAAGGCCTCATGAATTTAAAATTTCCAGCTTAACCAACGTCGTTAATTTTACCAACATTGGTTAAGCCTTAACCAACGGTCATGAATACCACCCCTGGAGAACAACATCGTTGAGAGCCACAGTCCATACACGGCACCAATCGTCGTTGTGCGAAAGAAAGATGGGACCGTGCGGCTATGTGTCGACTATCGCCGCCTAAACGCCAAGACGGTTGGTGATACGTATCCGCTACCTCGCATTTAAGTCCTTTGACGCGCTGGTTGGGGCCCAATACTTCTCCACGTTGGACCTGACCAGTGAATATCACCAAATCGCCATGGACCCCCGAGATCAACACAATACAACCTTCGTCACTCCTATGGGCCTCTATGAGTACACCCGGATGCCAATGGGTCTCATCTCAGCCCCCGCCACTTTCCAACGGCTGATGCAGCCTTGTTTCTTTCTGTCTTGCTTGCTTGTTGTTTTTGTCTTGCTTGCTTGTTGGTTTTGTCTGTCATCAGACAAAAACAACAAGCAAGCAACAAAGAAAGAAACAAGCAAGCGAACAAACATCTGAAAATAAAGCAGCATAGATCTAGGTTATTTGCAAACAGCAACAAGCTGCTAGTACTATTCTTTAGCATTACCAGACCTGATAGTGATCTAAGAGAGGTTTCCGCGGAACGTGCGACAATGTCACGCCTTGTGACAGACATTTTGAAGTCCAATGAGTCTGATGACGTCCACAAATCCACAACTTGAACGGCGAAAATATATACACAGAAACAGTCAACGCTGCACAACTATTCCAAAACAAAGTATGGCGCCGCAAAACCGGAAGTGAGTAAAGCAACTTTCGTCTTCCGATACAAAACAAAAAAACAAAACAACAAAAAAATTTTTATGTGCCCGCAGATTGTTTTGCATTTCCGTTTTTTTTTCTTTTTTTTCTTTTGTTTTTTTCGTTTTTGCGGATTTCCCCGATTTCGCTGAGAACTATCAGGTCTGATTACGGCATAGGCTAGCCTAATGACATTTTGGTGGCATACTAAATAGTGTGTCGTCTCTGTGATTTCTTTCTCACCATCCCCATGCATATAAAGATACACATACCCAAACTGACACACGTCTGTGTAAAATGTAAACTCACCTTATCAATATTGTCTTGGGCTAGAATCGCCACAACATTGTTAGAAACACACACACCAGCTCTGCTACAGAGCAGAAAGTACACCCTGCGTTAGTGAGTGTTCATACTAAAATTGCTGAAAATATTGAGCACGCTTCTCACGCAGGACTCCTAATGGAAAAATCCACTCAGATGTAAAGTATTCTAACTGGCACTTTCCTTGTTCTCATAGCAAAGACGTTTGGGAGCAAAATTATTCTAAGCAGTACTTAAAATATATTTTTGGGGTTTTGGAAGAAATGTTGGAGAGGAAAAGTATATTGACTGACTCTTAGAATAGTTTCTTCATTTTTGAAGAAACCATTTGAGAGGAAAGGTATTCTAAGAGGTAGTTAGAATAGTTTACTTCGTTTTCAAAGACACATTTCGAGAGGAAATCTATTCTAACTTACACAGTTAGAATAGTCTTCTTCCTTTTCTAATAATAATTATAAAATATTTGAGAGGAAAACTACTCTAACTGCCATCTATATACTGTATATAAATTGCTTAGCCGGAAGTCCTTCTTCGCCTCTACTATAAAGTTTGTCTCCTATGGACGCTGATCTGGGCAGGTGCTGAGCGCTGCTGATCGGCCTGCTGTGTGCTCAAAACCAGCCAAACCATTATAGCCGACATTTCCTTACCGAACGTTTAACCGTTTCTGAGATAAATAAATAAACCAAATGTCCACAAACTGCAATAGCCTCATTCCGCCCGCTTCCATTAAAAATCAAATTGAGGTTTCAGCATGTTTTCCCATATAGACCAAAAAATTCATGGTTTTTCTATGAAGCCTTGGTAGCTTAGTGGGTTAATCTTACGCCTACGGTTTCGGGCGACCCAAGATCAATACTCACGCGGGCCATATTTTTTTTAAGTTTTTTTTTTTTTTTTAAAAAACTACAATATGGATTTTTTTTTAAAATTTAGACTTTTTACCTTTAATTTATTATTATTATTATTATTATTATTATTATTATTATTATTAAGAAACTAATAATAATAACAATAATAATAATAATAATAAATTATTATTATTATTATTATTATTATTATTATTATCAGTGTTCCCGATTACGCACAGTAGTGCGTCAATTACGCACAAAATATGAAAAATGACGCAGGAAAATTTGCATGTGTGCGTCCTGTGGACGCACACATTTTTTGGGAATCACTGAAGTCATAAATACGACCAAACGAGTGGCGAACTAATTCACGGCATAATCAGAATCAGAACCCAACTGAGACTGCCATTGCAGACGATTAAAGATTGTGTCGGGAGTTGTCGTCCTTAAAAATCGCATGCGCGCGCATTGTAAACTTCCTCCAAGCAATACATTCACTGAACAAAAGAAATCTTCGTTAATCCATTCTTTGATTCTATCATACACGATCATGCCACTTCTGACTTGGTTGACTGGGCCCAAAACCCGTTCATCCACCGATTTGGGGACTCTCAAAATTTGCACAAGGACTCTTAAAATTTTATACCTGGGAGTCCCAAGGACTCTCATTTTTTTTGTATGGAGGGAACACTGATTATTATTATTATATCAAATTTTCTTTTAAAACCTTGGTGTTTTTTATGATTTCTATTTGTATTATTCTATATTCAATATTATTATTAGTAGTATTAGTATTAGTATTAGTAGTAGTAGTAGTAGTAGTAGTAGTAGTAGTAGTAGTAGTAGGCCTGCTGTGTGCTCAAAACCAGCGAAATCATTTTAGCCGACATTTCCTTACCGAACGTTTAACCGTTTCTGAGATAAATAAATAAACAAAATGTCCACAAACTGTAATAGCCTCATTCCGCGCGCTTCCATTAAAAATCAAATTGAGGTTTCAGCATGTTTTCCCATATAGACCAAAAAATTGATGGTATTTCTAGGAAGCGTTGGTAGCTTAGTTAGTAAAACCATTTGCCTACCGTGCAGTGCGACCGAAGTTCAAATCTCACCCGGCCCCTTATTTTTTTTATTTTTTTTAGTACACTAAAATATGGATATTTTTCTTTTTAATTTAGGCTTTTTACCTTTTATTTATTATTATTATTATTATTATTATTATTATTATTATTATTATTTATAAACTAATAATAATAAATTATTATTATTATTATTATTATTTTATTATTATTATTATTATATCTTATATCAAATTTTCTTTTAAAACCTTGGTGTTTTTTATGATTTCTATTTGTATTATTCTATATTCAATATTATTATTATTATTATTATTATTATTATTATTATTATTACTTATAAACTAATAATAATAATTATTATTATTCTTATAATAACAATTATACTATCTTATATAAAATTTTATTTTAAAACCTTGGTGTTTTTTCTGATTTCTATTTGTATTATTCTATATTCATTATTATTATTATTATTATTACTACTACTACCAAGGATTGGGATGGGGTGGTACGTGTAGGTAAAAGGGGGCTACGGGTAGGTTTAAAGGGGCATGGGTAGGCATAACGGGGATACGGGTATATATAAGGGGGTATGGTGATGGTCGATTCCTTTCATCCATACCTGCGAAACGATCAACGGGGAAGTATCAAGGAGGGTACAGTTAGGAACCAAGGGGGTATGGAAGGAATCAAGGGGGTATGGGGAGGTATCAAGTGGGTTCGGGGAGGTATCAAGGGGGTATGATGAGGCATCATGGGGGGGGACGGGGAGATATCAGGGGGGGGGGGGGGGATGGTGAGGTATCAAGGGGGATATGGGGAGGTATCATCGTCCAAATGAAACTCGCAGACAAAAGTTCTCTCTGTCTACATTTTAAACAGCATCATGTGTACCCTGGCTTGCCAGGGTACAAAAACCACTAGTATATGATACTTTTCCAACAAACATTTTCTGAAGACAAAGATAGAATATTTTTTTCAAGGGTTATAACTCTGTCATTTTTTAAGCTACAGTCCTGATATTTTGACAGAAGTTGCCCCCCTCTATGGCTGTTTAAACCATGGAAAAAACTCAATTTCGGTCAAAATGTCACTTAGAATAGTTTTCCTCTACACCCGCGAAATGGACGTCCCAACAAGGAGGTATGTCCAAAGAACGTATGTAGATGTGCACTAGTTTGTCCAAAGAACGCCGTGTAAACACGCGCACACCCACATGCACACACAAACACACGGATTACAGAGCGACTGCTGCACAGCTTTTGGACTCCTCCTTTACGTTTTCTAGTTATTTTTCACACAACGTACTAATGTGAATATTCCCTTCGCTGCGTGTAGCAAAGGGATTGTGTTCTTTTTTTTATTTTTTATTATCGAAAATTGCTGTGAAATTCCATTTTGTACGTTTGGTCTATGCTCCTAGGGTTAAACCAAGTTAACTTATTATCCCGCAATGAATAAATGTTTAATATCTTGCGCAACTTTAGAATATTTATGCACAAGTTGCCATGTTAAACAAAGCTAGGCCTATCACACTCACAGTACCAGAAGTTACGGAAAACCCGGAACCGTTAGATACGGATGGATGCATTGACTGCAATGCCCGAACTTGGTGTGCAACTAGGTCTACAATCAAAAGCACGCGTGCAACCTATATTTTATTGATTGACCTTTGGTTAAATATGGTAAAAAAGCAGTACACTAGACATTCCTAAAACAGTCACTTATCTTACCTGCGTCATTACGTCCTCCTTGGTTGACATGCCACCTAGTAATGAGAGTCGCTTCCCCTGACAATATCGGCGCCAGTGTTGTGCAACAGTGGAGAATGTTTAATTTATATACCTATTGTTTCTTTATTTATCAATTTTGAGTGTTGATCGGTAATTCTATTTTCTACTATGGAGAATGACGAAGAAGATGTGTTTACTGTCAAGTCATTGAAACGAATGAAGATTTCACGATCGTGCAAAATTAACGCCTCAACTGAAAGTGAAAGGAGAACTCGGACCATCTCGATCCACTCGGATCATATTCATAGGCCTACAGTTGACATTAAAAGCATGAAAACTTCAAACGCAAAGAACTGTATGAAGAAGAGAAAATTCATGGAAAGTGACCATTCAAAGCGAGGGAAGGTACAGAATCAGTCTAAAGCAATATTATCTGAAGGGAATAACAATAAGGATTGCCAAGTAGTCACAGAATCGGTTGTAGGCCTACAATTTGTACAACAAACGTCATTGGAAACGATCACTTGTGGTGAAAAGACATCATGTATAGACTTGACACAAGCCGATAGTCTTTTCTGTGGTGAAAAAGAAATACAGAGTCTAAGCCAATCCAAAGGTTCACTGCTGTCCATTTCAAATGTTTTTAACTCGCATTCTTTGGTAGCATCTGAACAGCCTAAGAGTCAAAATGACTCGGAACCAGATAAATCATGCCCTGATACAGCAACTGACAGCATTTCTCACAGCAGTCAAAAGCCTACAATTAACATTTCTAAACAGCTACCACAAATAAGCAAAAGTGGCAAAAGGCGTTCCCTGCACAACATTAACTGCATTTACCCTTCTACTGATCGAGGCATAAGAACAGCTGTCAGCCAAAAGAGTTCTCGATCTGCTTTGGATGAAGTGGTGGTTTCAAGCTCGTTATCCACTACTATGCAAAGCATCATGATGACAATTAATGGGAATGCTGATAGTCTGAAAAGTGAGGGGCGATGTCCTTTCTGTCAGGTGCCGTTTCAGGCATTGTCAGGCCAGCTTCCAGACTTGCACACCATGGAGTGTATGGACATCCCTCTCAAGACTACAGAAGGTTGTTTTTTGTTTGTTTGATGGATTGTTTATTTCATATGATCACTTGTGTTTTGGGGCCTTGCCTTCCTGTCTCAGTTTTTATTATTATTATTATTAGTATTATTATTAGTATTATTATTATTATATTAATAATTTATTTAATCATTCTTATAGCAATTTTCCAGCTCAAGAGCTGCTCAAACTGTGACCAGTACAGGGTCTAACTCGAGCCACTCAGGATGCCCACTTGCAGCCTTTGGGGATATCTTACATCCAGACAACTGAGCACAATCCTTTCACACATGAATTTAAATTTGGTATCCTCCCACTCCATCACCCCCACCTACCTCCCACCCCTGCCACTGCCCTTCCTCTATCCCCTGTAGAACTGATAGTTTATTATTGATTTCAGTCTATTTGCTTTTATTTCAGGACAAAATGCAGTGATTATTTGGGTAGTTAGAATTAACATGAAGCCACGAATGGTAATAATAATTCTCTATGTCTGCAGAATGTCCAGAGGGACTTGCTTGTGACAGCATAGTTTCCAGTCACTACCGTCGCTATGCTCATTCGATGATTGCCCATTATTTGGCTGGAAACCAGGATTCTGCTGGTACAACAGGTGGTTGAAGACTAGTTTTCTGTTATTTTCTAACATTCTGGAATGACTAGAAACATGGTCATGTATATATAATATATATATTTTTTGGTAATGTGGTTGATAAAATGGAATTGATGTTCAAGAAGTACTGGATTTTGACTGACAAAGGCAGACCTGTTACAAGTTGAGACATAATGCTAGTCTCCAGTGCTAAAGTTCCAGTGCCAGGTGGAAGGGCATAGGTTTGATCCAAACAAAATATATGTATGAGGCTTATCAGGTCACCGAGGGTTTCCTCCTGGTACTCTAGTTTCCTCCCTCCCTCCCTTAATAGTGGTATTGGAAGCAATAATCTAACTTTCAAACAATACAAAAACTCATTTATTTTCCGTCTTCTACACCACATGTTTAAGTGATGTTATGTATACATGTAAGGGTGTGTGTAACATGTGAGCACGTATGCTTGTACAGACCACCGTTTTTAAGCCTGATTGGGAAATAGAGTATACATTTCATCCAGTATTATTATTATTATTCAGTATTAGTATTATTATCCAGTATTAGTATTATTATTGGCGTTTGAGTGAGAGAACGATGCGTGTTTATAGAAACGCCATTATTTTTACACACTCTTTATACTCTATCTACATTCTTTTGATGGCCCCGTTATTTTGACGTCAAAACAGTGTTCTGTTACTAGTGTTAGGGTTAGGGCTGTGTTAGGCTTAGATTAGGTTAAGGGTTTGGGTTAGTTAAGGTTAGCTTTAAAAAATATGGACAAGTTTTAAAAAATTTCAACATATGTGGCGCTTCATAAAAGTCATTAAAAAAATGCGTTTTTACAAACGTGTGTGTTAGAAAGATGTTAGTTTAAGTATATAAGTTAATTGTTAAAATACTAAAAGAAGAAATAAAAAGCTCATTATTCTCAAGGTAAGAACACAGATTTTCAGTTTATTAAAAACCTTTTTCAAGTGTACAACACTAGGTAAAAAAGGTAAAGGTAGTCCCATAGCCTTGTGGCCGTAGGGGAGCGTGATGTTGGAGATCACACTTATCTTGGGCGAGAGTAATGAGAGTGATGCCCATCTCTCTCCCTCGCTGTTTTACCTTCCCCACCCTTAAGAGAGTAGGTACTCAGTCATAGTTGAGTCAACTGGGAGCGTTGTTATTTGTCGCTTCACGTTTTGCGGTCACCCATCCAAGTGCTAACCGCACTGGACGGTGCTTAACTTGCGACACAGTAGCGAGTGCTAGTACAACACTGGCCAAGTATAAAAACAAAAGACATCAAGCACTATTTATACCAAAATCAAATTAATTCAGAATGACTGAACATTACACAATATCAATAGTTGATGAGTTTTCCTTGCTAATTTTGATTGTTAAATTTTTCTGTATTCATTGCTTTGTTTAGATGAGGCAGATAAATTTTACTAACAATGACAATAATAATAATATTATTATTTTTGTTTATTTATATCTCTCTCTCTCTCTCTCTCTCTCTCTCTCTCTCTCTCTCTCTCTCTCTCTCTCTCTCTCTCTCTCTCTCTCTCTCTCTCTCTCTCTATATATATATATATATATATGTGGCCATTTTCACTGTGCATTCTACATGCCTGCCTGTGCATTTTAGCAGTATGATTGCTATGGTGGTTCAGTGTTGATTCAGGTCCCTACCCCTCTTTCCCTGGGATGGTTATCCCCGTCTGCCATATCGCCAATGGTGGGTGTAGACGTTAAACCTTAACGTGAGGCAACCAACGACGCCTCACCACCTTGCAAGGCAAATATTTTTATGTCCCTCTTACGGGGGGATATATAAAAATGAATAGCTTGGATTGGGCCGTGTTTTTTCAAGGTGGTGGCCGAGAGACGGGAGTGGCCGAGAGACGGGAGTCAAATACTTCCGCTCTGCTACATATATAGATATAAATATAAAGAAATAATATAAACAAAATTATATTTTTTAACAAATATTTATTTTTTTTGTATTTAATTGTGTTTGTTGCTTTGTTCCAAAAACAGATACAATGGGATGTCACCAAGACCATGCCATCCAACTTACTGAACAAAGCCAGGCACTTCACAATAAACCAGATGACCAAAAATTGTTGCAAACATCACCATTTAAAAAAACCAAGAAGAGGAACGTAACCTCTCATAAATTCTCTAGCCATAGTAATGAAAGCAAGTTAAATGGATATGGAACTCCTAATAAACATACAAAGAAGTACAAAAGGTCAAGTTCTCAGCAATCCATCTCAAGACAAAGCAGCTCACAACAGTCCACTTCAATAAGTAGCCAAAAAGACAGCGGATCAAACTCCAATATTAAAGACTACTTCTCTCCCTCGCCTAGTAAAACTATTACTGCATCGTCAGGTACTTCTTGCACAAATGCCTTAATAAAGAAAGGGCCTGGTGCATCGAAAACAAAATTGTTAGCCACTGATAGATTGCCAGTAAAATCAGATGTTGACTCTGACTCTTTCATCATAATGTCTCTTAGTGAAAGCGAGGATGATGATGGATATAATGCTGGTAAAACTGATGACAGTGATATGGCTGAAAAAAAAGCAACCATCAAAACTATGGCCTCTCTCCCGAAAGAAAGGAATGCAGCAGATTTCATAGAAGATGATACTACTGATGTTGGTGACGGTTGTCACTCTGAATTTGGAGAATCTTGTGAAGGTGAACTTGAGCAAGAAGAAAATGAGCAAGAGGCAGTCAGTAGACCAGAAAATGTAGGTTTTATTCTGGATCTTGATAGTGATGAAAATGAAGAGAGTGCTGTTTCACACACGACCTATAGTGAATCTGGAGTGTCTGCTGCCACAAATAGTAGCGCCAGTCTTAATCCTCTATTGCAGAAACAGACATCTCTGTTTTCCTACTTTGCACCTCACTGCCATTCATCAAGCACCAGCAGTATGGGACAAAACAAGAAAGGCAGAGGAAGTACAGGAGAGAAACCAACACAAGTGAAGCCAAGTTCAAGAAAAAGTGGAACTTTCACAAGAGTCAACAACTTTACACAAAAGCCCTCACTTGGCACAAGTTCAGTAAAGTCACCTCTCATCAAGAGCTCATCAGAACCAGTAATTATTCGAGTGCCTTCTCCGCCACCAGTTCATCTTGACAAATGCGTTGCATCTGAACATTCTTTCAAGCCTGAAAATGAAAGCAACAAAGCTTCTAGTTGGCTTTCTAGTGCTTTGGGTGTTTTAAAAAATTCTGCAGGCTTTTCCAGCAACAGCAAGCGTCAGGCTTCGAGAGGTGGGAACGAGAGAAGTGGGTCTTCAACAGGACAAAGGCACACAGTTCGGCAGTGTCCATTTTACAAGAGGCTTCCAGGTAGGGGCAGAATTATTGAGTGTACTTTGAGAACATGCTCATGGAATTGCTCACAACATTTACCAGACAAAATAGCAAGGATAAGAGACTTATTTTACAATGCAGTTATTACAGTTATTAAACAGTTGCTGTCTAGTCCCTTATTTCCTGACAGAAAGTTCAATTTTACTTATTTGTGTATTTTATATAATATTAATAATTAATAAATGTAATGTTTTCTATTTTAATATACAGGCACAGCAATAACAGTGGATGCTTTCAGTTTTGGTGTGATTCCTGGTTGCCAAGCTTATGTGTTGACTCATTTCCATTCTGATCACTACCATGGGCTGAGTAAAAAGTTTTCTCAACCTATATATTGCAGCTCGGTAAGCACATCCTCTTTGAACGTTCGATACATTACAACTGTTGAAACACTCGGGGTCTGCAATTTCAGTGATTAGTGTATTGCTTTTGTTTAGATTTCAGATCTGTTATTATTTGCTATGCATCAAGTATTGGCCTTATTGAATGAGTCGTGTAGGGTTTTTATTATTTCTGGGAAATGTTCCTTCCTCAAATTAAATACAAAGACATAAAATTGCATCTTGTGGAAAAAAAAGTAGTTATGGTATTAATTCAATATTGTTTAATTATAATGTTGTAGTCAAATTAAATGCAAGGACATACGATTGCCTGTTACAAATCATCATAATTAATGCTAAAAACATTTTGCAAAGCTGGTCCAAATTGTTTTGTATGTGTTTCTGTGTGTAGATCACAGCAAATTTGGTGGAAAAGCAGTTAGGCGTTTCGAGTCGCTGGGTCAACCGTTTGCCAATGAACACTCCGGTACAAGTCACTGGTGTATGGCTTACTCTGATGGAGGCAAATCAGTGTGTTTTGTTTTGATTTTCCATCTATCTAATTTGTGTCAGTATTTTCTAACATACTTGTCACAAGAAATATGGGAATTTAGAGCAATTTGGAATCTACGTAGTGTTGTTTTTTGTAATGATCACACATCCCATGATGAATTTCAATCTGCTTATTTCAGAGTACATTACTTGTTCAGTTCCACCAGATTCTTTCATTGGTAAAATAATCTAATGCAGCAAATGAACATCTTGGGTGACGTGGGTTCAATCCGGCACATGGCAAATTACTTTTGATTTTCTTGCACAATTTCAGCTGCCAGAGCTTTGAGCAGCTCATTTCTCTGGAAAGAATGCTATATAAGAACAATCCATTTCCGACTACCTTCATGTTTTATTGATGACCTAATACTAACATTAGCAAAGATGGATAATTTGCTAAGAGTTTGGAATAAGTGAGTTTATGGAGTGAAACCAACAAACTGTTACCATTTCTTGTGGATTTTGCCATCTTCTCTAGCTGTTTTCTTAATAACATTAATAATAATAATAATAATAATAACAATAATAATAATAATACTAATAATAATAATAATTACAAAAGGAGGAAGAAAAAACAATTTTTATTTTTGAAATTTAGATTGACTGCTTCCAATACCATATTGATGATTTTTACGTGTATGGATACTTCATTGCAGGCCTGTGTCTATTTAAAAAATGCACTTTGTTTAAAAAATGTGTCAGTCACATGAACATTGTCAATGCATGTTGCAGTTGTCCTGGTGCAGTGATCATTCTGTTCGAGCTGCCAAATGGGAAAAAACTGCTGCATACAGGAGATTTCCGTGCTGACCCGAGTATGGAGCAGTATCCTCCCCTAATGAATGTAGTGGTTGATGAGTTGTATTTGGACACCACGTAAGCACATACCCTACTGTTATTGCTTTAGTGATATTATTTGTCATGCACTTATATTTGACATGACATTGGCTATATTGAAGCAGCTGCCCAGCGGCACATTTTAAAATATATTTATTTTTAAAAACGTTTATTGTAAGGCTAAAAAAATGTGCTTGGAATACATAATATATACAATACAAATTAAGTTTGGATAATTTCAAGCAGCTTGAGGTTTAAGATTGGCCACCAAGAACACACAGGGCTTGAAATTTATCAATATTTTAATGAAAGCTACTTTGAAATTATTCAGCTTCATTGTGCACATGTGCTACTGCTAGTACTCTACTAGTTTTAATAGATATTGCCTATTTTTCATATTGCCTGACCATTGTTGCAGGTACTGTGACCCAGCTTATGCCTTTCCAAGTCAGAAGGATGCAATAGATTTTGCAGTCTCAACAGCCTTGAAGACTGTCGAACAGAACCCAAACACCCTCATTGTTTGTGGAGCATACACCATTGGGAAAGAGCGCATTTTTATTGGTATGAATTGAGAAAGTACAATGGAAGATAATGAGTAAATTTATTAGAGAGTAGCGGGTATTGTGTGACTAGGCGCTAAGAGCTATGGCTTTGCATTTCTGAATCTTTTTTTAATGTTATAAGATTTCTTATAAATGTTGATGATCTTGTAAAAGTATAACAATCTCATTGCGCATGAATTTTTGCCTTTATTTTTTTGTTCAAGTATATTTTGTATCAGAATGATGTTTTTGTTTACTTTTTTAAAATTTTGTTTGTTTTTGCTTGTAGTTGAAGTTTTAAAAGAATGATTTCAATCATGAATTTTAGGAATTGCTTCTCCTGTTCTTGGCTCGTTTCTTTCTTCTTTTCTACCAGAGTTTAGATAATGGTTCCATTTGGTGACCACAAAAAAAACAACAACAACAAAAAACAGTCATACTTCTGCAGTACATCTTTCATACTTCTAATACCAACAAAATAATTGTGTTTCCTGATATAATTTTAAGGACAACCATCTTTATCTCTGATTCTTTTTCTCTCTCTATAGCTTTAGCGGATGCTCTGCAGAGTAAAGTGTGCATTCAGCCAACCAAGAAGCGTGTACTTGATTGTCTGGATGATTCTAAACTAAAGGACAGGATGTCTCTCAAATGGAACGAGGGTAGAGTGCATGTCCTACCAATGGGGAAACTTAATGCAAAGGTTTGTGTTTTGGTGATGACAGTTTATTATCCCTTTCTATCGGGAAATTCTGGGCCACCTCCCCTGCGGAAAGCGTAGTCGCGGTCTGTGGCGCGCCCAAACCCAACCTACCTAACATTATTTGTGATTTTTGACATTTTGCTGGGGGAGTAAACCGGAGTACCCGGAGAAAAACCCCGAGACGTAGCCCGAGTCAAAAGTAAATAATATTCGGAGAAACATAATGCCCAGATGCTGGATTGTGCTCAGGGCCAAGGCGAGCCACACTGTATTCGTGGATTTCGGCTGTGGCCAACAGCCTGGAGAGGATTGGGCCCTGCCAGGTCTTTTTTTTGCCCAAGACACAACACATGATGAGGCTATCCACTAATTCCATGCCGGATCGGTCGTCGCCCAGCTACACAAGGACCGCGCCTTCCGTTGGCCACCAGGACGGAGGTGAAAAGTATGCTACTGATGGACAAATTAGCAAGATCCGCACGAGAAACAACATCGTCATAGGAACCTGGAATGTCAGGACCCTAACTGCGGAAGGAAAATTAGAAGAACTGGGCCACGAGCTGGACCACTATCGATGGAACGTTCTAGGTATCAGCGAACTGCGCTGGAAAGGCCTAGGTGAAACAACGACTGACAAAGGCCACAAGCTCTATTTCAGCGGTAGAGATGACAGGCACGAACACGGCGTTGGATTCTTGGTCCACAAGAACATTCTAGCCACTGTCATGGGTTGCCGCCCAGTCTCCAGTAGACTCATTACCATCCGTCTGAGAGCAACCCCTTTCAACATTACCATCATCCAGGCCTATGCCCCAACATCAGACTATGAAGACAGCGAAGTGGAGGATTTTTATGAAAATATACAGGCGGTCCTTGACCAAGTGCCGAAGAAGGACATAGTCATAGTGCAAGGCGACTGGAATGCCAAGGTTGGCCAAGATGCGCACCACAACTGGGGAGACACATGCGGACCCCACTGCAACAACGAGACAAATGACAGGGGTCTGAGGCTATTGGAGTTTGCCAGATACAACAATCTGGTACTGGCAAACACGCTTGGTCTCCACAAAAAATCCAGACGATGGACATGGCACAGTCCCGGCGGGGAACATCACAACCAGATCGACTACATCATGGTCAAGAAACGCTTCAGATCAAGCATCAACATTGGCAGGACACGCACTTTTCCAGGAGCAGACATTGGAAGTGACCACGATCTCGTGATGATGTCTTTCCGGCTCCATTTGAAGAGAGTAAATACAGCAAAGTGCACTAGGCTGAAGTTCGACCTGGACAAACTGCAAGACCCGGAGGTGGCAAAAATATTTCAGGCCACAATTGGAGGGAAATTTGCACCACTGCTTATTTTGGGGGCAGGCGAAGTAGATGTCAACACCATGACCAATACCTTCAACTCAGCTGTAACAGATGCCGCCACTGAGATCCTTGGCAAGCACCGACCAAAGAAGAAGCCGTGGATCACACCTGAACTTTTGGATCTGTGTGATAAACGAAGAGAGTTAAAAAAGAAAAAGAACACCTCACAGGGAGCTGATGTCTACCGAAAAATCAACAATGACATCCGAAAAGGCATGCGCACAGCAAAGGAGAACTGGATAGAAGATCAATGCCAGGAAATAGAGAACAATCTGAACAAGAACAACAGCAAGAAGGCCTACCAGACGGTGAAGCGGCTGACAAGTGTTAAACAGCCCAAAGTCTCCACTATCCAAAGCAAGTCTGGCATTTGCCTTACAGAAGAACAAGAAGTCTTGGACAGATGGACAGAGTACTGCTCTGACCTTTACAACCATACACCAAATGGAGACCCATCAGTTCTAGCATGTCCCGAGAGCAGAGAAGAAGAAGAAATCCTCCCAATTCTCCGGGAAGAAGTTGAGGCAGCAGTGCAATCGCTGAAGAAAGGGAAGTCAGCGGGAGTGGACAACATACCAGCGGAACTGCTACAAGCAGGAGGAGAAGCGATGACTGATGCTCTCACCATTATCTGTAACAAGATCTGGCAGAGTGGGGAATGGCCTACACCATGGACCCAGTCGCTTGTCATCACTCTTCCCAAAAAAGGTAACCTTCAGGAGTGTGAAAATTACCGCACCATCAGCCTCATCAGCCATCCCAGCAAGGTCCTCCTGAAAATAATACTCAACAGGTTGAAACCACAAGCTGAACAAATCATAGCTGAAGAACAAGCAGGATTCATGGCAGGTCGAAGTACCACTGAACAGATTTTCAACCTCAGAATAATCTGTGAGAAATACCTACAGCACCAACAACATCTATATCATGTGTTCATAGACTTCAAGAAGGCATTTGACCGAGTCTGGCATGCAGCTCTATGGGCAACCATGAAAGTTTACAACATCAGCCCTAAAATTATAGAAGTCATCAAAAGCCTGTATGACAAGGCTACCAGTGCAGTCCTCCATAACAGCGTCATCGGGAACTGGTTCAGAACAACAATCGGTGTGCGTCAAGGATGCCTACTCTCTCCAACACTCTTCAACATCTTCCTAGAGCGCATCATGTCAGATGCTCTTGCAGATCACGAAGGCACAGTCAGCATAGGGGGCAGAGCAATCTCCAATCTTCGTTTTGCGGATGATATTGATGGATTGGCTGGAGAGGAACAAGAACTTGAACAGCTTGTACAGAGGCTTGACACCACCTCCAGAGCTTATGGAATGGAAATAAGTGCAGAGAAGACCAAAATGATGACCAACAACACCAATGGCATCAACACGGACATCAAAGTACAAGGCCAATCCCTCAACACAGTGCACAGCTTCAAATATTTAGGAGCCATTGTGTCAGACAATGGGTCTCGACAGGAAGTCCTCTCCAGGATCGCACAAACAACTGCTGCCCTGACAAGGTTGAAGCCCATTTGGAAAGACAGAACCATCAGTCTACATTCCAAAGTAAGACTGCTGCGCTCTCTGGTCATCTCCATCTTCCTATATGCTTGCGAAGCATGGACCCTCACAGCAGATCTCCAACGAAGAATACAAAGCATGGAGATGAGGTAAGACTTCTGTGCATTTCCTATACCCAACACATCACCAACATTGAAGTCCGACAGACCATCACACAAGCCATTGGACAACACGATGACCTGCTCACAGTGGTGAAGAAACGGAAACTCCGATGGTATGGCCACGTCACCAGATCATCAGGCCTTGCAAAGACCATTCTGCAAGGAACAGTGCAAGGAGGTAGAAGAAGGGGGAGACCGAAAAAGTGGTGGGAGGACAACATTCGAGAATGGACTGGTTTGACACTGAGCGAAGCCATGAGGGCTGCTGAGGACAGAGAAAGATGGAGTATGCTGGTTAAGCGATCATCTGTGGTGCCCCTACGACCTTCGGGTTATGGGACAGGATAGGATAGGATAGGCTGGATCGAACCCACACCTGTCCGGCGCCATTGGTTTCTGGCTTGTGGACAAGGCAAGTTAGTCCCGCCTTAGCCCACTTGGCCACAACACTCACTTACAGATCTACTGTGATGCATTATTTTTCATTATTATCTCTATTAATTCTGTAGTTTAAGCACTGCACAGTACATAAAATTCCTTAGTGTGTCTAAGTCTGCAAGAGAAAAGTGCGAAACAAAAAAATCTCATTGTTATAACTTTTGGCATAGTCTGATACACTTTAACCTTTGCCCCATAGTTAGCATTCAGGAGTAAAAATATCATTATAACTTTGTAATGAGTCAACTTTGATTCATACATTTTGATACTTATAGAACTCTTACTATTTTTAGGGAAGACATAACGTTTCAGTGCAAATTAAGCCCATCTGGGTTTGGTTTTATTTGGAGGGAAGGATGGTCCTATCCTATCCTATCCTATCCTATCCCATAACTCGAAGGTCGTTGGGGTACCCAGCATACTCCATCTTTTTCTGTCCTCATGGCTTTGCTCAGTGTCAAGCCAGTCCATTCTCGAATGTTGTCCTCCCACCTCTTTTTCTGTCTCCCTCTTCTTCTGCCTCCTTGCACTGTGCCTTGCAGGATGCTTTGCAATACCTGATGCTCTGGTGACATGGCTATACCATCGAAGTTTCCGTTTCTTCACCACTGTGAGCATGTCATCGTATTGTCCAATGGCTTGTGTGATGGTCTATCGGACTTCGTCGTAGGTGATTTGCTGGGTATAGGAAATGACCAGAAGTCTTCTGTAGCACTTCATCTTCATGCTTTATATTCTTCATTGTGGGTCTGCTGTGAGGGTTTATGTTTTGCAAGTGTATAGGAAGATGGAGATGACTAGGGAGCACAGCAGCCTTACCTTGGAGCGTAGACTGATGGTCCTGTCTTTCCAAATTGGCTTCAACCTTGTCAGAGCAGCAGTTTGTGCGATCCTGGAGAGGACTTCCTGTCGGGACTCATTGTCTGATACAATGGCTCCTAAATATTTGAAGTTATGCAATGTTTTGAGAGACTGGCCTTGGACTTTGATGTGTTGATTCCATTGGTGTTGTTGGCCATCATTTTGGTCTTCTCTGCACTTATTTCCATTCCATAGGTTCTAAAGGTGGTTTCAAGGCTCTGTACCAGCTGTTCAAGTTCTTGTTCCTCTCCAGTCATCCACAAAACGGAGGTTGGAGATTGCTCTATCCCCTATGTTGACTTTGCCTTCGTGATCTGCAAGGGCATCTGACATCATGCGCTCTAATGAGAGAGTAGGCATCCTTGACACACGCTGATTGTTTGTTCGGAACCAGTTTCCAATAGTGCTTTTGTGAAGGACTGCACTGGTAGCCTTGTCATACATGCTTTTGATATGACCAATAATGTTAGGGCTGATTTTGTACACTCTCATGGTTGCCCACAGAGCTGCATGCCAGATTCGGTCAAGCGCTTTCTTTCTACAAACACATGATTTAGATGTTGTTTGTGCTGTATTTCTCGCAGATTATTCTGAGGTTGAAAATCTGTTCAATGGTACTTCGCCCTGCCCTGAATCCTGCTTGTTCTTCAGCCATGATTTGTTCAGCTTGGGGTTTCAACCTGTTGAGTATTATTTTCAGGAGGACTTTGCTGGGATGGCTGATGGTGCGGTAATTTTCACACTTCTGAAGGTTACCCTTTTTGGAAAGAGTGATGACAAGCGACTGGGTCCACGGTGTAGGCCACTGATCCTCACTGTGCCAGATCTTGTTACAGATAATGGTGAGGGCATCAATCATCACTTCCCCTCCTGCTTGAAGCAATTCTGTGGGTATGTCGTCCACTCCCGCTGACTTCCCCTTCTTCAGCAATTGCACTGCTGCCTCAACTTCTTCTTGGAGAATTGGGAGGATTTTTTTCTACTTCTCTGTTCTGGGGAAATGCTAGACCTGATGTGTCTCCATTTGGTGTGTGGTTGTAAAGGTCAGATCAGTACTCTGTCCATCTATCCAAGACTTCTTGTTCTTCTGTAAGGCATATGCCAGACTTGCTTTGGATCGTGGAGACCTTGGGCTGTTTAACACTTGTCAGCTGCTTCACAGTCTGGTAGGCCTTCTTGCTGTTGTTCTTGTTCAGACTGTTCTCTATTTCCTGGCATTGATCGTCTATACAGTTCTCCTTTGCTGTGATCATCCCTTTTCAGATGTCATTGTTGATTTTTCCGTTAGCATCAGCTCCCTGTGAGGTGTTCTTTTTCTTTTTCATCTCTTTTAGTTTGTCACACAGGTCCAAAAGTTTAGGTGTGATCCACGTTTTCTTCTTCGGGCGGTGCTTGCCAAGAATCTCAGTGGCGGCATCTGTCACAGTTGAATTGAAGGTGGTGGTCATGGTGTTGACATCTACTTCACCAGATCCCAAAATGAGCAGTGGTGCAAATTTCCCTCCAATTGTGGCTTGGAATATTTCTGCCACCTCCGGGTCTTGCAGCTTGTCCATGTCGAACTTCAGTCTGGTGCACTTTGCTGTGTTTATTCTCTTCAAGTGGAGCCGGAAATACATCATTAGGAAATCGTGGTCACTTTTGATGTCTGTTACTGGAAACGTTCGTGTCCTGCCAATGTTGACGCTTGATCTGAAGCGTTTCTTGACCATGATGTAGTCAATCTTTTTGTGATGCTCCCAGCTGGGACTGTGCCATTTCCATCATCTGGAATTTGTGTGGAGACCATGCATGTTTGCCAATATCAGATTGTTGTATCTGGCAACTCCAAGAGTCTCGGACCTCTGTCATTTGTATCTTTGTTGCAGTGGGGTCTACATGTGTCTCCCCAGTTGTAGTATGCATCTTGACCAACCTTGGTATTTCAGTTGCCTTGAACTATGAATATGTCTTCTTCGGCACTTGGTCAAGGACAACCTGCAGATGTTCCTAGAAATTCTTCACTTCGCAGTCATCATAGTCTGATGTTGGGACATAGGCCTGGATGATGGTGATGTTGAAAGGGGCTGCTCTCAGACGGATGGTAATGAGTCTACTGGAGGCTGGGTGGCAATCAATGACAGTGGTTAGAATGTCTTTGTGGACCACAAATCCAACGCCGTGCTCATGCCTGTCATCTTTCCCACTGAAATAAAGCTTGTGACCTTTGTCGGTCGTTGTTTGCAGTTTGCTGATATCTAAAATGTTCCATCGTTCCAGTGATCCAGCTAATGGGCCAGTTCTTCTAAATTTCCCTCCGCAGTTAGGGTCCTGACGTTCCAAGTTTATATAACGATGTTGTCTCTCATGCAGATCTTGCAAAGTTGTCCATCAGTAACACACTTATCAACTTCGTCCTAGTGGCCAACAGAAGGCACGGTCCTTGGTGACCCAGATGATGACTGATCTGATATGGTGTGAGTAGTTCTTTTCATCTTGGGCAAGTAAGACCTGGCGGGGCTCAATTCTCTGCAGGCTTTTGGCCACAGGCGAAATCCACGAGTACAATGTGGCTCCGAGCACGTTGAACTTATAGTAACGTGAGGTTTCTCCATCCTGGCCGGTGAATTCTTTGTAGAAGACTTAGTCGCCTCTTACGACATGCCTGGAAACGTTGGGTTTATTCTATTCAGTGCCCCTAACCCACAGGGCAGTATAATAAAATAATTAGTATGGTATAATTATATAAAAGAGACCCAGACTTAGACAAAGGTTGATATTTTTACCAAGATTTTGATGTTTACTAAGCAGGTTTCATTCAACCTGCCTTATTGTCTCGAACTCTAATTTAAAGTGATTTTTCTATGCAAATACTTGTGTAATGCGATTTTGTTTTCAATTTGTCTTTTTTGCAGAGTTTAGAAGAGCATTTGGAACAGTGCACACAGTTTACATCAGTGCTAGCATTTGAACCAACAGGATGGAGCCACAGCAATAAATCCCTCTCACTGGATACCCTGCGTCCCAAATTTTCTTGTCGTCAGATTACTGTTTATGGTATGTCGGTTGTAATGCATAGTTTTGTAGGAGGGAAATAAGTCTTTTCCATAGATGAAATACTGTGAAAATGAAGATAAAATAATTTCAATTATGGTCAACTGAAAGGTATCAAATATTTGAATGTATACAATCTTTTAACAAAAATATATAGGACTACTGCATCCACAATATGAAATATTTGAATATAAAGACAACTTAAAGTGAACCAGCAAAACATTTGCGATTGCTCCTCATGAACTATTTTTGCTTCTGAGCAACCTCTTGCTATAAGCCAACATTTGTAAAATAGTGCAGCACATGTTGACTGCACAACAGCCAATCAAAGTGATGTCGGCTGAAAGTGAAAGTTACTGTCAGTCACACTGACGGCACAACAATACTATTAAATTTAAGTACTTATTCATACCGATTGCACATAAACATAATTATTCCGTCAAATAACAAGTACACAAATCTTACCAAACTGTAAGTGACAACAGTCTTTTGCTATTTCACCATTGAACACATTGCAAATCAAAAGCCCACCAATCTGGCTGCCATCCTTTTCTCTTCGCAAACAACCTTTCAAGACCGCTACAGAGCGCTCTCCCCGAATATAGGGTTACCCAGTCTTTCCGCCAAAATCGTTACGTGGCGTTATGAAGAGCTATGCCTGAGCAACTCTTGGCAGTTTTCACTGTATCTAGAGAACTGTTAAACAAGAAAAACTTTCTTTTTGGGAGATAAGTCAGTTTGATTTAAAAAAAAAACTATTTAAAAAAATATTATATATATATTTATATATATATTTATATATATATATATATATATATATATATATATATATATATATATATATATATATATATATATATATATATATATATATATATATATATATATATATTCAGTTTTGTGTGTGAAAGCAGGATTTATATGTTCAGTTCTGTAACTGTATATTTTATATACTAACACTATGCAATAGGTATGCAGTAAAAAGTAAACACGAGGGTAGTATTCATGGGAGATAATTTGTAGTCCCTTCTCCCTCCTAAGGAGATAATTTAGCACATTTCTGTGGTTGCGTTTGTGTACGATATTGTACTTCTTTGTCTGTTATTTGCAAAGGAAATATATTTTCATATAAACAACATATAATCATTTATCACGTCTCACAAAAAAAAAAAAGTGAATAAGATAAAACTTGATGATTTTTTTTTTATTTTAGCTTTCAATAAAATGCAACATGGACACCATTACATTATGAAGAGGCGTATTTCATGAGTAAAATTACTTCCTTGAAGTTAGTGATCCTTTCGGTTCAAAATCATGATGAGTGGTGTATCTTGCAAAATGCATGACAGTGTCAGCCTACCCTTGTTACGCTTGGCACTTGCACCGTCTGACTCGACCGAAAGAAATCATTCAATATTTGATAGAATGTTAATGTGTATTACGGAGTTAGGTAAATAGTAAAATATGGTGAGACACAAGATGATCATTTTAATAAGGTGGAGCAGAGAACAAATAAGTTGTGGTTGGTAAAAAAAAAATTAAAAAAATAACGTAGATTATTATGTCTATCATTTGAGCGTTGTGGATAGTCAAAATAAGTAATGGCTGAGAGCTACTTTATATTACTTATGTAATCGTTGTTATAGAGCGCTTTAAACGGGTTATTTTATGTCCAAATGTTGCTCATTGAGTCTGTGTTCAAAAATAAATTCAAATAATCTTGATCCTTGGATTTTTATAGATATTACATGGTTGGCTTTAATGTACCTTATTTTGGTAAATGATATTTAGATCTAGTGGCTTTAAACAAAAATCTTTTTAATTCAATATGACCCTTAATATACATTATCATTTTTGATCCTGTATCTGACAGGGCCATGAGCAGCGTTTGAGCTATAAAAGTCTTTTGTAAGAATAATATAAGAACAATACTATATGTTGTTTTGTTTTTTTGCAGGTGTTCCTTACAGTGAACACAGCAGCTACCTCGAAATGAAACGCTTTGTGCAGTTCTTACGTCCGAAGAAAATCCTGCCCACTGTGAATAATGGAAACCCAGCATCTCGCAAGAAGATGGAAGACATTTTTAAGCAGTGGTTATCCGAGTTGTCATCGGGATACAAGACCTCAAACTCTACTCCTGCAAAACAACAGTTTCTTGGAGCATGGCTGAGCAAGTGAAATGAAGATCCACACAGTGTAGCTGAGACTACTAGTCAAGACCATCTCCATCTCTAAAGCCTCAGCAGATTTTGAAAAGGCCTACCCTCTAATCCTGAAGGAAGAGTGATGACTACTACTACCTCTAATATCTAATATCCTCAAACATGATATTTTTCATGAAACAAGATGTATGCCATGCAGATTAGAGCTATGGTGCTGCTTGTCAGGAGAACATTAAATGTTTAGCCAAAGATAATTGTATGCTCAAAAACGTTAAGAATGCACACCAAATATACCTCTGGCAACAATAACAGAAGTGCACTTAACAAGATGTGCAGTGAGTAGCACATACTTCTTGGTGAAATTTTGCAATGCAAAACTTTTCTCCAGGTATAGAGTCATTTTATTTAGTGCTTCCGAAAATCAGGGTGAAAAAAAAAATGTATATTTTGCCATTGAGTTCTTTTTTTTTACATTACATACATGGTTATTGCTTTATGTCCAGCGGAATCTTCCGAGCCAAATCAGGACCAAATTTTTTTTGGGGGGGGGGTTTTGTTGTGTTTGCTTCATTGAATATAAAATAATGTTTGTTTGAATGAGATTGTGAGACTGGATGATTAGTTAGGCTTACCACTTTATGTGGCAGATTTTCCTAACTTAACCTTATTGAGTAACCAAGTACCAAGATCATGACATTTAGGTTGTTGTGACTAAGACTTAGTGAAGATTAGTTTAATCTTGGAAAATTTCTGCTATTTAATTGATGTTGTTGTTTATTATTATAAGACTTCCACATTCACATGCACTAGTTTATTATTCAATGCAGTTACAGCTTAATTTATTAGAATTAAGTTATTGTAAGACTTCTTAGATCAAATGAAGCCTTTCATGGACTCAACAACTAGAGATTCTAATTAATTTAGCAACTTTTGTTGTTTTGTGTTTGTCGTGGCAATATTTGCCTCAAATTTGCCTTAAATTCGCCTTATGTACAATTTGAAATGTGCCATGAGCATGGACTATGGATTTGACACTATGCATGTTTTCATTATCATCATTATTATCATCATCATCGTCGTCGTCATCCTTTCTTTATAAAAGAGTGTGGTGGGAGTGTCTTTTGTCTTTTCTTTATAAAAAGTGTGGGGTGATATTATTTTACTTTTCCTCCATCACACAGATTAGTGGACCCAGAACATCTCAGTTGGTAGAGCGACAAGCTTGTGACGTCTGTATGTTGTGTTTAAGATTTAATGGGTAGACTTTTGAAAGACTTGTCACGTTTTATTACATGATTATTACATTATTATTTATTATTAAGCACAATGTGTGCCTCACAAAAGACTGCTGCACTGTGGGAGGTTTTCTTCTAATTTATTTGTTTTTTCAATGTAATTATGTGACTTCAGTGTTGTGGCCAGTTTAAACTTCCTTTTGTTTCCTAAGCATTTAAAAGGGAACAGTGTATGTTCACAACTGTATGGCTTTTCTCATTTAATTCCAGAATTATTGAAATATAAATAATTGTACATGCATGAGAATGAATGAATGTTGAGCTTTGAACAGACTTTATATGTTAGGTATTGCACGTTATAAAATAAAATATTATTATTATTATTAAAGTTGGTGTTACTGTGTTAGATTAATTAGGAACTCTATACTATAAGATTTAGTAAAGTAGTACCTTTATACTGTACAATTTAGTAAAGTAATTGTACTAAAGGAAAGGCTGTTTTATTTTTCTACAGTTTTCCATGTGGCCATGAATATGTGGTCGCATTGGTAGTCAGGCTTAGATCCTGTATCGGCCAGGACATTGAGGAGCTCTTGAGCTGTAAACATGCTGTATAAGAATGATAAAAATAATATACGTTCAAATGGACAATGATTAGGTATTACTGTTGATTAGTTGCTCTCTCTCTCTCTGTCTCTCTCTGTCTCTCTCTCTCTCTCTCTCTCTCTCTCTCTCTCTCTCTCTCTCTCTCTCTTTCTCTCTCTCTCCCCAAAACAGGATTTTTATTTATACTGTTTTTGTCTTGTCACTTTTCCAAATGCTTTTATTTCACGACTTTGCAATTTTGTGTTTATTATTTTGTATTCTTTGAATATTATAATTGCTTTTGAGATTGTCACACTTGTTGAAAATGTTTTCAATGCCAAATATCAGGGATTATTTAGTGACCATAGATCACAAATGCATTTTTTCCTTCGGGATTATTTTATTAGAAGGTCAGTTGCCATGTTTGTACTTAATGAATTTATCCTCGTTGGAGTGCCGGGGTTTTCTGTATAAATTGTATCCCCACTTAGTGGAAATGTAGTGCTTTAAATTACCACTGTTTCTGTCATTCTCATTTGTTCTTTATCGTTCCTAATCTGTTCTATCAATTTACTATTTTCTTCGCTAGACTAGTCACCTACCTTTCTTCTTGAAAACTCTCCCAAAATTCTTTGTCCCTATGGGGTCTGTTGGGTCAGCTTGGGGACATTGGATATTTTCTGCCAAATAGTCACAATTTGGTATTATTTTTGTAGCAATTTTGGCATTTTATATGTATGTGTTTTGTTGATATTTCATAATGATGTTTATATTCTATTTTGTTTTTGTAAACGGGGGTTCGATCCTCAGCGTCCCCCTCATGGGATCCCTTTATTGTAAAGTGACCGGCTAGTGTGTGCTTTCAGTGTTACCATTAGGGTTGTTTCAGCAGATCTTTTGTACGGATCGGTGTGGTGAGTCCTCTTTCAACCAAGCTGTGGTCCTGATTCGGCTCTTTGCAGTCTGCTGGACCCTATAAACAATGACTCACTAGCTAACTTAAAGGTAAAGAAATTTAACAAATGTAAAGAATTACTATGTAAATGGAAGGGCCTGTGAATATAAAGTATGAATGCTTGCCTACTGCTTGCGGTGCTAGAGTATAAAGGTGACATGTTGGTGTGTGCGCTTGAGCACAACAAGTGTGTGTGTTTAGTAAAAAGAATGTATTTGTACTTTCACAGAAACATAATGAAGTCTTACATTTAGAAGAATGATATATATTTATTTATTTTCAAGCGCTTGTGAGTTCAGCTTGTGATATTATACATCAAACCCAATAAATCAACTGATGAAGCTGTTGAGATTTGGTGGTTGTTTTCATTTTTGCTATTTTTTCCCTATCCCCACCACTCCCATCCCAAATTTTCACCATGCAGATTATGTTTTCCTGTTATAAACCTGTCATCTTTAATGCTGAAAAACACAATCGTATGTCTTTGTATTGTTGTGTTATTTTGCATATAGCAAATAAACAAAAGATGTTTTCTATGCCCCTCCCTGGCCTACATATTACATGCAAACATCTTCACCAAGACAATGCAACATGAAAGACCAGCCATGCATAGCATATGAGGAATTTGGGGTCAAACCAGGATTTGTTCTGATGAAATACTTGTCCTTAGCCTCGGATGGTTTGAGTATCGGCTCCACCCCCCATCCCCTCACCCTGCAATCCCCGCAAACCCCAACCTCTAGTTTGATGATGCGCTTGTTGTACATCTCCTCTCTCGCCCTTCTTCACCCGTCCACACTTGATCTTAATGTCACGACGATGGGCAACCATCAATGAATGCTTATTTGGGGCACCCAACGAAAAACCTCGTATCCCTGATATTTGAGTTCTCAGAAGAGTTTGGATGCTCAAAGACCTTGACATTATGGACTAAGCAGGATCTGTTTCCCTCCCATCTTCGCACACTGAAGAAAGTGTCAGGAAACGCCAGCTTTCATCAGTAGTGTTGGTAGGCCCTAAAGTGAGAGATGGATCGACTTTGCCGAGTTTCTTAGTTACTTAGGACAAAATCACACATTGGTGCAAAGTAAACATCACGCGCTCTATACTTATCTTGCATTTTATTGCGGTCAAAAGGATGTGAGAGAGTAGTGAATGGAATGTGAAAGCTCTTAGATGTCTTCCTGAATGGAATTCAGAGATTTATTACTACTCATCATTATACTCACAGGAAGCAAAATTTGTTTTCTTCTTCTTCTTCTTCTTCTTCTTCTTCTTCTTCTTCTTCTTCTTCTTCTTCTTCTTCTTCTTCTTCTTCTCTTAGCTACTATACAGTGAAAACGAAAAGCCCCTATTGAAACATTGTACGAGTTGTATGTAGGAAATGGATCATGAATATAAGTCTGCACAACTGATAGAGAAACTTATGGGTAATAAATAAAGAGTTGTCCGAATTATTTAATAACCTTGCTAAGCCGTGCGAGAGATGAATGGATGGACATTTCACGCATAGCTGATAGGATTCACAAAATTACAACACGCGTTTGCATTTGTCACTGCTTCATAATTATTATTCGTAATTGCCCTACTTTATTGTGAGTGATGGTATGTCTAACTATCACAACATCGTTACTGAAGTGGTGGCTGACGCGTGCTCGCTTGTACCGTGACGTCAGCACATCAGTCTGATGACGTTGCAACATCCTGCTGCTTCTTGACGGATGTAATGATTTTGAGACTTAAACCATGAATACATTATTTAAGTTGTGTGTGCTTTAAAGTTTAGATTAAGTGTGGCTAGTAGAAAAAAGCAAAAGCAATCCGTCTTTTCATGTTCCGATAAAAAAAACAACAAAAAAACATCCGCGCGCTCTCTCTCTCTCTCTCTGTCTCTCTCTGTCTCTGTCTCTGTCTCTCTCTCTCTCTCTCTCTCTCTCTCTCTCTCTCTCTCTCTCTCTCTCTCTCTCTCTCTCTCTCTCTCTCTCTCTCTCTCTCTCTCTCTCCTTCCAGCATTTATTTTCTTGCGCTAATATAATTCCAATGTTTGTAAAATTGCAACAATACAGCATTACCCCATCCCCTGATTCCCTGCTTTGTAAGCATCCTGAATTTGGATGGCAGGTAACTGATACCTTTATTAAAGAATTATCTCATTTATATATTGCAGCACTAATTTAATTGTCATCTATGACAATAGCTGGGCTCCCAAGCTTTGCAGCCAACCCTCTCATGTTTGTACTTTGTACCTCCCCGCTACCTCAAAATGAAGAAGTTGCTCGTGACTTAGTGAGGGATTGTGTGGACATGATTGCCCATGTATGCATGTCTGTGTGTGCGTCAACGTGTGTATGGAAGTTAGGAGGAGCGGTGTGTGTAATTGTGTTCATACTGAGACATGATCTTGATATATGTCTCTAATTTTAAACATTATTTGTATGTCTTAACTTTCTTTTTAATGGCACATGCCTCTATTTTGTGTTCTCTACATGGTAATATGCCTGCCTTGTTCGTTTGTTAGTTAGTTTTACAATAGAAATTATTTATTTATTTATTATTTTTACGCTTTGGCTGGATATTTACTGGATACCTTCAATAATGGTACAGGACGCAGTCAATATTTTAAAAAAATTCAAAAATAAAAATTCGATTTTCTTTCCGTCTTCTAATAGCGATCTCCCTGCCTTTACACCACCTGTTTGAGTGATGGATGTGTATTTGGTGTGTGTGTGTGTGTGTGTGTGTGTGTGTGTGTGAGGGTGGATAAGACAGGTGAGCGTGTATGTTGGTATAGATCGCCGCGCTTTGAGCCTGATTGATTTGGGGAAAGGCGCGTATATAGCATCCTGTATTATTATTTATTATTATATTTCACGTTGAATGCTTGCTGTTGTTTTTGTGTGTGCTTTAACGTAAACAAAGAAAACTAATATGTTTGTTTTTGTGAAAGCTATTTATACATGATTGGTGTGTGTGTGGGTGTGTGTGTGTGTGGGTGTGTGTGTGTGTGTGTGTGAGGATGTTTACACGGCGTTATTGGGACAAATTACTGCAAGTTTGCATACGTTCTTTGGACAGACCTCCTTGTTGGGACGTCCATTTAATGATCCGTGAGGGTTAGGGTTAGGGTAAGGGTTAGGGTTAGGGCTAGGGTTAGGGCTAGTGTTAGGGTTAGGGTTAGAACACTTTAAAGTACTTAAAAACGGGGTCGTAGCACGACCCATTGTCCACAGAACGTATGTGGCGATAGAGGAAAGTCCAAATAACGGTGTCTGCGCAAGTATGGGTGTGTGTGTGTGTGTGTGTGTGTGTGTGTGTGTGTGTGTGTGTGTGTGTGTGTGTGTGTGTGTGTGTGTGTGTGTGAAAGAGAAGGTGAGAGAGGCTGACAGAGAGAGACCGAGCGAGAGCGAGAAACACAGAGAGAGAGAAGAAGAAGAAGAAGAATGAGAGAGAGAGAGAGAGAGAGAGAGAGAGAGAGAGAGAGAGAGAGAGAGAGAGAGAGAGAGAGAGAGAGAGAGAGAGAGATTCCGCCGGAAAACCGATAGACACAAACAGAATGTGTGTATGTGTGGGTGTGTGTGTGTGTGTGTGTGTTTGCGTTTATTTGTTTTATTTTATTTTATTTTATTTTTTTTTATTTTTTTTTTTTTTTGGGGGGGGGGGGGGAGATTTTTTTGGTTTGTTTCCTAAACGCAGTTTCCTTTATGATATGTAACAGACAGGCATTTATCTTTGCATTTGCGCACTGAGCTATATATAAACTGGTTTTTATATAGTTCAGTGCATTTATGATGCACACGCAGGCCTATATCTGTACGTCAAGAAGAAGATAATTAGGCCTATGTTCGTTATTTTTCCCTTTAAATCTTACAAACTGTATTGTGTTGTTGTCGTTGCTGTTGTTGTTCGTAAAGGGCACATACAAGCATATACCCTTTGTTCCAGCTGTTTACTATTTTGCGTCCTTTTCAAGTGACAAGGTATATGTGCACCGGATATCGTCTGCTCAGGGAAACTTAAGCACCAAAGGTTAAGGGCGAATGCGATTGGCTTACTGCACAATCACGTGCTATTATTTTTATTTTTATTTTTTTTAATAAAAAAAGATTTAAAAAATACACATTTACACCATTTCTTTTATGCCGTTTTCATTAAAAAATCCTTTTGTCCTTTAAAAAAAAAAAATTCATTCGACGTTTTTTAAGTCAATATGTTTTAATAGGAAAACCTGATCCCTTCTCTCATCCCCTTTCTTTTGGACCTTTTTCGTCATTAACTTCTCACTGGACTGATAAAGCCGTTTTTAAAAGTGTTTTGACAACAACAACAACAACAACAACAACAACAACAACAAAAAGAAGAAACAAAGATCAATTGACCAGTAACGTTGGTTCTTGAATCTTTCTGGAGTTCTACCACTACCTTCTGTTCCAGCTTAGGTTCTAACTGAAGTGAGCATTCACGTATAGTGCAGGAAAGCATTTGTTCACAATAATATCAGTCAAAGGGTTCTGCGAAAGGGCATTGGGGAAAAGGTACATGCTTCTGTACCTGTTTGCAGTCCAGTATAATACATAAACATCACTATAGGACCTTTTGAATGGGGGGGGGATGGGGGGATGATGGGGCAAAGGTGGGGTCCCTATGTGACACAGACTAGACCTCGGTTTATACTCTCACCCGTTTCCTACTCCTTCGGATGAGAGTATAAACCCAGGTCTAGTCTGTGTCGCATGCATTCCATCATAACGGACTTTAAAGATCCTGACGCTCATGTCCTAGACGGGTGAGTGCCGGTGGCAAGAACACACCCAGTGTGTACCTTGGGTAAAGCGCTTCACTTGGGGCTGCTGTACTTTCGAAAATGAGAGTGCCCGAATTTCACCTTGGTGATAATAAAGTTGTTAAAATATATATACATGGCCAAATGACCTCGACTGTGGTTTGCTTTATCACATCTCTTCATTCTCGTCAACAACAAGCGCCAAATTATTTGTGATGGTTGATGCAGAAGGTTATAGACAAGGATGAATCATGACACCAAAGACTATAAATACATGTAATATGGATGATACACAATTGTGGAATATGATCAAATACTTTGAATATAGCTTTACTTAAAGTAATGGGTTTACAAAATATTTTCGATACTGTCAGTTCGAACAAGTCAACATGATGAGGGTAGTAAATTAGAAAAGTACGCTTTAATTGCTAAATATTATTATTATTATTATTTTATTATTATTATTATTATTATTATTATTATTATTATTATTATTATTATTATTGAGGATTTGTATAGCGCACATATATCGCCGTGCTTGGCCACTCAAGGCGCTGGCCGATACAGGATCTAACTCAAGCCGCCCGAGGCGCCAACTTGCAGCCTTTGGGCGCATCGTAATAACGCTCCAGACTAGTGAGCACAATCCCGGGCAGCCAGGGATGGGGGAGAAGGACTATAGGTGCATGCTGGGTGTGTTCTTGTCACCGGCACTCACCCGTATAGGACATGCGCGTCAGGAACTTTAATGTCCGTTATGATGGAATGTATGCGACACAGACTAGACCTCGGTTTATACTCTCATCCGAAGAGTAGGAAACGGGAGTGTCGGTGTGTAAGAGAGAGAGAGAGAGAGAGAGAGAGAGAGAGAGACAGACAGACAGACAGACAGACAGACAGACAGACAGACAGAGGTGAGAGAGACAAAAAGAGAGAGAGAGAAAAGAATAGAAGATAATTTTATTTATAAGGGTAAGAGAGTAAGCTTACGTGTGTGCTTTTTTGCATCTTGCCCTTGGGGCTTGTAACAATAACAATTAGTAATTGAGAGAGAGAGAGAGAGAGAGAGAGAGAGAGAGAGAGAGAGAGAGAGAGAGAGAGAGAGAGAGAGAGAGAGAGAGAGAGAGAGTCATCGTGATGGTTGTTTTGGATCGGATCGTGAAAAAAACTGATTCGTGAAAGGTGTGGGGCCGAGGGGCTTGCTAAGGGTGAATGTGGGACTTGGGCTTTCCTGGTCGTGGACAACACCCTCCTATATAAACCGGACAAACTGAAAACAGACACGGTATTGTATAGTATAAAGGGGCGTCAGGTGATTCCATTCGTGTGGTTTCATCCCCACTCACCACCACCCTGTCTCTTCATCTAAAAACTTGGGAAAATTACGTGTTACAGTTAGTTTGTGTGTTGTTGTGAGAAATTGGTTTATTATGCAATTTGAGTAGACCTGATTGGTAGGTTGCTCATTCATGATTGGGTACGTTGCTCAGTGTATGTTAAATCGGATTGGTTGATCGAAGATTCTGGTGTCAGGTGTGTAAATCTGGTTGTTTGATTCCAGCCCTAATTGAAAACCAGTATTTCAAGTAAATATTGTGTCACACAGCTTTAAAAACAAAAAAGAAGTTGTGTGTGTGAGCGCGCGCGCGTTAATGTTAGTGGGTGTGTGTATGTGTGTGTGTGGGTGTGGGTGTGTGTGTGTGTGTGTGGGTGTGTATGTGTGTGTGTCCCAAATGAGAAACAGGAGTAACAGTTTTCCACACCCAGGTGTCACATCACTGATGTTACATAATATAACACATTATGTACAGGTGCGTAATTGACTTCTTTTTTTTTTTTAACTGTTGTTCTGTGATGGATTTGTTTTGATTGAAGTAGCATACTTTGATGTGTAAAGTGTTACTGTGCGTTAAACGCATGCGAACTGAAAGATGTTGGAACTAAAAAAAAATGTGCACGATCGCTTTTATCCTTGCAAATAATTGTCTTTCGTGTGTGTAGGTGTGTGTGTGTGTGTGTGTGTGTGTACGTGTGTGTGGGTGTGAGTGTGTTAGTGTGTTTGTGTAAGAAGAGGGTGAGGGGAAAGGTACTATGACTATATTTCTATACGGGATATGCACGTGATGTTGGAGAGAAAAGGGTTCATCGTATAGTCCAATCCAACAGGCTTTTTGAAAGTAAGTAAATCCTATAAAAATGATATATATTCTAATTTACTCTTTACAGTTGTGTTTACAACTGAAGAAAAGTCCCACGGAATCGAAGGGGTATGAATATGTTTATTTTAACTTTTTAAAGCGAACTATTTGTTGATGCGAATGCATTGGGGAACCCCCATTTTTACCGCCCAGATATTGTTCCGCATGACGTCAGGAATCTACAGCCAAGTGATGAAATGTGCGTAGGTGACAAGGTCAATGGCATTGTTGATACACAGGCTTGGAAGTCTCGTCTCTCGTAGGCCTCAATTACATACTATACATACTATACCACGTACGTATGTAGGAGGGGAAAGAAAAGACTTCAGAGCCTGTGGTTGATAAATGCATATAGTATTAGTCATCTTATGGCTGATGCAGGCTAACCCCCGTTGGGGTGCCGGGGGTTTCAGTATAAATAGCAATGTAGGCATTTTATATGTATGTTTTGTTGATAATTTATAATGATGTTTGTATTCTATTTTGTTTTTGTAAACGGGGGTTCGATAAGTTCGGGTGAAGCCTCAGCCGTCCCCTGCGTGGGATGTCTTTATTGTAAAGTGACTGGCTGGTGGAGAGCTTTCAGTTTTACCACTAGGGTTGTTTCAGCAGATCTTTTATGCGGATCGGGGGTTGTCGTGTCCTGATTTGGCTCGGAAGAGTCCACTGGACCTAAAGCAATAATAATGTAATGTAATGTAATGATGCAGGCTTGCAGGAGGCATGGTGGCCGAATGGTTAGAGCGTTGGCTTGCGGATCGGAAAGTCCCGGGTTTGAGCCCAGGTCGGGCATTGTGTTGTGTTGTGTCCCTGGGAAAGACACTTTACTCTCGTTTCCTACTCCTTCGGATGAGAGTATAAACCGAGGTCTAGTCTGTGTCGCATACATTACATCATAACGGACTTTAAAGATCCTGACGCTCATATCCTAGACGGGTGAGCGCCGGTAACAAGAACACACCCAGCATGCACCTTGGTAAAAAAAAAAGTGCCATAATGATCAACACGATTGATTGTGGGCATATACGACAAGACAAGGCAATAGAGGCAGTTTGTGCATCAAATTCTGCAGTTCACATCATTGCTGGAAAGGCTTATTCTAGGGCAATTAGAGCACATTTTCTTGTCGAAGCAGCATTGAGTGCAATATTTGTAAGCACATCCTTCAACATGTCATGGCTGTTGCTCCATCCTGACACTTTGTCCAATGATTACAATCCTAGGAAGGAAAACGGTGATTGTCAAGAAGAAGAGTCACTTCTACATAATCCTGCAGATCTTGACATAACAGATGACTTTGATTAGGCTCTTTTTGAATCACTGATGCAGGGCAAAACAACAGCAAGAGATGCTGCAATACATCCTGTATTAGGACGCATTAAAGCAACGTTGGAAGATTTCAAACGACAATGTTCAAGTAGAACGAGCAAGCTATGGATTCAAGAAATGGTACACCTCCTTCACACAGCAATATAGGCTGAGAGAACTGGAGACTTCAAGCTCCATCTATCTGCTGTTGCCAAAATGTTGCCCTATTTTGCTGCTTCAGGGCACAACCTCTACACCAAGTCGGCCAGGCTGTACTTACAGCAAATGATGGAGTTGAACAAAACCTACCCAGAAGTCTATCACGATTTCATGGCAGGCCATCACGTGAAAAGGAGAAGCGATCGCTATAGGGCTGGTCTGTCGTGTGATCTGGTGATTGAGCAAACATTGATGAGGACGCTGACGTCAAATGGTGGCCTAACTAAAGGGCGCGGAATGGGCGAACGACAAAGGCTTGTTTGGCTTCCCTCTATGCGTGCTTGTGCAACAGCAAACCAATGGATGCAATCCTTGACGCAAACAGAGTTCACAACAAGTGAACAGCACAAAGATTCTTCTGAAATAAGGCAAGAGAAAGACCACAAAGAAACTTTGACAGTCATCAACTATGTTTCATCCAAAAATCCGTTTTGCGCTGACATGAGTCTTAGGTCTATTGCTACTGGCTAAGCAGCTGACTCATCTGTCAATGCTGACCAAGCTGTTGAAATTGGTCAGCGCATTCTCCAAGGGATGACGGGTCAATCTCCAGCTGACGTGACGTTCAAGAAAAGCAATCAAGCAGTCACAATGACGACAAAAACTGGAGTGACTATTGGCCAGGAAATGGTGCAAGTGGATCCGCAGTTATCTTTTCAAAGGTTGGTGCAAGTCGCTGGGAATGATACCAACAGGCTCGAAGAAATGTTTTACTCTGTACTGACCAATGTACCTGCCTCCTTGTTTGATGCGACAGGATTCCCCAGAAAAGCCAACAAACATACTCTTGCAGGATTTCTCTGGTCTGCTGTCAATGAAACTGCATCCTTGCCAAGAGAAAATGTGAAATACATTCTCGATGGTGGATCCCTTTTGCATCGCCTTCCATGGCCCAGAGGGTCGTCCTAAAAGATCTAGCAGAGATGTATGTCAGCTTTGTTGCTAGGAAACATACACTAGCTACAATCATTTTCGATGGCTATGTTGATGGCCCAAGTACCAAAGATGTTGCCCATCTTCGAAGAAGCAAAGGCATGGTTGGGAGACATGTAGCCTATGATCCTGACAGGATCCTCTGCGAGACGAAGGAAATATTCTTGGCCAACTGCGAAAACAAACCGGAACAACAGTCTGTAATAACATTCTTTTTGCCCATGCATTCTGTGAATGCGACACGACATCTCATCCCTTCAACATCTCAAAATCACTCACAGTCAAGAAGCTTGATTCAGGAGAGCTCCTGGATGAGGCTAGAGTATTCAATGATAAGATGTCAAGTCATGATGCTGTTGCAGCGGCTGGTGAGAGGGTATTTGTTCACCTGTACAGTGAAAAACGTTCTGATACCTTGACCAAACTGTGGTTTGTCAAATATGAGCAAAAAGTGTCTGCAAGCCATACACAAATCCAAGCTAAAGTGCTCCCCCAACAGCAGCAGCAGCTGAATTCCATGCCTGCAGAACATTCTACCAAGTCCAGGAGTAGCTGAGTCTAGACAGAGACCATGGTCTATCACCAATGGATTGGGAATGGAAGTTACAGGAGGGTGGGCTACTTCCAATCATAACTAATAAGCCAGCTTCTCCATAGGATATTTTGAATGTTATCCGCTGCTGCTGCTAGAAAGACTGCTCACCTGGCAGATGCAGATGCAGAAAGCACGGACTTACGTGCACCATAGCTTGTGGAGAATGCCGTGGAGTCAGCTGCACAAACTCTGTGGTTCAGCTGGATGACGAGTCGGATTCTGAGAGCGACTAAGGTAGACCACTTCTATATTCTACTGGAAAACTAATCAATTTCCTGGGTTTTTCTGTTTTTCTTTATTTCGTGTGTCTTCCTTTTAACTAATCTTTTTTCTCTTGTGAATTAAATAAAAGTCGACTTTTACAATCGAGATCAAGATTTTTAAGATCATCGGAATTTCGCATTTATACCCCTATGTTAATTAAATTTTAATCCACAGTCAGAACTAAAACTGACACAGAAAGCGTTGAAACAGATTTTCGGACTGTATATGTTAAGAGCTTTCATTTGACATGCAACATGATATGGTTTTGAATTAAATGTTTATTTCAAGTAATCTCCCTTTGACGTTTTGAAGTGTGAAAAAACATAAGCACCAAAAATCATGTTTCAGACCCCTTTTTTTTACTGGGACTTTTTATAGGTATTTCCTCATTGCTTAAAGAATATTTTTTACTGCATAGCATTTTTATAGGAATTAGTTGCTTATTTGGCTATTTATTTCATTACTGGGACTGGACTAGTACTGCAGAGGAAGGATTTGTTAGTTGATAAAGTTTTGGAAGCGATACCTCCCCAGCCCCTGAGGTCATGAATGATTTAATAATCACACTATAGGGCAGTCACGAGCTCAACTGGCGGCTCACGAACGTCGACAACATGTTTACATTAATCTGCTGCAGGCGGTTGTAAACACATTGTCAGTCACCCGTAATTATTTTGTCAGTTTTCCTCAAGCAATTAATGATAGTAAATCTACCTGTTGTGCCACTCAAACACCCAGTCATCAGTCATTTTTTGTGTCAACTTTCTTCAAGCAAGTACGGATAGTTATTAGTCAGCCTGTCTGTGACGTTGACTTGATTTCTGGGAACAGAACATATCTTACATGTCTTACCTCGTTTGTAGGTTTGAAATCGGTGGCGTAAGGGCGCGAATCAGTCATTTAACTGTTTGGCTTTTGTGTTCATGAAAGCCAATTTAGTTTACTATAGAGGAATCTACCACGTACGGGCACTGACACATTTTTAGTTCCCGAGCTGTAAAGCTGTGGAATTTTTTCATTATTATTTTGTTTTTAATTTCTGCTTTCGAACCGCCATATTCAATAATCTAAAACACATATAGCTAAGCAAGTAACTTTAATTTTTTTTATCAGCCAATCAATCAACGTTTGCCATAAAATAATTGAAAATGTTCTCATTTTGTTATGGTCCGCTTTCACAGAAACAAATAATTAATCTATATATGTTGGTAAGTCGCTAGTGGTCGATAAAAAAAAAAAGAAAGGAAACGCAGAAAACAACAACAAAACACTCAAAGGTTAGGAACTTTTTTTCTTTTCTTTTCTTTTTTTTTTTGGAGGGGGGGGGGGAGGGGAGGTAAGGGGAGGGGAGGGGAGGAGGATGCCTGAATTCACCATATCCTTCTTCGGTTTTCTGTCTCTGTGCTGACAAACTTGGCCATTGTTTAAAAGGGACCCGTATTGACCACGCCCCCTCAACATGTCCTTTTAACATTCACAGTGAGTGTTGCCCCACTGGGAAAAAGAAGAAGCTTACAACAACAACAAAAAACTCTTTGCGAAAATATAGCTGTTATTTTTAAATGAATAAATTCCGTAGTTTTGTGTGCCTATTAATAGCAACGTCTAGCCACCGTTTTGGAGCTATAAACAGCATCTATTAAAGCCGGTAAGAGACAGAACCAATTAAAAAAATTGCTCGTAAGGATACCCCAGACACAAAAAGCGCACTCTTAAAGCCGCGTGGTTCACTAAAAAAAAAAATATAGTCAATGGTTACACGGTTATGGAATTGATGTACCTTTAAAACAGGGGAACTCAATTCCTATCAGAACAGAAATTGAAAATTCAAATTTTAGCGGTTGGGTTGAGCAACGAAGGCCCACTTTACCATTGTTTAACTTAATAACAATGCGAATTGTAGGGTAAACCCGTGTTCGTCAAAAGTAAACAAAGACTTCTAATTGCGGCCTTAAAAAAAAAAATTCCATTATTTTCATCAGCGTGGTTTATAGTTGATACACAGTCGCTTGTACATTTATTACACGCGAGCGCCTATGCCTATGACGCTCATCTAGTACTCATAGGCCACAGGCGCTTGTATCAGGACACGCTAGTGCCTATGCCTGTGACGCGTCTCCCTTTGGTTATCTGTATTGCCACAGGCGCTTGTATCAGGACACGCAAGCGCCTGTGTAATAGGCATAGGCGATTGCGTGTCCAAATACAAACACCTGTGAGTTTAAAAAAATGCAGGTTATTGACCACCACCACCACCACCACCACCCCTCCCCCCAAAAACAAACAAACAAACAAACAAACAAACAACAAACAAACAAAAAAACAACCACTGTAGTTGTTAGCGTGACGTGTGATTTAAAACAACAACAACAACAACAACAACAACAACTATTTCTACTACTACTACTACTACTACTACTACTACTACTACTACATCTAAAACCAAACCTAAAGGTTCTAGAAGATTACGACATCAGCAGATAATGACCACATTTCCAGTATCATACAGCAAACTAAAGACGTAGCTTGGAAAAAAAAAAGACTGGCAGAGATATTTTATCGCAATAAACTGTTGTTTCTGTCATCAAGTCAACCATTGCCACCCCGAAGGATCTGGCGTCAGATATTGTTGCAAAAGTCGAGTTTTAGGTTATGTTGTTATTATTTGTTATCAAAATACGTTGTCTGGTCAGCGAACAAGTGCTGACATTGTGAGTTCCCTTTTTATGATTTATGATAGGCTTATTTGAATAGTTTTGGAGACAAAACAATGCAAAACATTATAATAAAGGAAAAGGTACAGTAGTAGGCCTATAATGGCGCCCCTACAGAATGAGTTAAGTAATTTATTTGTTTTAGTCGTTTCCATGATCGCACGTCGGCAAAATAAGCTAGAAGCCTGCGCCTTCGGTTGACATTTTAAATTAATAATAGCCTAGTTTTCTCCGTTAATTTTGTTCCTGTGATTTGTTTCAGTTGTATTAGACTGGTCAAGTGAAAACTGAAGTTAAACAGAAGACCTTAGCAAAGTATCAGTATCTTGTAATAATATGTGAAAAACAAGATATTTTAAAGTCAGCGGTTGTTTTTTTTTTCTCAAACTTTTACACAAAGATAGTATGCTTATAGAAGAGTTTATTACTCCATTACTGAGGTGAAAACTCTCCGATGGACGGCGCGTGTAAGCAGCTGAAAAAGACATAGGGCTCCTCGATAACGTCACGGTGCCAAAGAGGCAAAGCAAAGCGGCCCAGTACATAGAGTCATTAATTAAGCGTCATTTCGAACTACAGGTACTGTACACCATTGTTTTGTATAACTAGTTCACAGCAAAGCCTCGGGGTTGGTCACGCTACGTTTGTTTGTAGTTTGCGAGTGCTTGTATTCTGGGGGAAATAAGGCATTAGGAAACGACCTTTGGAATGCCGGGACACTAAGTTTAGATTCAAATTTCCCAAATATATTTGACACACAAATATGTATTAATATACATAAGCAGTAAGTTATCTTTTAGCGTGAATTAAACAGTGTACAAGTTGTTGTGCAATTTTGATACTGACCTCAGATGCACTTTAAATTAAAATGCTGGAACGTAATGATAAACGGAGTGTTACACAATGAATGCATGGCATGGACACAGCAGGAGAGTATTACAGTTTATATTTCTTTTCTTAAGAACAGTAAGTAACACCGGGGCTTAAGAAGGACTTCACGCAAGCCGTTTTCTGCAACACGCAAAATGTAGAAATGGTTTTCAGAAAGAAAAAACAAAAGAAAGTTTTTTGTGTGCAAAGTGATTTTGCCGAAGTTATTTTATTACTTTCTCAGACGTTGTCTACCCAGATTATATTATATAGTTTTAGGTTAGACATTCAGTTATTTTGGCTTAGAATGATGCTCCCGCAGCACGAAACTGTATGAACGGTTTTTAGAAGAAATTAAAGCTTTTGTATGCAGATTATTTTGCCCAAGTTGTTTTATTAGTTTCTCAGACGTTGCCTACCCAGACCTGTGCACACTCAAAATGCTCATCAGTAGCAAACAAACCAAATTTCAGTAGTTTTTAAAAATTTTCAGTAGCAAGCTGTAACGACAATTCAAGTTAAAAAAAATTAGAATTTCGGAATTTTAATAGAATTTTAATAAGTAATCCGTATTTTGCTCATGAAAATCAGAGAAAATACGGAAAATCCGTAGATGTGCACAGGTCTGCCTACCTGTATTATAGTTTTGGGTCAGACATTCTCCTATGTTGGCTTTGAATGATGATGTGCGTCACCGTTGCGCAATGGAAAGTGTGGTGTCGGAGGAAACACGTACACAACTTGCTTGTGAGAGAGAAAATCGTCATTGGTCACATAGTGGTGACAAACATCCTGGTAAGCGGGGCTGTTTTCTTAATAATTGTCAGCATCACGATGTTTAGCACAGCATAGCTTTGTTCGGCATGCGGCCTAAAAAGCCTTTGGCCCTCATAATCAATCTTGATGAGGGTCCCAAGACCCTGTTGGTCCTTAATAATTTTTAGTGTGCGCGCTTCACTATAGGGTTCATTAACATTAAATTGTTACTTTTGACTCCATCAGTCCATGATAATCTCGGTCGCCACAGTATGTGGCTTTTATTTTCTATTTTATTTTATTCTATTCTATTTCTGAACCTTTTGCTGAGTTTAATTTCCGAATATAGATCTACAGTACATTGATAAAAAGGCACTCACCACTCTGCCATAGTCCAAAACAAACAACACCGTTTCTCTCTTTCTTTAATTTTTCTCAAATTTAACAAAACTTTCAACAGTTTTAGTGTTGAAAAGGTTAGCATTGTTGCAAGAATTATTTCACTATTGTTTCATTATAAATTGTGTAATCGTAAATTGCGCTGGTGGCCAGGACGGGTACTATACAGCATGAGAGGACACGCTGTTTGGCACCCGTCTCGGCCACCATCCACAATATTTACAATTACCTTACATTAAAATAAAGGAAGTGAAATAGGCATAATTCAGAATTAATGTTACTGGGATAATTTGGCGTTTCTGTTTGATATACGTTGCACCGGCACCACATTGACGAAAAATTTAAGTAGTGCTATCCGATCATCATTGCAGGTATTCTTACCTGTCTGCAACGAAATGCTGGTGTCAGTTCGAACACCTGTTTTTGCTGTATCTGTGATTGCTTTTTTTTTGGGGGGGGAGGGGTGGGGGGGTGGGGGGTGGGCTTAGACACAATAACTAAAATATGGAGAAAATAAAAAATTATGCTGAATTGCCAAATCCACAATTGCCAGGGGATCAGGGGACACGGTATCAGTAACGGTACAGGTGCGAGTGAAAGATAGTGGGAGTCAGGGAACATGGTTAAATGGTGTGAAGAAGGTCAGGACAATAATTCAATGTCATCTTTGGACCACACGGAATCACAACATTGTGTTTATCGTTACATTTGTAAGTGGATCGTAATGCAAGCGCAGACGAGAGACGAGAGAGAGAGAGAGAGAGAGAGAGAGAGAGAGAGATGCACGCACAGCTGCAACCGTTTAAGGAGATTCACACGATTGCATTGTCAGAAACATTAATTTGCCACTGCATTTGTTCTGGCTGTTAATTTATCAGTCTCAATATTCTATTTTAAGCGCGGACAATTCTCTCAGCTGAAGAGGCTAGGCACTATAAATTGTGCAACAGGCACACACATTTCTGTATTGAATTTGTGCCATGGGATGGATGACCACAGTAACAAAAAGTCCTGAAGAAATATGATATTTGCTGCGGAGACACTCACTAGAGCCGTTTGCACACAGGGATGTAATCAACTTTTCATGTTTGTGCGTGTGTGCTTGTAAAATTGAAAATTATTTTATTGTGTGACATTGGTGAAGAATGTGATTTTGACAGAAAAAAACATAGGCTTAGCTACAGAGTCTGCAGGCCAATGCTCAAAATGTGTTGCCGAATCATTTGTTTTGGCGATAAAGGTTCGCGGGAAACTAAAGCTAAGCGAAAAAGAACCCAAAAAAATTTCCTTTGTAATAATGGCTAGTTTAAATGCTTTTATTTTCGGTGTAAAAATGAACAGGCGTGCGAAAGACAACAAGACTGTTGTGAAATGGTGTGTTAGCTTTTGTTTTTAATATCTGGAAATACTTCGAAATAGTCAGGAATCAGAACGAGACAAATGTCCATCCGTGGATCGGTCGGTCTGTCGGTCCGTTACACGCCCTATCTCAAGAACCACTGAAAGGATTTTGAGAGGAACATTACAGTACTTAGGTTAGAGGCCGTCTCCAGAGCCATCATATTTGCTCTACTGCAAAGGTCAGTCGCTGGGATCAATAGTTTGCTAAACACGTTTTGAATTACTGAACAAACATTTGATTATTCGCACTATACACTCCCGAGACTCAATATTGAGTATCAGAGACTGCAAACCTGGATAACAAGAGAGAGAGAGAGAGAGAGAGAGAGAGAGAGAGAGAGAGAGAGAGAGAGCGATGGTCAGTCATTGGACGATGCTGGTGTCTTCACCGTTGATGGGTCGGTGTGCTTACAGCACGTGCATTTGTGTTACGAGTTTTTCGCGGCAAAAACGGCGGCGAGAAACCAGTCCAGTGTCCTTGCATCAGTTTCTCCTGCTTTGTGAATAGGTTTATAAATACCGGTCAATTGTATACCACGGCCGCGCGCTGTTTGTATGTTGCAGGATCAATCGGGTTCTGGCCGGCGTCTACAAAGACAAATTCTGCTTGTGGTGGCGGTCTCATCGACTGAGGACAGATGTCACACACCAGAAACTGCGCGCGGTGACAAAAAGGACTAACAGAAACAATAGTTTCGAGATTTGTTGTTTCTTCTGTGGCATCAACCAACTGACATAAAGACCTTTTTTTTTTACCCCTTCCATCATTGTGTGAGACATTCATTCACGGAGTGTGCAAAATTGATGTCCTTTTTGTCTTCTTCTCTGGTTTCATAGGTTGTCCAGTTTTTGACATTTGCAATATGACGAAAATGCACTTTTAACTTTTTGTGATTGCAGCATTTTAGTCAATGACTTATTCGTGGAATAAACTCGCCCCGCCAATCAGCGCAGTAGTACCTAGTGCAAATAATTATAAGCATTTTTTCAACCATCTTTTGTGACATCTGATATTAGATTCTTTCTGTCAAAGTAATACGTTTCCTGCCAGAAACAACCCTGAACTCCAGATGCAGTGAGCAGCACCACCAACTCTATAATAAATCAGAAGACGAATCCAGATGATAGACAACATTCTCACTATATGCGCTCAACCAAGCTCCAAAATGGGACTCAGGTAAGGAAATCGATAGCATCATTTTATTTATTTATTTATTTTTAGTTTATGTTATTTTATAATTTGTTTATATAATTTTAACATTTTATTTCTTTCTTTCTTTATTTTGCATTTTGGAATGGTAATCTTATACTTGATTATATAGTCTTATACTTGTTGCTATTTATTTCTTTTTGAAAGATATATAGTATGCTCAGTGCGCTGGAGTTTCAATTTCGTTACACCACCTGTGACTTGCATAATCTTTAGCTGAGCATCGAAAAGTGTGATATGAAGCTGGCTATGGATGTTGCTGTCTTTACCTCCGCTTTTTATATGCAATCGTTTGTTTTAAGGATTTTTATTTTGTAACTCTCTCTCTCTCCTTCTCTCTCTCTCTCCTTCTCTCTCTCTCTCTCTCCTTCTCTCTCTCTCTCCTTCTCTCTCTCTCTTTCTCTCTCTCTCTCTCTCTCTCTCTGAGTGCGTGCGTAGGCCTAGGTGTAACTTGTATTTCAGCCTGTATCACCTGTAGGCTACTGTTGTTTTTTGTTGTTTTTTTTTACATAAAGTTAGGGTGGAGAGGGGAAGGAGGTGGTCGGTGGGGGGGAGAATAAGGGGGTGGGAAGAGGGAGGAAGGGTTCACGTCGAAAGGTTAGATTAGAGAGAGGGAAACAAAGTCTCAAATGTCTTTGCATATGGTCAAAACCTGAGAAAATACATTCACCCCGTGGGGTGCTGGGGGTTTCTGTATAAATAGTAT